>OY747701.1:1620000-2220000 GCA_963556495.2 Valencia hispanica | reverse complement strand
ATCGGGAGAATTAACGATCGATTTTCGATTATTCATTGATATTTTTATATTAAAATTCAGTGTTCATAGGCTATATTAAAATACAGTGAAAGTAGAAAAATGGCGTGTTTCCTCATTGAGATCTTCATTACAAGTGGGACACCTCTTGTGGCAGTTAAATGGAATTAATTCACGGTAGTTGCACAAAGAAAATAAGCGCTATAAGCAGCGGAACCGACAGCTAAAAGACGGTACTCATTAACACAACTGACGCTCATATTTTTTTCTTCTCGAAAAAAGTAAAAAAAAAAAAGTCATGTTAAACAATAACTTAATAAAAAATATATATAATACATATAGATCTTATAGTTTTGTGTTACATGTGGCAAAAAGAGTCGAGAAAGAGGATGAGAGAGATCAGCGTACCTAACAATAAATTAGGCTCATTAACAGAGTAAAAAAAAAAAGAAACCGTAACTTATATACAACTTTAGCAGCAGTCTACTGATTTTTGTTTAGAAAGATGAGCATGTTAACATGCGCTGGGGTCAGAAGCGAAAGCAGCCTGGTGAGCAGACTGACGGTCCAGGCTGCTGTCACGTCTGACCTGCAGCACCGAGATCATCTGCTGTGAGGGACAGACGTCGCTGTGATACACATACCTCCGTGCTAACTTGACAAGCCTCTTGAATCTTGTTTAATTCATTTTCCACCAGTCTGTATGGGTGTAATCCAGGGGTGGCGGAGCCTCCCTCAGAAAATAATCGGTGAGTAAGTTTCTCTGCTCGTTGTGCATCTCGGCTCCTTCATGCTAACACCGACTTGATGCTAGGTTGAGACCAAGAGCTGGATGCTCCACTTCTAACCAGGGTTGGAAGTGCGTTCAAGTACTTATACACAGCTTCACAGTGTTGGCAGTGAACCGAGACTTTTTTTTGTTTGTTTTTTTAGTCAAAGTGGTCCTCCGCCACACTTTGCTGCGACCTCTTCATGACTATGCTACTTTTGAAATACACAGAAACTCAAGAAACTGAGTCGGCCTGTGGGTTTTATTTTCAGTCATCGCCCTCGTGTGGTAAAGTGTTTAATTACTGCCACATAGCAAAATTATTTGCATTCCTTCAAAACTCACTATGCAACAGAACATGTGTTAATTGATCGGTAAAAAAAAATGTAATTGATGAAATTCTTAATGATCAATTAATCAATCGTTGATTATGCCCATTCTTAGTCTGAGCTCCAGATATCAGTGGTGAAGCTAACAGCACTTGCTTTATCCAGATGTGTGGCAATACACTTTTTAACTTCTTTATGCATCTGAGGTATGGTTTTGTCGACAATGTACAGCTGGGCATAACGTAGCGAGGCTCGAGGTGTTCAATTAAGTGTTTAAACCCAACCTTACTCACCACTGACATGGGCTGGTCATCGAGCACAATAAATTGGCATATCTGTTCTGTTAAGGTTAATGCCTTTTTGCTATTTTTTGGAAATTTATCATGCTTTGCAAGTGTTTCAGGCAGCGTTGGTTGTTTGAAGTAGCCAAAGGATTGTTTCTTCACCTCAGTGGTGTTGCAAAAATCTTCATGCAGTGTTTTGTGATGCTGCTTCAAATGCGCGATGAGATTGGATGTATTAAACTTCCCCGGTTCTGTTCCACCACGGGAAACTTGTGCTTGACAAGTGTTGCACTGAGCCACACTGTCTTTTTTGAACTTCAAGAAAAAATACTGCTACATGGCCGACATCGCTCTTGTTCCTTGCTACTTCGCTAGCACGCACTGTTGTGATCATGTGGGCTTTGCAATGCTGGATCTGGGCGCTGCTGGATAGAATTGCTGGAACGGAATTTAGAGCAGAACGGACTGCTTATATCGGAGATTTTTGATGTAGTCCGATATAATCTGATAACGTTTTTTTGGCAGATATCGGACCTATTTCGGATATTTATATCGGATCGGGACATCCCTAGGACTAATCCCTCGCTCCACGGGGCTCAAACAAAGGGGAGAACACGTGGAGAACAAAGAGTAATTGAGTTAGCCTGGGAGCCAACAATGGAAGGCGTGTGGCTCAGCCACAGTCGTGGAACGGCTGGACAGAATCCGAAATACTGCGCAAAATACACTGCTCGAAAAAATAAAGGGAACACTAAAATAACACATCCTAGATCTGAATGAATTAAATATTCTTATTGAATACTTTGTTCTTTACATAGTTGAATGTGCTGACAACAAAATTACACAAATTATCAATGGAAATCAAATTCATCAACCCATGGATGTCTGGATTTGGAGTCACAGTCAAAGATAAAGTGGAAAAACACAATACTGGCTGATCCAACTTTGATGTAATGTCCTTTGAACAGGTCAAAATGAGGCTCAGTAGTGTGTGTGGCCACTACATTCCCAGCAGTCTGGATTTAAATATGGCGGTCCTCTATTGTGTAGGCTGTAAATCCCTCCCCCTTCCCCCACGACGTAGTGAGTGCTTGTATAGCTCCGCTTTGGCCCCCCACAAGAGTGGTGCCAGAGTACCACCCGTTTCTGGCTCTCAGAGCTGGTGCTCGCGGGAATCGAAAATGAAAACAATTAATCTGTTTTGATCATCAGTATATTGTTGCCAGTGGTTCGTACAGATAAATAATACAATATTTTCAGATTCTCAATAGTATTTCAATTTGAGGGGAGCGTGAAAAACATTTATGTTCCCTGGGGCGGGCATGGCAGAAAATAATTGAAAACCACTGGTTTAAACATAACGTAACATCTATAACGCTGTGCAGCTGACAAATCTGTAGCGACTGCATTATGTTATGTCAATATAGAACAAATTAGCCCTGTTTCTCACAGCAGTTTTTGTCATGAAGACAAAATGGGGTCCAAATTGGTACTAGCAAGGTGTACCTAATAAAGTGGCCTTTGAGTTTCTAACCCTGTGACCAGAACAGAGAAGGAAGTCGTAACTGGAAGCAGTTCTGTGTGGGATCATTAAAGTACGGTTTAACTGAGCTGTGTTGCTTTAAATCCTTTTTCTCCCAGATCTCCTTTTATTACGGTTTTGCAGTCTGCTGGAAATGTCTCCTTGATCAGAACGCTGACGACAAATCCAGGTGTGTTCACCACTCCTTCTATCTCCAGCTAGGAAACACAGGGACTTTACACTGTGTGCACATTTATTAGGCAAGTTTTATTTCTGACTCTCACTTCATCCACAATGTTAACTATATGAGTACCCCCCCCCTTTTTATATATATATATTTTATATATATATATATATATATATATATATATATATATATATATATATATATATATATATATATATATATATATATATATATATATATATATATATATATAAAAAATAAACAAACTTTCGGAGTTATAGTAAATAGACAAACGAACCCTGGCATAAACATAGGTAATAAAGCTCATACCTGAATATCTAGGAGAATAACAGTGAGCTTATTAGTCTCCTGTGTGTGTGCACAATATGAGCAACTACTAATTCCATTCAGTTCAATAACGAACATAATATATAATAGGGATGTGTATTGGCAAGAATCTGGTGATACGATATGTATCACAGTACAGGAGGGACGATACAATATATTGCAATACTATGAGTAAGACTATATATTGTGATTTTTAAAACTGACTTTAACTGTAGAAAACCTGTCCCATCATTCTAACAACTCCAACCTGTTTCATACTTTAAAGAGGCTATATGCAACTTTTTCCCCAAAATTAACGTAACACTAGCCTTTTTATTTGACCATTTCTGACTCAAACATCTCCTGATGATCATACTGACACCTTGTCAGCTCACAGTGGGTGCACCTATAAGCCTGTATCCAATTTTTTCTATTTTCTGTCGGGTCAGATTTTGCCACGATGTCTGCGGATGTGACTTCAAGTGCGTTCATGTTAAATGTTTCAGATCACTCTGCCACTACCGGTAGTCAGCACTCACAAGCAGTTCAATGGATTGAGCGAAAACACAGAAGAGACCAAGGACAACTCTGACACCATCAGTAACTCCACATAAGACTAAAAAAGTTAAACCCCTGACAAGTGCCCGAAAAAGATAGAAGATTGAGAGCGACCGGCGTACGAGCGTGAGCAGAAAAGAGCAGTTCTGTTTTTTGGCCACATGGTGTCAGTCACGAGTTTAAATTTCAGAAAATTGCATATAGCCCCTTTAACACACCCAGTTACTAGATCTAGTTGATCCATTGGAACGAAGAAGGTGAAAACAGCCACAAACTACCAGTCAGACTTTGAATTTTACTACAAAAATGACACTACCTCATGACACTGTTATACGAGTGTCTTCTGTCAGATGCCTCTTTAGAACTGCTGTAATACAGGTCGCTACTGGAGATCCTTCCTCACCACAGCCATCAGCATCTACAACAACTCTTTGAAGAACCTTGGATAATATGAGTTACAACATTTCATTTCCCTTTTGAATCAATAGAGTTTTTGAACTGAATTGAATACATCCACTCTTCCAGTCATAGTCTTTCAGTTTCTTGATTTGATGACTGTCAAGTTTTTGTGTTGCTCCATCTACAGCCTCCCAGACAGCGTCCAGACTTTTTTCCTTCATCAAAAGTTCCTGTTTAAGAAGGGGCTTACAATTTCACAGACTGTTTAGGTCAGGCTCTGTCCAGGTTGTGACCCGCCTCACTTTAGTTGAGTTTATTCTTTTTTCTTTAAGGCCAAAGACTGCAAGAAAGGTTTGGAATTGATTTTGAGTCCATTGAGTCCTTTCTTGCAGTTTTCCCAACTCTGGTCACACAGATCTACCATCCTGCAAATCTTAGATGCATCCCTGCTCCTATGCACCTGACTGATGGCTTCATTCCTCCATCAGCAGTCTGTCCGCTCTGCAGAGGTCTGGTAACAATGCCTTCATTTGATTCAGCTGTGATGAAAAGGAATCCGTCTAAAAGTTGCAGGACAATAGTAATGTAGGAGTGGACCTGGACTTCTCTGTTGTATAACTAGATAAGGGCAGGTTAGAGTGGCCAGAAGCTGCAGCTGAGTTAGTATCTAACGTTGTTAATTTGTCACCAGAAAGCGTCTGAAGGCACTAGAAGCTCTGCTGAATTTGATCCAGAAGTCTCCTCTTGATGACCCACAGTCTGTGAAGCTTCAGGAGGACACAGAGAAGCTTCGAGCCAAGTTCAGACAGGTAGCTGGCTTACTGAAATCCTTGCAGTTACAATAACTGTTTCTTACACTCTCCAGTCTGTTGTCATGTCCTCATCTCTGTGGAAAATGTTCAACCATGGTGAATAAATGTTAGTTAAAAAGCTAATCAATTAGATTTCCTAAGGGGGCAGAGTTAATGGGGGCAGCCAGTTAAAGCTTTTGTTGATCCATATTGTAGCTGTCTCGTATCTGCTTTCCTGCAGGTCTGTTCAATGCTAAATGTGCCCACTGACTTCAAGGACTACATGAAAACAGCAGAAGGGACTTCTTTCTGAGTGGGACGTGGTGCAGAGCCATCTGGAGCTCAGACAGGAGGCAAGATGGAGCTGCTCTCAGCCTCACATGAAGCACAGACTGGTCGGATGAGGCTAGCTGATGCAGATCAACTCGCAGGAACTTAACGAAGTGGCTTTGTGTGTAACTAGTAAGGGTGGGTTCCTTGCAGTGATACAGGCTCCACCCACTCTGCCTGCTGCCATTATAAAAGGGGGCAGATCAGGCAGGTGATGTTGTTGCATCTCTGAGTTAGAAGATGATCCCAGAGCTGAATGAAAAAGGAGCCATATCGCTCCACTCCGAAACATAATAAATCAAAAAGTCACTTTTAACATAAATCTTCCAGGAGTAAGAATAAGTTCACACCAGTGTAGCTTATGTCTTGTGATGCTGTACTTTTAATAAATGCTTTGCTTTACTCCATCTTTACTGATCATTTTATGTTCATGTTTGTAGTTACAACTAAAGTACAGTGGGGCACAAAAGTATTTGGCAGACATCGACTGTGCAAGTTGTCCCACTTAAAAAATTAAGACAGGTCTGAATGTAAAAAAAAAATCAGACAATCACATTGTATGATTATTAAGGAATTAATTTATATAATGGTGCAGAAAATAAGTATTTGGTCAATAACAAAGGTCAAACATTTCCTGTAAGTCTTCACCAGGTTTGCACACACTAGCTGCTATTTTGTCCTATATCTCCATGCAGATCTTCTCTCTGATGTTTTGGGGCTGTCGCTGGACAACACAGACTTTGAACTCTCTCCACAGATTCTCTATTGGATTGAGGTCTGGAGACTGGCTAGGCCACTCCAGAAATTTAAAATGCTTTTTACGTAGCCACTCCTTCGTTGCCTGGGCGATGTTTGGGATCATTGTCATGCTGAAAGACCTAGCCACGTTTCATCTTCAATGCTCTTGCTGATGGAAGGAGCTTTTCACTCAAAATCTCATGATACATTCATTCTTTCTTTTACACACATCGGTCGTCCTAGTCCCTTTGCAAAAAACATAAACAGACCCAAAGCATGATGTTTCCACCCCTGTGCTTCACAGTAGGTATGGTGTTCTTTGTATGCAACTTAGCATTATTTTTTCTCCAAACATGACAAGTAGAGTTTTTACCAAAACTACATTCTCCCAATCCTCTTCTGGATCATCCAAATGCTTTCTAGCAAACTTCAGACGGGCCTGGACATGTACTGGCGTAAGCAGGGGGGGGGCATGTCTGGCACTGCAGGATTTGAGTCGCTGGTGGTGTAGTGTGTTACTGATGGTAGCCTTGGTTACTTTGGTCCAAGCTCTCTGCAGGTAATTCACTAGGTTCCCCTGTGTGGTTCTGGGAATTTTGCTCACCATTCTTGTGATCATTTTGACCCCACAAGGTGAGATCTTGCGTGGAGCCCAAGATTGAGGGAGATTATCAGTGGTCTTTAATGCCTTCCATTTTCTAATAATTGCTCCCACCCTTGTTTTCTTCACACCAAGCGGCTTACCTATTGCAGATTCAGTCTTCCCAGCCTGGTGCAGGTCTGCAATTTATTTTCTGGTGTCATCTGACAGCTCTTTGGCCTTGGCCATAGTGGAGTTTGGAGCGTGACTGTTTGAGGTTGTGGACAGGTGTCTTTTATACTGATAAGTTCAAACAGGTGCCATTAATACAGGTAAAGACTGGAGGACAGAGGAGCCTCTTACAGAAGAAGTTACAGGTCTGTCAGCCAGAAATCTTCCTTGTTTGTAAGTGACCAAATACTTATATTCCACCATAATTAGCAAATAAATTATTTAAAAATCAGACCATGTGAGGTATACCTATGATGGAAATTACAGGCCTCTCTCATCTTAAAGAGTAACTAAACCCCAAAACAACAGTTTTTTCTTCTAAACTGTATAAATGGGTCTTTACCAATGCAATCTTTCAGTTTCTGGGAATTTTCTTACATTTTCGTGTAAACTTGTTTAATTCTACACTTTTTGGTCTAAAAACTTCTTAGTGCTGCCTTCTTAGGGTTGAAGTTTGGCTACTGCATTTGAAATTTGTGATTGGCAGAGAGCGGTACATCTTTTCCACTGTTTACGTCACAGGCATGGTCTCACAGACGCGCCCCGTGGGTTTGGCTATAAAACCATCTCTCAGACACTATCGCCCGGTGGCCAGTTTTGATTGATTGCATTTTTCAGGTTACCATTATTATCACATTAGCACTTAGTTAGCATAGCTAACATACTGTTTTGAACGTTAGCCTATGTTAGCATTACCACTCAGAGACCGGACCCATTCTGTCTCCCTCTGGCTCAGCAGCAGCGCCGGCCTAGGACAGCACTGACTCAGCGCCCCGAGCCAGCGGCTGGAATTGATACGGCTCGGGGCCGCTGAGCTCCATAAAGCCTCCCTCTATCTCCGGTGACGGCGGAGGAGATCCGCTGGCTCAGGGCGCTGAGTCAGCGCTGCCTGAGGCCGGTAATGCTGAGGCAGAAGGAGACAGGATGGGTCCAGTCCTGAGTGGTGATGCTAACGTTCAAAACAGATGAACGTCGATCAGAACGATCAGTCGCATAACTGCCAACGTCGCTTTGGTCATGTCCATGTTTTAGTGTCAGATTAAGCGAGCTGTCGCCGTCCTCCTGACCACACCCCCATGTTCCCCACTCCAGTCTTCCTCCACACTTGACCACGTCCCTCGTTGCCTCCTGGCACCGCCCACTTTGTAGAATTTTTCAAATGTTATCTGGAGGCGGGGTTATGATTTATCATGGGGTTCAGTTCCACTTTAAGTGGGTGAACTTGCACAATTGGTGGCTGAATAAATACTTTTTACCCCCCTGTACATGGCCCCATTCAAACTATCCTTCATACGGATCAGTCGTCCTGTCCTCTTTGCAGAAAAGCAGCCCCAAAGTATAACGTTTGCACCCCCATGCTTCACAGTGGGTATGGTGTTTTGGGATGCAATTCAGCATTCTAGTCACTAGGTGACTTTGAACCCATGCAAACCTTAAGTAAATGTATCGAGCAAATAAATTGATGGATGTGCAATAACTTTCTCCAGCTGAACAAAACAGAAGTAATTACGTTTGGACCTAAAGAAGAACGTTCAAGAGTCTGCACACAGCTTCAGTTAATACAGCTAGAAACTACAGATCAGGCCCGAAATCTAGGTGTAGTAATGGACTCAGACCTGAACCTCCAGGGTCACATAAAGGCAATAAAAAGGTCAGCCTTCTATCACCTGAAAAACATTTCTAGGATTAAAGGACTGATGTTGCAACAGGACCTAGAAAAACTCATCCATACGTTTATCTTTAGTTGGATTGATTACTGAAAGAGTGTCTTCACAGGTCTGCCTAAAAAGTAAATCAGACAGCTGCAGCTGATCCAGAATGCTGCTGTTCCCATCCTCACTAGAACCAGGAAAGTAGAGCACATCACTCCCCGCAGGGGGCCTGAGATAATGAATGAATGTTATAATTTGATGTCAGCATAATGCTTGTATCAATTGCACTAGAATTGTTTTTAAAGGGAAAATTAAGGTACTCCCATGAAGCTGTGTTTAAAAATAAGCTGACCCAAGGAATTAGAGAAGCAAGGTATCGAAGAAAGGGTAGAATAAAAACAAGAGGAACTTAAAATAAGAGAAGAAAAATGCTTAAAAACAAAGGTAGAATAAACAATGATCTATGGCCTTCAATTTAATTTAACTATTAAATTTTACTGTAGACTGACAACATTAAAAACAGCATTTGAAGGCATGGATGAGTAAAAAAATTATATAAGGAGAAAATAACTTTAAAACCTAAGGAATAAATTTTGCCTAAAGTGCTTAAAAAAAAGGAAAAAACCTTACGGATAAGGGAATATCAGTTTTTCTGGGGGGAAAAAACATTGGGAGTAAAATGAAATATGGTTTTTCAGAGCCTGCTTTTGGAAAAAGAGACTTATGATGATTATGCTTAAGAGGACTAAAAGCTGATTTGTCAAATGTCTTGGATCATGTCATTTCGTCAAAGGAGGAGAAAATATGGTATTTGGAATATTTAATATTCAAGGAAAAACATATATTTACAAATACAGATTCTGAAGGATTTACAAGCAATCAACCAGCAAATCAAGACAAGGTTATTCAAAGAACACTTTCCATAATCCTGGAAGGTGACAAAAGTGCTTTACTGAAGGAAAAGACGATACACACAGGAACTAAACAACATCAAATGCTTCATTTCTCTAACACTGATGAAGAAATAAAACCCTCAGTCGTACTAAAATAAATCTACAAGAACCTACAAGGATTTGGAATAAAATTAAACTATGTTGCGGACACACAGCCACTGGGTGGCGCTAACCCACATTCTAGCTCCGACAGGAGAAGAGGAGGACCAGAGGTTACATAAGGCACCGCCGGAGACCTTCACGCCCTCTCCAGTTCTGGCGTTCAGCCAAACAGCGCCAGGAGAGATCCATGTTTCCTTCGCTGGCGAGGGAAAAGATGCGAGCTCTGGGAGGAACCCACTTCAAGGACAACAAGACTCTTGATCAATCAGGTGAATCGCAAACCCAGTGTCTTGAGACAAACCCCACTGTTCTGCCCTGAGCCCTACAGAAACTCTCTGAATCTCTGATGCTACCGTGAGGAAGCGAACTGCTAACCAGCTACTGTTGCCGCAGAGCCGAGTCCAGACTACAGCCGTTACATCCACCGCCAACGGAGCTTATGTAAGATGAACGCTGTGCTGGAAACTGCGGACTAAGGTACTTTCAGTGAAAGAGGGTAGAGCTGATTGCTGTTTAAGCAAGCGGGAGAGGACAACGATGTTCCAGCTCCATGGCTGCTACGCTACAACAGCCGCACGGCCTACCGCTGCTAACCGACCGCAGCTATTGCTAGCCTGCCGGCTAACGTTGTGTTAGCTTCGCCCATCATCCCCGGAAGGACTTGGAGAACTTTAACCGTTCAAAAAGGTATGTCTGGGCAGAGGCGAGATTAGGTTAGTTTAAACAAAATTTAAGGGTTGTTTGTTTCACTGTTATTTGTTAAGTTGTGTAAGATTTCATTTAGTGTTTGGTTACAAACAGGCCGGTCGGCCTGGAGGTTTAAACTGTGGTTCTCGAGGTTTCCGATGGAAAGTTTTTTTATATCCTGCAACCTGAGTTACTCATTCCGACAGTTTTTCTTTGTTTGGTGTTTAATAAATGAACCAGAGCCACTCTAAGCAGCTCCACGTGAGTTAGCTGTAGGCTACATGCTATAGCGAACCACGCGGGCCCGCCATTGACGGCCTTTTTATTCATGAACAATAAAGGTCCTTCTCAAAAAATTAGCATATTGTGATAAAGTTCATTCTTTTCCATAATGTAATGATAAAAAATAAACTTTCATGTATTTTAGATTCATTGCACACCAACTGAAATATTTCAGGTCTTTTATTGTTTTAAAACTGATGATTTTGGCATACAGCTCATGAAAACCCAAAATTCCTATCTCAAAAAATTAGCATATCATAAAAAGGTTCTCTAAACGAGCTATTAACCTAATCATCTGAATCAACTAATTAACTCTAAACACCTGCAAAGGATTCCTGAGGCTTCCCAGAGTACTGTATCAAGGCACCTCAGTGGGAAGGAAAAAGTGTGGCAGAAAACGCTGCACAATGAAAAGAGGTGACCGGACCCTGAGGAAGATGGTGGAGAAGGACTGATTCCAGACCTTGGGGGACCTGCGGAACCAGTGGACTGAGTCTGGAGTAGAAACATCCAGAGCCACCGTGCACAGGCGTGTGCAGGAAATGGGCTACAGGTGCCGCATTCCCCAGGTCAAGCAACTTTTGAACCAGAAACAGCGGCAGAAGCGCCTGACCTGGGCTACAGAGAAGCAGCACTGGACTGTTGCTCAGTGGTCCAAAGTACTTTTTTCGGATGAAAGCAAATTTTGCATGTCATTCGGAAATCAAGGTGCCAGAGTCTGGAGGAAGACTGGGGAGAAGGAAATGCCAAAATGTCTGAAGTCCAGTGTCAAGTACCCACAGTCAGTGATGGTCTGGGGTGCCATGTCAGCTGCTGGTGTTGGTCCACTGTGTTTTATCAAGGGCTGGGTCAATGCAGCTAGCTATCAGGAGATTTTGGAGCACTTCATGCTTCCATCTGCTGAAAAGCTTTATGGAGATGATTTCATTTTTCAGCACGACCTGGTACCTGCTCACAGTGCCAAAACCACTGGTAAATGGTTTACTAACCATGGTATTACTGTGCTCAATTGGCCTGCCAACTCTCCTGACCTGAACCCCATAGAGAATCTGTGGGATATTGTGAAGAGGAAGTTAAGAGACGCAAGACCAAACACTCTGGATGAGCTTAAGGCCGCTATCGAAGCATCCTGGGCCTCCATAACACCTCAGCAGTGCCACAGGCTGATTGCCTCCATGCCACGCCGCATTGAAGCAGTCATTTCTGCAAAAGGATTCCCGACCAAGTATTGAGTGCATAACTGAACATAATTATTTGAAGGTTGACTTTTTTTGTATTAAAAACACTTGTCCTTTATTAGTCGGATGAAATGTGCTAATTTTTTGAGATAGGAATTTTGGGTTTTCATGAGCTGTATGCCAAAATTAATCAGTTTTAAAACAATAAAAGACCTGAAATATTTCAGTTGGTGTGCAATGAATCTAAAATATATGAAAGTTAAATTTTTATCATTACATTATGGAAAAGAATGAACTTTATCACAATATGCTAATTTTTTGAGAAGGACCTGTACATGCCTTATAACTATCCCATAAATTTCTCAGATCTATCCCCTTTGTATCATTCCCTTCTAAAAACAATCTGGTTTGCTCCATTATGAATTGTATAAATTTCTTATCCAACAGGGAGAATGTGCTCATCTTCCAAGAAATTGATCGTTCAATATCTCTCAGTGGTCGAATGACTGAAACTACCGGAGCATGATCAGAGATACCAATATGACCAATTTCCACCTTCTCGACTACATGACTAACGCACTTCAACATAAAAATATAGTCTATACGAGAAGCTGTTGAATGAGGGTTAGAATGAAATGTGTACTGTTGAGACAGGATTGTGATGTCGCCAAACATTCACAAGTCCGACTTCATTTATAATTTGCAGGAGAGCCTTTGAATTTGTCATAGTAGATTGTGAGGGAAGTCTATCCAATTTGGGGAATAAAGTGCAATTAAAATCTCCTGCCAATTTTATATTAACATAATCCATGTCTACCAGATGATCACGCAAGTCCCTATAACCCCCCCCCCCCCCACCACTGTTTTTTAAAACTTTGCATATGATCGCTGACAAGCCTTTCCTGGTTTGCACTTCGGGTGAGCCCCCCTGCTCCACATACCTTCTCACAACCTTTAGGTACATGTCAGCCTCTTGGGCACGTTTTCAGTCTTGTATCAGTAGTCCAGGCTCCTGTTGATTTTGAGAAGCATGGGCAGTTTCCACTTCGGTGGGTGAGCAGGCAGGGAATCAAGACAGGACATCAGCAATAACATTCTGCTTCCCTGCCCAATATTTACGACAAAATCAAAGGAGGCCAGCTGTGCATCCCAGCTTGTTCTGTTGCCCCCAGATGAGCACTTTGGAGGTGTGTCACCGAGTTGTTATCTGTGAAGACTGTGAACTTGGCTCCTGTCGATGTCCCGGATGGCTCTACTCCGACTAAGCACCACGACCTCTCGGCCAGAGACAGCTGAAAAGCAAACCCAGGCACCAATATCTACACATTCCCGATTTATGGTGTGCATAAGCACAAGCCGTGCATCGATCCCCGATCACTTCTCAGGACAGAGGTGAAGCAGTACTCACATCTGTATTGTGATACATAGTTCTGCTTAACTTCATTTATCTTATTAGTTGATCTTCTTATAAAGAATCCTTTTCAAGTATATTCATTTCCTTGTGTTCTGTTTTCCCCTTCTCAAGTGCTTCTCCCTTCTCTTCTGACTGCTGAAGGAGGAGCAGCCTCCAACAGGCACTTAACGGGAAGAACACCACACTCTGATGAACATCGGCCGGCTTTGAAGCGCACGGAATCATCAACCCCAGCCTGTTCTCCGAGGAAGAAAACACAAAAGAAACTCCAGCACAGGGAAAGCTCTGAACCCAAGCCTGCCGCCTCTGCTAAAAGGAAACAAAAGAAGTTTTAGCCAAAAACAGGAGATATTACTCCACCTGAAATCCCGCTGAAAAACAGTTTCGCAGCCCTGAGTTCCCCGAAAGATGACGCAGCCCCAGGGACCAGTCAAAGCCACCAGGAGAAACCCAGCAAAGATTGTTATCATACAAGACAGATCAATTAATGGAATTTAGGCTTTTAGTAGCAAGAACACCAGAGTTTATAGCTGATACAAAAATACAGTGAGAGAAACATCAGAAAAAATCCAGACGAACACCCTACATTGGAAAAGCTTGTTATCCATGCTGGATCATCAGGTATCGGGATGAGACAATCAGAGATTCTGAAGAGAGACTTTTCTGATTTCCTACAGAGACTTGACAGACTTAACGTAAACATCCTCATCAGCGGTCCAGTCCCTGAAGGAAATGATGAAAAATTTAGCAGACTCTGTATGCTCCATAATTGGTTGAAGAAACAATCAGCTGAGAAGTCGTTCACATTTATTAATCATTTCAAAGTATTTGGAAGTGCAAACCATCTGTTTATAGAAAGGCTACGTTATCTGAACAAGGCCGGAGTGAAACTGTTGTTGGCAGCAAACATTTTCTCTTATCAAAATCAGAAAGCAAAACACTTGATCCCAAAAGCTAACCTTGAGGCACCCATGGATATCAGAGAACAAAAACAGCAAGTCATAATGACGCCACAGGCCCTAACAGATAAACAACCATCAGAAATTAAGTCTTCATCTTCCTGTGACTCAGCCACATCAAATGAGTCTCCATTTAGAAACTTTACAGACAGACTGAACGGGCAAATCAAATTTAGGACACAATTAACACCAAAACTTAGACTACATTAAACCCATGGGACTAGTGTCAATAAGCTTGGGAGCTTTCCCCCTCTGATAACTACAGATATTTGATATTTGAGGGAACCGGGCAGTAAATCTACCCCTACTGTCTCTGAGAATTTGCCCAGCATCCCTAAATTTAGCATTCCAGTGCTTATCAGCAGCAGGAAACATTAAGGTTAGGTTAACCACACGCTCTCATAATAAAAAAAATCTCAAATTGATAACCTGTCAGAAGGTTCAGCTGCCCATCATCCCAATACTTAAGATAGCTTTATTAAATATTAGATCTCTATCCGGGAAGTCTTTTCTTATCAATGACTTCATCACTGAGCATAATTTACACACCCTTTTTTAATCAGAATCCTGGCTAGATGTAAATACTGAAACAACTGCATTGATAGAATCTACTCCTCCAAATTACAAGCAAGAGCAGAAAACAGACGAGGTGGAGGTGTAGCCACCATTTTTCACAACTCAATGAACTTTAAAATGGAAACCCTGGGCACATTTGATTCTTTTGAATACTTAGCCACCCAGATAAATGAGCCTAACAAAGCGTTATTTCTAAGTTTATATAAACCACCAAAACTTAACTCTAACTTCTTTAATTATTTCAATGACCTTTCTGTAATATGTATCGACTATGACCAATTAATCATTGTGGGGGATTTTAACATCCATACCGACAACCCTAGATAGACAAGCAAAAACATTAGATGATACTCTCCACAACTTCGGACTGACCCAGCAAGTCAAACAACCAAGGACACACTCTGGACTAAATTATCAGCAAAGGTTTAAATGTATCCAAAATCTTGGTAATTACTATTGCATTATTGACCATTTCTGTATTTTCTTTGAAAGTACCGTCTCTGCTAAATTATCCAGCCACAGTAAGAACACTATAAAAAAGCATTTTCTAGGGGACAGCTCAGTTGAAACTTTTAAACGTAATTACCCTTTCACCGCATCCCCCTCATCTCCCAACTCAAACTCAGTAAATAAGCTGGTAGATAATTTCCTTGCAAAAATCTCAGACATCACCCATTTTATTGCTCCAGCTAAAGTGAAAGTAGTCTCAGGTTGAAAGAAGTCTCCGTGGGCAAGTAATCCACTGGTAAGTAGTGAAAAAAGGGAGTGTCGACGAGCCGAGGGGAAATGGAGGAAAACTCAACTCCAGGTTCACTGTGAGATCTACAAAGAGAGACTGAATAGATATAAGCTAACTATAAAATATGCTAGACAATCGTTCTTTTGTGAAATTATCAACAGAAACATTAATAATGCACGGACTCTATTTGCAACAGTGGAAAGACTAACTTATCCTCAGTAGCGCCTGAACTAAACTCTACCAGGGCCTGCAATGAATTTAAAAAGATAACAATTAGATGGTCAATCTGTACCTCAATACCGAACCCACAACCAGTGCCAACCCAAATCAACAACAATGTGGAGAAAATGTCTGAATTCCACGAATTAAACCAAAAAAACTTTGAAAAAATCATTATCCAATTAAGCTCCTCCTCTTGCTGTCTTGATATCCTACCCACAGCTTTTCTAGAAGAAGTTCTTCCTGTCATTGTGTCTGATCTTGTTCAAATAGTGAACTCATCCCTGCTATCAGGTGTCTTCCCCCAGGCTTTAAAAACAGCAGTTATTAAACCACTACTAAAGAAGAAGAATCTGGACATCACGTTAATGCAGAACTACAGGCCAATCTCTAATCTTCCATTCATCAGTAAGAGTATTGAAAAAGCTATGTTTTACCAATTAAATAGCTTCCTAACAATGACAAACCGTTTTAATTTTTTTCAGTCTGGTTTCCGTACTCACCACAGCACTGAGACTGCCCTCGTCAAAGTTTTCAATGACACCCGCGTAAATACAGACTGTGGTCGAACCACAGTGCTGGTTCTGTTGGACCTCAGTGCAGCATTTCACACTGTTGATCATGATATATTATTGAAACGACTGGAGAGCTGGCTCGGACTCTCTGCTACAGTACTTGGCTGGTTTGAGTCTTAACTAAAGAACAGGGACTTCTTTGTGTCAATAAGAAACTGTTCATCAGACGAACAGAAATCACATTTGGGGTCCTCAGGGCTACATCTTAGGCCCCCTTCTATTTAATATCTACATGCTCCCACTAGGGAAGATTATAGCAACCAATAAGATTATTTACCATAACTACACGGATGACACTCAGCTTTACATTACAATGTCCCCAGGTGACTCTGAACCCATTCAAACCCTAAATCAATGCATTGACCAAATAAATGGATGGATGTGCCATAACGTTCTCCAGCAGAATAGAAACAAAACCGAAGTAATTATTTTTGGACCCAAAGAGGAACGATCAAGAGTCAGCACAATTAATACAGCTAGGAGCAGCTAGAAACTACTGATCAGGCACGAAACCTAGGTGTAGTAATGGACTCAGACCTGAACCTCCAGGGTCACATAAAGGTAATAACAAAGTCAGCCTTCTATCACCTGAAGAACATTTCTAGGATTAAAGGACTGATGTCGCAACAGGACCTTGAAAAACTCATCCATGCGTTTATCTTTAGTCTGTTTGATTACTGCAGCAGTGTCTTCACAGGTCTGCCTAAAAAGTGAATCAGGCAGCTGATCCAGAATGCTGCTCGTGTTCCTCACTAGAACCAGGAAAGTAGAGCACATCACCCCAGTTCTAAAGTCATTACACTGGCTCCCTGTAGCTCAGAGAAGAGACTTCAAAATACTCCTGCTAGTTTGTAAATCATTACATGACTTGGCACCAAAATATGTTGAAGACCTGTTGTCACGGTACCAACCACCAAGACCACTAGGGTCCTCCAACTCTAGCCTACTAAACATCCCTAGACTCAGAACTAAACATGGAGAAGCAGCTTTCAGTTTCTATGTTCCCCTTATCTGGAACAGACTTCCTGATGAGTGCAGAGCTGCTGAAACTCTGAACTGCTTTAAATCTAGACTAAAAACCCATCTGTTTAAAATTGCCTTTGAGTAAATGATTGATGTCATGTATGAACAGGGGCGTCACTAGAACTAATACTGTACTGGGGCACACCTGGGGCACAAAGAATTCCTGAGGAAAAAAAACATTCAGCACTTATTTATCATAAAAAACAAATAGTTCTTTAAACTATTCAATCATATCAGACTATATTGTTGTCTAGATCTTTGATTAACCACCTGAAATGTACTACAATAATGCATTTGGCCTATTTGTGCACTTTACTCTAGATTTCTAAACCATTACTAATAAAAGCAAAAAGGAAGAGCAATTAATATTTTAGAAATATCTATTTTAGTTAACATCTGCAAATTGAACAATTACAAAAATAAAAAAATAAAGTTGCTCTCTCCCTCTCACCTGCAACTGCTTCTCCTAATTAGCTTACACACCTCCTCAGTATACTTAAGCCTTCCTCTGACAGTCACTACTCGCTGGATTGTTGTCAAACATCCCTGTCCAGTTCCTGTTTTCCCTTCGCTGCATTTTTCTCATCCTCCTGAGTGTATGCAAGTTTGTTCTTCGGTTATTTAATACATTTTAATTTCATTTTTTGCTGCATTTGGGTCTTTTCAAACACTTAACATGACACCTCATCTCTCCTCACTGCTCCTCTCCCTCTGCCTCTGCCCAGGAAGAATTTTCTGATGTCCATCTCTGAATAGTTTATCAGAAGGCTATGTTTAGTTTTACAGTAGGACAGCTTCACAAACAGTATGGGCTACTTTTACAGGGCTCTCTCTACAGTATACATATAAATCATTATTAATTGTCAGCATGTGTACATGCAGCCTACGCATGGTATGTGTGTGTGTGAGGGAGAGAGCACATTCTGGTAAACTGTTGCTAAATTTAGACTACAATGATGCTAAGCATTGAAAAACAGATGCTAATTATGTGGGAAACATTCTCTAAAGGCGATCAACTTGTCATTTTTCCTGTCAAACAAGTTGTGAATTTGTTGTAACATTAAAACCGGGGACGACTTAATCTGTGCTCAAAGTGATGTTACGAGCGGTTTCCACTGTATCTGTGTGTGTGTGTACAACGAAAAGCTCATTTGAACGATTTTCATTGGTTGTTGCACCTTGAATTACCCTGTTGTTGAAAGTGTGCTATACAAATAAAATGGCCTTGCCTGCTTTGAGTTTCTCTTAGATTCCTTTACTCTCAATTTCCTAGATATATTTTATCTTTAGAGTCAGTCCTTGTTCTTCTTTAGAATGGTTTTCTGTCTAGATGTTATGTTTTGTTCTTGGCCATTCTCTCTGTTTCCTCGTTGCCATTCTGCCTCCCTGCCCAGCTGCATTGCATTCTCGATCTCTCTACTCTTACTCCCACCTGCATCTGCTTTCACTAATTGGTCCTCAAGTCATTTCTCCACTCCCACTCCACTACCATCACAAAAACGCACTCGTTCTGAGGCCAGCACCAGAGAAAAGCTACACCGATGTCCTGGACTCAATAGATAAGAAGCTAACCAGCCCAGACACCCACCTGGCCCTGGTTGAGGTTCTCCACAAATGACTCCAAACTCTAAGGGAGTCTCTGGAGTTCAGCAAAGAACAGGTGGGATCGCTCTCTCCAGAAAACCAAATGCTGAAAGACGGTGTAAAGAAACTCACCGAAGGGATGACACAGCTGTCTGGAGAAAGTAAGAGGATGAAAGAATGTATCTTGGATATCCAGGCCAGGGGAATGCGGGACAATCTTGTTTTTTCCAGGATCCCAGAACAGGCAGAGGATGATGCTGAATCCACTGTCTGAGAATTTCTCCAACGTCACCTAAAGCTCCCAAGCAACACGGTGAAAACCCTCACTTTTCACCGCATCCACCGACTTGGAGGTCAGAAGCCCTACAACAGCCGGCCGCGACCAATTGTTGCTAAATTCGAGCACTACAAGCAAAAAGAGCAGGTCAGACGCCTGGCCACCCTTGGAATAAGGGGTTTGGCAGCCATAACAAAGGCGGAGGCTGGACTCCGGCCTGAATGCGGGCTGACCAGTGGGCAGAGGGGAAAACTCTTGCTCAGGTGAGATGAGTTATTTAGGGGCTGGGGTCCCTGGAACATGGCGATTAGCTGGATTGAGGGGGGGGGGCCCTGGGCCGGCCAGCCTGCAGATGACCCAGCAAAATTCAGGCAGGACATAATACACAGCTCAAATGCAATTAAGAAATGCTTGCTGACTGATGTAGCTGTATTTTATTTCTGTGAAACCTGCTTATGTAACGCATACACTCCCTTAGAAAAGTAAATCTTGTTTTGTTTTTGTTTCGTTTCTGCCAGAGGACCCTTAGAGCGAAAGGGATCTTGATGGAAGCAGGCCATAATTTCTGATTCTTTCAATTTTGGATGTTGATCTAATTTGTTTTTTTATTGTGTTGTAATTTGTAAGGGAAAGTTGATGTGCAACTAAACCTTAATTTATTTGTCCTAGAAGGACGGGGTAAAGCAGACAGCGAAACGGCTACGGCTCTGATAAGGTGATGATTCGTCATCCGGTGACTTTAGTCTAATCAGAGCTTAAAGACTGTTGCACATCTATTTTTTTTTGGGTAAGAGAGTGAACTGATCATTTGTCTTCTGGGGAGTTATCTGGTAAATGGTCAAGAAGTCTTTTCTTTTCTCTCCTAATGCTCTCTGTCAGGAGAGTCCACATTTATTTCATTTTGGTTGAAAGTTATTTGATGGAATTGTTATTAAACCAAGATCAAGTTTCCTTAGCTGTCGCAGCTTGTGTGCACTAACTTAGAAACGGAAACGTTCCCATTTTACGACTAGAACAAATAGCAATAAAGTAGATTGGGGCATTTAGGGTAGGTTGTGAATTATACCCTGACTGACTTGATTATTACTAAGCTGACTGACAGTAAAAACACATTTTCCTTTCTTCCTGGGACAATTGGGGTTAATTTTTTCCTTGTTTTTTGGGGTTTGTTATAAGAAAATAATAAATCTTAGAACTGTGAACATTAAAGTAACTTGGAGTTTCACAGTAACACTGCTTAGATTTCGCCACAGTTGTGAAGGACACATTTTTTATCAGCTTACAAGGCGCAATACGGAGACACTGATGCATGCTTTTATCTCCAGTAGAACTGATTACTGTAAAGCCCTGCTTTCTGGTCTTCCCAAAAAGAATATATCAGGTTTACAACTACTACAAAATTCAGCAGCACGTGTCCTGACGAAGACCAGGAGGCGGGAGCACATTACACCGGTCTTAAAATCATTGCATTGGCTCCCCGTACATTTCAGGATCGACTTTAAGGTTCTTTTAATGGTTTTTAAATGTCTTAATTGTCTTGGGCCTTCTTATCTCTCTGAACTGCTTTTACCATATAAACCTTCGCGGCCTCTGCGCTCCTCTGGCAGCCGTCTCCTTGTCACCCCAAAAGTCAGGACACACACACGCATGGCGAGGCGTCTTTCTGTTATTATGGCCCTCACCTCTGGAACAGGCTGCCAGAGGACCTCAGGGCTGCAGAGAACGTTAATGTTTTTAAGAGCAAGCTCAAGATTCACCTTTTTAGCTTAGCTTTTAACTGATTATTATTTATCACTGTTTGTTTAATTGCTCTGCATGTTTTATATGATTATATTTTTATCAGTTTTACTATTTATACTTTAATTTATCTTAATCCCCGTTCCAGTGTTTCCTCTGTGGGAGCCCTCTGCCCCGGGAGCGGTGGTCGGCTGTGGCTCCCTGGATGCTCTCCAGGTGGAGCTTGGGTGGAGGTGGGGGTCTTGGCCTTGCCTCCACTGGGTGCCCTGTGTCGGTGCCTCGGCTGCTGTTAAGTCTACCGCTGCCGGGGCAGATTCAATTCAATTCAATTCAGTTTATTTATATAGCGCCAATTCACAACAGATGTCATCTCAAGGTACTTAACAAGAAGTCATTTCAATACATTTATACAAACATTCCAATCAGTTAAAAAGTTTCCTATTTAAGGAATCCCAGCAGATTGCGTTAGTCATTGGCGTGAGGTTGGGCCCCGTTGATGCAGACTTTCCAACCACAGCAATCCTTCAGCAATCCCTCATACTGAGCAAGCATGTAGCGACGGTGGAGAGGAAAAACTCCCCTTTAACAGGAAGAAACCTCCAACAGAACCAGGCTCAGTAGGAGCGGCCATCTGCCACGACCGTCTGGGGGTTTGAGAAGACAGAGCAGAGACACAGAAGGAACAGAAGATCTGATATAAGAGAACCTTCTATGTTACAGAAAGTAAAACGTTAATAACAGGACACAGTGGATGTTCAGTTACTGGGAGGATCATCCCAGTCGATGCCCCCCGTCCAACAGGGCATTGCAGCCAAGCAGGATACCAGACCAGGTATATCTTCTATGGAGAGAAAAACACTGAGAGAAAACAAAGTTAACAGTCGAAATAACAGAATGTACTGTAATACAACTGGAGAGTAGTAGGAGAAAAGGAAGTAGCAGAGTGAAGAAAATTGGTAAGTCTGTCCTCCAGCAGTCTAAGCCTATAGCAGCATAACTACAGAGATAGCTCAGGATGACCTTAGCCACTCTAAACATAAGCTTTATCAAAAAGGAAAGTTTTAAGCCTGGCCTTAAAAGTAAACAGAGTGTCTGCCTCACGGACTAAAGCTGGGAGCTGGTTCCACAGGAGAGGAGCCTGATAACTAAAAGATCTGCCTCCCATTCTACTTTTAGAAATCCTAGGAATTACAAGTAAACCTGCAGTCTGAGAGCGAAGGGCTCTGTTAGGAACATAAGGAACAATTAGATCTCTGATGTATGATGGAGCTTGATTATTAAGGGCTTTGTATGTAAGAAGAATCATCTTAAATTCTATTCTGGATTTAACAGGGAGCCAATGAAGGGAAGCTAAAACAGGAGAAATGTGATCTCTCTTTTTAATATTCATCAGAACTCTTGCTGCCGCATTTTGGATCAACTAAAGGCTTTTAATGGCATTTTGTGGACTACCTGATAGTAAAGAATTACAGTAGTCCAGCCTTGAGGTAACAAATGCATGGACTAGTTTCTCAACATCACTCCTGGACAGGA
Source organism: Valencia hispanica (assembly GCA_963556495.2). NCBI lineage: Eukaryota > Metazoa > Chordata > Actinopteri > Cyprinodontiformes > Valenciidae > Valencia > Valencia hispanica. The sequence goes on along the minus strand of OY747701.1, from coordinate 2,197,468 downwards.
TGTTTCTAATTTTTTGCAATATTCCGGAGGTGAAAGAAAGAAATCCTAGAAACCTGTTTAATATGGGATTTAAATGTCAAGTCTCGGTCAAAAATAACGCCGAGGTTCTTTACGTTATTACTGGGGGCCAATTTAATGCCATCCAGATGAAGTGATTGACTAATCAGTTTCTGTTTAAGAACTTCTGGTCCAAAGACAGCATCTTCTGTTTTGTCAGAATTTAAAAGCAAAAAGTTTAGGGTCATCCATGTTTTTATGTCTTCCAGACATGCCTGTAATCTACCTAACTGACTGGGTTCATCAGGATTTATGGATAAATATAGTTGTGTATCATCTGCATAGCTGTGGAAATTTATCCCATGCTGTCTAATGATTCTACCAATTGGGAGCATATATATGGTGAACAGAATTGGTCCAAGCACAGAACCCTGTGGAACTCCACAAGTAACTCTTGAGAGTGAAGAAGATTTATAATTTAGATGAACAAACTGGAATCTATCAGACAAATATGATTTGTCTGATAGATTCCAGATGGCTCCTCTGATGGCGTTTCCTTGCATGGTTCATCTACACTCGGCCCAATGTCCTTTTTTTACTTTTTCTTTTAACTGTGTGTGCATGGGAGATGGGTTGGGGGGAGGGGGGTATAACTGTGACCATGCTTTTAAATCAGTGGGGGACGGAAGGGAAGGTGGTTTTATGTGGGGTCATTCTAATCTGTAAAGCACTTTGTGATGCAACTTCTTGTATGAAAAGTGCTTTATAAATAAAGTTTGATTTGATTAATGTAAACAATCTCTTATTGACATCAGAAAATGGTGAGATTAAAAAATAACAAGACTTTGCTGTGAGAAGCAACAGTAAAACAACATTGTTTAGGCTATAATTTGAACACAACTAAAAATACAAAAAAACTTTAGGTTTCTGCTGGGCAACATTAAAATAAAGATGACTGGTCCTTAGGCTACTTAGGTCTTAAATAAATGGAAAAAAGGTAAATACTTGTCTTATCTGGGGAACACTCAAGCGTCAGAGCAGTTAGTGAGCCTTTTTAGAAATTTTGCTTGGAAAATGACTGAATTGATCTCAAGCTGTGAAGTATTCTGTGTCTCCTTCCAGGATAAGGGGCAAGAGGTCAGGAAAGGTTTGATCCTACAAATCTGATGGTTTTGTCACTCTGGTGGGTAAACACAGGAAGTTATATAAGTGGGTTTTAATATAAGGCACCTGATTTTGTAATTAAAGGGAAGTCGTCTCACTGTTTTAAGTAAATATTGACATGCCGGAAATGCTTTTTAGGGGCCATCAATTACAATACAGTGGTCCTGTGAGTTTGGAGTTTTGCTTATGACAACCAATGCAGTTTTCAATTTCAACTGAACCAGAATGCAAATCAGGCTGGTTCTCATTCTTTTTTTTGTTTCTAGAATGGACCACTTTGTCCACAGGGGAGGAGTAATGTTCGAGGTTCGGCCCGAAAAGGTATGGACAAGTGGCTTGGGAGGTTACCTGTGCGTACCTGAGTTTGGGGGGTGCTTATATATTTCGGCTTTTTTTGGGGCTATGGTGAAGGGAATTCAAATTCTAACATTTTCTCTTAGACCTTACAAGGGAGGCTAAGAAGTGTGATCCCCTGTAGCTGCAAAAACACTCTGGGGATCCGTTTTCTTTAAAATAGTAATAAATAATAAAACGTAATTGTTCATCAACAGTGACGTATCACTTTTCAAATTAAGAAAGCAAGTAATATATAATCACTTGGTGTTAAGGGGTGAAAATCAAATCCTGAACTATAGATTTCACAGTTAGTTTTGTTGTAGCTCTCTTGGCTTTAATCAAAGCCTAAATTATTTGAGGCCTGTTGTGAGAATTTTTCTGCGTAGCATATTTTATAAAAGATTTGAATGGCTTAATGTGGCAAAAGATATATTGATCATGTTAAAGGTTAAGTCTCTTTAAATTAAAGGTTAAGTCTCTTGTGTTAACTGAGATATGTGCTGTTATGTTGAACCAACATGTGAGAAGCTCAAGGATACTTTCTGTGACTTGGGTCACCAATTGTGAGATGTGTCTGCATGCTGACTGAAGGACGTGGGAACCACTCCATTATCTTTTCTCATCCTTGTTAAATAATATTTTCCATAATAGTCTTTTTAATGCATTTGACATGCAATCAGTGGATTGCTTGGGATCTCAGGATTATAAATATGTCATCGCTCTATCTGAAAAACTAAACGCAACAGATCTAGAAAACTGCAATCTCAACATAAAGTGATCTTGGATAAAAATAGATCAAATAAAACAGAGAATTTTCCAATTTAAAGCATAATGAATGATGGATGATTATTATGATCTAGATTGGTGCATATGAGTCAGATTTAATGTTTAAAATAACTATTATCTTGAAAACTTGCTATAGTTTTAATGGTGATTATATAATAATGATTAATTATCTAAACGTGACTCAGTGATTTACTGGAGAATAAATTCCTACATCATTTTTGTAAACATATTTGCTGGAACACATTTCCAACAATCATTTATAATGAGATTTTTCTGCAAAGTGCAAATATGAATAAACATTCTTTAGTCTATTTGATTTATTATGCTGGTTTTTCAAAGCAATCCTTCAAATTAATGTGAGATGGAAATGACATTTACCTCATCAATCTAATATATGAGTATTTTCGAACCTGAATCCATATTAATTTTATAGCGTATTAAATGGGTGAGCTGTACTCAGTGAGTTTCAGCTGTTAGATTTTCGCTAATCAATAAAAGCCTCGGGGGGAAATAATGAACAAAGGTAAATGGTCATATAAAATTTGAACTATTGTAACTGATAAAACTGGTTCGCCCTAAAACTATAACACTCTGTGTTCATGAGATAAGGGGCGGCCGCGTTTGGCCCGGGAACCTTAGCTTGAAAACGTTCTTTTAAGATCCTATGTGAAACGATGCAATTCAGCAATAAACTAGATGAATGATGATTTCTATGTTTAACTAATACTTTTGATAAACGTAGCCTACTCAGTAGTAAATAGAAATAACACGGAAAACGCACTGTTAAAATCGGATATATTAACACTAACTCCAGTTAATACAAATCCGAGTGTCAGTATGAAAGTATTTCAGTCTCTTGAGTAATTTACAGAAAACGAATCAGAAAACAACACGGGTAAAAACTCTAAGGTTAATCTTAGCCAGCGAGTTATCAAATCAAACTTTATTTATAAAGTTCTTTTCAAACCACAACAAAGTTTCTCAAAGTGCTTTACAGACTAAAATGACCCACAATCACAAAGTAAAAAACATCACCACAACTATAACCCCCCATCTCCCATGCACGCACACACATAAAAGCAACAATAGACAAAACCAAAACGGGCTGAGTACAGATGAGCCAGGAAACGTCATCATGGGAGCCATCTACATCGGCAGCAGCAGATCAACAGCAGCAGCCAAGGCACTGACCCAGGGAGCCCAGAGGAGGGAGGGCTGGTACCCCCACCTCCACCCAAGCAACACCTGGAGAGCACCACGGCAGCCACAGCCGACCACCACCCCCGAGGGAGAGGGCTCCCACAGAGGAAACACTGGAAGGAAGACTAAAATAAGTTAAAATATTAAAATTAAAACAATTATAAGATATGATCAAATAAAAATACAAAGCAGATAAACAATATTTGATAAATAGCCAGCTAAAAGCTAAAAAGAAATTCAATCAAAACATGCAGAGTAATTAAACAGATTTAATAAATAATAATCAGTTAAAAGCTATATTAAAAAGGTGAGTCTTGAGCCTGCTCTTAAAAACATGAACGTTCTCTGCGGCCCTGAGGTCCTCTGGCAGCCTGTTCCTTAGGTGAGGGCCATAATAACAGAAAGACGCCTCACCATGAGTGTGTGATCTGACTTTGGGGTTGACAAGGAGACGGCTGCCAGAGGAGCGCAGAGACCGCCAAGGTTCATATGGAAAAAGCAATTCCGAAAGGTAAGAAGGCCCAAGACCATTAAGACACTTAAAAATTATTTAAAAAATCTTAAAATCGATCCTAAAACACACGGGGAGCCAATGCAGTGATTCTAAGACAGGTGTAATGTTTTCCCGCCTCCTGGTCTCGGGACACGTGCTGCTGAATTTTGTAAAAGCTGTAAACCTGAGATAACCTGAGATATACTTTTTGGGAAGACAAGAAAGCAGGGCATTACAGTAATCAATCCTACTGGTGATAAAAGCTTGCATCAGCGTCTCCGTATTGGCCCGAGAGAGAATGGGGTGGACTCTGGCGATGTTCTTTAAGTGATAAAAAGCTATTTTAGTAATATTTTTATGTGAGGAATAAAAGTCAGTTCAGTGTCAAAAACCACGCCCAGGTTCTTCACTTGTAAAGAGGGATTAAAAGACAGTGATTGTAGTTTTGGTAAAAGCTTCTCTCTCTGAGCCTCAGGACCGATAACTAAAACTTCAGTTTTGTCCTGGTTGAGTTGGAGAAAGTTTTTTGCCATCCAGGATTTAATGTCTAAAATGCAGTTAAAAAGTGTGTCCATTGGCCGTGTGTCATCGGGAGACATGGAGATGTACAGCTGTGTATCATCAGCATAACTGTGAAAGTTAACTCCATGTCTTCTGATGACGCTGCCAAGAGGGAGCATATAAAGGTTAAAAAGCACTGGGCCTAAAATCAAACCCTGGGGCACACCACGTGTAATCTTATGGACCTCAGAGGAGCAGGTATCTAAAATTACCATAAAAGTCCTGTCTGTGAGATAGGATGTAAACCATTTATGAACAGCACCAGAGAGGCCAATCTGTTTTAAACGAGTTAAAAGAATAGTGTGGTCCACTGTATCGAAGGCAGCGCTTGGATCCTGTAGAACCAACACTGTCACCTTCTGAGCATCAAAATTTATTTATTTAGTTATTAAGTACAATGTGGTAAAAATGATCTGAAATAAAGTCCGTTGCAGATTTAATGCGATTCTCTTGTAGCTAATCACCTAATTGAGCCACAAACTTCTTTCTTACGACCGATGTGCTGCGATTCTCTGGTTGTAAACAATCACAGATGCCGACACTGATGAAGCGTTAAAACCGCTCTTCTGAAACTTAAACACTTGTTTTTGATGAAATGTTTAGTCTCGAGTTTTCAGTTACTTTCTGGATGTTAACGAGTCCGGGTTAGTCAAACTGTTTGTTTTTTTGCGCAAAACCACTTCCTGTTTCAAACATGAGCTTTCCAAATTAAAATACGGTAATGCTTAACTTCATGAATCATTGTTTTATTTTCCCAAGAAGGGGAACTTCTGCTGTACCGGCAGCAAAGTGACAGAAGCATTTAGATCATAGACCGGATATACATTTAGATTCACACAAAGGAGATAGAAAGCATAAAACAAATTTAGGATTAGAACATTAAATGATAAAGAATAAAGCTTTAGCCATACCTCGACCAAAAAGAACTTTTACTTAATGATAGGAATGTTTAATAAAAATGTTAAATAATAATGAGACGTTTGGGATACACTAGGCTACCTGTGTCAGCTGCATATGTGAAAATTATGCATTTAGTGGAATCTTTAAGCCAACAGGTGAGACCTACACACACGGTGGGGTTTAAAATTACTTGGTTTCTATTTTTAAAATTTTGTTTACTTCATTAAGACAAATGATGACTAAGATAGATTCAGAATTTTGGTCACTGTTCTAAAAAACAAATATGGAAAATATTCTGTGCACATTTTATGCTGTAGATCGCATAAAAAAAACAGGGTGTCAGTATAGTAAATGTTAGACCTACTATCAAACCGCAGTTAAATTCTATTCAGTTGTAACACTTTTTGATGTTTGAGGGTTTTTTGTGTGTTCCTTTTAATAAAAGACTAAATGAAACAGGAGTAACAAGGCTAATTTTATAATATAAGCAGTCTAAAGTACTGAGTAGAGGTAAAAAGTAGGCAAATAGATAATTACTCCGGTGAAGTATAAAGTATAACTCAAGTCCTACACAGAAACGGCAATGAAGAAAAGTTTCTTTCTTAAGCAAGAGTATCAGGTACAGGTAAAAAGGTTAATTGACATCGTTCTTATTGTAATAGAAGTGGCATACTCAAATCTGAATGTGCAACTGAGTTAGATCAATTGAAAATAGAGATGTTTTACAGTTGTACAAGTTTTAAAATTGTGCATTTAGAATAAATGTATTTTTTTTCAAGGAGTTTACAGAGAATAAACTGTAAGAAACAGATGAGCAAATAACAGCAGCAGAGATATTAATTAGGTAAATAAACTGTGTCCTGAGTAAAACAATTTTTTTAAACAAAAAGTAGGAGGTATTTGCATTTATTGAACTTCTAACTTAGGTGGCTGCAAAGACTGCAACATCAATTAGATTCTGGAAAAGCAGGGTCTGGAGAAGTTGTCTAATTCGATTTAAAATATTTTAGTGATCCCAGAGGGAAATTACGTGTTGTTGTAGCTAATGCAAGTAGGACTAAATTCTTAAAGGAGTCATGACCTGTAATTTTCACTTTTCCATGAGAAAAAATTTATGTTATGATTGCCTAACGAATATACACTGCCCAGGAAGCCGATATTTAAAAGTGAAGCGTTTGTTTACCCCTGGGTTCGTCAACCAGCCCACATGCACGCGCACTCAAATACGTGGTTTTAATTTCTGGCATGTCTACCAAATGTACCAAATGTACCAAAACAAGAGGGGGGGGGGGAATGAAAAAATAAAAAAAACGTTTCCCAATGACGAGCCGGCTCCCATCGTTCACCTCAAAGGGTTAGCTCATAGAGCCGGTTCGTTCACGACCGACACATCACTGATTCGAGGTAAGAACTCCACCGTGAAAGATGCAGAAAGTTTCTTCATGCAATGATGCATGAAGAAGACATATTCGTGTCAGCCTTTTATTTTAATCAGCTAAAACCATTTCTGCCAGAAACGTAGTGCACACATGAGTTGCTCTGTTGTTGACTGCCAGAATCAACATGGAAATATTTTTTCTTTTTTTTTTACGCCGGAATCCTTTACGAATTTGGGACAATATCAGGCGAAGATGGCATCGAAGCTCCGTTTGGAAATAAGGGCCATTCCACCAATCAGAGACTTGCCTGCAATTGAAACGATAAGGCTGTGTTTTTATTGCTCTACTGTGTGTAACAAACAGCAGCTAACTGCTAATGTGGCTATTATATGCTAGCAGGAGTAGATATGGGTTAGATATGCTGAAGCGTTACCTGCGGTGTCAACCCCCCTCCTTCGTGCCACCAATCAACGCGCCCCTCATTTGCATTATTACAATGACCGTCCACGACAGCCAAAGTATCGCATCAGATCTCGCAAGACAATAATGCCTTCAGAAATAAGGGTCAGAGGAGCTCTGTGTTTATTTTTTTCACTTTTTTTCAACTTTTCTTTTTTAGAAGGGCCTGAAAGACCATAATAGAGCATGGGTATCCAAGATAATACTAGGTTATGACTCCTTTAAATACATTAGGTAACTATGTGGTGAAATTACTATTTTGTTTTTGCAAGGCAAGGCAATTTTAATTGTATAGCACACATTCAACAACAAGGTAATTCAAATATAAAAACCTAATTGCAAACTTAAATGATGGTGATATGATCATCTGGGGGTTGAAGCTGCCTCAGCAGTGGCAACAGCAGGATACACAGGTTCTGAGGTTATGTCTTATGCATGACCTTTAACCTACTATGTTTCTTTTCTTGACAGTGGAGAAGCAGTTGAAGTTATTGTTTCCTTGTTTCTTGATTTTTTTAAGGCATGTGCAAGACGATGCCTTAAAAAAGGGGGGAATTGGATTTGGATTACGAAGTGAATTGTAACTTGCAGGTTTAATTGGGTTTCTTGTGAATCATAACTCTGTCATAAATTAATGGTTTTTTTACTACCTGGACTTGACGTCTGACTTCATATTCCATTTTGGTTTGGGTTCAGACTTGTAGTACATATTGTGTCTGGGAACTTTACAAAGTTTTAATTTGATCTGAAAACCATCTTTACTTCTTGCTGGGAGAAGCTGATTCTTGGGATTTTTTGCTCTCACAAGTTAAAATGGTTGTTCGTCTTTTTCTTGGCATGGATTTAGTACAGAGTGATTTGGAGATGTTTACCTTAATTGTAATCTAGCTTCAGTTGATGAGGTTTGGCTCATTAACCAGGTTGTGAGTTGTTTAGAATTTCTTTTGCACACAGTTGCATCAGGTTGATCTGAAACCATACTCAGAGGGTGTTGGTTCCACATAGTCACTTGTCATAATCATCCTATTCATCTTTTGTGAATTGGCTCACCTATGTTTGAACATCAATGCTCTAATACCGAATTAGCTCAGCTCCCAAGGGTCGCATTGGGAGGTTCTCACTGGAGGACCTTCTGAGGGGTGACCACTCTCTCCTTTCCAGAGAAGGACTGATCGGTGGCTGCGGGTCACTGGATGCTGGCAGAGGCTGACTTCATGGCAACAGACAACAACAAGGGAAGAGTACACATTTCAACACCTAGTGTTGATGTAATACCCTCTGAAGTGTACTGGAAGATGCTACATAATTTCTCCTTTGTTCTGTGTTTTATCTAGAGCATCCTGACCGATGACGAGACCTGTGGATGGCCGCCTCTGGGGCGAGGGGCTGTGGAGATGACATTTTGCCCACAAGAAAATGGCGTAAGAAGACCCCATGGGTTTTCGGTCTCAATGCACAGGAGTCTCAGCAAAGTCATCTGGAAGGATCTAATATTTGTCACTGTGAGCTAATTCCATGGTCAATCATGTCTCATGTCTGATTGTAATTTGTGTTTTGAACATTGTCTCTTTTTTTTTTTGATCAACCTACCAACCTTTTAGGGAGTTTGTGATAGTACTTTAGAATTTTCCCTTTATATTTATGATCTTAATTAAATTAATAAAACCAGGGAATTGTGGTGGAAAATTTTTATGCCATTAGGAATTAAGTGTATATTCTCTGTTTAGTGAATCCATCTAGGGTAAAATGACAAGCTTATTGTTCCGGGTTAGTGTTATGAGAAAGATATATGTGTCAGGTCACCAGAGAGACAGACGCCGGGGCAGTAAGATAACAGTCTGGCCTTCGGATGGGCTGCTTTATGCGTTGCTATGAGTCGCATGAAGCAATTACTCTGGAGGCGGGGCGTGAAGGTTGGAGAAGACGTCTACAGAGATAAACAATGATTGCTAAATACTATTTAAGCGGTTAGTTAGAAAGGTTGGTTAGGGTGATGCACGAGTAACTCTGTCCCCTCCATGGTCTGGCCAGACATGTTTGAATTAAATACTTAAACGCCTTCTGGTACTCAAGTCTTCTTTATTATGGAAACCCTGAGATACTTTTTTTTGCCATAACACTTTGTTAAAAGTTTTCTATTCTAAGTCTTTGAATTAAGAACTGGGTCTGTTTTATTATTAATTTAATTTAATTCTAGCTTTGCTTTACAGATTTTCCCTAGTCTCTCATCATCCAAGGAAACTTCTAATGAATTTATAGTTTCTTCTAATTCCTGAATACATTTGTTTTCTATTTTCTTTTTATTTGATGAGAATGAGATTATTTTACCTCTAAGCACAGCTTTTCCTGCCTCCCAGAGAATGGATGGCGACGTACCAGGTAGGTCATTATATTCCAAATAAGAAGCCCACACTAGTTTGAAATATTTAATACATTCTTTATCGTTAAGTAATGATATATTAAATCTCCAATTTTTGCATTGTGGCGTTTCTTTTTTTTTTACTAGAGTTAGAGAAACAGGAGCATGATCGATGACAGCTATTCAATTTAATTCAAAAATACTTTATTGATCCCAGAGGGAAATTAAGTGTTGGTATGGCTCTTATAATTAATTCTTTAAGGAGTTGTTGTAGATGATGATGGCTGTGGGCAGGAAGGATTTCCTGTAGCGGTCTGTGTTGCAGCGAAACTGAAGAAGCCTCCGACTGAAGACACTCTGTTGTTGTATGACTGTCTCATGAAGAGGATGCTCAGGGTTGTCCATAATTTTTATGATTTTATGAAGAATCCTTCTTTGCATTATCATCTCCAGATGTTCCACAGTTGTCCCAAGAACAGAACCAGCCTTCTTTATCAGGTTGTTTAGCCTATTTAAGTCCTTGGCTCTGATGCTGCTACCCCAACAAATGACGGGTGAAGAGATTACACTCTCCACAACAGACTTGTAGAAGATTCGCAGCATGTTGCTGCAAACTTTCAAGGACCTAAGCTTCCTCAAGAAGTACAGTCTGCTCTGTCCCTTCTTGTAGACGGCTTCACTGTTGCGCCTCCAGTCCAGTCTGTTGTCAAGGTGAACTCCGAGGTATTTATACTCCTCAACCACCTCCACTTCTTCTCCCATGATGGAAACAGTGTTTGACTTATCCCTTTTGTTTTTGTCCTTCTAGGACAAATAAATTAAGGTTTAGTTGCACATCAACTTTCCCTTACAAAGTACAACACAATAACAAAACAATTAGATCAACAAAAAAATAGAAAGAATCAGAAATTATGGCCTGCTTCCATTGAGACCCCTTTCGCTCTTAGGGTCCTCTGGCAGAAACAACAAAACAACACAAGATTTACTTTCCTAAGGGAGTGTGTATGTGTGTGTGTGTGTGTGTGTGTTACATAAGCAGGTGTCAGAGATAAAATACAGCTACATCAGTCGGCAAGCATTTCTTAATTGCATTTAAGCTGTGTGTATTTTTGTCCTGCCTGAATTTCGCTGGGTCATCTGCAGGCTGGCCGGCCCAGGGCCCCCCCTCTCGATCCAGCTAATCGCCATGTTTCAGGGACCACGGCCCCCAAATAACTCATCTCACCTGAGCAAGAGTTTTCCCATCTGCCCACTGGTCAGCCCGCATTCAGGCCGGAGTCCAGCCTCCGCCTTTGTTATGGCTGCCAAACCCCTTATTCCAAGGGTGGGGGAGGTACTAGGGCTCCTTGTGGCCCTCCCCAGGCGCCGCTGGACCGAAGGCAGGGGTCCCAACCAGCCTGAAGAAAAACAAAGGACAACCCAGCCAAACTCACCAGCAGTTCTACCATGGAATGTGTAACAATAACTGTGTGTGTGACATTCTGCATTATACCAAGCCATCAAACAAATTATCTTAATGCTCAAACACTCCAGTTCTGGAAGAAGCAAACAAGAGTAAATAAAAGAGAAATAAACAAAACCACATAAATAAACCACAAATAAATTACATCACTTTTAGATTTTCTTTCAGATTATCCAAATTCCTCCCCTGGACCCATTAATTATTTTATTTTTATTTTTCTGTCGACATATTGGAGTTTCTGGAGGTGAAGTGTTGCTAGATTACAGACCCGATTGTCTGCCTGGGTACCCAGTTCCAATGAAGGACGTCTCCCCCATCGCTTTCTAGTTTCCTTGAGTGAAACAAAAGCCGAAAAAAACCCTCGTCGGAAAATAATCGATCAATTTAATAAATTGACCACTTGTCCAACTGCTGTGCTCCCAGGTAAAACCCGGCGCAATAATCCGATACTTTCTTTAACATTGATTAAATAATTAACCATACAATTATATATAAGTATATAATATTAATTAATCAATCAATCAACCGCGTGTAAGTAAATAAACACAAAACCGCTAGCAAATATTTAACCTCCTGAGAGTGCAAATAAAATCCTGTTATCACTATTTATTTTAAGGACTCAGTCTTACCAGGTTCTGTCTCAGGCGACAGCCGGGCCGACAGAGACGCTTCAAGGCCTCCATCTCCCAAACAGCTACTGGAGGTAAGAGGCTGGGAGAAAATTTCCCAGGACGCTAGCAACTCCCTTGACCCTGTCCCTGCCGGTCCATTCCGTTCGCTGAGGCTGCGTTGTTGCGCCAAGTGTAATGGCAAAAAATAGTATCTCAGGGTTTCCATTATAAAGAAGACTTGAGTCCAAGAAGGCGTTTAAGTATTTAATTCAAACATGTCTGGCCAGACCATGGAGGGGACAGAGTTACTCGTGTATCACCCTAACCAACCTTTCTAACTAACCCCTTAAATAGTATTCAGCAATCATTGTTTATCTCTGTAGATGTCTTCTCCAACCTTCACACCCCGCCTCCATAGTAACCGCTTCATGAGACTCATAGCAACACATAAAGCAGCTCATCCGAAGGCCAGACTGTTATCTTACTGCCCCGGCGTCTGTCTCTCTGGTGACCTGACACATATATCTTTCTCATAACATTAACCTGGAACAATAAGCTTCTCATTTTACCCTAGATGGATTCACTAAACAGAGAATATACACTTAATTCCTAATTGCATAACAATTTTCCACCACAGGTGGAAAAATCTGGTAGATTTTTGGCTAACCAGCTTTAAATAAACAAAGAAAAAACAACTATTTCTGCTATTAAAGATCAGACCGGGAATACAGTATATGATCCTGAAAGAATAAACAACACCTTTAAAGAATTTTGCAAGGCTTTATATACACCGGAGATAAACCCATCAAATAATGAAATTGAACAATTTCTGGATAAAATAACACTTCCTAAATTATCGGATAGTCAAGTGATGACCCTGGATTCACCACTAACAGCTATCTTTAGATGCAGAAAAAGCTATTTATAGAGTTAACTGAAAATTATTGTTTGCAACCTTACATAAATTTGGCTTTAGAAATTATTTTATAAACTGGTTGAAATTATTATACAGTTCACCAACAGCATGTATCAGGACTAATAACCAAACATCATCAAGGTTTTATCTTCAGAGAGGTACCAAGGTATCAAGGCTAAGCATGTCCCATCATTATAAACTTCAGAATCTCAGCTAAAGACTCATACATTTTTTTATGAACTCCAAACCCAGAAAAAATAACAAACTATTAAGAGCAGTTGTCCTATTTTGCGATTTTTACATGAACACATTCAACCAAACCTGTCGGTCACCCTGCCGAAAAAACAGAACCGAGCAAACTTTGCCTTCTCTGAAAGCCAGCATCTCACAGATTCTAAGGCTGCATGTTTCATCATGCTACGTGCAAATTTCAGCAAAATAAGCCAAAACATTGGTGCAGCATTTGAAAAACAAGAGCATAAATTCTTCCTTACCTTTGTTTTTACCTTGCTGAAAAGCATAATCCACCATGGTATGACTGTATTTCAAGAATAACTCAAATACCTAGTGTGCATTTAGAAAAGAAAAAGTTAAAAAAAGTAATCCTTTGCCATTATTTTTTACATTTGATTCGAGGAGCCTCAACCTTGTCTGTCATGTGCATTGTGAAGCCCTGGCGATTACTTGAAATGATTGTTCATCATTCAGGTTTGTGTCGGGGACTCGTCATCAGAAGAGGAAAACCTGATTTTAAAAAAATTTTTGTAACTATTTTGTTCACATTTTCTTTGTGTGTGTGTATATATATATATATATATATGTATGTGTGTGTATGTATATGTATGTGTGTGTATATATATGTGTATATATATATATATATATATACATACACACATATATATATATATATATACATACACACATATATATATATATATATATATATATATATATATATTTATATATATATATATATATATATATATATATATATATATGTGTGAATTTATGTGTGGATATTTGTGTAGATGTGTACATAAGTGTGTAAAGATATATTTGTGGGTTGTATTTGTAGTTTGTATATGTATATATTTTTTTCTAACTCTTTTTCTGTCATAATATCCTTTTAGTCACTTCGGCATTCATCCTTAGCTTACTCAACGCTTCACCATGCCCAAGCAGACTGCTCTGCTGGAACGTCATACAGAGAGACACAGCTGCCTGAAAGGTGTATGTATATATATATATATATACATATATATATATAATTTCTCAAAAAAATTTTCTGTTATGTTTTTTTAGTGAGGATGAAGACTAAATACCTCCAAGGCCTTCAACTTCTATGCAGCCAACCAAGAAGGCAAAGATGGAGAAAGCTAAGGCAACGGCTGTCCAAAGAGGTCTGCTGACACTCCAGTAGGTGAAGATGTGTGGTGCCACAGACATGAGGAGGACAGTACTCCTGAGTCTTTTAGGTTCATCCCCATGAGGCAACTGGGCTCTGCATACATTTGACCAAACAACAGCATGGTCTCCTCTCTCTCTCTTCTAGCTCTTCTTCAGTTCATCTGTAATTTAAACAATTATCGACAATACCAATGCTACAAAAAGGAAGGAGGCTGGCAGAAAGTTCCTTTGGACTAACCTCACTTTAACAGACTTATTTGTTTTCCTATCTATCATTATATACACCGGACCTAATTTTTTTAATTAAGTTTATTTATATAGCGCCAATTCACAACAGATGTCATCTCAAGGCACTTAACAAGAAGTCATTTCAATACATTTATACAAACATTGCAATCAGTTAAAAAGTTTCCAATTTAAGGAATTCCAGCAGATTGCATCAGTCATTGGCGTGAGGTTGGGCAGACTTTCCAACCACAGCAATCCCTCATACTGAGCAAGCATATAGCGACGGTGGAGAGGAAAAACTCCCCTTTCACAGGAAGAAACCTCCAACAGAACCAGACGGCCATCTGCCACGACCGTCTGGGGGTTTGAGAAGACAGAGCAGAGACACAGAAGGAACAGAAGATCTGATATAAGAGAACTTTCTATGTTACAGAAAGTAAAAAGTTGATAACAGGACACAGTGGATGTTCAGCCACTGGGAGCACCATCCCAGTCGATGCCCCCCGTCCAACAGGGCATTCCAGCCAAACAGGATACCAGACCAGGTATATCTTCTATGGAGAGAAAAACACTGAGAGAACACAAAGTTAACAGTCGAAATAGCAGAATGTACTGTAATACAACTGGAGAGTAGTAGTAGAAAAGGAAGTAGCAGAGTGAAGAAAAGTGGTCAGTCTGTCCTCCAGCAGTCTAAGCCTATAGCAGCATTACTACAGAGATAGCTCAGGATGACCTAAGCCACTCTAACTATAAGCTTTATCAAAAAAGAAAGTTTTAAGCCTGGCCTTAAAAGTAAACAGAGTGTCTGCCTCACGGAATAAAACTGGGACTTGTAAATGTGCACCACAGGGCTCACTACTGGAGGGGTGAGTGGCCATATAATTTTCAAGTATCCCGTAACACTATGCAGAGAAACCAGTTGGAGGCAATCTTGTGGTCATTGCACCACAGCTTTGTGAACGATGACGAGGACAATGAAAAGAGAAAAAAAACACTCCTGATTACGATCGTCTGTGCAAAATCAGGCCACTCTACGATCACATTGTTACTGCATGCAAAGCACATTACCATTTATATAAGAACATTTGCATTGATAAGAGGAAGGGGTCTGAACAGTTTTGTTATCCATTTCATATGTATATTTCACAGTTTTGTTGTATTTGTAATTTGAATAAATGTTCTTCAGTTGGAGTCAAGCCTAACTCTTTGTTATATTGTTATTTAAATAGGGTGATAAATATGTTGGATATTTTACCAAAATATATTTTAAAAAAAATGTTCACCTTATAATTGAACTTCAATACAATCAGTAGATCAGGCGTTGAAAAATTGAAACTTTCACTGTTTGTGCCAAATTGTTCCCAAATGTGCTGAACTGTGCCAAACTGCAAAAAAATTGCTATTTTTTCACTAAAGCCTCAGTAACTTTGCTCTACTTCACTTTATCAACATGAATCTTGGTACAGGTAATCTCCACATGTTGGTTTATGATTTTCTGCAGTTTATATTCCACTGGAGCATATTTTATATGGTATTATATACTGTAACATGAGAACAAAATTAGGCGAGAAAAAAGAATCTTGTAATTTGTCTATGTTCCAGCTACAGTTACTTTGGCACAGTAATATATGCTGTAATTGTTACACCTCTGATTAAATCTCACAAACACTGGCTTCATTTTGATACCAAGATTGTTTACACAGTTTGCCTTTGCAGAGAAAAACTAAATTCATGTTGGGCATGTCCTATTGAGCTTGGAGAGACCCTGGGGCTCAAGAGGTTAAAAAGGTATCACTGTGCATATTTGACTCTTTTGAATACCTAGCCACCCAGATAAATGAGCCTAAAAAAAGCCTTTATTTCTAAGTTTATATAAACCCCCAAAACTTAACTCTAACTTCTTTAATGATTTCAGCGACAATGCACAGGGATGAGTGGTGTTCTGGAAAAGCACTGTCAGTGAAGGGAGGTGGAGTTGATCGCTGTTTAGCAAGCCGGAGAGGATGACACGCCGTCCCATCTAATGCTACCTGTAATCCAACAGCCATCCTCCTACTGCTAATTGACTGCAGCTGGTGTTAGCCTGCTGGCTAACGTTGTTGAGCTTCCCCCATCATCCACGGAGCAACTTGGAGAACTGTAACCATTCAATAAGGTCTGTCTGGGCAGAGGCGAGATTAGTTTAGGATAAACAAGATTTAAGGGTTGTTTATTTTCACTGTGATTTGTTACTTTGTGTAGGATTTCATTTATTGTTTGGGTACAAACAGGCCGGTCGTTGATTTTCGAGGTTTCCGATGGAAAGTCGTTTTATATCCTGCAACCTGAGTTACTCAGTCTGACAGTTTTCCTTTGTTTGGTGTTTAATAAATGAACCGGAGCGCAGCTCCACGTGAGTTAGCTGTAGGCTACATGCTCTAGCGAACCACGGCCCACCTTTGACGGCTCTTTATTCATGGACAATAAAGACTGCCATTAACTATTCAAAATAGAGATCGACTTTAAAACAGATAGTTTAAAGACTAAAACTAATCTTTTAAGTCATTTTTGAAACCGCCTTCTTGGTTAGTCAAAATAGTAAATTAGATCGACATAATTACTCCGGCCGTTAACGCCAACATAAAGTCTAAATTTTAAATTAGATCAATCACTGCGGTGACCGACCCATTAAAATAAGCTCCTTTCAAACAGGCCATGAAAAATTGTAAATTTCCGGACTTTGTCTGTTTCGCTTTTGAGTCTGAAAGCAATCTTTGTCCGGATACCCTTTAGCGGTAATTTTACAGATGAAGACCTAAGCCGTTTTCAGACAGAAGTTCTGGAATATTTGCGGACAATTCCATCCGGTCTTTAACCGGAGTTGTGTTTTCAAACACCCCACTTTTTTCCGGAACATTGCCTTTCGGCTGCTTTCACACAGCAAGAAATGTACCGGAGGATCCTGATCATGTCTGGGGGAGTGGGGGGGTTGTATGTTAATATTACGTAAACTTAGTGCGGCGGGCGTACATCATTTCCCCAAACAAATGGATTATTGCAAAGCTGGTCGATGAAACAGCAGATCTACTTGCATTCCTCGTCTTTGTGTGCAATTATGTGCACATGGAAACGCTTAACCCTTTAACACCAAACGTGTCGTCGCCGACACATTTTTGCTTGCGCACTTCGCATTACCATAACTCCGCAACGGTTTGTGCTATCGGAAAAACTGAAACAGATTTAGAAAGATGACATTTTGCGCTTTTACGCCTGCCTAGTGTTATTACGGTAATTTGCCTCCTGCAGTTGCAGGAAGCCCGCAATTAATTTTATTAATAATTGCCCTAAGCAATTATTCATAATTATTCATAGCCAAACCCTACCTATCTGTGGCACAACACTTTGAAAGTACCATATCTGCTAAAATATCTAGCCACAGTGAGATAACTGTAAAAAAATAGTTTTCTCTGGGACAGGTCAGTTGAAACGTTTAAAAGTATTTACTCCTCCACCACATCCCCCTCATCTCCCAACTCCAACTCAGTAAATAAGATGGTAGATAATTTCCTCATGAAAATATCAGACATTGATTCCATTGCTCCGACTAAAGTGAAAGTAGTCTCAGGTAGAATTCCCAGTGGACAAGCGATCCACTGGTACGTAGTGAAAAAAGGGAGTCTTGAGGAGCCGAGAGAAAATAGCAGAAAACTAGACTCCAGGTTCACTGTGAGATCTACAAAGAGAGACTGAACAGATATCAGTTATCTTTAAAAGAAGCTGGAAAATCTTTCTTTTCTGAAACCATTAACAGAAACATTAATTATGCACTGACTCTGTTTGCAACAGTGGAAAGACTAACTAATCCTCCAGTGACAGTAGCCCCTGAACTAAATTCTACCAGGACCTAATAAATTTGCCAGTCTCAGGTAGAAAGAAGTCTCCGTGGGCAAGTAATCCACTGGTGCGTAGTGAAAAAGGGAGTGTCGACGAGCCGAGAGAAAATGGCGGAAAACTCAACTCCAGGTTCACTGTGATATCTACAAAGAGAGACTGAATAGATATCAGCTAACTATAAAATATGCTAGGAAATCGTTCTTTTGTGAAATTATCAACAGAAACATTAATAATGCACGGACTCTATTTGCAACAGTGGAAAGACTAACTTATCCTCCAGAGACAGTAGCCCCTGAACTAAACTCTACCAGGGCCTGCAATGAATTTGCCAGCTTTTTCACTGAAAAGATTCTAACAATTAGATGGTCAATCTGTACCTCAATACCGAATCCACAACCAGTGCCATCCCCAATCAACAACAATGTGGAGAAAATGTCTGAATTCCACGAAATAAACCTTGAAAAAAATCATTATCCAATTAAGCTCCTCCTCTTGCTGTCTTGATATCCTACCCACAGCTTTTCTAAAAGAAGTTATTCCTGTCATTGGGTCTGATCTTGTTCAAATAGTGAACTCATCCCTGCTATCAGGTGTCTTCCCCCAGGCTTTAAAAACAGCAGTTATTAAACCACTGCTAAAAAAGAATAATCTGGACAACACGTTAATGCAGAACTACAGGCCATTTTCTAATCTTTCATTCATCAGTAAAATCATTGAAAAAGTAGTGTTTCAGCAGTTAAATAGCTTCATAACAATGACCAACCGCTTTGATGTATTTCAGTCTGGTTTCCGTGCTCACCACAGGATGGAGATTGTCTTCGTCAAAGTTTTCAATGACATCCACATGAATACAGACTGGTAGAACCACAGTGCTGGTTCTGTTGGACCTCAGTGCAGCATTTGACACTGTTGATCATGATATACTATTGGAACGACTAGAGAGCTGGGTCCGATTTGGCTGTTGAGACTTACCTAAAGAACGACTTCTTTGTTTCAATTCGAAACTTTTCATCAGAACGAACAGAAATCACATGCGGGTGATATGGGTAGATGGAAATCCCTACCCATATCACTAATGGGAAGGGTTGCTTCAATATAAATGATGGTTTTGCCATCATTTTTATTGAAGCACTTATTCTCAATGATCCCAAGCAAACCATCACTGGATTGGTTTAGATATCTGGACTTCTATGTCTCTAAATTTATTTGGAAAGATAAACCCCCCACGTATCAGCTTAAAAACACTGCAGAAGACCAAAGAAATATGAGGTCTAGACTTAAAAACTTTCATCATTATTTCTTAGCCAACAGGCTCCAATACATCTCAAGATGGTTAAAACATGACTACCTAGATGAGTCTTGAATAGAGGTAGAACAGACATTATGCAATAAAATAAAAATTTCAGACCTACCATTTATTAGCTCAAATATAAAACAACATGAATGCATTAAAAGCAGTAATATCAGCTCATCTCTGACAGCATGATTGGAGTTTCTAAAAATGAGTCCTCACTAATACCATGCAGACGTACACCCATCTGGAATAACCCCGATATCTTGCAAAAATTTTTTATAAGTTTTCCAGACTGGAGGTGTAAAGGAATTCAATAACTTGAACACATATTGAAAGGAACAGACTTTATCCCATTTAATACATTATTTACACAAAATGGAATTAACAAAAACAAATTCTTAGAATATCAACAAATTAAATCTATTATAAAAGGTACATTTAGGCTCAATACAGTTGAATTGCAAATGCCAGCAAGAGTTTTAGATTTTCTCAATCTCAAACCCCCCCAATTTGATGTCTAAAATATAGAAACCTTATCTACATTAGATGAATCAATATCCATCCCTATTTCAAAATGGGAGGTGGATTTATCAGTCAGCTTTGACCAAAACATCTGGTCTCAGATATGTTTAAGAACCTTTAAAATAACAAAAAATCATAATTTACAATTAATACAGTACAAAATCCTTCAGAGAGTACACTATACAGGTCAACGGATGTTCAGGATGGGTTTTACATCGTCTAACACCTGCTTACAATTCACAAGCAATATACCGGATACCTATATTCATGCACTTTGGTTCTGTCCACCTGTTAATAAATTTTGGTGCCAGATATGTGAGAACTTATCAAAGTGTCTGAAATGTGACATTCCACCATCTCCCTCAGTTTGCCTTTTAGGAGATTTAAATAATGTCACCATGGACACAAACTAAGTTCTAATGGTTCACATTGCCTTATGCATCGCTAAGAAAACTATCCTCCTGAACTGGAAAAATAAAAAGGCTGTTAATATTAATCAGTATAGAGATCTCTTGTTGGACCACATTGGTCTTGAGATGGCCTCTGCCTTCACATCTGATCAATCTCTCTGTGCTCCTTTGATCGGCTGCATCACCTAGTAGGGGTCGGTGGCCCTTGGTTTTGTCGTGTGGCATATAGTTGCTGATTTGGGGGGTTTTGGCGTTGGGGGCATCTTTGGGGGGGATTGTTGGGAGTGGGTTCCCTAGGTGGATGGGCTGCTGGATGTCGTGGCCCCCACCCGGGGTGGGGTTTGGGTGGCTTTGGGTGGTAACTCCTGACGGTTGCATGCAGTGCCTTAGGGGGGTTGCACTCGCGGACATTGGTTACTGGCCTTGTGGTCACGGATCTGTGACGGGGTAAGCCGTATTGCGTCATTTCCTGTTGTCGCTGTTGCACTCCCGGTAGCTGTTTGGTGTTCAGACTCTCTTGAATCGATCTTATTTTCTCTGTGCTGAGGCCTTTCTAAGTTATTTTAACACACAAGCACACTAAAACACATTTTGTGGTGGTGTACTTATGTTTTGGGAACTCTTTGTGTTTCACACAGTTTTTCTTGGGGTGGTAAGGTCTCGCTAGCTTAGTTAGCTTAGCTTCATTGCAGCTATGGCTACTCTTCTCTCTCCTATCGCTAACTCTTCTCTCTTGCTCTCTGTGTCATATGTTTAGTTATTTCCCTTCCTCCTTTAGTGATAATGGTAACTGTAATAAATGTAATATTTTTGTAGCTTTGGAGGAGAGGGTATCGGAATTAGAAGCCCGGCTCCGTGCTGTTGATAAACCAGCAGATAGCCGAGGCCCATTAGCCAGCGCGGAGCCAACAAAGACAGAACCCCCTAGCCTTCCAACGGTAGAGCCCGCGCAGCCGGGACCTCAGGCCAGCTGGGTGACGGTACGTAGGAAGCATAGATCTAGGACCCAGCCCACGGGCCACCACCAACCGGTCTGCGTTTCTAACTGATTTTCCCCGCTCAGTGACACACCCGCTATGAAGCCAACCCTGGTAATTGGCAGCTCCATAGTCAGAAACGTGGCGTTACAACACCATTGACCATAGTCAAATGCTTGTCGGGACCAGAATGGGCGACATCAAATCCTACCTGAAACTGCTGGCTAAAGATAAGCGTAAATACACTAAGAATGCTATTCACACACCCGGTTACGTCAATCGGAGGTCACAAAAATGAGTTTTGCTTCGGTGTGTAAGTTTGCCAAAACAATGTCAAACTCTGTAATCTTTTCTGGTCCGCTGCCCGATCGGACCAGTGACTACATGTTTAGCCGCATGCTGTCATTCCACCAATGGTTGTCTAGGTAGTGTCCTGCAAATGATGTGGGCTACATTGATAACTGGTGAACTTTTTGGGGAAAACCTGGTCTGATCAGGAGAGATGGCATCTACCCACTTTGGATGGAGCAGTTCTTCTTTGTAGGAATCCGGACGAATTTATTAGTCCTCCTAAACACTGACAACCCAGGGTCCAGACCAGGAAGCAGTGTCGTAGTTTAACCCACCTCTCTGCTGCTTCTGTACTGTTACCCACCCATTACCCTATAGAAACAGTGTCTTGCCTACGGTCAAAATTAAATGGATTAAAAGTCAAGCCAACAAAAGCAAATCATGGAAATCTCATAAAAATAAATACGACTTTGACTGAACAGAAAAAGAAATCTATTAAATGTGGTTTATTAAACGTAAGATCTCTCTCCTCAAAGACTTTGTTAGTAAATGACTTGATTTGTGATAATCACATTGATTTGCTTTGTCTCACAGAAACCTAGTTGCAAAAGGAGGATTATGTCAGTATAAATGAGTCAACTCCTTCCAATCATTTACATTTTCACGTTCCTAAAAGTACTGGGCGAGGAGGATGAGTTGCAACCATTTTCCGTTCTGATTTACTAATTAGTCCCAGACCAATTGATAGCTACAGTTCTTTTGAACATGTAACCCTTAATTTTCCTCATCCAAGTTGCAAAACATTAAGACGATTTTTGTTTGTAGTTTTGAATCGTCCACCAGGCCATTACTCTCAATTCTTGGATCAGATCTCACATTTTTTTTATCTGATTTGGTATTAAATACTGATAGGGTCATTATAGTAGGGGACTTCAATATTCATGGGTTGCATTTTGGCTATCACTGAAAGTGATAACCTAAATGCAGCCTTCAATGCTATTTTAGACTCAATTGGCTTTACTCAAAGAGTACAGGGGTCGCCCACTCGGATAAACACACTTTGGACTTTGTACTGACATACGGTATGGAGTGTGAGGAAATAACAGTCCGCCCACATAACCCGGTCCTGTCTGACCACTTCTTGATAACAATTCCATCTCTAACCCTTTAGAAATTGATGATCTGGTTCACAGCGTTACGTCCTCATTGTGTTTGGCATTAGATAGTGTAGCCCCCTTAAAAAAGAAAGTGGCTAGCTATAGGAGGCTGACTCCTTGGTTTAACGAATTGCAAACTTTAAGGCAGAATACTAGGAAGTTGGAGTGAAAATGGCACTCTACACATTGTGAGGATTCCTATTTAACCTGGAATAACAGTCTACTGCTGTATAAAACGACCCTTTGACAAGCTAGAACAGCATATTTTTCATCATTAATAGAGGCGAATAAAAACAATCCTAGGTTTCTTTTTAGTACAGTTGCCAAACTTACACAGAGTCATAGCTCTGTTGAGCCAACTATTCCCCCAGCTCCTAGCAGTGATGATTTTATGGGATTCTTCATAGATATAATTAATTCTATTAGAAGTAAAATCATTGGCATCCTCCCAAACATGATTACTTCTTCCTCAGTAAATGAGGCAGCATCGGAAAGAACTGTAGAACCTCATTTGTGCTTAGGATGTTTTGATTCAGTCGAGCTTTCGGAATTATCAAAAATACTAGCCTCATCTAAACCTTCAACTTGTATGTTGGACCCAGTCCCAACCAAATTATTTAAGGAAGTGTTCCATTTGGTTCCTGGCCCCATTTTGGATATGATGAATCTATCCTTAGTAAACGGATACGTACCACAGGAATTTAAAATAGCTGTAATTAAACCTTTACTCAAGAAAACTTCCCTTGATCAAGATGACTTAGTGAATTACAGACCTATATCTAACCTTCCTTTCTTATCCAGAGTCCTTGAGAAAATAGTTCCTAATCAAGTCTGTGAGCATCTAAACAGTAACGAGCTGTTTGAAGAGTTTCAGTCAGGTTTTAGAGCTCATCATAGCACTGAAACAGCCCTGGTGAAGGTTACTAATGATATTCTCATGGCCTCAGTTAATGGACTTGTGTCTGTTCTGGTTTTGTTAGAGCTCAGTGCTGCTTTTGACACAGTCGATCATTATATTCTCTTAGAAAGGCTTGAACATGTTGCACATCAAAGGAAACAGCAAGGGAACACCACTAGGGTGGTTTAAATCATATTTGTCTGATAGATTCCAGTTTGTTCATCTAAATGATAAATATTCTTCACACTCAAGGGTTACTTGTTGAGTTCCACAAGGTTCTGTGCTTGGACCAATTCTTTTCAACATATATATGCTTCCAATTGGTAGAATCATTAGACAGCATGGGATAAATTCCCACAGCTATGCCGATGATACACAACTATATTTATCCATAAATCCTGATGAACCCAGTCAGTTAAGTAGATTACAGGCATGTCTGGAAGACATAAAAACATGGATGAATCTAAACATTTTGCTCTTAAATCTGACAAGACAGAAGATGCCATCTTTGGACTAGAAGTTCTAAAAAAGAAACTGCTTAGTCAATCACTTAATCTGGATGGCAATAAATTGGCCCCCCGTAATAACGCAAAGAACCTAGGCGTTATTTTTGACCAAGACTTGACATTTAAATCCCATTTTAAACAGGTTTCTAGGATCTTTTTCTTTCACCTCAGGAATATTGCTAAAATTAGAAACATCCTGTCCAGAAGTGATGCTGAGAAACTAGTCCATGCATTTGTTACCTCAAGGCTGGACTACTGTAATTCTTTACTATCAGGAAATCCACAAAATGCCATTAAAAGCCTTCAGTTGATTCAAAATGTGGCAGCAAGAGTTCTGATGAATATTAAAAAGAGAGATCACATTTCTCCAGTTTTAGCTTCCCTTCATTAGCTCCCTGTTAAATCCAGAATAGAATTTAAGATCCTCCTCCTTACATACAAAGCCCTTAATAATTAAGCTCCATCATACATCAGAGATCTAATTGTTCCATATGTTCCCAACAGAGCACTTCGCTCTCAGACTGCAGGTTTACTTGTAGTTCCTAGGATTTCTAAAAATAGAATGGGAGGCAGATCTTTTAGTTATCAGGCTCCTCTCCTGTGGAACCAGCTCCCAGCTTTAGTCCGTGAGGCAGACACTCTGTTTACTTTTAAGGCCAGGCTTAAAACTTTCCTTTTTGATAAAGCTTATAGTTAGAGTGGCTAAGGTCATCCTGAGCTATCTCTGTAGTTATGCTGCTATAGGCGTAGACTGATAGAGGACAGACTGACCAATTTTCTTCACTCTGCTACTTCCTTTTTACTACTACCCTCCAGTTGTATTACAGTGCATTCTGTTATTTTGACTGTTAACTTTCTCTCAGTGTTTTTCTCTCCATAGATGATATACCTGGTCTGGTATCCTGCTTGGCTACAATGCCCTGTTGGACGGGGGGCATCGACTGGGATGATGCTCCCAGTAACTGAACATCCACTGTGTCCTGTGATCAACTTTTTACTTTCTGTAACATAGAAGGTTCTCTTATATCAGATCTTCTGTTCCTTCTGTGTTTCTGCTCTGTCTTCTCAAACCCCCAGACGGTCGTGGCAGATGGCCGCTCCTACTGAGTCTGGTTCTGTTGGAGGTTTCTTCCTGTTAAAGGGGAGTTTTTCCTCTCCACCGTCGCTACATGCTTGCTCAGTATGAGGGATTGCTGAAGGATTGCTGTGGTTGGAAAGTCTGCATTAACTGGGCCCAACCTCACGCCAATGACTGACGAAATTTGCTGGGATTCCTTAAATAGGAAACTTTTTTAACTGATTGGAATGTTTGTATAAATGTATTGAAATTACTTCTTGTTAAGTGCCTAGAGATGACATATGTTGTTAATCGGTACTATAGACATAAACTGAATTGAAAAATTTATTTCAAAAGTATTACATTGTGTAGGGGATGATGAGGGAAAGACTAGGCTTGATGCTCTGATGCTGCACCTGTTAGCCCCATAGATGCGCTATGAAAAAATATCCTTACAGTAACGGGTAACACACTGTATTTATGGTGTATTTACTGTTTATTTTCTGCAAGGACAATTCGTATCATTGGTATTTGTAAGAGAGTCATACATAACCCTATACATCTTACATAATATAATTCTAATTAAAGTTAGGATAAAAATGTATTTACAGCGTAATAATTATTTTATCAAGATAAAAGGGTGTTTTGGTAACACTGCAAACTTTATTGAAATAGAAAAAAATATTTGCATATTTACATTGCACGAGTAAAATCATTGGATGACCATTTATTTATTTGTGCCTGTCTACCACTGCGTGTACCAAGCCAAGAAACGCCTCCAAAAAAGCTTGATTGAAGCTGTTTTCCTGATCCAACGCCACTCTCCTTAGCTCAGACTCGATCTCCCTGCAGCGGACACCGATGCACAGCAGCGGACTGTTCGTCTCCCTCGAGCTAATGCTGGGCACAGCAAAGACTGGCGTTCCCTCGGTGTAGGACATCTCCAACTTCTTGGAAAACGACTCTGTCGGCACTATGGTTTCTTGAATGGAAGAAATCATAATTTATCATTAAAATTATGTACAATCGGTAACATGTAACAACGCTGAGATGGCTAAGAGCTAACCTACAGAGCTAGCATACAGAGCTAGCCTATCTGCCAGTAAACAAAAGCATGACTACACATGCTTGAGTAAGCTTGCTTCCAGACTTTTTCATGGGCTGTATCTAGGTAATTAAAGTGCTTAAAATCAGTCATCACTCACTTGGTTTAGATCTCTGGACTTTTTTGTCTCTATATTTCTTTGGAAAGATAAACCCCTATGTATTGGCATAAAAACACTGCTGAAGACCAAAAATAAAGGGGGTCTAGATCTGCCGAACTTTCATTATTATTATTATTTTTATTATTATTATTATTATTTCTTAGCCAACAGGCTCCAATACATCTCAAGATGCTTAAAACATAGCTACCTAGATGAGTCCTGAAAGTGTACAGATGTGCGGGCATCAGTGGATTGCCAACAGGTGCTGTAGAGCAGACCACAATGTTCAGCAAACCAGCCAGAGCCAGCAAAAAGCAGAGCTTTGTACAGTTTTTTTCAAGCTAGATGTAACTTCAATATGCGGTTGCATGCAGGAAATATTAGCTTAATGACGCCTAGTTAATACATCCCAATATATCATTTGAAGCTGGTTGACAATACTAATGTTACCTATATTACATCCCTTGCTAGTTAGTTCATGCTAGGAATCAGAAAACTCAATTCTCTTTCATTTCTCTGCAGAACTTTACTGCTTTCCACATATTTTAAAGAAATCTTTATTGGCACAATAAACAAAGCAGGGTCAGGGAGGGTGCAGAGATGAAAAGAGGATTTTTTCGTCCATATTATTTACCAAGATAGTGCACCAGTGTAATTTTGGCAGTTGTTTACATTCCACCTTCAGCCGTTGCTGAGAATGCATGTGATGTCATCAGTTCTGTTGTTGTTAAGCTACAGACACAGCACCCCAATGCATTTTGTGGCAAATCTGGTGATTTTAATCATGCATCGCTCTCTACTACACCTCCAACAGGACCTTGGATTTGTTTTATGCAAATATAAAGGATGCATACATGTCCAAACCAAGACCTCCACTGGGACAATCAGATCACAATCTTGTTTTTTCTCTGTTCAGAATATAAACCACTTGTTCAGAGGCAACCTTTGACAAAGAGAACTGTGAGAAAATGGTCACAGGAAGCTGAAGAAGCCCTGCAGGGTTGTTTTGCAACCACAGACTGGATGACTGTTTGCTAAGCACAAAAATATCAGAATACACACGTCACGTTTACATTCTGTTAGATAGAAGTGTGCAGCCATCGAGTATCCTTGGTAGCTACCAAGACAGAAAAAAGAATGAAGTAGATTTTTTGATGATGTCTAAATTTAGCACGTTGATTCTTGAACGAAAAGTAGAGATTAAATATTTGGGACGTCACCAGCCAGTGGATTTTAATATTGTTCAAGGATTTTAAGAGATTATTATAGATTTAAAGGGGATTGTTTGAAATATTATACAGTTATTGAAAAGTTTGCCCAGATTAAAGATCTGCATTTTCTTCAAGAAGAACAGTACTGGTGAGTGACCCTTTAGTTGGAATTTCATGTAGGCTATGAAAAAGGTTTCTTTCTTCAATTACATTTACATAAAATGGTGTTTGTAGTGTATAAATGTGTGCTATTTTATGTGGTTCATTTAATATTGAATCAATATTAAATTAATCACATAAAATAGCAATCAATATTATTGATTAAAGTGAGATTGTATGTGTCACAGAAACAATTAGCTGCTGCTATTAGGGTGTTGCGTTTTTGTGCCCCACCTAACTTATCATGCCAGAGACGCCACTGGATGCTGTTGTTGCATTTATTTGTGGGTTGTTTCTTTGTTTGGTTTGTTTGATCATTGTTTTTTTTCCTCTCTCTGCCATCCTGCAGGTATAGAAAAAGACTACAATGTTTTCTTGTGTTTTATTTATTCCCCCTCCTCTCTATCTTCAATTCATCTTCTCCCTCTTCACTTTTTTTCCTACCTCTCTACATCTTCTTTTTTTTCCTTTATTGTCCGTCACCATTTTTATAATATCTGAGAAAAAACCCACAGCAATTTCTAATAAAGATTTCTTACACATATACTAAACTGTCGTACTATAGGAAAAGCCGTAATGCGCCACTTGTGAAAGTAAATCTGTTGGGCACCTACTTGGTACTCTGATATCAATTCTGAGTGCCAAACTGCCAGACAGGACACGTAAAAACATTTTTAAAAATTAATTATATAATTATCCTTGATTGGCATGTATCATTGGAATCACAAGACTCTTAGCTTTCCAATGATACAAAAGATGTCTAAGTTCATGGACGTTAGAAGTCAGAAGATCAGTGGATTTAAACCCATAAGTGAGTTTATTGAATAGAACAAGGCATGATGTGAATAAATAGTTTTTTATGGTGAGTCTTAGTGGACCTGTCATTTCTGACCCATTTTGTGTTAAACAAATAAACAAATGTTTAACACAAAATGAACACAACATAGGGGGTTAACACAATGCCAAGGGGAAGACATCAGCATAATGTGAAGTTATTTTATGCCTTTTGTTCACCGATCAGATTTAGTAACTCTGCCTGTTTTGAGAACCAGATTTGTTTGTTTTTTAATTATGTTCTGATCAATAAAACCCTGGGATGAATTCAGTTGTCACATTTACCACAATACCAGTTCTAGTGTTATTTCACATGTGAATATTTGTTAACCTGCAACAACCTTTAACAATTCACTCCTTGACTATAACCAGGCTGAATTCCAACCCACTGGATCCAAGCAGGAATGAAGAAAGAAAGATGTAAGGTCATTGTTCTTCTGACTTGTAAAAAACTAAATGGAAAAATTCAAATGTACAATCTTTGAACCACCAGGAGGCAGTGCTGGATTTTTCACAAACTTCATACTATACACTACATATTCTGAAAATTACAATGTAAAAAGGAAGTCTCACACTGAATACATGCAACTCCTGTCTATTTGTTTAAAATCTGATCTGAAAACCTGCTTTCTAGGTAAAAGTTCATTGAAGTGAAATATAAAGTATATGTTTTAAAAAATGAATGTTTATGTTACTGAGGTCAGTATGTAGAAGGGTATAGTTGTATTTAGTAGAGGCAATATGAAAAATAACTGAGGCTTAATAAATGAAATTCAGCAGCCTTTGGTACAATCAGCTGCTCTCACATCCTGCACCATCTGCTGGGTATCTTAGCAGTGAAGACTATGTACCGGTATAAATTTGATCCCATTATCTACTGAAAGATAAAGAAGAATGAGTGGCCATCCTGAGTCTGTTCACTGCTAGTACGTGATTTTACCCCCACGGAACATTTATGGGGCTTTAGAACCGAGAAAAGGAGCATTCCTGACATTACAAGGTCATCATTGGAGCTCTGCAGGGCTCCATGCTCCAGCAGCATTGGTAGAGATGCTGCCATTGACCCCAGTCGTAATCACTCCAGGGGTAAACCTTTAGTCATGTCTCACACATGCTTCCCCCTATCATCTGAAAAATGCCACTGAAAATAAACAACGGTAATCCTGATCCCCAGCTTCTCATTCAGTGAAACCATTGCCACTCTGTCACTTAGAAAAACCATGCACCTACAAGCTGTATGCACTCCTAACTTACAGCAGCAGATGAATCAAGAGGCACCATAAAGGACTAAAGAGACTTTTTTAGCTTTTGTGTAATGTCCTTCTTACTCTTGTGTTTTTAGAGTCACGCTGACAATAACCCAACAGCAGCAAATGTGTGTGGAGGCGTACAGTAGCAGCTGGTTTATGCAGTGGCAGGCGGCAGGTGAATGCTGTCTTCCAGTCGGCAGCTTCTAAAGCCAAACAGAAAAGAAAACGAGGGAGGCAAGGGGGGGGAGAGGAGGGAGGAGAGGGTGACTCGGGCCAAATGGGAAATAGGCTCCATTCAGATGGGTGGTTCAGTGAAATCTGGAGCCTTTGAGTTAGAAAACTTAAAGACAGGAGGAGTAATTATCAAAAAAATAATTTAAAAGCAAAAAATAAATTAAATGATTGTAGCAGCCGAAGATGACTAGACGTTAGCTGACTAGAAATCCCAGAAGCAAGGAAAGAAAGAAACAATGTTATGGAGGACGAAGAAGAACAAGAGTTAAAGTAGGAGGAACCAAGGTCTTTGAGAGAATGTAGAGGAATGCAGGGAGCAGGTGGTGAGTGGTGACATGAAAAGCTATGGTGACAAATGCAGCCGGCCGGCCACGGCCACAGAAGAGCTCTCTGAATAAAATGGTGGCATCAGATTTCCTCACAAGCACAGCAACAGCTCCATGAGGAGGAAGAGAAGAAGAAGAATGAGGAACTTTGTTTTCTCTCAATGTTTTTCTCTTCATAGAAGCTACACCTGGTGTGGTATCCTGCTTAGCTACAATGCCCTGTTGGACAGGGGGCATCGACTGGGCCCCCCGCGTCCTGTTGTTAACTGTTTCTTTAATATAGAAAGTACTCTTATATCAGTCCCTCTGTTCGTTCTGTGTTTCTGCTCTGTCTTCTCAAACCCCCAGACAGCCGCTGCAGATGGCCGCTCGTACTAAGCCAGGTTCTGCTGGAGGTTTCTTCTTCTTAGAGGGTTGTTTTTCTTCTCCACTGTCACTACGTGCTTGCTCAGTATGGGGGATTGCTGAAGGATTGCTGAGGTTGGAGTCTGCATCAACGGGGTGCAACTGCCAGTCAATAACTCGATGCAATCTGCCAGGATTCCTTAAATAGGAAACTAAAATTTTAAACTGATTAGAATCTTTGTATGATTTTTTTTATTTTTTATAAACGTGTCCCGTTTGGCAGTGTGGAGCTCAGAATTGGTGTCTGAGTACCAAGTAGAAGCCCAACAGATTTACTTTCACAAGCGGAGCAGTACAGCTTTTGCTATAGTCCTCCACTTGATATATGTGTGAAAAATCTTTATTATGAATTGTTGGGTTTTTTATTTCCTGATGTTATGGACACGGAGACGGAAAATTAAGGAGAAGAAAGAAGGAGGATGAAGAAGAGAGGTAGGAAACAAAAAGTTAAGAGAGAGGGTGAGTTGAAAATACAAGAGAGGAAGGGGAACAAAGAAAACACAGGAAGACATTGAAGTCTGCCTCCATACCCACAGGACAGCAGAGAGAGGGGGAAAAACAAAACAAAACACGAAAAAGGAACATCGACAAAACAAACCAAACATTGTGAACTAAGAATTACACAACCACATCACACAAAAATAGATATAAAAATACAACAACAATGTCACAGAAAAACTCATGGTACCGATTAATCAAGCTCTAGTAATGACAACCTCAGCCCAAGAATATATCCTTAAACACCAGAGACCCCACATCTATGTGTGTGTGTTAGCATGCTGGTGCATATAAGGTTTCTCCATAAGAGTGTTTGATAGCTGGTGTGAGCAGGCATCAATCCGTCTCCCAGGAATCGATGTAGACATGAAGGAGATCAGAGCAAAGACGTCCAAAGGACCCCCAGAGCCCCAGGCGGACCCGGGCGGGGCCGACCGCATCCCCCAAGAGTAGAGCAAAGGAGAACCCCAGGGGAACATCCAGCGGCCACTATGCAGGGGCCCGGGGGGCAGCAGTGACGAGCCCACGGGCCCCGCCGGCAACCGCCCGTGCCGGTAGAGCCGGGGCCCAGGGGCACCCCACCCCCCAGCAGGGACCCGACAAGGGACCGGCCGACGAGGGGCCCCCGGCACTGCAGGGGCCGCTGCCGGCCGCCACGCGCCACCTCCACCCTAGGCCAATCCCCACCGCCAACATCCCAGCGCCCCACCGATAGCCGCAGGGGATGGACAGCATCCCCAGGCCGGGCTCAGCCAGCATCTGGACACCAAGTTGTACCAGCTCCTGGGTCCTGATCCCGCGCAACGCAGAGCGCCGAGACCAGGCATCCAACGAGGGCCAGGGCCGGTCCAACCCGCCAATGAACCGGCCACGCACGGTGCGCACAGAACAGGTGATCAAACGAGCAGAGACGCCGGATCCGTATCCTGCCGAGCAAGCACCACCCAACAATCCCAAACCTGGCACCTCTAAAAGAGGTGCCCCAACCAACCAAAGGAAGATATCGGCCCAGCGCATCGGCCGACCGACACACCGCCCCCCCCAGGCCCGGCCAGGCACGCACCAGGTCCGAACCGGATTGACCACCGATGCACCGGCAGGCAGGGGCCCCCGTCACTGGCGGGGAGTGACGGAGGGGAAATAGGCCCCCCATTAAGTGTAAGGCCTGAGGTGCGCCAGGCGAGGGGGCAGACCAAGATCCAACCTGACAGGTAGACAAAGACATACAGACACAGTCATACGTTCCCTCCCTCTTAAACCCATACATTCTCACTGACTCACCAAGACACCCAAAAAAATGACGCTGTACCCTCACTCACACACCCCATACACACTTTGTGCTCCCAGGTCCAGGTACCGATGCCTCAGTAGAGCCACCAGCCCCCGGACCCGGGAGATGGACCCCCTACCTTCTAGGGCGGAGACAAGCAGACCGCCAAGGGCCCCACAGTGGCAAAGCAGCCCGACAGCCCAGGACCCCGACCAGACCGCCTGTTCCTCCTCCGGACCCCAACCCCTGATGGCCCGTAGCGAACAGGGGTGTGAAAAGACCCCTAGCCTCCATCCTCCCGCTCGAGTATGGTGTTGATGCGTGTTGTTATAATCTGCATTTAAAACAGAGGGGTGGGATGTGGGGAAGGCAGCCACACATCCCCCAACCCCCAACCCGAGCCCTCAGTGTCTATATGTGGTTTAACAGTGGGCACCGGCACCAGAGGTGAAGCTGATTGAACCGCTCCCCCTCTGGATGCCGAAAAGGGTGCCCACCCCAAAGTCCCTACATATGTGTCGCGTGAGTATGTTATAAGTGGGAGTGTCAAAGTTGTATATTAAAATTGGGACCCAGGACACCACGGGATAGCGAGGAGAGAAGCCCCTCCTCGCACCCCAGTAATGTGCCCACGCCCTAAGACCCTATATGAGTGGTAAAGTGATGGAGCGGGTGGACAGAGGTGTCCAGGGATGGGGAGTGAAGGACTGGGAGACAAAATGTCTTCCCAGGGAGCCAGCTCCCCCACTGACCCCAATAGGCACCGCTGTTCACCGGGATCCACCAGGGGAGGGAGGCCATGGCACGTTCGACCCGGGGCCCACGGCCACAGCACCACAAAGCCCCACGGACCCCAAGGCAGTCCCCCCAGCCCCATCCCAGAAGGGGAACTAAACCCTGAGATTCGCTCTACTCTCAAAACACAAAAGACACTAGACACCCAGGTTGAGTTCGCCCCCCCCCCTCCTCCCGCACACCCCTCCCCCCCGTCCAAGTGCCCTCGTAGGGGGAGAGCACCTGTCGCTACACAGCAGCAGCCTCCTCACCAGCAAAGGAGGCCCCTAGCGCCACCCGCACACCGGAGGCCCCCGTAGCCCGAACCACGGCGGCGTACCCGTCCAGACCAAGGAGCAAACCGATGAGCCGGGTGGCCGACCCACCAGGCCGACATCCACCAGCCGCATTCATTGTGGAGCGACCACTGTTGCGCTACGGCCCGGCAGGAGACCAAACCCAGCGCCCCACCCACCTGCCCTGCACGCCCACCACCCGGCCAGTCCACCCGGCCAGTCCACCCGCAAGTCTGACCGAACCCGGCCAAATGCCCAACCCCAGCGCCCCGCACAAAGACCAAGACCCAGGAGCCAAGTCCAGTACAAAAAAAGACTGATCCGGCCCAGAAACGCCACCCAGCAGCCGCGACCAGCACCCAGGCACCCCAACCAGCAAACAAGGCGAGACGCCATACAGGGACCGGCGATGACAATCGGCCCAGAGAAAAAGAAAGAGGCGGCTGCACATGCCGGCTGGCCCCGACCCCCACGGCCAACAGAGACCCCACGCCGGGGGATAAAGTCTGTTCCTTCAAATATATGTTCCAGGTATTCAATTCCATTGCACCTCTAGACTGGGAAATTTATCATCCTTTTTTTCTTTTGCAAGATGTCGGGGTTATTCCAGATGGGTGTACGTCTGCATGGGATTATTGTGGACTCTGTCATTTTTAGAAACTCCTACCATGCTGTCAGAGAGGAGCTGATATTTATGCTTTTAAAGCATTCATATTGTTTTATATTTGAGCTAATAAATGGTAGGTCTGAAAGTTTTATCTTATTACATAGTGTCTGTTCTACGTCTATCCAGGACTCGTCTAGGTAGCTATGTTTTAACCATCTTGGGATGTATTGGAGCCTGTTGGCTAAGAAATAATGATGGAAGTTTGGTAGATCTAGACCTCCTTTTTCTTTGGTCTTCTGCAGTGTTTTTAAGATGATACGTGGGGGTTTATCTTTCCAAAGAAATTTAGAGATAGAGGAGTCCAGAGATCTAAACCAGTCTAGTGATTGTTTACTTGGGATCATTGAGAATAAGTAGTTGATTCTGGGCAAAACCATCATTTTTATTGAAGCAACCCTTCCCATAAGTGATATGGGTAGGGATTTCCATCTAGCAAGATTATCTTCCACTTTTTTTAAAAGTGGGATGTAATTTAGTGTTATTAAATCTGCCAGTCTTGGTGAGACATTGATACCTAAATGGGTAATATTCCCTGACTGCAGTTGTCTATTAGTTGGATTCTGGACAGAACAATTGATTGGAAGAACTGTAGATTTTAACCAATTTATAGAATAATCTGAAACATTTGAGTAAGAGTTTATCAACCCGATTACCTGAGAGAAAGAGGTTTGTGAATGCTGGAGAAAAAGTAATACATCATCTGCATAAAGACTGATTTTATGTTCTATGTTATTGCATTTTATGCCTTTAATATTGTGAGTTTGTCTGATTGCTGCAGCTAGTGGTTCAATAAAAATAGCAAACAGGGAGGGAGAGAGAGGACATCCCTGCCTGGTACCTCTCTGAAGATAAAACCTAGATGATGTTTGGTTATTTGTCCTGATACATGCTGTTGGTGAACTGTATAATATTTTCAACCAGTTTATAAAAGAATTTCCAAAGCCAAATTTATGTAAGGTTACAAATAAGAATTTCCAGTTAACTCTATCAAATGCTTTTTCTGCATCTAAAGATAATATATTAGTTTTAATGTTTTTACAGTAAGAAAAATCTATTAAATCTATTAATTTACATGAATTTGTGGATGAATGTCTCCCTTTAATAAAACCAGTTTGATCAGGATGTATTATAAGAGGGGTTACTTTCTCTATCCTTTTTGCGAGGGCTTTGCAGATTATTTTAAGATCAACATTAATAGGGGATATGGGACGATAGTTGGTAGGAAACAAAGAGTCTTTACCTGATTTTAGTAGAAGACTAATGTAGGCAGAATTCATATTTGGTGGGAGTCGGCCATTTTCCTTGGTTTCCTGCAGCATTCTGTGGAATGTTGGTGCCAGAATATTCAGGAATTCTTTATAGAACTCTGCTGGAAATCCATCTGGGCCTGGAGCTTTTTTTATTGGGCATGCCTTGGAGGGCCTCCTGGAGTTCAGCCGCTGTTAGTGGTGAATCCAGGGCCATCGCTTGACTTTCAGATAATTTAGGTAGTGTTATGTTATCAAAAAAAATTTCAATTTCATGATCCGATGGATTTATCTCTGGTGATTATAAAGCCTTGTAAAATTCTTTAAATGTGTTGTTTATTCTTCCAGGATCATATACTGTATTCCCGGTCTGATCTTTAATAGCAGATATAGTTGCTTTTTCTTTATTAATTTTAAGATGGTTAGCCAAAAATCTACCTGATTTATTACCTTGTTCAAAGTTTTCTATCCTAAGTCTTTGAATTAAGAACTGGATCTGTTTATTAATAATTTGATTTAATTCTAGCTTTGCTTTACGGATTGCCTAGTCTCTCCTCATCTAGAGAAGCTTCTAATGAATTAATAGTTTCTTCTAATTCCTGAATACGTTTTTTTCCATTTTCTTTTTATTTGATGAGAATGAGATTATTTTACCTCTAATCACAGCTTTTCCTGCCTCCCAAAGAATGGATGGCGACGTACCAGGGAGGTCATTATATTCCAAATATGAGGCCCACTCTTTTTCGAAATATTTAATAAATTCTTTATCCTTAAGTATGGATATATTCAATCTCCAATTTTTGCATTGAGGTGTTTCTGTTTTATTTACTAAAGTTAGAGAAACAGGAGCATGATCGCTAACAGCTATAGGGTGTATCTCAGTGTCTGAAATGTCAGTCAACAGTGAGCTGCTGACTAACAAATAATCCAGTCGAGAATATGAATGGTGGACATTTGAGAAGAAAGTATATTTTTTGTCAATGGGGTGAAGAGATCGCCATGCATCACAAAGTCCATAATCGCTCATGTACTGTTTGACTGCGCTGAGTCCCTGCTGTGCTGAGCCTGTCTATTTCTTCATTTAAACCAAAGTTGAGGTCGCCCCCAAGAAGAAGTGAGCAATCCATGTGTTCAAGGAGCACAGAGAAGAAGGAATGAAAGAATGAGGGGTCATCAACATTTGGACCATATATACTGACAATACATAACTTTTGGTTATGTATAGATAGTTTTACTATAATAAATCTACCCTCTGGATCTGTAACTGTATCTATTACTGTAAAATTTACATTTTTATTTATTAATATTGCTACTCCCCTTTGTCTGGAGTTATGGCATGCAGAAAACACATTAGGAAACTCAGGGGATTTAAGATAATCTGCAGCTTAGGTAGATTTATGGGTTTCTTGTAATAAGACGACATCTGCCTTCAATCTTTTAAGCTGGTTAAGAATCTTAACTATTTTCTCTCTGGTGCCAGCTCCATGAACATTCCACGTGACAAACCTTAGAGTAGTCATAGTTTTAAGATAAAAGTTGTAAAGTCCATATCACCATAGAAACTGATAAACACAGGTGTATTATTAGTTTGTGCTTGGGGTTGCCTGATTGAAAATCCAAAAGCCGAGATATAAGAAAGAGAGAAATAGAAGAAAGTTGTGAAGGGTGAGGGTGAGAGAGAAAGAAATAGTTATGTTATGAAAAAATTCTGTGTGTGTGAGTGATAAAAGAAGGAAAAAGGAGTGACAAAGACATTTGGTGATAGACATGTGAAGATGAGAAAAGAAAAAAGAGCCAGTAACCCAGTGCTTAGCCCTGGCCCCGCCCACATTGAGTAATGTAAACAACTTTACAGAGCTGTGCTAACATCACATTATAGTTGACTGATAAAACAACTCTTATCTGACTAGTGTTACATGACTAATAAAGCCAAGAAGTAAGCTGGGGGTCCCTGAACAGCTGCCCATTAACATACAGTTTATCTACCGCTACTGTAGCTCTGGTGCCTTCACTGATATATTTCTTTCTGATTGGGAACAAAACGCGCCTTCTATCCAGGATTTCCTTCGGATATTGATCGTTAACGCTATAATTCGTTCCCCGCAGTTCTCTGCCCTGGCCTCTGACCTGCTCTTTTTGCTTGTAATGCTCGAATTTAGCCACAATAGGTCGCGGCCGGCTGTTGTTGGGCTTCATACCTCCGAGCCGGTGAACCCGGTGAAAAGTGATGTTTTTTACCGTGTCGCTTGGGAGCTTTAACTGATGTTGGAGAAAATCTCGGACGGTGGATTCAGCGTCGTCCTCAGCCTGTTCTGGGATCCCGGAAAAAACAAGATTGTCCCGCATTCCCCTGGCCTGTATATCCAAGATAGTTTCTTTCATCCTCTTACTTTCTCCGGACAGCTGCGTCATCCCCTCGGTGAGTTTCTTTACACTCTCCCTAAGCGTTTGGTTTTCTGCAGCGAGCGATGCTACCTGTTGTTGGCTGAACTCCAGGGATTCCCTTAGAGCTTGAAATTCTTTATGGAGAACCTCAACCAGGGCCAGACGGGCGTCTAGGCTGGTTAGCTTCTTATCTATTGAGTCCAGGACATCGCTGTAGCTTTTCTCTGGAGAGATGGTGGAGGTGCTGGGCTCAGAACGGGTGCGTTTTTGTGATGGTGTGCTTGTCGGCACAGCAGAGGTGGATTTCTGTGGCTTGCCCATAACAATGTTGTCAAAGCACTCGTCCAAGTAGCTTTCCAGGCTGTGCAAGGTTTCCTCGTCCAGTTTGTTTATGGAGAAATACAAAATAATGGTTATTATTATTAAACGTTTGCTATATTTGGCTCAAATGTTATGGTTTGTTTTTACCCGAGTTTGTTTGTTTTACCAGTTTACCACCATATTACTTACGCACAGCTCTCGCGAGATCTCAGCAGCAGCTCATCCCAACAGACAGTACAGTTTGAGCAATGCCAAGGTTGTGAGATCAAGCCTCATCTGTTGAACTAATTTCTTGATTCTACTGGTCTTGTATATATATATGTATATATATATATATATATATATATATATATATATATATATATATATATATATATATATATATATATATATATATATATATATATCCATGCCAGTCCCATGTTTTGATTAATTCTTTTAACCCTCATGCAGAACACCACAAGCTAGACCAGTATATGATTTTAAAAGGTTTATTAACAAAGTGAATAATGACACTGGAGTGGAAACAACCGGGAACTCGATCAGGATATCGCTGGAGAATACTGTAGAGACAGAAGTCATAGGTGAAACAGGGTCCTTAGAATATGTAATTGTTAAATAGTAGAAACTCAGGTGAGGCTTTCTTGTGAGCATGAACGCGAGGGAGGAACACAAGGAGTCCGGGATGATTGCGAGAGCTTCCTGCAGAATTACTGGAGTTGAGAGGTGGATGTACTCTGGGAGCGATGAGGAAATTCAGAGGGCGGACAGGAAGAGAAGGGCGATGAGACACGGAGGAGTTAGGTGTCTACTGAAAGCTGCAACACAGATAAGGGTGAAGCTGACTGAAAAAATGGTGAACACAGAGAGCGGAGAATAAGCGCCAAGGAGCTGCAGGGTCACAGAAGAGCTGATGACAGAGGATTGGAGGTTACCCAAATGGCTAAGACACTTCGGGCTCGAGGTTCTGGCTGCCAGCCTAGATATACACCGCTGGTGAAGAGCCTGGTGGGCTGCACCTAGTGGTGCAGCAGGCAGGCACCGCCCTAAGGATGATTGACAGCTCAAAAGCTCTACTGGGACCTCTTGTGGATAAAGTTCAGCACGATGGATAAAACAGGAAGCAGACAGATAATAAAAACACCCCAGGCTCCTAACATTACCTCCCCCTCAAGAACCACTACCTGGTGGTATGGAAGACAGATAGGATTCATAATCAGAAATAAGAGGAAGACCCAAAATAAGAGAACGAGGCACCCAGGAGCGGTCCTCCAGACCGTATCACTCCAAATCGACAAGGTATTGCCAGCCTTTACCACGCCGATGGGATTTAACGATCTGTCGAACCGCATAGGCTAGGTGCCCGTCGATGTCCAGGGCGGGTGATGGGAAGTCGGATAGAGGGCACAAGGTACTTGAAAGGACCGGTTTAATCTGGGAAACATGGAACGTGGGATGGATCCTGTGGGACAATGGGAGTTTGAGACGAACCGTGGTGGGACTGACGACAGACTGGATCTCATAAGGACCAATGAACCTGGGAGACAGTTTACAAGATATGGCCTTTAAGGGGATATCACTGGAAGATAATCAGACTTTCTGACCTGGGAGATATGTAGGAGCAGGTCGACGTTTTCGATCGGCGTAGTGGCGGTTTTGCTCAGCCGTGCGGTTGAGTGCGTTGAGTGTGGAAACCCAGATTCTTTTACAACAGCGGATATCGTGTTGAACTGATGGGACACTGATTTCATTTTCATCGGCTGGGATGAAAGGAGGTTGATAACCAAGGAAGACTTCAAATGGTGATAAACCAGTGGCTGCTTAGACGTGAGAGTTTTGAGCGTATTCAACCAATGACAGATGACT
The DNA here is from genome assembly GCA_963556495.2 of Valencia hispanica. NCBI lineage: Eukaryota > Metazoa > Chordata > Actinopteri > Cyprinodontiformes > Valenciidae > Valencia > Valencia hispanica. The sequence goes on along the minus strand of OY747701.1, from coordinate 2,157,277 downwards.
CCAATCGACAGGATTAGAAGCAGTGACACAGCGGAGGGTGGATACCAGTTCTTGATTCATGTGTTCAGTAATGCCGCTGAATTGTGAATGATAACCGGAAGTAAGACTGACCTTAGCCTAAAGAGTTTTGCAGAAATTTTTGCAAACTTGAGAGATAAACTAGGGGCCAAAGTTAGAGAGAATGTCCTTGGGGATGCCATGTAACCGAAAAACTTGTTTTCCTAGGAGTTGAGCAGTTTGACGGAAGTTTTCTTAAGAGAATGAGGTGACAGGCTTTGGAAAAACAATCAATTATGGTTAGGATGGTGGTCATACCTATAGAGGATGGTAGTCCAGTGACAAAATCCAGGGTGATGTGAAACCAGGGTCGTGATGGTATTGAGAGTGGTTGTAGCAATCCAACGGGGTTGATTACTTGATTTTCCATGGGCACAGACTGAGCATGCTGTGACATATTCCTTGACGTCTTTGTGAATGGATGGGCACCAGAATTGTCTTTTTTTGTTTTTTTTTACGTATCCTGTTTGGCAGTGTGGAGCTCAGAATTGGTGTCTGAGTACCAAGTAGAAGCCCGACCGATTTACTTTCACAAGCGGAGCAGTACAGCTTTTGCTATAGTCCTCCACTTGATATATGTGTGAAAAATCTTTATTATGAATTGTTGGGGTTTTTATTTCCTGATGTTATGGACACGGAGACGGAAAATTAAGGAGAAAAAAGAAGGAAGATGAAGAAGAGAGGTAGGAAACAAAAAGTCAAGAGAGAGGGTGAGTTGAAAATACAAGAGAGGAAGGGGAACAAAGAAAACACAGGAAGACATTGAAGTCTGCCTCCATGCCCACAGGACGGCAGAGAGAGGGGGAAAAACAAAACAAAACACGAAAAAGGAACATCGACAAAACCAACCAAACATTGTGAACTAAGAATTACACAACCACATCACACAAAAATAGATATAAAAATACAACAACAATATCACAGAAAAACTCATGGTACCGATTAATCAAGCTCTAGTAATGATAACCTCAGCCCAAGAATATTTCCTTAAACACCAGAGACCCCACATCTATGTGTATGTGTTAGCATGCTGGTGCATATAAGGTTTCTCTATAAGAGTGTTCGATAGTTGGTGTGAGCAGACATCAATCCGTCTCCCAGGAATCGATGCAGACATGAAGGAGATCGGCGCGAAGACGTCCAAAGGACCGCCAGAGCCCCAGGCGGACCCGGGCAGGGCCAACCGCATCCCCCAAGAGAGGAGCAAAGGAGAACCCCAGGGGAACATCCAGCGGCCACTATGCAGGGGTCCGGGGGGCAGCAGTGAAGAGCCCACGGGCCCCGCCGGCAATGGACCGGGGGAGCCGGGGCCCAGGGGCACCCAACCCCCCAGCAGGGTTCTGCTGATACCAGGGTGACAGGCGAATTTGGGTGTATGAATCCAATGGAGAAAACGGGATCTGACTGAAAATGGAACATACATTTTATTGGGAGGACCGGTACCAGGATCTGGTTCAGTTTGTTGTGGCCAGGGTGATGAGGTCCTCGATCTCCCAGGTCAGGGCTCCAACGATGCAATGGGCAGGAACGATGGTTTCAGGAGGAGGGACCTCTTCGTTTGGGATGTACATTCTGGAAAGGGCGTCGGGCTTGATGTTTTTGCATCCGGGTCGATATGACACTGACAGGTTAAATCTGGAGAAAAATACCATCTGGATTGTCGTGAGTTAAGTCGTTTAGCTGTTTGGAGGTAAGCTAGATTTTTATGGTCGGTCCAAACCAGCAACGGATGAACTGCACCCTCCAACCAATGGTGGCATTCCTCTAGGACTAGTTTTATGGCAAGGGGTTCTCGGTCTTCAATGTTGTAACGGCTTTCTATTGGAGATAAGTGATGAGAGAACAAGGCACAAGGGTGAAGTTTATTTTCAGAGTGAACGTTGGGATAGTACAGCACCCACTCCTGTATCGGCAGTGTCGACTTCTATAATTAATTGTTGATCAATATTGGGTTAAACCAGAATGGGTGCGTCAGAAAATTTGGTTTTTAGTTGTTGGAAGGCTTGGTTGGCTTCATCAGACCAGATGAATGGAACTTTAGAAGTAGTTAGAGTAGTGAGAGAGAAGACTGTTATGAAACAGCGGTATAAGTTTGCGGATCCAAAGAAACGTAATTGTTTTCAGGTATCTTATTTATTTATTTTATTTTTGCTAGGTCTGTCTTCACCTGTCTGCCCTCAAAAAAGAAAACAAGGAATGTCATGGAGGGTTGATGAAATTTGCTCTTTTCAGCTTTGATGTAGAGTCTGTTTTCGAGCAGGCGTTTGGAGAACTTGGCGGACATGTTTACGGTGATCAGATAGATTGTTGGAGTAAATGAGAATGTCATCAAGGTAGACGGAAACAAAATCATTCAGGAAGAAAACATCATTAACTAGAGCTTGAAAGACGGCTGGGGCATTGTTCAGTCCAAAAGGCATATTAAAATATTATATATTAAAAAGAGAGATCACATTTCTCCTGCTTTAGCTTCCCTTCATTGGCTCCCTGTTAAATCCAGAATAGAATTTAAGTTCCTTCTTCTTACATACAAAGCCCTTAATAATCAAGCTCCATCATACATCAGAGATCTAATTGTTTCATATGTTCCCAACAGAGCACTTCGCTCTCAGACTGCAGGTTTACTTGTAGTTCCTAGGATTTCTAAAAGTAGAATGGGAGGCAGATCTTTTAGTTATCAGGCTCCTTTCCTGTGGAACCAGCTCCCAGCTTTAGTCCGTGAGGCAGACACTCTGTTTACTTTTAAGGCCAGGCTTAAAACTTTCCTTTTTGATAAAGCTTATAGTTAGAGTGGCTTAGGTCATCCTGAGCTATCTCTGTAGTTATGCTGCTATAGTCTTAGACAGATAGAGGACAGATTGACCAATTTTCTTCACTCTGCTACTTCCTTTTTACTACTACCCTCCAGTTGTATTACAGTACATTCTGCTATTTCGACTGTTAACTTTGTGTTCTCTCAGTGTTTTTCTCTCCATAAAAGATATACCTGGTCTGGTATCCTGCTTGGCTGCAATGCCCTGTTGGACAGGGGGCATCGACTGGGATGGTGCTCCCAGTGGCTGAACATCCACTGTGTCCTGTTATCAACTTTTTACTTTCTGTAACATAGAGAGTACTCTTATATCAGATCTTCTGTTCCTTCTGTGTCTCTGCTCTGTCTTCTCAAACCCCCAGACGGTCGTGGTAGATGGCCGCTCCTACTGAGCCTGGTTCTGTTGGAGGTTTCTTCCTGTGAAAGGGGAGTTTTTCCTCTCCACCGTCGCTACATGCTTGCTCAGTATGAGGGATTGCTGTGGTTGGAAAGTCTGCCCAACCTCACGCCAATGACTGATGCAATCTGCTGGAATTCCTTAAATTGGAAACTTTTTAACTGATTGCAATGTTTGTATAAATGTATTGAAATGACTTCTTGTTAAGTACCTCGAGATGACATCTGTTGTGAATTGGCGCTATATAAATAAAACTGAATTGAATTGATTGTACAGACGGGTAGCTAGAGTGATGAGTTCGTCCAAAGAAGCCAGATCATCCAGGAGGTCAAATCTGTTTTTTGTTTAACATTTAGAGCATGATAGAAAACACTTTTGAGAGCCTCAGGGTTCAAGTCGGAAGCCGCGGCATGGGTACGGAAGTCAATAGAGAAGTCAGATCTGTTATCTTGTTTTAATTTCCACATATTTCTGGCTAATGAGGTTTTGTCGGTGTCTGGGTAAAAGATTAACTTGAGTTCTTGAATAAACTGAGAGAAAGAGATGTCAAATCTAGGATAGTTACGGAAGCGGGATTCTGCCCATCTGAGTGCTTTTCCAGATAATAAACTGAGAATATATGAGATTTTGGATCGGTTGAAGGCGATGGAACACTGCAATAGGAAACCCCGGCAACGCCCTGCCTCCCCTGAGTATTTTTCTCGGTGGTGGGGTGGCGACGTCATGGTAGGTTGGTTCTGGAACGGCAGCGCCATCCAGAGGAGCTGTGGAAACTGGAGCGGGCTGTGACGGTTGATGTTGTTGCTGAAACATGAAGGTGAAATTATCCAAACATTGCAGGGGAATTTCCTGTTGGGTTATGAGTCTTTGAAGAACTTGGTCATTGGTCTTTATGAGATTCTGTTATTCAGCAACTGATTTAGCTAGAGAGTCTGCTGGGTTAGACTGGCCGGAGTGTTCTGCCATGTTTGACTTAATTCTTTTAACCCACATGCAGAACACCACAAGCTAGGCGAGTTTAAATTTTAAAAGGTTTATTGACACTGGACTGGAAACAACTGGGAACCCGATCCGGATATGGCTAGAGAACACTGTAGAGAGAGAAGTTGTAGGTGAAACAGGGAATAGTAGAATATATTAGTAGAATATGTAATGGTTGAATAGTAGAAACTCAGATGAGGCTTACTTGGAAGATGGTGAGTATGAACACCAGGGAGGAACACTAGGAGTCCGGGATGATTGTCAGAGCTTTCTGCAGAATTGCTGGAGTTGAGAGGTGGATGTAGTCTGGAAGCGATTAGGAAATTCAGAGGGCAGACAGGCAGATAACGACGATGAGACACGGAGGAGTTAGGCGTCAGAAGGCAGCCAGACATGGGAGGAACACCAGTGCTACTGAAAGCCGGAACACAGATGGGGGTGAAGCTGACTAAAGGTAAACCTGGTGAACAGTGAGAGCGGAGAATAGGCACCAAAGAGCTGCAGGGTCACAGAAGAGCTGATGACAAAGGATTGGAGGCTGCAGCCTAGATGTATACCGCTGGTGATGAGCCTGATGGGCTGCACCTCGTGGTGCAGCAGGCAAGAACCACCCTAAAAATGATTGACAGCTCCAAAGCTCAACCGGGACCTTTGGTGGATGAACTCTGGCTTGACGGAAGCAGACAGAAAGCAGACAGACAAAAAAACAATCAAACACCCCAGACTCCTAACATTAAGGTGCTTTGATTGATTAGGAAAAAATAAAAACAATAAAACACAACGGGAGACATAAGGAACTTTAAAGCATACCACTGTCATGACATTCCAGACATTATTAATCAATTAATCAAAGGCAGCTCCAAACAGATGGATTTTTAGCCTTGATTTAAAAGAACTCAGTGTTTCAGCAGCTTTGCTGTGGTCTGGAAGTTTGAAACTGAAAACTGCTTCTCCATGGTTGGTTCTAATTCTTGGGATGTTGAGTAGACTGTGTTGGGGCTCCATTATCCACAAATGAACTGAACAGACTGTTGGACGGCTGGAAGCCATTTTCCCAGATGGACTGAGCAGACCACATTTCCCAGCAATCCTAGCGGTGAACCCCAACACTCCTGTTGGTCCGTGACCACCCATGGTGACATCAACGATGACATCACGGCCAAAGGGCTATAAGAATGGTGGTGGCAGCCATTTCAAATTATTCTCAGCAGAAACTTCTGCCACACAGAGGACATCTTACCGGGGAAAATCTTTTGTTCTGACCCGCTGGACCGGGTAGAACTCTCAGATCAAAGCTTCAAAGTGCCCATTGCTGTTTGCGTATCTACTTTGGTTTATATCAGGACTGTTCCAAGATCTGCAAGCCGTCTGGTCTGCAGTTGGGACACACGGTCCTAAAAATCCTGCACAGATCCTAACTTTCCTTTACTTGCTCAACTACGGACACATTTTGCTCCCCTCTTCGTGGAACGGACTTCCCTCAAAGCAAAGTAGGATTGAACCGGTTAATTTATGCTAATCGTGTTTCTGGGCAGATAAATACAAAAAATAGCGTTCCCCAACGAGTTAGATCTCATTCATTGTTGGCTTAAAGTGTTTTAAGCGCTGAACCTGTTGGCTCATTTAGTGTCACTGGACACATACGTTTGAGCTGTTTTATTTGCTGTGTTTTAAAACTGTTTTTATCCTGAGCGGATCCCGCTTTCGTTATTTCTTTTTTTCTATCTCTCTTTTCCTCGCTCTTTCTTGCTCACTGATCACCTGGTTGGCAGAGTCGGGCTCGGTCCGACCTGCTATAGCTGGTCTGTTAGCTGAAAGGTTAACTCCATAGTTCCTTTGTATGTTAGTTAAAGCGGTGGCCTCCATTTTAGTCAAAGCGAGTTTTATGGCCCTTTGTCTCCTTACACTCCATGTGCTGTTCTCCACCTTGGTCAGAGCTAAGTTTAAGGCCCTTTGTCCCAAAGGCTATCTCTACTTGACCCCCCTGGAGTGAGGGCCACCTCCATTTCTGAACAAAGTCACATCTTTCTGTTTGTCCCTGATTCACTTTGTGTTAATGGTGTTTGATTTTCACATATTATTGTTTTCTAAGATCTGTAGTAGTTAGTTGCATGCTTTAGAATAGATGGGAATTATTGACAAAATGTTTTGGCTGTAAGGTTGATCTATTTTCTTAATAAACTCCCCTTAGCTTAAAGAGAAGTGGTCTGTGAATACTTGGCGTAATTGTCCACAGCGTGTGGATTTATACCTTCTGACTGGATGTCTGGTCTTCTAATACAGAAGTGGGGTCCCAAATATTTATAGATTAAACTTGAACATCATCAAACAAACAACCCATTAGGAGTGTTTTTTTTTCTTTTCGTTGACCTCATCGTTCACAAAGCTGAGGTGCAATGACCACAAGATTGCCTCAAGCTGTTTTTTCTGCATAGTGTTACGGGATAATTGAAAATTTTATGGCAACTCACCCCTCCAGTAGTCAGCCCTGTGGTGCACATTTACAAGTCCGGTGTATATAATGATAGATAGGAAAACATATAAGTCTGTTACAGTGAGGGGAGTGCAAAGGAACTTTCTGCCAGCCTCCTTCCTTTTTGTAGCATTGGTATTGTCGATAATTGTCCAAATTACAGATGAACTGAAGAAGAGATGGAAGAGAGAGAGGGGAGACCATGCTGCTATCTGGTGAAATGTATTTAGGTGAAATGTATATATGAAACTGTGTACACAGATTCATATATATATATATATATATATATATATATATATATATATATATATATATATATATATTACACACACACACAGGCACAATAAGATGTGAACAAAATAGTTACAAAAATTGTCTATATACGAACATCTAAGAACACAATTAGAAACAAAACATCTATATAAAATGGTTGACAGAGCCATTAACATTAGCTAGTTGGGACATACCTCTCTTCCTCCGGTATAAATTAGGTTTTCCTCTTTTGATGACGAGTCCTCAACACGATCTTCTGATGAACTATCATTCCAAATAATCGCCAGGGCTTCGTCAGTGATTATTCTCTTCTCTTGAAACCCAATTTTTCGAACGCAAACAAAACAATCGAAACTGAATCATTCACTCTCGCTCTCACCTGCTCATCTGGTCACCTTCCCGTAACTGCGGGGCAGGGCGCGCCCCCAAGCTAACCAAAATTGTCACGCGGGTGTGTGGAGAATGGACCCAAACGCACTCGCTGAAGGAAGGTGCAGGATGTTTATTATAGTGAGGAGGTGGTGATGATGATGATGATGATGATGATGATGACGACGACGATGGCAGGAACAGAAACACTGGACATCGGGCAGGGAAGGAAGACAGCAGGAAGACGACACATCATGGGGATTGACAATTGCTACTGACTACTACTACTAGGAGGAAGGAGGAAGGATGATCCGGCCGGGAGTGAAAGGAAGTGAGGGGTCTTAAAGGCAGGAGGTGAGTAGGATCAGGTGTGGATGATGAGACAGACAGGTGAAGACAATCAGGCAGGAATAGGGCAGCGTGACAGGACCCCCCCCCCTTTAAAGGTGGATTCCAGACACCGTGGAAAGAGTGAAAAAGAAAGGGAAGAGAAAAAAAACAAGCACCCTTGCCAGGATGGGTGGAGGGGGCCCACGGAAGGAGGGCCCCGAGTCTCTTTGGGTACGCCCCTGGAAGTCTGGCGGACGGCCACGGTGGCGGCCCCTGAGGACCTGGAGGTCGGGCGGACGGCCTCGGCGGCGTCCTCTGGCTGGACGGAGGTCGGGCGGACGGCCTCGCCGGCGGCCCCTGAGGACCTGGAGGTCGGGCGGACGGCCTCGGCGGCATCCTCTGGCTGGACGGAGGTCGGGCGGACGGCCTCGGCGGCGTCCTCTGGCTGGACGGAGGTCGGGCGGACGGCCTCGGCGGCGTCCTCTGGCTGGACGGAGGTCGGGCGGACGGCCCCGGCGGCGTCCTTTGGCTGGACGGAGGTCGGGCGGACGGCCCCGGCGGCGTCCCCTGGCTGGACGGAGGTCGGGCGGACGGCCCTTAGGTCCTCTTCTGAGGGTCAGGTAGTGCCAAGGATGCCTGGCCGGTAAAGGTCGGCCGAGACAAAGAGAGTCTGGAGGCTCGGACGCCTCCTGAGACGGAGAGTCTGGAGGCTCGGACGCCTCCTCAGACGGAGAGTCTGGAGGCTCGGACGCCTCCTCAGACGGAGAGTCTGGAGGCTCGGACGCCTCCTCAGACGAAGGTTCTGGAGGCTCGGACGCCGCCTCAGACGAAGGTTCTGGAGGCTCGGACGCCTCCTCAGACGACCGTTCTGGAGGCTCCAGTGATGGGGACGGGTCCTCCCTGACCCTCCCTGGGAGCTTCAGCGACGGGGACGGGTCCTCCCTGACCCTCCCTGGGAGCTTCAGCGACGGGGACGGGTCCTCCCTGACCCTCCCTGGGAGCTTCAGCGACGGGGACGGGTCCTCCCTGACCCTCCCCGGGAGCTCCAGCGACGCATGGGGAAATGTCCATCGCTGGAGTGCAGCCAAAGTGATGGCCAGGAAGACTGCAGGAATGTTGGAAGCTGAGACTGGCTCTGGAGCTGGAACGGGCTCATGGACTGGAACTGGAACGGGCTCATGGACTGGAACTGGAACGGCCTCATGGACTGGAACTGGCTCATGGACTGGAACGGGCTCATGGACTGGAACTGGCTCATGGACTGGAACGGGCTCATGGACTGGAACGGGCTCATGGACTGGAGCTGGAACGGGATCTGGAGCGGGCTCATGGACTGGAGCTGGAACGGGCTCACGGACCGGAGCCGGAACTTCCCCGGGAGCGGCCCCACCTCGGCGGCGTCGCTGCCTGCAGCGAGGCGCTCCCCTGGAGCAGAGGTAGGCCGTCTTGTCCCCATAGAAAAACTCGAAGAGGTCCTCCTCCCTGATGTGAGGAGCCCCCGAAGAGCCAGCTGGAGGAGGGACAAAGACGGCGGGGGAGAGAACCGGCGGTGGGAGCCACGCGGAGATCGAGCCGACGTTGGTGGTCCGTGTGGCCGCGCCGCCCTGCTCCTCGCTCGCTGAATCTCCGGTTCGGCGGGTCCGTCGCCTACGGCCAGATGGTGGAGGCGGAGAGGGCGGACCGATCGTCTGGTCCAACGCCTCCTGGCGAATCCTCTCCGCCTCGCGCCGCAGATCGGCGAGCTCCCGGGCCGAGAAGACACTCTGGAAGTGAGGGAGCACTCCGAGGATCTCCCCGGCTCCGGAGACCCGCACAGGGAGGTGAGGAGAGGCAGCGAGTCTGGCCAGGTTAGCCCAGACGTCCTGGCGCAGGGCGGCGATCTCCTGGGCGAGTGCTGGGTCCATGTTTAAGGCCGGATCATTCTGTCACGCGGGTGTGTGGAGAATGGACCCAAACGCACTCGCTGAAGGAAGGTGCAGGATGTTTATTATAGTGAGGAGGTGGTGATGATGATGATGATGATGATGATGATGACGATGGCAGGAACAGAAACACTGGACATCGGGCAGGGAAGGAAGACAGCAGGAAGACGACACACCATGGGGATTGACAATTGCTACTGACTACTACTACTAGGAGGAAGGAGGAAGGATGATCCGGCCGGGAGTGAAAGGAAGTGAGGGGTCTTAAAGGCAGGAGGTGAGTAGGATCAGGTGTGGATGATGAGACAGACAGGTGAAGACAATCAGGCAGGAATAGGGCAGCGTGACAAAAATATCTGTTTTTAGAATTACGCAGACCTGTAACTCCAGTTTCTATTGAACAATTTGGATGATTGACATATGGTTGGAATCGTAAGATCCTATAGAATCACGTTGACATCAGAACTTTGAAGCAGATTGGACAAAGGAAATGTTTACATGGCAAAAGTTCACAATGGGCATGACAGACAAGATTGAGTCTCCTCGAATCAAATGTAAAAAATAATGGCAAAGGATTACGTAATTTTCACTTTTTCTTTTCTAAATGCACACTGGGTATTTTAGTTATTCTGGAAAAACAGTCATATCACGGTGAATTATTCTTTTCAGCAAGGAAAAAAAAAAGGTAAGGAAGAATTGTTCTCTTGTTTTTCAAATGCTGTACGTTTTTATGGACTTTTTTTGCTGCTCATTTGCTGAAATTTGCACGTTGCATAATTAAACTTGCAGCTTTAGAATCTGTGAGATGCTGGCTTTCAGGGAAGGCAAAGTTTGCTCGGTTCTGTTTGGCAGGGTGACCGACAGGTTTGGTTGAATGTGTTCATATAAAAATCGCAAAGTAGCACAACTGCTCTTTTAATTGCTTGTTATTTTTTCTGGGTTTGGAGGTCACAAAAAAGATTTATATGAGTCTTTAACTGAGATTCTGAGGTAATGATAGGACATGCTTAGCAATCAGTGACCACAGGTCAACTAAATTCGGACATTCTATTCCCCATTCCATTCTCCCACTGTGACCCAGCAGCGGGACTGTGGGGTGGAACGGGTTAAAGTACATTTAAATTAATTGTTCAAATTTCTCAAAACCTGTAATCAAGCTGCCACTTATCTCAGTGTGCTTTGTGCAAAACACAGGAGCCCTGACCTAACCTGCAGTTAATTTCATTACTACAAACTCAATATTCAAATTGCATTTAAATTAACTATCAACATTTTTCCAGAATGTGTAAACAGTGCATCCTGTTCTAACTAGCAGTTAACTTCATGGTAACCTGCATTTATTCCCATTGCATTTAAATGAATTATTCACATTTTCAATACCTGTACTCAAACAATTAAACTGGTTTCAGTGTGCTCTGTGGAAATTGCAGATCACAGCCTAGGCTAGCTGGCAGCTAATCCCATATGCTCCTGTCAATGTGACCCAGCCTGCAGTTAATTCACCGTTTTACTTTACATGGATTGGAGAGATTTAGCAAATATATGTTGTTGGTCTTCACTTGTGTGTGACCCTTTAAACATGATGTTGCCTGATTTAACTCCCAGAGTTAATTTGATCCTGGTTAATTTACTGCTAATCTGACTAGAGAGATTGATTTTCCTAACTGCATTGCTGGGATTTCCTTACAGAATAGGAAAAGCAATTTTAACACTTAAAGTGGGTGATAAGTCAGCCTATGTACCAGTTAAACACAAATAGCAATTTTAACAATGATAACAGTGTTGGGTAAGTCACAGGTTGATGTCAAAGCTTGTGCACCTGTGTAACTGCACATGACCACACCCATATATGTATAAGGGAGAGTGCATATTTATCAGAGGTTTTGATAGCTAATGCTTGGTTGCTTTGCTGTTTGTTCATTGTTGTCATTGTTGTTTAGCAACTCTTGACAGCTAAAGCTTGGCTGCTTTGCTGTTTGTTTGTTGTTTTGATGTTGTTTGCCTTCCCATAGCTTCAACAGATATGCAGGAATCAGGTCCCCAGGTTGCTGCAGCTATGACTCTCCAGGAGTTCACAGACTTACAGGTGCAACAGATCATTGGTAACGTTATCAACTTGTCCTTACAGGAACGTGTTTGCTTAGATGGTTTTGACGTTGTTGAGTGTGAAAAAAGAATCCAAGCATTGGTGGAATTCATGAAAAAGCCAGATAAGCTGGTTCAGATTTTAGATGTGTTTGGACAACTTGCCTTGCTTTACCAATGGAGAATGAAATTAGAGGCTGAAACATATGCCAAATTGACTCAGGAATGTGACAAAGTCCTGGACAGGGAGCAAGCAACTAGAACAGAGCTCTCTAAAGCAGGCACAAGGGTTGAACTAACTGAGAATAGACTGAAGGAGCTAGTTGACGCTGAGAACAGGAGGACCAGCTCCCTTTCCACAGAAGAAAAGGTTGAGGAGAAGAGAGAGAAAGCACCCGTCTTAGATCAAGTTGAGCTACCTGCTTGTCCAAGGTTTATACCCCACATTAAAGCCACACCTCTCACCTCCACACACCTAGAGTAGGTGTTAATGTTAATTTGGCAGCTGTCATGTGAACCGCAGCAAGCCACAGGGTCTGGGCTCTGCAGGGGGTCCAAAGTGGATGAGCAACATGCAGGCAGCTGATCTGTCTCGCAGCAGCCTCAGCTTAGAAACTGTATCCCCTCAGAGCCAACTAGAGGGCCACCCTTGGGAGAAGTAGAACATTGCCCCCTAGACCTGCCCTACCTGTCGTCACATGAGAAATAAAAACTTATTTGGAAAACAACCTCAAGGGGTGTACACAGTTTCATGGAAACCTTACCCCCTGGGATCAGAGACCACTATTCTACCCTCTGTCAAGCCTTGAGGGAAGAATATGCCATCTTTACAGATCAGGCCTCTGAAACACAAGGTGCTTTCTCTGTTAAGCAGAAGAAACATGAACGTGCTGCGCCTGGGTAGGGTCTGGGGTGGGCCTGGGGGCCGGCAATGAGCGCCCACCTCTTTCTTTTTCTCTGGGCCGATTGTCATCACCAGTTCCTGTATGGCGTCTCGCCTTGTTTGCTTGTTGGGGTGTCTGGCTGCTGTTTGTGGTGGCTGGGCGGCATTTCTGGGCCTGATCAGTCTTTTTCGCACTGGACTTGGCTCCTGGGTCTTGGTCTTTTTGCGCTGCGGGGCGCTGGGGTTGGGCGTTTGGCAGTGTTCGGTTGGACTTGCCGGTGGACCGGCCGGGTAGTGGGCATGCTGGCCGGGTGGGTGGTTGAAGCGCTGGGGTTGGTCGCTTGCCGAGCCATTGAACAGCAGTGGTTGCTCCGCAAGGGAAATGGGGGTTGTGGATGTCGGCCTGGTGGGTCGGCCGCCCGGGCATCGGTTTGCTCCTTGTCTGGGCAGGTATGTCACCAGGGTTTGGGCCCTATGAGGGCACTTGGACGGGGGTAGGGGTGTGCGGGAGGAGGGGGGCTGAACTCAACCTGGGTGTCTAGTGTCTTTTGTGTTCTGATAGTAGAGCAAATGTCAGGGTGGGTATAGCTCTCCTTCTGGGATGGGACTGGGGGTACTGCTTTGGGGTCCATGGGGCTTGGTGGTGCTGTGGCTGTGGACCCCGGGTTGAACGTACCAAGGCCTGAGGGATGTGTGGCTGCCTTCCCCACATCCCACCCCTCTGTTTTAAATGCACATTATAACAACACGCATCAACACCATATTCGAGTGGGAGGATGGAGGCTAGTGGTCTATCCACACCCCTGTTCAATATGGGCCATCAGGGGTTGGGGTACGGAGGAGGAACAGGTGGTCTGGTCGAGTCCTAGGCTGGTGGGCTGCTTCGCCTCTGTGGGGCCCTTGCCAGTCTGCTTGTCTCCGTCCTAGAAGGTAGGGGGTCCAACTCCTGGGTCCAGGGGTTGGTTTCTCTACTGGGGAATTGGTACCTGGAACTGGGACTGTGTCTGTATGTCTCTGTCTACCTGTCAGGTTGGGTCTTGGGCTGCCCTCTCGCCTGGCGCACCTCAGGCCTTACATCTAATGGGGGGCCTATTTCCCCTCCGTCACTCCCTGCCAGTGACTGATGCCCCTGCCCACTGGTGGGTCGGTGGTCAATCCAGTTCGGACTTGGTGCGTGCCTGGCCGGGTCTGGGTGGACCGGTGTATCGGTCGGCTGATGCGCTGGACTGATGTCTTCCCTTTGTTGGTTGGGGCACCTCTTTCGGGGGTGCCAGGTTTGGGATTGTTGGGTGGTGCCTGTTCGGTGGCTCGGCGGGATACGGATCCGGCGACTCTGCTCGTTCGATCACCTGTTCTATGCACGTCATGCATGGTCAGTTCATTGGCGGGTTGGACTGAGCCTGGCCTTTGTTGGATGCCTGGTCTCAGCGCTCTGCGTTGTGCGGGATCAGCACTCGGGAGCTGGTACAACTTGGTGTCCAGGTGCTGGCTGGCCTTCGCCTGGGGATGCCGTCTATCCGCTGTGGCTATCGGTGGGGCGCCCCGACGTGGGGCAAGGGGGGGGCACTGGGATGTTGACGGTGGGAATTGGCCTGTGGTGGTGTGTGGCCGGTCCCTGGTCAGGTTCCTGCTGGGGGATGGGGCGCCCCTGGGCTCCGGCTCTCCCGGCCCATGGACAGGTCCGCCCTGGGGCAGCCGGTTGCTGGCAGGGCCCATGGGCTCGTCACTGCTGCCCCCCGGGCCCCTGCATCATAGCCGCTGGATGTTCCCCGGGGGTTCTCCGCTGCTCCTTTCTTGGGGGATGTGGTTGTCCGCCTGGTGCTCCGGGGGTCTTTGGATCTCCTGGCTCCGATCTCCTTCATGTCTGCATCGATTCCTGGGAGACAGATTGATGCCTGCTCACACCAGCTATCGAGCACTCTTATGGAGAAACCTTATATGCACCAGCATGCTCACACACACACATAGGTGTGGGGTCTCCGGTGTTTACAGATATATTCTTGGGCTGAGGTTATCATTACTAGATCTTGATTAATTGGTACCATGAGTTTTTCTGTGACATTGTTGGTGTATTTTTATATCCATTTTTGTGTGATTTGGTTGTGCAGTTCTTAGTTCACAATGTTTGGTTTGTTTTGTTGATGTTCCTTTTTCCCTTTTTTTGTTTTTCCCCTCTCTCTGCCATTCTGTGGGTATGGAGACAGACCAATGGCCGCTGGCTGCTCTGCTTTTTGACTACAACACTGGGGGCCTCCATTGCTCCGACATTGCTGTAGTACCGCCATATAGCCGCTAGTCCCCCATTGGAATACATTGCACTTTAGACACGTTAAAAACAACTTTAATGCCTGGTGCCTATTTTTTTTTAAACTGTCTACAGCTACATATTGCTCCTGTGATTACGCTGGGTTAAAAAAAACAGAGGCCATCGGCTAGGCTAATAGTTGGCTGCACACCTGCATGAAGCTAGCAGAGGCAATCTGGCTGTGGAGCTGAGCTCAACCTAACGCATTCTGTCTGAGCCTTTTCACTTTGATATATTAGACGATTGAATAATGTGTGAGCCTAAGTAAAACATGTTTGTAATTACATAATGTAAGTTTAATTTTCTTTTCCCATGTCTGTTTGACCACTATAACATTTTACTGCTGATATGCAGTGTGCGATTTGTGATAAAAGCAGAGGGAGGAATTTTTTTTTTTTTTATTTAAACTTTTTATTCATGAAAATAACGACAGGTTTGTGTATGCAGGCTGCAGGGCATCTTGCTCATACGTTTACCATTTAAAAACTGACAGAAAATGTGAAAAACAAAATTATTGTTGACATAAAAAATTAAGATAAGATCAAATATGTTAATTCAATTCAATTCAATTCAATTCAGTTTATTTATATAGCGCCAATTCACAACAGATGTCATCTCAAGGCACTTAACAAGAAGTCCTTTCAATACATTTATACAAACATTCCAATCAGTTAAAAAGTTTCCTATTTAAGGAATCCCAGCAGATTGCGTCAGTCATTGGCGTGAGGTTGGGCCCCGTTGATGCAGACTTTCCAACCACAGCAATCCTTCAGCAATCCCTCATACTGAGCAAGCATGTAGCGACGGTGGAGAGGAAAAACTCCCCTTTAACAGGAAGAAACCTCCAACAGAACCAGGCTCAGTAGGAGCGGCCATCTGCCACGACCGTCTGGGGGTTTGAGAAGACAGAGCAGAGACACAGTAGGAACAGAAGATCTGATATAATAGAACTTTCTATGTTACAGAAAGTAAAAAATTGATAACAGGACACAGTGGATGTTCAGATATTAAGATGATTAAAATTAAAGATAAGAATTCACTTGACTTATCCAGTGAGATGATTTTTTCCCCGTGGCAGCATCAGCAGCACTTTGTCCGCCCTCTTAGACCCATAACTCTCTGCATATTTTTCTGTGGTGAAAAAAATCACCTTGGAACCCAGCCGTGGTCAGGTGCAGAAATACTTTTCAGATGTAAGAATCCCTCTATACCCTCAGTTTATTTAACCCTGCACAGGGATTTGGGGTGCTGCATGAAAGTATAGGTATTTGAGTCATTGTAGTAGCATGTAGCATGTCCGCGGTAACATTGATCAATTACAGTTTTGTCCCCACCACTTAAAAACCTGATGTTCTTTTTGTTGTTTGTTTTTTAAACATTGCTGTTTGTGTATCTATTTTGGGTTATATCAGGACTGTTCCAAGACAATTCATTAGAACGTCGACCTGCAGTTGGGACACACGGTCCTAAAAACTTCAAACTCTTCCTTTTCTTGCTGCCCTCTTTGTGGACCGGACTTTCCTCAAAGCAAAGTAGGACTGAACCAGTTCATTAATACTAATCATGTGTCTGGGCAGATAATTGGAAATATAGAGTTCTTAACGAGTTATATCTTGTTCAGTGTTTTAAGCAGTGAACCTGTTGGCTCCTTTAGCGTCGCCGCACGCATAAGTTTGAGCTGTATTATTTGCTGTGGTTTAAATGTATTTTTATAATGAGCGGATCCCTCCCTCTTTCTTTATATCTTTCTTGCTCTCTGATAACCTGGTCAGCAGAGTCGGGCTCGGTCCGACCTGCTATAGCTGGTCTGTTAACTAAAGATTAACTCCATTGTTCCTTTGTCAATTAGTTAAATCTGTGGCCTCCATTTTAGCCAAAGCTAGTTTTATGGCCCTTTGTCTCCTTACACTCCATGTGCTGTTCTCCAACTTGGCCAGAGCTAAGTTTATGCCCCTATGTCCCACAGGCTATCTCTACTTGACCCCCCTGGAGTGAGGGCCACCTCCATTTCTGAATAAAACCTCAGCTGTCTGTTTGTCCCTGATCCACTTTAAGTTGATGTTTGATTTTCACATATTGTTTTCTAAGATCTGTAGTAGTGTTGTGCCACAGATAGGTAGGATTTGGCCATGAATAAATATGAATAATTGCCTAGGGCAATTATTAATAAGATTAATAATTTTATGTAAAATTTACCAAGCTTGGAGGCACCATCCTGGTGGATTCCAGGAATACAATAGCCAAATGGTTCAGTCTCAGTTTATGTTTATGATAACCAGCCTGATAAGGCTGAGATAATTAAACAATAGATGAAGGAATAACTTATTACGTTGTGGACATTAATTGTACGAATTACTCCAAGTAATCCCAGACAACTTCTCTTTAAGATAAGGGGACTTTATTTAGAAAATAGATTAACCTTACAGCCAAAATATTTCGTCAAAAATTCCTATCTATTCTAAACATGCATCTAGCTACTACAGATCTTAGAAAACAATAATAGGTGAACATGAAACACAATTAACATGAATCAGGGAGAACAGCTGAGGTTCGGGTCAGAAACGGAGGGAGGTGGCCCTCACTCCAGGGGGCTCAGCTAAGATAGCTTGTGGGACAAAGAGTCATATATCTTAGCTCTGTGGCAAGATGGAGGACTGCACATGGAGTATAAGAAAGGGTCATAAAACTAGCTTTGGCTAAAGGAGCACATGGTGTGAAGCGTCCATGTGGAAGGCCTCTGCTTTACCAGCAGACTAAAGACAATGGAGTTAAACTTTCCAGCTAAGACCAGCTAACGCAGAACGGACCGAGCCCGACTCTGCCGACCGGGTGATTAGGGAGCAAGAGAAAGAGAGAGGAAAAGAGAGGAAGGAAAAGAGAGAAAGGTGTGATCCGCTCAGGATAAAAAGGAAACCGTTTCAAACACAGCAATTACAGCTCAAACTTATGAGTGCGGTGACGCCAAAATGTGCAAACAGGTACAGCCCTCAAAAACACTTTAAACCAACAATGAACGAGATCTAACTCGTTAAAACTCTATTTCCTCTGTTTATCTCCGCCCAGACACAATATTAGTATAAATGAACCGGTTCAGTCCTACTTTGCTTTGAAGGAAGTCCAGTCCACTGGGAGGAGAGCAAATTGCGTCCGTAGTTGAGCAAGAAAAGGAAGAGTTATAAAAACCCTGCGCAGGTGTGGTGGAAATTCTGAGGAGTCCTGATGAGATGAAAACGATCAGCTGGTTTCAACAAAGTTTATTACTTGCAGCAAGCAGAAATCAAAAGAGACTCTACAGTTATTACAAAGACATGAGTATATATCTGTAAGTCATACACCTGAACCACCCCCTCCCATCCTCACGAACCGATTAACCCTGGTTCCTCAGTGTCTTACGAGAAAACAACTCCTTATTAGGGTTTTCCGTGCAGCTGCTGGAGCTGAACATCTCCAAGGTCAGGGAAGGTTTAACAGTTCAGTCCTTTCGAAGAACAACGAAAAAAACAAAAAAATATATTGGTCCCAGCATCTCCTCGTTTAGATCTGAAGGATGGAATGTCTTTACAGTCTTTAGAGCTACACTGGGTCCATTAATTCAAAGTGTGTCTGGGCAGGGCTACCTGAGTCTGGGCAGAGACTAACCTACCACTATTAAAAGTTTAAAATGGTAAGGCATATAAAAAAAAAGTAAAACAAAATTACCCACATTGTCATCATCATACTCGTGGTTTGATTCCTCATCAATGCTTGCAAGGATGGAGAAGGGAAACGACAGGACAGGAAAGAGCATGACATTTTGGTTAAAATTTTGACTAGCTAGCCCCCATCAGGCACTGGGTTCGGCTTGTGTTGTTAGCATGGGAGGAGCTACAAAAAAAATCACATAACATTTTGTAACCAGTTAGTTCTAGCTTGTAATTGTCAGAATCTCCTGCAGGAGGTGTGCAACTGTACTGCAGTGTCGACCATTCAATTACAAGAACCACTGTGAAGGCCATAGTGTGACTTTGTACAAGGTTCCGTTCTTGGCTGTGGCTGGTGGTACCTGGGTCACAGACTTTGAGCCGGAGTGGTTTCCCATGAGACAGCATGGCTCTGGTTCCCTCCTCAGGCAAGGTTGAGCACATCAAGCTAATCTCTGATCCTGTGTCCAAAGGATAATTAAATTTGACACACCCTCCTATAAAGATCTTACAGTGTAGGTGACATGCAAGTTTTGTGTGAAGTAAGTTGCATAAAAATGTCAGATGACGTGTTTGTAGTATTTTTACTGGAAAGATCCCAAGGAGTGCTTGGGGTCTCTCAAAAGCAGTTCTCCAGCTGACCAGGTCATCCTTGGCAGCTGCGAGAACTGGAACCACGCCTAGTCATACAGATGGAGGTTTAAAGTCTGGATTACCTGGAGGATTGGATGCCTCTGATGATCTGGGTAGAGCCATTAAACCTGCTTCAAACAAATACCTGCGACAAGCATCCTCAACAACTCCCTTCGGGACGGCTGTGGCTCAGTTGGTAGGAATTATTCCCGTAATCGGTGGGTTGCTGGTTCAAGTCCCCGCTCTATCTGTCTCAGTTGTTGTGTCCTTGGGCAAGACACTTAATCAGCGTGTGAATGTGTGCGTGAATGGGTGAATGACTGAATGTAGGGTAAAGCGCTTTGTGGTCCTCTGACTGAAAAGGCGCTATACAAATGCAGTCCATTTACCATTTACCATAGTTTCACTCTGAACTCTACTGTTAGGTAAATTCAAGTTACCTAGAAAGAATCACACACAGGAGACGGATGGAGATGGAGTATATTGTCTCTGCAGAGGAGAACTGGGTTAATCAGATAATAGAATAAACTGACCGTGGATCATCCCAAGTTCTGAAGAACCAGCTCCTCGCAGTTCTTTTTTATCACAACAGCTTCATGAGAAGGAGATCAAGATACATGAGTTCAACCAATCAGGAACGAGGCAGACTAAGTAAGATGAGCCGGTACTTTCTTATCTCTTTTCCTAAAACAGTTTGACCATAAAACACACCCAACGGTTAAAACAACTTCATGTCTTGCTACGTTGAACTGGTTAGATAAAAAACATTTAAAAAGCACATTAATATAAAAGGAAAACTCCAACATTTCCCCCCTGAAAGTTTTTTTAAAAATGAATATATGAATGATAAAAAGTAAGGAATATAAATGAAAAACAAGCATGTGGTTAACTAATTAACGGTTTCTGAGCTTATACGTCAGAGCCTATTTCAAAAAAACGTACCACAAAAGATTGCAAAATAAGTAGTAGTCTAATCTTTAAAACACATTCTTGAAACTTAAGTAACCTCTTCCTCAGGCAATGCTTAATCCGGACTAACCTAGGTGAAAGATTCCTTCAAATAACTGCTACACTTTAAGTAGTTTAAGTTATTGAAATCATAAACCTAAATTAATCAATTTTAAACAGTGACCTTTACTTCTTTTTCCTCACAATCAACCTTCTGTATCAGAAGTGTGTATTGTACCATAGTATTAACAAGCATTTTACTCATCATACCTTTCAAACAGGGGATCACACAACTAGTAAAAATACAGAACAGGAGAAGAATAACAAAAAGAGGGGCCAGGATCTTCATCAGGAGGTGCCACCATGGGCCAGAGGTGAACCATGACATAAAGTTCCAAGGTTGACTGTTTTCCTTTGATTTCAGGAATGAAGATATGTCCGCAACTCGTCCATGGATTTCAGTCCAATTACCTGAAATGTCAGGAATAAATGTGCAGCAGTGGTCTGGGCCAAGCATGGCACATAGACCTCCTTCTGCTGCAAACAGGGTGTCCATGGCGGGTTGATGTTGCATCAGCATGGAACGCATGGCTTTTTTCTCAGGGTCGTTGGCGAGGAGGGAAGTTACTTCGCTCAGTATATCAGTTATATTCTCCAGGGACCACCAAACTTCATTCATCCTTTGCATGAGGTCTGCTACTCCAACCATCGGAAAGATGGTGTTGAAAATGCCCTTCACGTCCCCGAAGACAGGGGTCCTTCCACCGTTATCTGTGAAGGGGTTGAAACTTTGTACAGGCTTAAAGTCTCTTTTCTTCAGCTCTCGGTTCTTGTGATTTACACCATCAGCAGAGATGATGTAAGAAGATGGTTGCAGTCGAGCCAGGTTGCAGGTACCACACCAACCCTTTGGGAGCTATAGGTAGAAGGTCATTCCACACTTCCATATGTAACCTTCAGGGGTGCCCATGCCCCATTGTTGGGGCACTTCCAAGAGATGTGTGGTGAAGGTGGTTGTGAGTCCTCCAATCCTTTGGGCCAAAACAGTGAGGTTCAGGGTCACAAGTCCAGGCAGGATGTCGCCAGTCAGGAGCCAATGGCGAGTTTGTGAAGTGTCTGCATTCATGATGTTCCAATTGGAAAGAGGCATTACCTCTTCGCAGAGAGAGTTACCCAAAGGGGTATTTCCAACCCCACATGGCATGGAGAAACAGAAAGGGTCTTGTCCAGTTAGTCGCAGCAGATGCACGCCCTGAGCGACAGTTTGATTGGTCATCTTGGAATACTTCATGGGCTGAGACCAAGTTCTGTTCTGATGCTGGAGGTCGCAGCAATGAGTGAGTGTGCATTTTTTCCCACTTTGCACAGTTAGGGCATGTAACAGACAAATGGTGTTATTCATGTCTATGGGAGTTGCAGTCATCATGGGGTTTTCTCCAGAATGATGAGGGACTAAGGAGCAGACGTAACAACTTGTGTTGAAACCTAGCATCATTGCAGTGAGGTTGGCCATGCAATACCATTTGTTTTCCAGCGGTGAATGGGTGTCAACCTTAGCTCTTCTGGACACCTTGGTGAGGTTTGGTGTTACGTGAAAGACTGTGAAGATTATCAGTAGACACCAGGTGGCACTGAGGATCCATATTGGGTGTAGGGA
Organism: Valencia hispanica; assembly: GCA_963556495.2. Taxonomy (NCBI): domain Eukaryota; kingdom Metazoa; phylum Chordata; class Actinopteri; order Cyprinodontiformes; family Valenciidae; genus Valencia; species Valencia hispanica. The sequence goes on along the minus strand of OY747701.1, from coordinate 2,135,472 downwards.
TGCCATTTCTGGCAGGTTTACACGTTATTAGGAGACTAGCCCCATACTGGTGGGTTACGGCTAGGAGGCAGGGATTTTTACAGCGGTGGGAGTGGTCAGTAGAACTTGATAAGGGCCTTCCCACCGTGGACTGGTCCAGTTCTTTCTTTTGATCACTTTGATAAAAACCCAGTCACCAGGTCTGATGAGTTGCTGGTTTTCCTGTAAGACAGAAGGAAAAGCAGGCAGGTCGTGTGCACATTGTATTTCTTTAGACTGTATGATCCTTTTCATGTAGTCAGCTAATTTGAGTTCTTCATCTGCTTTGTTTTAGTCTGGTGCACAAATAGGGAGTCAGTAAGGTCTACCATAAATTATTTCAAACTGTGTTAACCCTTTGTTTGTTGGGGTTATTCTCATATATAGTTTTACCAAATCCAGGCACTCAGGCCAAGGTTTCTTTGTTTCGTCCATGCATTTCCTAAGCCTACTTTTTATTGTGCCATTGTTTCTTTCCACTAAACCAGCACTCTGTGGATGGTAGGCACAGTGGTTTTTTAGAGTAATACCTAGATGTTCAGTCATGTGTTGTATTACTTCATTGACAAAATGTGGGCCATTATCTGAAAAAATAGTCTGAGGAACTCCGTGGTTTGCTATTATGTTTTTACAGAGAGCTTTCGCTACTGTGAGTGCATCATTTTTGGCTGTAGGTATAATTTCTACCCATTTTGAAAAGGCATCTATTATAACCAGGCAGTACTTGTAAGGGCCACTTTGCGTTAGTTCAATGAAATCCATATGGATTGTTTAGAAGGGGTAAGCCGGCTGTGGAAACTGTCCTCGTTTAGGTCTCATGTTCCCCTGGGGGTTGTGTTTGATACATACAATACAGGATTTACAAAAAAATTTTAAATAGGTTTCTAGATTGTATGTTGTAAAGTGTTGCTGTATTATTGATACCATCCCCCCTGTAGAGACATGGCATGGCCCATGGCTCAGAATTGCAGCTGTTTTAAATAGTGATTTAGGTAGGATCGGTTTTCCACAGACAGACATAATTCCGTTTTCATCAAGTGAGGTCCCTTTTGTTTTCCAAAACTGTTTCTCAGCGGCAGGTACTTGGTTCTGCATGTCTTGTAACACAGTGTGGTCAATCAGACCCTGTTTTTCAGTGTGTTGTAGATAAAGGTCAGAGGAACCAAAACTGCCTTTTGCAGCAGACTGTGCTATTTGATCAGCGAGTCTGTTCCCACAAGAAACAGAGTCTTTGCCTGCGGTGTGTGCTTGACATTTGCAAACTGCAAGTCGTTTTGGTAAAAGCACAGCTTCTAGTAGCTTCATAAGGAGCTGTGATTGAGTGATTGGTTTTCCAATAGATGTAACCATTCCCCGTCTTTCCCATTGTTTTGCAAAACAGAATAAGGTGGAGAACGCATACTGGCTATCTGTGTAAATGGTTAATGCAGTCCCTTTGGCCAGTGCACACGCTCTAGTGAGGGCAATTATTTCCGCTGCCTGTGCTGAGAAATGCTGTCGAAGGGATTTTGCTTCAATTATCACATCAGGAAGTTGAATTATTGCATAACCTGTTTGTGTTTGGCCCTGTTCATTCTTATATCTTGAACCATCTATAAACCACACCTGTCCTTCTGATAAGGGTACATCTATTAGGTCTGGTCTAGGTAGCTGTAGGTTTTCTGTAGCTTCAACACAATTGTAGGGCTCTCCCTCATCTGGGGTAGGTAACAGCGTGGCTGGATCGAGAACATTACAGCGCTGTATGGTAATGTGTGGTTGTGAAATTAACAGCGCAGTGTAGTTTAAATGTCTTGCTGGAGATAACATGCCTAGTTTACCCTGCAGCAATAACACATCAACAGCGTGGGGGACTAGGAGTGTCAGTCGGTGATACAAAACCACATCTGCCGATGCTTCAACCGCCATTGCGGCAGCTGCGACGCCCTGCACACAGGAAGGCAATGCCTGAGCCACTTGATCTACTCTCTTTGAATAGAATGCAATAGGTCTATGTCTGTCACCGTTTCTTTGCAATAACACTGAGGTCATAAAACCATTTTTGCAATCTACAGTCTGATTAAAGTTTTTGCTGTAGTTAGGGAGAGACAGAGTTGTGCTGGAATGAATATCTTGTTTTGACTGGGTGAAATCTTTTCCTGCTTTATCTGTCCAGGTGACTTTATCATTCATTGCCATCTGTTGACCATGTATTAGTTCAAGAAGTGACTGTGTTTTTTCTGCATAGTGGGGAATGTACTGCCTGCAGTAGTTTGCTAATCCCAGAAACTGCATCATTTGTTTTTTAGTTACCGGTTTTGGAGCTTGCAAAATTTCTTCCCTCCTTCCTGGTTGTACCTGTCTGCATTCTGCCGATAGAGTGTGGCCAAGGTACTGCACAGATGATTTTACCCACTGTATTTTGTTTTTGCTGACTTTATTTCCTGTTTTATTGAGATGGTGAAGGAGCGCTAAAGAATCTGTCCTGCAGCTGCTCTCATCCTCAGAGGCCACTAAAATGTCATCCACATACACCAGGACCTGTGTTTTATTAGAACATTGAAAATCAGCCATGCAATTGGTGATTGCCTCAGTGAAAATGGTGGGGCTGTCAGCAAAGCCTTGTGGCAGGCGCGTGTAAGTGTATTTTGTGCCTCTGTAGGTGAAGGCAAACCAGAATTGTGAATCAGGATGTATGGGTACACTGAAAAATGCATTACTTAAATCGATTACTGTAAACACCTTTTTATTTGGTGATAGATAATTAAGTAAGGTATGGGGGTCAGGCACATTAGGTGCTCTAGTCTGAACTGCTGCGTTTATCATTCTGATATCCTGCACCATCCTCCAGGTTTTTCCGTCTGCTTTCCTTACAGGCCAGATTGATGTGTTACAGGGTGAATCTGAAATTTTTTTGGTTATTCCTGCTCGTAAAAGATTTTGGATTACAGGAACTGCCTTGCTCTGCTTCAGGAGATAATGGATATTGTTTCACTCGAGGCCTGTAGCCAGATTTGGGGACAATTTGGACTGGTGGAATGGTGGTTATTAATCCTACATCTGTAGGGTCTGCGGACCAAGTGGATATTGGTATTTCTGTTAGTTGCTCCTCATCTTCTAAAGTGAGGGGGAACAACTCAGTTGTTGGTCAGGTCAGAGGTTGAACTGCTGTAGTGCAGTGTAAAGGGTATGTGACTCCTAATCTATATAGATTGGTTGAAACACTGAACTGCCAGTTCTTCTGTCCCCCCTGTAGTGGCTGGAAATCTGTGGCCTTATTAGCTGCCTTGACCATGTAGCCCAAATCTTTCCATCTTTTAGTGGAAGCTTTTGTTAGGGAGATATGAGGGTCCGTGGGTAGGTCAAAAAATTAAGAATGTGTTGTGGGCAAAGTAACACTTGCAGCTGAGTTTGAAAGACCATCAGTGATTAGGTGCCTGGTCACTACCATTGTAGGTGTCATTTTCATAAAATATTCTTGATATTTTGGGTCAGTTTCGGAGCGTAGTGCCATGGTCACATGGAATTGTGACGTAGGCAGTACATCTTCTGGTTTGGTCAGGACTGGTGTAACAGTCTGGAGCATTGCAGCTGTGTCTTCCAAGTTCTTTTCAAAATTAACACATAAGGAGTAATACATTCCTGTGTTGGGTTATGGTGTTGGGGAGCCACTAAGAAAAATGTCTGGGTCAGTTTCATCTGACCTTACTGCTCTCATTCCATCTCCTATGGGGACAATTGAGATTCTTAATGCTGTCATTAGGTCTCTTTCTAGCAGATTTAGTGGGCATTGAGGGGAGAGAACGATAGTAAGTCTTGACCTTAGTCCAGTTACAGGGTCTGTGACCCATATAGGCTTGGATAAGGGGGTTCTAGAAGTTACCCCATCAGCAGATTTTACTAAGAGACTATTTTTGGATTTTCGTAGTCAAATGTCAGATGACAACACAGTTCTGCAAGCACCACTGTCACACAGGAAATCTACTAATTTACCTTCTACATGGAGTTTAATGTATGGTTTTTCTTTCAGGACATTTAACAGTTCCCAGGCTCCACAGCAGTCTACTATCTCGTCTGGGGTTGACTCAAAGTCATCTAGTCAATTCTGAGTGAACCTGCTGTGATCGGGGGGTAAACCTCCGTGTCCATTCTGAAATCTGCCTTGTCCTCTTCCCCTACCGTGGCCTCTGCCACGGCCCTTGCCCTGTCTACACTCATTGGATATGTGGCCTTCTTTGCCACAGGTCCAGCAAGTGGGGCGTGGTCCCTCAGCTCTCTGTGGTGGAGCTGAGCCATGCCATTGGTTCATATTATTTCTCCCTTGGTTGTTATTTTGGTAGAATCTATGCCCTCCGTTTCCACCCCGCCCCCTAGGATGATGTCTCCCCTGGATGAAGACTTCCTCTTCCTCATAATCTAGGTCTGAATAAAACACTTGTGAGTTGGGGGGTTTAGGTCTTTTGCCTTGCCTTTCCATGACTTTTTCAGCAAATCTAGCATTTGCCATTAATGTGTTGACAGTACAGGTTTCCCATTCCAGAAGGTGGGTTTTAATCCAATTAGCAATGGATGGATGGAAACCATTCAACAGGCCATTAACTAGGTGTCTCGTATAGGGGCTGTCATCAGCCACATCTTCCTGGAGTCCACTGTGAGTTTTGTGTTCTTTTTCATACCTAAACTTAAAATCATCTGCTGTTTCACCAGGTTTCTGTTTAACAGAGCCATATGGCCATAATCAGCCTTTTTCTTGAATTGATTTCGTACTGCTGTGCAAACAGCATCGAATTGGGCCTTGTATTCTCCAGCAAAAACACCATCACCAGGGAACTGGAACACTGTGTTAGCATTATTTTTTCCTGTATAATTTCCTTGAACTTTATGGCAGTCCTTCCCTAAGGATGTGGACATTGCTTGTCCTAATTCATATCCATTCAATCTACAGGATAGGGTCACGCCCAACATGTCCTCAACCCATTTACCTGGGTCTTCTCTGTGGCTAGTTACTTGTTCCACTACTTCTTGGACGTCCTTAAGGGACCATGGTCTGAATACAAATTGAGCTTGTGCATTAACACTAGGTACTTGAACCATGGGGTAAATACCTGCAAGTTCACTACTTCCCTCTGCTCCTTGTGCTGAGAGTTCAAAGTCTGTAAGCTGTTCTTGTAACTCAGACACCTTTTGACTTAGGTCTTTACGTAGGTCCTGTTTCTCTAAACCCTGAGTCTTTGCTTGTTCTTTTTGATATCTAGTTCTGTATGGTACAGGAGCAGAGGAAGAGGTGGAGGCCTTAAGACATTCTAAATTAGGGTTTGAGACAGGAGGAGGAGGAGGAGTTTTTGGTTGTGAATGTTCAACTGGGTCTGGAGCAGCTGCCCCTTGTGCCCCTGGAGCTGGTGGTGCACATGGAGGAGGTGTGAGCGATAAATCATCCCTAAATTTCTTTAACACATATGCTCCTGCTCTGTCTGTCTTTTTGTTTTTGATTTGCTCTTTGCGTTTTTCTGTTTCACTCTGCCATATCTTCGCTATTTTTAACTCTTCCTCTTTTCTCTCTCTCTTCTTTCCCTTTGCGGCTGCTGCTTCCGCTTCTAACTGACATACTAAATCTTTCCACTGTTCACCTTTCAACTGTCCGTCTACTTTATATTTTTTATTCCATTTTCTCATAAATTCAAGGAAGTCAGGGTTTCGTTTGTACATGTACTTGAGATCTCCCTCAAATTTGTCTGAGGACAGATCGTTCCCCATGGTTGCAACCAAAACTTTTTTTTTTCTTACTTTAGTCAGTAGTGTTCACAGGTTTAGTCAGATCTGCAGGCAAAAACCGAACAATCTCGAGAACAATTATAATTATGATTACTATTAGGCCTAGGGAAAATGTGAGAACTATTTTTTTCTGTAACATTAGACACTGATATTTTGTTTTATAATAATTTTATTAAATTTTTGAAACGCAAAATCAGATCGTATAGATTTTAGAATTCCCTACTTTGTGTCTATTTGTGTAACTATCTTGAGTCACACTAGGCCTTTTAATCTAAAAATGTTCTTAGGTCCTATAAATCCGCACAGAACGTCTCTTGGATTGCCCGTCAAACCGTACGTTAACACCGTCAGGTTTCAGGTTGGACTGGCATCCATAAAGGTTATGTTCGTGCCTAGGTTCCTTGATCCACCTAGGGTGCGATCATCTGTTTTGTTCAGCCGTTTGTGCTTTTACTCCCAATCACTGACGTTCTTTATATCCCAGGATGGTGGTTGGATTCGCAAATCTTACAACCGTTACAACCTTTTTCAACAAATAATTAACGCATCAACCATTTAAGGATCAACACCTGATTATATCAGAGGTTCTAAAACGTCTTTTAGAACCAAACGGCAGAACTTCCCTTGCTTGACTCAAATATGTTTTTGATGTAAAGTGTGAAGGAAAACGTACTCACAATCTCCCCCCTGTACGAGTAATTCAAACAGAATCGATCGCACGGGAGCAAACGTTGGTGGTCTCCGGAGAAGCTACGCAGCCGGCCAGTGAGGCAATTCAGCGACCTGGGCTTGTCAGGGTGGTACCAGAAGCGGCCCTTCTGCGGCGATCGCCAGCGCTGAACTCCGTACGTCGAGTCACGGCACCAAGATGTTAGGTAAATTCAAGTTACCTAGAAAGAATCACACACATGAGACGGAGAGATGGAGTATATTGTCTCTGCAGAGGAGAACTGGGTTAATCAGATAATAGAATAAACCGACCGTGGATCATCCCAAGTTCTGAAGAACCAGCTCCTCGCAGTTCTTTTTTATTACAACAGCTTCATGAGAAGGAGATCAAGATAATTGAGTTCAACCAATCAGGAACGAGGCAGACTAAGTAAGATGAGCCGCTACTTTCTTATCTCTTTTCCTGAAACAGTTTGACCAATAAACACATCCAACGCTTAAAACAACTTCATGTCTTGCTATGTTGAACTGGTTAGATAAAAAACATTTAAAAAGCACATTAATATAAAAGGAAAACTCTAACATCTACCATCAAACTTTTCTCTTTCATGGTAGTTTTCAGATGTTTTCCGATCCGACCAATAATAATCTGGCTGCTTTGGTTTAAATTTATGCCAGTTGCCACCCCTTTGGCTCTGTGATGCAAACCTATGTAGTTTCCTAGGTCCATCTCCAGCCATGGTTGGAGTGGGAGGAGCTTCTCTGCATTCCAGTGGGAGGTTCTGCTCCTCTGCTGGCTGAATGTGCAGCACTTTGGGTTCAGCATCTGCTTGGTTGGGGCGCGCCTGCGTTTCCCAGGCCAGTTGAGCGTATTTTTGGATTTCCTGCATCCTTAGTTTCCTCGTCCTGCTGTACAGTCACCTGGAAGTGAATAGATTTGTGCAGATTATGAAGAAATAAAGAGTTGAAAGTCTGATCTTCCTTGAAGCAAAATGCTGCGAGCAAAAAGCCGGTTTTAGAAATTTAGGTGGGAGTCGACAATTCTGCCACAGTGACAGGAAGAATTGATAATGCATCTTTAAAACCTGATCGCTCCCCACGTAAACAGAATAAAAAGCAGACACATTTTCAGAAACAACCATCCGCACCAGCTGATTTCACATCAACAAATGAATATGTCAGACCTTCATGTCCTGGGGTGGTTAGATCTACACACAATCTGCCTCGACCTCCTTCCTGTGTTTCAGACGAGGAGATGCTTGGAGATCTGCAAGCGCTCTCGATGACAAAGCTTGATCCGGATCTGGACTGCGCTCCACTGACGCACCAATTAACGACGGCTACGAAAGAAGAGAAGGGAGAAGCAGCCAATCCCAAGCAAGCAGAGGTGGGTCAAAAAGATGATTGGCAGCAGGGACAACCAGAGGCACTCGTGGAACGTCAGAAAAGGCAGAGCCGAAACCAGAGCGACAGCCTGATTCACTAATCGCCCCTCACGCAGCACCACAACCCACCAATCCAGAGTACCGCACACCAAATTAATTCGTAAACAAGCTGCCATCTTGCTCTCCTTCCCCGTCCTCTAGAACGAGAGGAAAAGACGGCAGGACTGCTCCTGAACAACAAACTTCTGAAGTAACCCTATTACAGGCTTCTAACTATATCTTGTCGGCTCCCATTTTGGAAGTTGCAGGAAATAATGGGCCAATAATGGTTTTTCGTCCTTGGACTGACGGGGATCTGGAAGAGGCCATCGGATGCCTCCCTGAAGTCGTGGGGAACGGGAAAGTTTTCGCTGCTGAGCTGGAGAAATTCTGTTTGTCATTCCGCCCCACAGGAGCAGAAATAAGGTGAGTACTAAAGAAGAAGTTGAAAGCTGCAGATGCTAGCAAGCTGAGAGCTTACCTGACCCTAATATCCGCATGAAAGAGGTGCCATCAGATGAAGGGCCATCAGCTAAGGAAAGAGGAGCAAACGCTGAGTATTATGTGGCTATCATGAAACTGTGTAAAGCAATTGATAAAGAGTTTCCCACCAAGCCAAATGTAACTGTTTTACATGCTGTAAAGCAAAGGCCGGACGAGGCCGCGGATGACTTTCTTCACAGACTGGAGGAAGCATTTGAGAGACACAGCGGACTGACAAAGCCAGAGGAGATACGTGGTTCGGTCTGGGAGTCGATGCTTTGCGATCGAATTCTGGCTCAGCTGCTTCTGGAACTGCGGACCGAGGTAACTGATAAATATATTGGATTGGATCAAGGAATTAATTATTCAGAACTGTGCAACTCATAAAGAGGAGAGAAAATGACTTAAAGACATAAAGAGAAAGTGATTTGCACAATGCGGCCTTAACGATGTATTCAGCCGTGACACAGGATCACAGGATGAGAGGCCGACGTCACTTCAGTGGTGGACAAAGACACAGAGTGCAACAACACAGTTGTCCGTAGTCAGCTGATCACCGCAGTTTCACCAGAGGACATTTTCAAGACCAATGTGGGCAGGCTTCAGCAGCCACATGGAGAGGCCGTCACCAAGCCGACTAAAACATTTTTCCAGTATTGAGCAAAAAGGGGAATTCTCCATTTTGCCAACCAATGGATCTGCAGGTCTGACATCCACACAAACACACACAGACACATCCAATCACATTGAAAGAGATAAACAAACAGTTTTTTGTGATAAAAAACTTGTTGACAATGAAAAATCTGCAATTTCCAATGAAAATTCTGTTCTTTGCAAAGAAGAATCTGCTTTCTGCACTAATAAAACTAACCCTCACAACTTGATTACAGAAGCCATTGAACATTTAGAGAAACAACAAACAACACCAACTGGTACGTATGCTCATCTCACTTCAGAAGCATACAAGGCCTTACCTAATCTGTCTAAATATTTCAGGATCATCTGTGGAGTTCATGGTAGACTCCGGAGCAAAATACGGAACTACAACCAATTCCAAAAATGAGTGGCAACCATGTTTTTTCTATCTCTGCTTCCGGTCAGGTTGTAAGAGAATGTTTTAGCTACCCTCTTCGCTGTCAACTGGGAGTAGGGCCAGCTTTCAAACACAGTTTTCTGATTTTTCAACAATGTCCTGTAAATTTATTAGGAAGAGACCTGATGTGCAAACTAAACATCACTCTTTTTTCATCACCACAAGGCATCCAAGTGGTACCAGCCCAGGAGGACTCAGTGTTGACGGCAGTGAAATACAGCCAGTAGTCGAGTTGAGTGGGAGCGGAGGGGAACGCCGCTAACGTCCCACCAGTAAAGGTCCCATCCTCCATCTCCATCCCTTCCATTTCTTCAGTAAATATTCTATGGAAATATAAATCATAAATAGGCTTAGCCTATATGAAATAATATCATCATCAGAAAATGTTAGGTCTCCGCATGTTGAGCGAAAATAAACAGTCTGATAAAATCCGGGGGACAGGGGCACGAAACGCAATGATGCAACATTGTTTTTGCCTGAGAGTAGGCCAGGTGAACTCAGTTTTCGTTTCATCTCGTTTCGACCTCTGGCATCTACAAAAACGGTTTACTTCATAATATCTATACGATCGCACTGAGTTCAAAAGTAAAAGTTCTCCTTCTGTAATGCCGCAGTTTTTTTATGATCGACGTTATAATTCGGGACTAGTTTGTTTTCACCATAGTGAGAAAGGAGTGACACGGCTGCTACGTACCCGTTTTAAACCAACAGATGGATTTAACATGAAATCCATGTCTTGTTCATGTTTCATGGAAGTTAATTGGATGCGACACATTTTACATAGGCCTACATGCTTTTATTCGGTTTTGCAAAAGTTTTAAAGAAGTTTTCATCGTGACCTTAGCTGTCTCCATATCCGCATACGTCATCACGTCGGTTAAACTCTGCCACCGCATTGGTCTAAAACGGGGAAAAAGCAGCCGTATCACTCCTTTCTCTCTACGGCGAAAATAAATTAGTCCCGAATAAAAGCATCGATCATAAATAAACTGCGCAATTACAGAAGGAGAACTTTTACTTTTGAACTCAGTGCGAACGTATTTATTTTATGAAGTAACAGTTTGTAGATGCCAGAGGTCTGAATGAGATTCATTTCTAAAGACATTTTCGGGGTAAAGTGCAATTTCATTGCATTACAGAAGTGCAAACATGCCCAAACGAGCGGCTGGTCAGCGGGATGTCCGGGATTTTTTTTTAAGAAAAAAATTACAGGTGAGCTATTAATCTCAATAATTAACCTAGCCTGCTTTTTCTTATCTAAAGACCACCCAACTCACCACAGGTGTGTATGCACAGATCACAGGATGCTACTCTCCCCCCACATCTCTCTTGTTAATTAGCTTGCTAAAATACATGACTTGTCATTTAGTCAAGACACGCATGCTGCTTGCTGAATCTGCACTAGATTTTGATTCTTTTTACACATCCAGCCATAATCGGCCTAGGAAAAATGATCACCTCGTCAGAGCTCATCTGACAGTGCCGACATTTAGCCATAATCAGGACCAATGTGAACAAGAGCAAGAAAAACGGTAGAAAAAAAACATGATTATGAAACTGTTTGGAAACTGCTATGACCATGTGGATTAAGTGAGAGTTGTAATGAATAAAATAAAAATGACTCATTTTGTTTGGTCTTTCATGTTAAATTAATCCAATACTTTATTTTGTATAGGCCTAGTTTGCAGGAAAAAACTTCTGCCCTGCAATTATTTGCTAAGGCTTCTTTGCAAGGTGCTGATATCGGCTTTGCTTCACAGATATCAAAAGCCTCCATTTCACCCGATCTTGCTTAAGTCTAATGCAGGCTATTCAGTTGTAGTCCCCTAACATTCCGGCCAAATCGGCGATACAAAATACTCTATAGATACCACCTTTTTTAAAATTAAAATCCAGATATTTTAATAGGCGAAAAAAATGACCATCCCCCCTGAAATCTTTTTACAACTCGACTACTGAATACAGCCCTCACGACCTCAAACATGAACAATATGAGTGGAAGCTGACAACAGGTACTACCGCGAAATCCCTCCTTGATTCGGCTCAGAATCTGGTGAGTCCAGCAACCTCTATTGCACATCACACATTTCTACAGGACCAGACACACAGTATGAGCAGACATGGTTCAGCTCAGACACAGACACATTGAAATTGTAGAAAAACTTGTTCACCGAGCTCAGTCAGTTTCTGATTGGGAACAAACGCAGCACGACACCTCCGTTTTTCACTCAAAAACTGCGCGCCTTTTTAAGCGCCCATTTCAGTGCACACTGCATGTCACCAGAGTAGTTCATTTAACTGATGACTCTGAGGAGATACTGTCACACACATTTCTACATGAAAATACCGCAGCAAAACACGCAAAAATACCCCTCCCCCTACAGAAGATCTCATCTGACTTGTGGGCAAAAAATTCATATGATGTGGGTTTAATTAAGGGTTGTACACCTGTCAAAATCACACCAAAATCATCCTTTCGCCCAGCACAACGCCAGGAACCTGTTAAAAGCTGAAGCAGTTCGTGGAATAAAACCAGTGTTTGATGCTCTGTTAAAATCTGGGATAATTGTCAGATGCACCAGTTCCCCCGTTCGTAGTCCGATTTTTCCAGTACAAAATCTGAGAAACAGGTCAATAATGGCATTCCGTGTTAGATTTAAAACGGATCAACAAATGAATAATTCTGCGAGCAGCGAGTTCAATGAATCCGTGTACTATTCTGCCACTGGTCCCACAATCAGCTACTCATTTTTCAGTTGTTGACCTGAGTAATGCGTTCTTCAGTGTGCCAGTAGACCCGGATAGTCAGTTCTGGTTTGCTTTTGAGTATGATGGGAAAGGTTACACGTTTACCCGCCTCCCACAGGGGTACATCGAGTCTCCTACCATCTTTAACATGGCACTTAAAGAGAGTTTGGTGGGACTATAACTGTCTCCCGACTCTGTTTTGATCCAATATGTGGATGACCTGTTATTGTGTGCACCGTCGGAAAACAGTGTGAAACAGACACTGTTGCTTTGTTGAAGCATTTGCATGCATTTGGACATAAAGCTAGTTTGTCAAAACTGCAGTTTGTGAAATCAAAGGTCACTTTTCTCGGTCACGTTGTCTCAAAAAGCTCCAAGTCTTTGTCTACTAAAAGGGTCAAAGCTGTGCAGCAGATTCCTAAACCGATCACCAAGAAACAAATGATGTCTTTTTTAGGCTTAGCTTCTTACTGTAGGAATTTCATTCCAAACTATGCAGTATTAGAAATGCCACTGTCTGAGCTGATACATGGGAAAAATATGGTGGCCTCTGCCGCCATCCAGTGGTGCCCTGAGGAACTGCAAGCATTTGAGGAATTAAAGAAGGCACTGCAAAACCCTCCAGTTTTAGGTCTACCAGACCCACAGAAACCGTTGGTGCATGGTTTCTGTGCTCTTGCAAGAACATTGTGGTTTGAAACGTCCGGTCTCTTACTACTCTGCAAAACTTGATCCAGTTGCAGCTGGACTCCTTGTCTGAGATCAGTCGCGGCAGCTGAAATGGCTGTTTTAGCCTCTAGAGACATAGTGTTGTACTCTCCCCTCACTGTATTTGTCCCACATAACGTTGCAATTATTTTATTGGAACAGAGAACGTCACAACTGTCGGCAGCAAGATGGTTAAGGTATTCTTCAATTCTGTTAAATTTGCAGAATATAACAGTAAGAAAGTGTACGGGACTAAATACTGCCAGTTTGCTGCCTACGGACGATGACGGGGAACCCCATGACTGCCAGGCAAACTTAGACAGCTCACTCCTCCTCAGGAGACACTGTTTCCTTGGGAAATGCCAGAGCTGATTCAGCCACCAAAAGAGCCGCTCGACAGCCTCTGACAACTACATGTGTTGCCATGACACAACTAGGTGATCAACCAGACTTGACAGATGTGGTAGCTGTTCAAAGTTTTGCCACCTCATCTGAGATTTCAGCCTGGAAGAAGGCAGGTTGTAAGAAAAATGAGGGGGTGTGGTTTTCTGTTGAGAACAGACCATGTTGTCCTAGACATTTCTTTCCAGTTTTTGCTAAGTTCAGCCATGGGTTGGATCATTGTTACAAAAGTGATATGTTTGATCTGGTTGCTACACATTGGTTTACAAGAGGATTCACCTCTTTCGCAAAGAAATATTGTCATTCATGCATGGTGTGTGCCACAAATAATCCAGGGTGACCGGTGTCCACTAAAACTGCTGGCCATCTGGCGCCTCAGAGGCCCTTTGAGCACTTGATGATGGACTTCATCAAGCTGACTCCTGCTGAAGGTAAAAAAATTTGGTTTGTGATCGCTGCTATGTTCTCAAAATGGACAGAGGCCTTCCCGACCAAGCATGCAGACAGTGCAGCCGTGGTTAAGGCTCTGTTGGGAGAAATCTTTCCCAGATGGGGAATTCCTGAAAAAAATCACCAGCGACAATGGAACACATTTTGTAAACAAAGCTCTTTCAGAGGTGGGTGAATTTTTGGGAGTAAAATTAGGAACGCATCACCCACAGTCGGGGGGAGCAGTTGAGAGAGAAAGTGGAACGTTAAAATCCAAACGTATTAAATGTTGTGAGGAAACAGGTCTGGCATGGACCAGAGTTTTGCCCTTAGCTCTGTTTTACATGAGAATGAGAAAACGGGCAGAGAATAACCTTAGTCCTTTTGAGATTCTTTATGGCAGAACTCCAGCCATGGGATTGAACCCACCGATAAAACCGCATCTCTCTATAGGCTTGTGTGAGGATGCAATGATCCCTTACTGTCAGAATCTGTCCAAGACTCAGCCTTTTGGTGCACAGGTGCACTGGGGCTCCAGAGCAAAAATGACTAAGACTTTAATACTGTTTGTGTTTTGTGTTTTATTAGGGGGCGCCTTTTGGACTCTGCATCAGGAACAAAGAGTCACCTCAGCCGGGGTTCATGAGAGATCCGTCGCTTCTAATGTCCTCTGAGAAGGATGGGTTCAAGGAAATTTGTGGTATCAGTTTGCAAATTATTCTGCTAGGTCAGTGTCGAATAAATCATCTGTTGTTTGCATGGAAACAGCTCTTCCAAAGTACTATGTCCCCATAGCGTTTGAGGAAAAGTTGGATCAATGTGTGAGTTACTGTGAGACTCCTGGGAGTAATCCTGCCCAGTGGGTTTCAGTGCAGGCCCCCAAAATTTATTTCACCATTGAAGGCAGAAAGTGTAGTGTGTGTGCCTCACATTGCATTTTAGCTGTAACAGCAGGTTTGAATCAAGGCTGGGGTAAGCCGTGTGGATTGGATAGAGCTGTTGAAGCACCTGGGTTAATAAACCGTTTAGAGCCAGCCCCAGATGCTTCTTTTGTTTGTTGTAATGTCACACGATCAGGAGAACAGGTTGACATGAGTAAATTTTCAGAAAAATGTTCTAAAATTTTTAATTTTAATGATAAAGGGGATTCTTTTTCTGAGTGCTGGAAATCTGACAATCTTAGAGATGATACAACTGTTGATTACTGGACCTGTTCTTCTAAGCTTCATCTGCGTAGATGGATTTGAAACAGGAACAGGCGGGACCAGACGTTTACTGGGATTGTGGCGACGGCAAGCTTATATCCACTCTTCCGCCCAATTGGGGAACTACAGTGGCTTGCAAAAGTATTCGGCCACCTTGAACCTTTCCCCATTTTGTCACATTACAGCCACAAACATGAATCAATTTTATTGGAATTCCACGTGAAAGACCAAAACAAAGTGGTGTACACGTGAGAAGTGGAACGAAAATCATACATGATTCCAAACATTTTTTACAAATAAATAATTGAAAAGTGGGGTGTGCGTAATTATTCAGCCCCCTTTGGTCTGAGTGCAGTCAGTTGCCCATAGACATTGTCTGATGAGTGCTAATGACTAAATAGAGTGCAAATGTGTGTAATCTGATGTCAGTACAAATACAGCTGCCCTGTGACGGCTTCAGAGGTTGTCTAAGAGAATGTTGGGAGCAACAACACAAGGAAGTCCAAAGAACACACCAGACAGGTCAGGGATAAAGTTATTGAGAAATTTAAAGCAGGCTTAGGCTACAAAAAGATTTCCCAAGCCTTGAACATCCCACGGAGCGCTGTTCAAGCGATCATTCAGAAATGGAAGGAGTATGGCACAACTGTAAACCTACCAAGACAAGGCCGTCCACCTAAACTCACAGGCCGAACAAGGAGAGCGCTGATCAGAAATGCAGCCAAGAGGCCCATGGTGACTCTGGATGAGCTGCAGAGATCTACAGCTCAGGTGGGGGAATCTGTCCATAGGACAACTATTAGTCGTGCACTGCACAGTGCTTGCGGAGTGAGGCAGGGTGAAATGTGAGGTGAGTTAGTGCTATGTTGTGCCTCGCCTCTGGTGGCGCTGTGTCACACACAGTGAATGAAGAAGGCAGTTGGTGTCAGGTTAGCGGTTTAAAAGAGGACCCAAATGCAGAACGTTAAGGAACTCATATTTAATTAAATAATAAACTGCAAACTTCCAATAATCACGGGGAAACCAGGGAACATGGAGACCAGAGAACGCGGGAAGACAGACCAGGGATGAATGTAAGGCAACAGGGAAGGCAGGAACCAGAAAGGGAAGAAATGACAACGAACCAGCGAGTAGTGACTGAAGGAGAGCTGAATATATACTGAGGAGGCAATGAGGAAGTGACAGAGAAGACCAGTGACTAATTAGTGAGAGCAGATGCGGGTGAGAGGGAGAGAGCAGGTGTAAATAATCAACTGGGACAGAAGGTAGAATGGCTAGGGAGACAGAAAACTCTAAAGAAACTATAAAGCAAAGATAATAGGTCTAGGGAGGAATCTTAAGGAAACACTGGAGAACAGAAGGGAGAAATAAATAAGGAAACTATCTAAAGAGAAATATAAATAAGAATGTCGACACAGAAGCAAAGGGTGGAAAACATCTAAGAGCAAGGAGAAATACAGAAACAAGAAAGTGCCAGATATAACTAATAAAGACAAGGAATAACCTAACATGATAATAGAACTAAATAAGGAAAAGAACTAACAAAACACAAACACCTAAGAACTATGACAGTTGGGGCATGCTCATTTTTGTCTGTCTTTATATCACCAATATACATGTTTGATTGAACATGTACAACACATGTTGACATTCTACAGTCTGTCTTGTATATTTATCGAATGTATGTGACATATTTAGTCTTTCTGATTGGCCGTAAATGTGCAGTCAAAATGTGCAGGGTGAGGCAGAAAATACCGTGCCTCAATGATAGGGGGCAGTGCTGATCCCAGTAGGCACAATGGGAAACAGACTCTCTTGTACGGATTGAAAAGACTGTAAACAGTCGGAAAAAACACAATCAGAATAGAAGCAATCCAGGACATATTTCCTCCTTATCATCTCCAGTGAATCAGGCAGATTTGTAAAATTAAGGCAAATAAAGACGATTTTTACATGAGACTGATGGGAGATATTTGTGGAGCAGGATAGATGCTTGCACTTCATACACAAAGGGGAGATCATAAACGATTTTTAACTCTTTTTTTTAATCAGCCAGAACTAAATTACAACTTTTTACAGAATATTAAAAAATAAATTTCAATCTATCACATTATCAAATAGCATGGACATGATTAAAGCATACATAAAAGTTATTAAAATGACACAAATGTTCCAATTAATCAAAAAACTGAAATAGAAGCTTCTAATTTGGATATAATAGTTCCGGTTCACATAAGAGTCTGTGCTTGGAGGTCGTTAGGTCCATTTTAGGTGGTCTTCAGTTTTTATTTTATTTTTTATTTTGGGTGGGATTTTTTTTTCAGTCCAATTTTTTTAATTTTAAAATTTGTGCAGATGTTACACGCTCACCACAATGACAACACCAGTGTAGCTGGTACAGGAGTTTTTTTATTCTAAAACAGAAATAATAATTAACAACGAATATAAGACTACACTGTCGCACACCGGAAGTATTGGGTAAGACTTCTTCTATTTCCTGAATCCTGACAACAGCACTCAAGAACGATACAACAAAACAAAACTGGCAGACGCCCAGCACCAATATAAGTCACTCAAACATCACATTGAAAGAGAGCAACAATAGCACATCGTTAACATTTCATTTTGTTTTAGCTTTATTTCAATTTCCAATGTGTTGTACATTACGTTATGAATTCAATATGGCAACAAGAACTCATTTGAGGAAAACAAAAAACAATTGTTTGCATTTAAAACATTACAAGTTAAAAATGTACTTAACAAAATAAAGATTTAAAAAAATACAAATAATTAGAGGTCGAAATATCCAGACAATTTTTCAAGCATGAATACAGGACTGAATCAAGGATCAAGAGATTCTGACATAGTTTTATACAAGTCATTTATGGACTGATTGTTTTGTGATAACGCCTTTAGGGATGTTATATAGTTTTTAATTTTCGTTCATCTTTATGCTTGGCTTGCTTTTTTTCCATTTATTCTTATGTATATGATATTTTCCCATAATGAAAATAATGTTCACCATTTTGGATACCTTTTTTGGCAGACCATCCATATATATCATTATTTGAAATTTATTGAACACAGTATTGATATTCCCAACTTTTAGCCATCGATAAACATCTTTCCAAAATCTCATTGTGACTGAACAAGAGAAAAAAAGGTGTTCAATTGTTGCGGGTTCTGTCATACAAAAAGCACAAAAATTAACTTAAAAATTAAACTGTTTCCTTAGGGTTTCAACAGCGGGATAGATATTATTCAATAACTTGAACTGCATTTATTTTTCTTTGGGTGAAATTGGCCATTTAAGATAGCTACAATAAGTCTTTGTTAATGTAACTTCATTATCTGCAATCTTTATATTAGTTGTCTTTTTTATATCATAGAACAGCTTTTCTTTAAACAATTTTCCAAGTATTTTGTTGTTACATTTTTTGTCACCAAATTTCAATTCACCTATTTTTAAATCAGGAAGTTTAACAGACATATTTGAATTTGTGAGAATATTTTTATTATTATTTTTAAGGGAAGTGGAATAGCACTACTGATTATATTACATTTTCTGCAAGAGCATTTTAAATTAAACTTTCTTGCAAAAGAATTAAATTGCAACAAATTTCCATTTTCGTCTATCAAGTCCGTTACAAATAGTATCTTTTTATCATACCATTCTTCAAATAAGGTCTTCCTGTTGATTAATATGGTTCTATTATTCCACAAGGTGGAGCTATGCGGTGTGAAGTTGAGTGAACATCATTTTCCAGTGGAGCAGTATTTGTTTATGAAAATCAGACAGTTTGATTGGCAATTTAGTTATTTCAAAGTCACATCTTAATAAAAAATTCTAATCCTCCAACATTTTGGAAAATATATTTTGGTATGTGGAACCATATGGAATTTGGTTTATTCAGATAAGCTTTTATCCAGTTCAACCTTAATACAGCTATCATGGACTCAAAGTCAGCAGCTTTCAGTCCACCATGTTTATATTCTTTAACCATCAATGACTTTTTAAGGTAGAGTGTCTTATTTTTCCATATGAAATTAAAAATGATTGAATTTACTTTTTTAATTAATTGGGGGGGGGACATAAAGAGATTGACAAGGATATATTAATTTTGATAATCCTTCTGCTTTTGTTAGTAAGATTCTGCCAAGAATGGAGAGATCTCTCATGAGCCAATGGTTGAGAGATTTTTTCATGCTATCTATTTTTCCTTCAATGTTTAGTTTTTCTCTCTTGTTTCTATCTTCAGACATTATTAAACCTAAATATTTCAATTCAGTTTTGACAGGAATGGAGCCTATATTTGTCGCAGTACATGGATGAAGAGATAGTATTTCACATTTTTTTCAGGTTTAGACATAATCCTGAAGCTTTGTAAAATACTTTTATTACATCTAAAGCTTTTTTAATTAACAATTTATCTTTTAAAAAGATGACAGTGTCATCCGCAAATTGACTTATTCGATATTCATATCCGAAGATTGTTATTCCTTTCATTTCAGAGTGGTTTACGATTAGATATGCTAACATTTGTGTACATAAAATAAATAGTTTTGGTGAAATTGGACATCCTTGTCTAATACCACTTGAGATCCTAATTCTTGGTGTCAATCAAGGATTGAAGGAGATATAGCTGTAGATATCATTATAAAGCATTATTATGATCTTGCAGAATCCTTCTCCAAATACAAGTTTTTTAAGCCCCGTAAATATAACGGCATGTTCCACAGTGTCGAAAGCTTTGAAAAAATCCATAAATAACACAATACTATCTGATTGAATGAATGATTGGTAGTCAATCATATCTAGAATAAGTCGAATATGATTGTGAATATATCTTCTCTTTATAAAAGCAGATTGATATTCTTTGATTAGTTTTTCTATTACATGTTTTAAGCGGTTCGCATAAACTAAAGCAAGAATTTTAGAGTCACTACATAGTAGTGTTATTGGTCTCCAGTTGTCAAACTTCAACATCTTTTTGGGGTTTTGGTAGTAATGTTATCAAACCTGTTTTCATAGTAGGAGACAAACATCCTTTCTTAATACATTCCAAATAAGCATTATATGATAATCTGCCCAAAAATGTTTTAGGAATTCAGTTGTTAAACCATCTATCCCTGGTGATTTACCCTTTTTCATTTGTTTTAATGCATTTTCAATTTCTATTTCAGTTAGTTCCTGTTCCAGTATAAGTTTGTCGTCTTCATCCAATTTTTTATGTCTTCCTCGATTTTTCCAAATAAAAAAATCATAATCTGCTTTGTTAAACTTTGATTTATATAATTTACAATAGAAGAGATTCATTTCCTTTTGAATTTAATTCTTATCTTCTATGTTATAATCCTTTATCATAAGTTTACTTATTTTTTTCTTAGTTTGTCTTTGTTCTTCAAGTCCAAAGAAATAAGTAGAACTTTTTTCACCTTTTTCAATCCATCTAGCTCTCGATCGAACATACGCTCCATTTGCCTTTATTGTAAACATGTCATCTAACTGGGACTACAATGCCTTTAATTCAGGAATGTTGTCTAAGTTTAATTGTGTATTACTTGTTGATGAATTGATTTTTTCAATTAGATCCTTTTGCTTTTGTATCCTTATACATGACTTAAACTTAAACCATTCCCATTTACTAATATCACTCATGTCTAACCTTTCAACTTCCAAAATAAGAGACTTCATCTGATCACAAAATTCAACATTTTGTAAAAAATCATCATTGAACTTCCAAATATTTGCTGAATTCAAATTTTGCTTGGAAGTTAAGTTTAGAGTAATCATGCAATGGTCTGTGAATGACGAGGCTGTTATTTTACAATTTGTAACATCAGTACATAAGTCACATGAAATTAACCAGTAATCTAGTCTTGAACATTGACCGTTTCCTGCAGAATTATACCAATGTTGGATTTGACGTTCTCCAATAATCAATTAAATGTGTTGTTTTACATAGGGACAGCATAATGTCGCTATATACAGGTTGAGAATTTCTATGAGGTATTTTGTCTACCCATGAATCTGGGGCTATATTATGGTCTCCTCCCAATATCACTTTTCCTGAATTATATATTATTTTCCATTCAGTTATAAGTTGGCTTAGTTTTGCATAAAAGTTCCTATTAATGGCTTGGTTGTTAAAGCCATAAACGCAAATTAAAATATAATATTTGTCATTTGTCTTCACTTCCACCATTAACCAGTGACCTTCAATATCTTTTTTTATGATCAATTATGTTTCCTGGAAATCTATTGAATAATATCCTAACGCCTGCTGAGTGAGATGTTCCATGTGCAAAGAATGCATAGTCTCCCCACTGAATTTTCCAAAATTTTTCATCAGACATAACAGAATGAGTTTCCTGTAGAAAAACACATTGCGATTTTTGATCCTTACAAAGCGCTTTACAACTCCATTATTCATTCACTCTCACATTCACACACTGGTGGAAGCCAGCTATGAATATAGCCACAGCTGCCCTGGGGCAGACTGACAGAAGCAAGGCTGCCATATTGCTCCATCGGCCCCTCTGGCCAACACCAGTAGGCAAGGTAGGTGAAGTGTTGAACACAGTATTGAACACGACAGCTGATTTGACGGGGTAAGCCGTATTGCATCATTTCCTGTTGTCACTGTTGCGCTCCCTGTAAACTGTTTGGTGTTCAGAGTCTCTTGAATTGATCTTATTTTCTCTCTGCTGAGCCCTTTCTAAGTTATTTTAACACACAAGCACACTAAAATACACGTTTTGTGGTGATGTACTTTACGTTTTGGGAACTCCTT
Source organism: Valencia hispanica (assembly GCA_963556495.2). Lineage (NCBI taxonomy): Eukaryota > Metazoa > Chordata > Actinopteri > Cyprinodontiformes > Valenciidae > Valencia > Valencia hispanica. The sequence continues at coordinate 2,113,748 of OY747701.1, read as the reverse complement.
GTGTTTCACACAGCTTTTCTTGGGGTGGTAAGGTCTCGCTAGCTCAGTTAGCTTAGCTTCATTGCGGCTATGGCTACTCTTCTCTCTCCTGTCTCTAACTCTTCTCTTCTCTCTTGCTCTCTCTGTCAGATGTTTAGTTACTTCCCTGCCTCCTTTAGTGATAATGGTAACTGTAATAAATGTAATATTTTTGTAGCTTTGGAGGCGAGGGTATCAGAATTAGAAGCACGGCTCCGCGCTGTTGAAAAACCAGCAGATAGCCGAAGCCCATTAGCCAGCGCGGAGCCAACAAGGATAGATCCCCCTAGCTGTCCTCCGGTAGAGCCCCCGCAGCCGGGACCTCAGGCTGGCTGGGTGACTCTACGTAGGAAGCATAGTTCTAGGACCCAGCCCCCGGGCCACCACCAACCGGTCCGCGTTTCTAACAGATTTTCCCCGCTCAGCGACACACCCGCTGAGAAACCGGCCCTGGTAATTGGCAGCTCCATAGTCAGAAACGTGGCATTAGAGACACCATTGACCATAGTCAAATGTTTGCCAGGGGCCAGAACGGGCGACATCAAATCCTACCTGAAACTGCTGGCTCAAGATAAGTGTAAATACAGTAAGATTGTTATTCACGCTGGCGGTAATGACACCCGGTTACGCCAATCGGAGGTCACTAAAATTAGTGTTGCTTCGGTGTGTAAGTTTGCCAAAACAATGTCAGACTTGGTAATCTTTTCTGGTCCCCTGCCTGATCGGACCAGTGACGACATGTTTAGCCGCATGCTGTCATTCCATCAATGGTTGTCTGGGTGGTGTCCGGCAAACGATGTGGGCTACATTGATAACTGGAGAACTTTTTGGGGAAAACCTGGTCTGATCCGGAGAGACGGCATCCATCCCACTTTGGATGGAGCAGCTCTTCTTTCTAGGAATATGGCCGAATTTATTAGTCCTCCAAAACACTGACAACCCAGGGTCCAGACCAGGAAGCAGAGTCGTAGTTTAACCCACCTCTCTGCTGCTTCTGTACTGTTACCCCCCCATTACTCTACAGAAACAGTGTCTTGCCCACGGCCAAAATTAAATGGATTAAAAGTTAAGCCAAAAAAAAGGAAATTATGGAAGTCTCATAAAAATAAATACAACTTTGACTGAACAGAAAAATAAATCTATTGAATGTGGTTTATTAAACATAAGATCTCTCTCCTCAAATACTTTGTTAGTAAATGACTTGATTTGTGATAATCACATTGATTTCCTTTGTCTCACAGAAACCTGGTTGCAGCAGGAGGATTATGTCAGTATAAATGAGTCAACTCCTTCCAGTCATTTAAATTTTCACATTCCTAGAAATACTGGGCGAGGAGGAGGAGTTGCAACCATTTTTCGTTCTGATTTACTAATTAGTCCCAGACCAATTGATAGCTACAGTTCTTTTGAACATCTAACCCTTAATTTTCCTCATCCAAGTTGCAAAACATTAAGACCATTTTTGTTTGTGGTTTTGTATCGTCCACCAGGCCCTTACTCTCAATTCTTGGATCAGATCTCACATTTTTATCTGATTTAGTATTAAATACTGATAGGGTTATTATAGTGGGGGACTTTAATATTCATGTGGATACTGAAAGTGATAGCCTAAATGCAGCCTTTAATGCTATTTTAGACTCAATTGGCTTTACTCAAAAAGTACAGGGATCGACCCACTCGGGCAAACACACTTTGGACCTTGTACTGACATACGGTATTGAGTGTGAGGAAATAACAGTCCACCCACATAACCCGGTCCTGTCTGACCACTTCTTAATAACTTTTGAATTTACTTTAACTGACCATTTTAAATCTGAAAGAAAATTTCATTATAGTAGAGCTTTATCAGACAATGCTGTAACAATTTTTAAAGAATCTGTTCCATTCTTACTTTCCTTAGTGTCTCAGGGTAACACAGTGGATGGCAGCAATTCTATCTCTAACCCTTCAGAAATTGATGATCTGGTTCACAGCGTTACGTCCTCATTGCGTTTGGCATTAGATAGTGTAGCCCCCTTAAAAAAGAAAGTGGCTAGCCATAGGAGGCTGACTCCTTGGTTCAACGCAGAGTTGCGTACTTTAAAGCAGAATACTAGGAAGTTGGAGAGAAAATGGCACTCTACACACCTAGAGGATTCCTATTTAACCTGGAATAACAGTCTACTGCTGTATAAAAAGACCCTTCGAACAGGCTAGAACAGCATATTTTTCATCATCAATAGAGGCGAATAAAAACAATCCTAGGTTTCTTTTTAGTACAGTTGCCAAACTTACACAGAGTCATAGCTCTGTTGAGCCAACTATTCCCCCAGCTCTTAGCAGTGATGATTTTATGGGATTCTTCGTAAATAAAATTAATTCTATTAAAAATAAAATCATTGGCATCCTCCCAAACATGATTATTTCTTCCTCAGTAAATGAGGCAGTATCGGAAAGAACTGTAGAACCTCAGTTGTGCTTAGGCTGTTTTGATTCAGTCGAGCTTTCGGAATTATCAAAAATATTAGCCTCATCTAAACCTTCAACTTGTATGTTGGACCCAATTCCAACCAAATTATTTAAAGAAGTGTTCCATTTGGTTCCTGGCCCCATTTTGGATATGATGAATCTATCCTTAGTAAACGGATACGTACCACAGGAATTTAAAATAGCTGTAATTAAACCTTTACTCAAGAAAGCTTCCCTTGATCAAGATGACTTAGTGAATTACAGACCTATATCTAACCTTCCTTTCTTATCCAAAGTCCTTGAGAAAATTGTTGCTAATCAAGTCTGTGAGCATTTAAACAATAACGAGCTGTTTGAAGAGTTTCAGTCCGGTTTTAGAGCTCATCATAGCACCGAAACAGCAGTGGTGAAGGTTACTAATGATATTCTCATGGCCTCAGATAATGGACTTGTGTCTGTTCTGGTTTTGTTAGATCTCAGTGCTGCTTTTGACACAGTCGATCATAATATTCTCTTAGAAAGGCTTGAACATGTTGCAGGGATCAAAGGAACAGCACTAGGCTGGTTTAAATCATATTTGTCTGATCGATTCCAGTTTGTTCATCTAAAGGATAAATCTTCTTCACTCTCAAGGGTTATTTGTTGAGTTCCACAGGGTTCTGTGCTTTGACCAATTCTGTTCACCATATATATGCTCCCAATTGGTAGAATCATTAGACAGCATGGGATAAATTTCCACAGCTATGCAGATGATACACAACTATATTTATCCATAAATCCTGATGAACCCAGTCAGTTAGGTAGATTACAGGCATGTCTGGAAGACATAAAAACATGGATGACCCTAAACTTTTTGCTTTTAAATTCTGACAAAACAGAAGTTGCTGTCTTTGGACCAGAAGTTCTTAAACAGAAACTGATTAGTCAATCACTTCATCTGGATGGTATTAAATTGGCCCCCAGTAATAACGTAAAGAACCTCTGTGTTATTTTTGACCGAGACTTGACATTTAAATCCCATATTAAACAGGTTTCTAGGATTTCTTTCTTTAACCTCCGGAATATTGCTAAAATTAGAAACATCCTGTCCAGGAGTGATGCTGAGAAACTAGTCCATGCATTTGTTACCTCAAGGCTGGACTACTGTAATTCTTTACTATCAGGTAGTCCACAAAATGCCATTAAAAGCCTTCAGTTGATCCAAAATGCGGCAGCAAGAGTTCTGATGAATATTAAAAAGAGAGATCACATTTCTCCTGTTTTAGCTTCCCTTCATTGGCTCCCTGTTAAATCCAGAATAGAATTTAAGATCCTTCTTCTTACATACAAAGCCCTTAATAATCAAGCTCCATCATACATCAGAGATCTAATTGTTCCTTATGTTCCTAACAGAGCCCTTCGCTCTCAGACTGCAGGTTTACTTGTAATTCCTAGGATTTCTAAAAGTAGAACTGGAGGCAGATATTTTAGTTATCAGGCTCCTCTCCTGTGGAACCAGCTCCCAGCTTTAGTCCATGAGGCAGACACTCTGTTTACTTTTAAGGCCAGGCTTAAAACATTCCTTTTTGATAAAGCTTATAGTTGGAGTGGCTTAGGTCATCCTGAGCTATCTCTGTAGTTATGCTGCTATAGGCTTAGACTGCTGGAGGACCGACTTACCAATTTTCTTCACTCTGCTACTTTCTTTTCTCCTACGACTCTCCAGTTGTATTACAGTACATTCTGTTATTTCGACTGTTAACTTTGTGTTCTCTCAGTGTTTTTCTTTCCATAGAAGATATACCTGGTCTGGTATCCTGCTTGGCTGCAATGCACTGTTGGATTGGTGGCATCGACTGGGATGATCCTCTCAGTAACTGAACATCCACTGTGTCCTGTTATCATAGAAAGTAACATAGAAAGTTCTCTTATATCAGATCTTCTGTTCCTTCTGTGTCTCTGCTCTGTCTTCTCAAACCCCCAGACGGTCGTGGCAGATGGCCGCTCCTACTGAGCCTGGTTCTGTTGGAGGTTTCTTCCTGTTAAAGGGGAGTTTTTCCTCTCCACCGTCGCTACATGCTTGCTCAGTATGAGGGATTGCTGAAGGATTGCTGTGGTTGGAAAGTGTGCATCAACGGGGCCCAACCTCACGCCAATGACTGACGCAATCTGCTGGGATTCCTAAAATAGGAAACACTTTAACTGATTGGAATGTTTGTATAAATGTATTGAAATGACTTCTTGTTAAGTGCCATGAGATGACATCTGTTGTGAATTGGCGCTATATAAATAAACTGAATTGAATTGAATTGAATTCTATTAATGTAATTAAAATTATATTACTCAAGTTCAATCTTTACATTCTTCTCCTCATTAAGCCAGGTTTCAGATATGGTTATTATGCTAAATGGTTGTTCAACTGTAATTAATATTCTTTGACATAACTAAAGTTCTTATACAAACTTCTACTTTTAAAATCTATAATGGAACATTTTTCTTCGGAGTTCCTTGGTATGATAATTACAGTTTGTGTTGATAGCTAAAAAAAACATGTTATCTGGATCCAGCTATGTCCATATTCCTTTTAGTTAAGTTCTCGTTCAAAAATATGTTGGTGGCTTTTAGTTGTCATCCTTGTTTCAGCAATGCAGTCTTATTTTTCCGGTTCACAGACCTCAGTATCACAGCCAGTGTCTCGTTGTTCTTTCTCTGGTGAAGTGGGTGGCATGCCTCGATGTTGTTCACATCCAGTTTAATCCCTCTGGACTCAAGAAAAGCAGCCACCTGTAGCTCCAAGGAGTTCCTCTCCAGCTCTCCGGACTCATTCCCTCTGTCCGCAGTTACTGCAGTTGTGTACGTCTGGGGTTTGAGTTTTAGACCGGTGATCACAACATCGTTCATTCATGGGTATTGCTCAAGATCTTCCACTCATCTTTCCAGATAAGCAATTCGTTGATCCTTTTCAGTGTTTTGAATACGGAGCATCTTTATTTCCTCCAGTAATCCAAGGAGTTACTTTTGGTGGGACTTCACAACAGTTATATCCTCTGATAGAAAGTTGAGTGACCTCCTGATTTCCTCCACCTCTTCCACCGCTGGTGTTTTCTTCGGCCCTATTCTGTTGGGAAGTGGGACTCTAGATGAAAACATTTCTAGAACCTGGGAACATGGGAACATGTGGATGCATGAGTTTAAAAAACAACGACAACCCGTTTCAGAAAGAAAACGTTTTGATGTGAAATTTGCCTAGGAGATCAAATCAAATCAAATCAAATTTTATCTATAAAGCGCTTTTCATACAAGAAGTTGCATCACAAAGTGCATTACAGATTAAAATGACCCCACATAAATGATTAAATAGATGTGACTCTGTCGGTGTAATTTAGGTGTGAAGTCATGTGTGATACTGTAGTTTACTGTGTATTGCATCTTAACCTTGCTGCGACTATTGAATTGCTGTGGTTACTCACTCAGATTTATGTCAGAGTCTCTTTTGACTTTCAAGGTGCTGTGGAGCATATAAAGAACGTTTGCTAGAATAACTAGGGCTTGTTTCTATTGTTAACTTGATTTAATCATTTGATTTTTGTATCAATCTTCTTTGCAACATTAAAAGATACTTTGTTAGCGGCTTAAGTCTCTAATCTTGTTTAGCCTGTTCACTGACCACAACTTTTAATAAATCCTAAAGGTCTTCTGGCTTGAAAATAAAATTCTATTAAGTTGGATATACTGTAACTCAAAAGCCACATAACAGTGACCTATTATCCAAAATTCAATTCAATTAAGTTTATTGATCCCAGAGGGAAATTAAAGGCCACTATCCACTATCAAAACTTCCCGATATGCACGTGTCTCCAATGCATCGGGCCGGGCCGACAGGACCGTTTTCGGGGCCGTTTCAGGAACCAATGCAGTACCTGAATGGGGGTATGTACTTGAAATGGCCCGATCAAGTGGCTTAGCAAGAGCTGTGGTTGAGTCATGCTGATTGGTTGTAATTCAGAGGGAAATGAGCAGATGTCACCAAACAACCAGCTTTGTAAAAATAAGAAGAGTAACTGGCGAAGCCGTTTATAACAACAGCAAACAGAAACAAGCCCCGCTTCCTCCAAGTGGATCTCTTGTTATTTCTGTTGCTCTGGGTGCCTCTTTGTGGTGATCAGTGACGCTGCTCGCTGCTGAAACAGTGTGATATGCGGAAGTCTTTAGCTAATTACTAAAAGGGCAGATTGTGTATGGAGACACGGTGGCTGAGACTAGCGGGCCGACAGATTACCCCGTCAGAAAAAGATCTGGTTAAATTACCCTGAAGTTCTGATAGTGGAAATGTGCCTTAGGTGTTGTTGTAGCTCGTACTATTTAATTCTTCAATGAGTTGTTGATCATCATGGCTGTGGGCAGGAAGGATATCCTGTAGCGGTCTGTGGTCTGTTACATGTCTGTTACAGCGAAACTGAAGAAGCCTCCTACTGAAGACACTCTTTTGTTTTTTTCAGTATGGAAGCCCAGATTTCCTTGATGCTTGCTGTCAGCTCTTCTTTGTTTTTGGGTCTGGTCCCCCTCATTTTCCTCTTGATAATACCCCATAGATTCTCAATGGGGTTTAGGTCCAGCGAGTTGGCTGGCCAGTCAATCACTGTGATGGTACCATGGACATCAAACCAGGTTTTGGTGCTTCTGGTGGTATGGGCAGGGACCAGGTCCTACTGGAAGATGAAATCTGCATCTCCACACAGATCCTCAGCAGAAGGAATCATGAAGTCCTCTAAAAAGGGAGCTAACAGGTTAGCTGAGGTTCAGGAGCAAGGCCACGCCTCAAACCCGCTTCATAAATCCTAATCAGCCTTAACTCGATTCACCCGGTACCACACGTCTGCTCTACATCTCTAATCCCACCAGGATACACATATAAACTCTGCCTGCCTTTCATCCCTCGTCTCTCGTTCGTTTTCACGCGATCAGTTCGGACTTCCGCGTGTGCTCGCTTACCTCGCTCGACGTTTTGCTCCGTTGTTCCCAGCACGGGCGTTCTCACGCTCGGCGTCGATCTGTCTGAGGAGTTGCCCGGCGGACGTCCCGCATCTCCCGGGCCATCTCCCCGGCTTTTCGTCCGCCAACTCTCCCACCGTGTCAGGCTGTTTTCGAGCCAGCGGGACTTCAATCTGCCCCAGACAGATCTGTCTTCCACGCCGTTGGCACTCGAATCTCTTACCGGCTGACCTCGCAGCCGCTCCGGCCGAATTCCTCCTCACCTGTTTCCCCCTCTCCACTCCGGGATTTCCCTCGTGGGCTCGAGCCGTCACCTCGGCGCTCTCACCCCGCTGCTCCGGCCGGCCCAGCCCGGGCCCTTCCTTCTCCATCCCTCGCCGCCCGCACCGGTCTCCCGTACTTCGCTCTAGAGCCTCCCCTCGAGCTCAGCGCTCCCCGATCGCCGCTTCGGGCCTCCCTGACATGTCCAGCTGGACACTAGCAGGGCTCCAGCGCGCGCTCCGGGAAAGGGGTTTTCCCTTCAACCGCTCAGGGCCTTTAATCGAAACCTCTTTCGTGCTCAAAACGGCTCCAAAACAACACGGCCGATATCGATGAAGAGCGTTTTGCTGGTATGTACGGCTTTTATTGGTATTAAATTAAACGAAGTACTGTTTTAACGGGAAGTAAGGGAGACGTCGCACTGTAGTCCTAAGCATTAATACTTAAATGAGCATTAACGTTACTAGCCTCGTGAAACTGACTGACTAACGTTAACACTGTCACGCCTGTGTGAAGATGCTTAAAACATGTCGTTAGCAAATGTTCAGCAACAATCACAGACATTAGGTAGGCTTATTCTTATCGGCACGTGTAATGCAGAATATTGAACTAATCTTACTAAAACCACCGTGGAGATAGTACAGGGATGCAAACAGCACGCTTTTCGGCGCCTCTCGCTTTTCACGTCAGTTTGGGGTGACTTGGGTCTGAGAGGGTCTGATTATAATTTCACAACGTCTTCTGAAGCCATTCCGTAGCTTAATGTGAGGGACAAAAGTCTATTTACATCATTAAATTTAAGTTTACGGAAACTCGTTTTCCCTCCTCTTCGGCCGTCAATCATTCTCCATTCAGTATTCAAACAGCACGCGCGCCTCGTCCGGTTACAGCAGGATACACGGTAAAACTCCGTCCACTATGATATTATATGTTATATTATAATATGCTTTGAGCACATCATTCTGCACCCACGATGCGCATGCGCGCTTTTTGCGCTCTGTTTTTGAAGCGTTTCATATACTCCGTATATCGACCCCCCCCAAAATAATACCTTGCCACCCCCGTTTTTTTTTTAAGCCTAGCTCCGGCACTGCCCCCCTCCCTTCATTCAGTCTTCCGGCGCTTCTCCAGCGTCCGTCGGAAGGGTTCCTACTATTTTGCGGTCCAGCTCACCTTCGGCTGCAGGAGTAGTCCCAGGATTTCCAGTTCTCTTTACGAGACCCCGTGATGGGTACGGTTTAATACTTAACACCTCACGTCCTTCACTCCCCCTCGGATGACTTCTTGGTCATCACCTCCACTTCTTCTCCACCTCGTTGTGGGCTTCGTGCCCTCACTGAGGCTGCTTCCGACATCGGTGTCTCTCTTCCCGACGAGAAGACGGTGGGCCCCCTTACTACTTTCGAGTTCCTGGGCATCACCCTCGACTCATCCTCCATCCAGGTTTCGCTGCTGTTTGGAGGTCCACCGTATCTCCCCGATCCACTCTAACTTCCTCACAAATACGCGCTAAGAAACAGCTCCTATTGCTCTCGGGTCATCTTACCTACGCCGTCCGCATCATCCCCAGGGTCGGTCCTTCGTGTCTCTTCGTGTCCCTTCCGTCCGCTGCCGCTAGCGTGCCATGCCTCCACAATCAGCTCGCCCTCACCGAGCCCTGTCGTACAGAGATGCGGCTCTGGCACGATTTCCTCTCTTCCTGGAACAGCTGGTCCCCGGAGTTTGATTCCCTTCAGCCCCAGTCCACCCTCCCTTCCTCTGCTCCCCACGAGCTTTACCCCATCGTAATAGCAACCCTTCTTTTGGGGACACGACCTGTCGCAGAAATCGATCCTCATTCACTCCGATAATGAAGCTGTTGTAGAAGTTATTAACAAAGAAATTCAGATCCTTAGCTCCTGCTGCAGACCTCAACCTGACTCCAGTCCCACAGTTTTCAGCCACCATCTTCATCTGACGCCGCAGCTCTACAACCTCACCATCTTGCAGAACTTCATCGACAGCCTCTCACCCGGTACCCGCTCTGTTTACCTGTCCGGCTGGAACGCCGTCAAGGCCTTTCACGTAATGTATGGTCTCTTTCCCTTTTACTCCTTTGTTTATCTGCCAGTTCATCTCTCACTCGCATTCAATCCAAAAAATCCACATATCCACCATTAAATCTTATCTATCAGGAATCGGCTTCTTCATCAAGATGGCAACAGGTAACCCCTGTCCAGCTCTCGACCATAGCCACGTTCTGATGATTTTCGGAAAGGTCTTAAAAAGCTAGAACCTTCCGCCGCTCATCGCTTACCGCTCACCTCTGACCTCCTCACCCGTTGCAATCTCACGCTTCGTTCCGGTTACCTATCCCCCTTCATCGACCTAACTCTTCAGTCCATGCTCTTGCTCTCTTATTTCAGTTTCCCGATATGTTCTGAGTTGGCCCCTTCCTCTTCTAGACACGATCCTTCCATTCACCCATGTCTCTCAGACATTTAAATCCTTAGTCAGGACACCCTCATTTACACCGGGTTCCTGCCGACTCGCCTCTTCTTTTCAGGGTTCCTGCCGACTCGCCTCTTCTTTTCAGGGTTCCTGCCGACTCGCCTCTTCTTTTCAGGGTCCTGCCGACCCTCTCCTTTCCTTCGCAGGGTCCTGCCGACCCTCTCCTTTCCTTCGCAGGGTCCTGCCGACCCTCGCCTTTAACCCTCCCCTTTTTTCGCAGGCTCCTGCCGACCCTCGCCTTTAACACTCCCCTTTTTTCGCAGGGTCCTGCCGACCCTCGCCTTTAACCCTCCCCTTTTTTCGCAGGGTCCTGCCGACCCTCGCCTTTAACCCTCCCCTTTTTTCGCAGGGTCCTGCCGACCCTCGCCTTTAACCCTCCCCTTTTTTCGCAGCATCAATCGGGCACAGCCTCCCCGTTCTGCGCTCCAGTTTACTCCCGTACCACCTCTTCTAACGTCTCTCTCTTTTAGGTTCCGTCTGGGGGGGTCCTGAGCAGGCTCGGAAAGACGATTTCCCGAAGACTGCACCCCCACACTGAGTCTTCCTCCGGGTCTCCGGCGTTGCCTCTCCCCAGACCATTCAATTCAACATGCCTTCAATAAAATGTTAAATTCTGAACCTGTAGCGTGGTCCTTGCTAGTGAACATTCTGGTAGACTGATGTGGTGACCTTGGATTTAAGAAAGCAGTGTTTACCAACATCTGCACCCGACATTGCACCTCAAATCATGACTGACTGTGGATATTTCACACTGGACCTCAAGCAGCTTGGGTTCTGTTCCTCACCAGTCTTCCTCCAAAAGCTTGGACCTTGATTCTCGAATGAAAGGCAGATTTTACTTTCATCGAAAAAGAGGACCTTGGAGCACTAGCCAACAGTCCAGTCCTCCTTCTCCTTGGCCCAGTTGAGACGCTTCATACATTGGCTCAGGCTCAGAAGTGGTTTGACCCGAGGAACCCGACAGTTGTAGCCCATCTCCCAGATGAGTCTGAATGTGGTGGTTGTTGAAGCTGTGACTCTCGCCTCATTCCACTCTCTCTGGATCTCTGCCAGATTCATTAATCTTCTCTGTTTGATAATCCGCTGAAGTCCACGGCCAGCCCTTCTGCTGGTGCATCTTCTCCTGCCACATTTTGCCCTTCCACTAGACTTTCCATTGATATGCTTGGACACAGCACTCTGTGAACAGCCAGCCTCCTTAGCTATGAACTTTTGTGGCTTACCCATCCTATGGAGAGGATCAATGATGGTCTTCTGGCCAGTTGTCAAGCCTGCAGTCTTCCCCATATTGAACCTAAATAAGACAATTGAACTAAAGTGAAGCCACATTTTGATTGATTTGATGTTATCCTAATTTCTTTCCTTTGTTCTGCCAAAACTGAGAAGTAAATGATGGTTTCTTTACAGTGTTCTATTTTTTTGAATTCCTGTTTTCGTCAGCTTTATGAACTGGAAGGCCAAATTATGTACAAATAAACAACTAAATACTTGAAATTGTTTAAGTGGTGGGCCCTGAATTTATCATCTATGGAAGTTTAACGTTTTGAATGGAATTATGGTTCTGCAGGGTGTTCCTTCTTGTTAAAGGAGAGTTTTTTCTCTCTCCACTGTCGCTACATGCTTGTCCAGTTTGAGGGACTGATGTGGTTGGTGTCTGCATGAACAGGGCACAACCCCAAGTCAGCGACTCAATGCAATCTGCTGGGATATAGAAAACTAAAACTTTAAACGGATTGGAATGTTTGTATGATTGTATTAAAATGACTGTTCTTGTAATGTGTCGAGTGTGTTGAGATTACATCTGTTGTGAATCGGCGCAACATAAATAAACTGAATTGAAATTATTAGATCAAATGCTCCGCTGAAGTCTCTGAATATGACTCCAACTAAATTATCATTGTCCAGGTCTTGGTACCACATGTTGATCCTGTGGACAAGAGCTGTTGTAGTGCAATAATTAGGTTTGTAGTCATGTTGACAATCTCACGCTTCGTTCCGGTTACCTATCCCCCTTCATCGACCTAACTCTTCAGTCCATGCTCTTGCTCTCTTATTTCAGTTTCCCGATATGTTCTGAGTTGGCCCCTTCCTCTTCTAGACATGATCCTTCCATTCACCCATGTCTCTCAGACATTTAAATCCTTAGTCAGGACACCCTCATTTACACCGGGTTCCTGCCGACTCGCCTCTTCTTTTCAGGGTTCCTGCCGACTCGCCTCTTCTTTTCAGGGTTCCTGCCGACTCGCCTCTTCTTTTCAGGGTCCTGCCGACCCTCTCCTTTCCTTCGCAGGGTCCTGCCGACCCTCTCCTTTCCTTCGCAGGGTCCTGCCGACCCTCGCCTTTAACCCTCCCCTTTTTTCGCAGGCTCCTGCCGACCCTCGCCTTTAACACTCCCCTTTTTTCGCAGGGTCCTGCCGACCCTCGCCTTTAACCCTCCCCTTTTTTCGCAGGGTCCTGCCGACCCTCGCCTTTAACCCTCCCCTTTTTTCGCAGGGTCCTGCCGACCCTCGCCTTTAACCCTCCCCTTTTTTCGCAGCATCAATCGGGCACAGCCTCCCCGTTCTGCGCTCCAGTTTACTCCCGTACCACCTCTTCTAACGTCTCTCTCTTTTAGGTTCCGTCTGGGGGGGTCCTGAGCAGGCTCGGAAAGACGATTTCCCGAAGACTGCACCCCCACACTGAGTCTTCCTCCGGGTCTCCGGCGTTGCCTCTCCCCAGACCATTCAATTCAACATGCCTTCAATAAAATGTTAAATTCTGAACCTGTAGCGTGGTCCTTGCTAGTGAACATTCTGGTAGACTGATGTGGTGACCTTGGATTTAAGAAAGCAGTGTTTACCAACATCTGCACCCGACATTGCACCTCAAATCATGACTGACTGTGGATATTTCACACTGGACCTCAAGCAGCTTGGGTTCTGTTCCTCACCAGTCTTCCTCCAAAAGCTTGGACCTTGATTCTCGAATGAAAGGCAGATTTTACTTTCATCGAAAAAGAGGACCTTGGAGCACTAGCCAACAGTCCAGTCCTCCTTCTCCTTGGCCCAGTTGAGACGCTTCATACATTGGCTCAGGCTCAGAAGTGGTTTGACCCGAGGAACCCGACAGTTGTAGCCCATCTCCCAGATGAGTCTGAATGTGGTGGTTGTTGAAGCTGTGACTCTCGCCTCATTCCACTCTCTCTGGATCTCTGCCAGATTCATTAATCTTCTCTGTTTGATAATCCGCTGAAGTCCACGGCCAGCCCTTCTGCTGGTGCATCTTCTCCTGCCACATTTTGCCCTTCCACTAGACTTTCCATTGATATGCTTGGACACAGCACTCTGTGAACAGCCAGCCTCCTTAGCTATGAACTTTTGTGGCTTACCCATCCTATGGAGAGGATCAATGATGGTCTTCTGGCCAGTTGTCAAGCCTGCAGTCTTCCCCATATTGAACCTAAATAAGACAATTGAACTAAAGTGAAGCCACATTTTGATTGATTTGATGTTATCCTAATTTCTTTCCTTTGTTCTGCCAAAACTGAGAAGTAAATGATGGTTTCTTTACAGTGTTCTATTTTTTTGAATTCCTGTTTTCGTCAGCTTTATGAACTGGAAGGCCAAATTATGTACAAATAAACAACTAAATACTTGAAATTGTTTAAGTGGTGGGCCCTGAATTTATCATCTATGGAAGTTTAACGTTTTGAATGGAATTATGGTTCTGCAGGGTGTTCCTTCTTGTTAAAGGAGAGTTTTTTCTCTCTCCACTGTCGCTACATGCTTGTCCAGTTTGAGGGACTGATGTGGTTGGTGTCTGCATGAACAGGGCACAACCCCAAGTCAGCGACTCAATGCAATCTGCTGGGATATAGAAAACTAAAACTTTAAACGGATTGGAATGTTTGTATGATTGTATTAAAATGACTGTTCTTGTAATGTGTCGAGTGTGTTGAGATTACATCTGTTGTGAATCGGCGCAACATAAATAAACTGAATTGAAATTATTAGATCAAATGCTCCGCTGAAGTCTCTGAATATGACTCCAACTAAATTATCATTGTCCAGGTCTTGGTACCACATGTTGATCCTGTGGACAAGAGCTGTTGTAGTGCAATAATTAGGTTTGTAGTCATGTTGACATTTTGTGAGTAGACTATTTTCAAAAAGTACATTTTCATCTGTTTACACACTATTTTTTCCATGATATTGCCTAAGACAGGTAATACTGATTGGCCTACTGTTGGCTCCATATTTGACAGTATTTTACCAGTTTTCTCCTGTAAATTCTCCAGAGATTATATTTTGTCTTGAATTTAAGAGCTAACAAAACTAAGTCTTACCATTATCAGTGTATCTTCAAATGGAAATGGCTTGCCAAATTCCATTTTCGTTGTTCACATGACAATGTGTTTGTTCAATTTAACAGATACTCTATACTATCCCAACCTATCAATACATAGATGCATGGTCTATATCTGCCTAATCCTGTCTATGGTCATGAGGAGTCAACAGCCAATGTGGAAGAAGTGGTGTACACCCTGCACAGATCAGACATGAGCATCCATAAGCTTAGAATCTCCACTTAACATGCATGTCTCTGGACTTGGGGAGAAAACCGGAGTACCAAATCCACAAACTCACTGGGATAACAGGCTCGGTCAGTCAAATGAATGAAACTGTTTTCTACAGGACACAATGAAGATATGTGGGATTGCTCTGACTCTATAGCTCATATAGATCATAGCCCGCAAAAAAAGACAGCAGGTTAACTAGACTCCATCTAATTCATATTTTTATTGTGTTGTCAGCACAAAGATGAATACACTGTTTATCCCAGTCGCAGACAACTGCCGTAAAGTAGACAACTGTGTAGAATAATTTTGTGAAAACAACAAGAACAGTCTATGGCTTACTGAGCATGACACTGAATCTATTTACAAACTCAAATCAATGCACTGACAGTTCAAAAATTTAAGCACAAAGCTTTTTTTTCTCTTTATAAATATAAAAAGGGGGGGAAGAAAGGCCACAATGGGCCTAAAGGGGGTTAAAGTCTCTTTTTACCGAGACAGCTTAGCACTCAACAGAGTAATAGATATCCCATTTTCTGTTATGGCATCAGTATGAAAGCATGCTCTGGACTCGCTGGTTTCCATCACGGATCCTTCACCTTTAGCAGGTTTAACACAGCTGGTAGGCACTGACCCAACAGGCAAAATAGAATAAGACCTAAAATAAACAAAAAGACTAAAAGTCAGAGACAGATCTTGACTGTCACATGAGGTATAGTGGATCAAACACTTCTCTATACATCTAATTTTTCCTTGTTTTTTTGGAAATGGTTTGGAGAATCATTATGTAACTATAAAAAAAGAGCATATATATCCTACACAAAACAGCAAATGAGGATGTCAATAACAATTTTCTATGAGAAAATTCAAACCTAGAATGGCAGTACATTGACATGTATATGTATAAAATAAAAACAATCAAAACATAGCAGCAAACAAGAAACAAAGCATTGTTTTAATCCATTTCATTTTTTTTCACCTTTTTTTTCTTTTAACACATAGCTGGGATTTATGTTTCTATAGCAGCAGAATACAAGGAGTGTTGTCCTCCTACTTTCTATCTGTAATGTACAATCAGAAACCTAGCTGACAGAGCTCCTACACAGTTGACACATCATTTTACATAAAAGCCTATATGGACCTGATCCATGGTGTGCAGGAACCCTGACTTTAACTCTATAGCCATAAGACACACACACCCTTTATGCCACTTTTCACCCCTTGGTACTGTTGCCAACTTTGCTCTCTGCCATTTTGTCCCCAACAAACGCGCCCCATGTCTTTTAGGTTTGTGCAAAATCATGTCACTAGTCTCATTTTTTTTCAGCTTCATCCATTTCCTGGAATCCATGAGCAAATATTTGAACTTAGGAGTATTTCTGTTTGTGGGATGGGGTGCAGTTCTGCTGAATCAGCAACATACTGAAGATTTCATTAAGCCGTTTCTTCTCTGCAGGAAGATAAAAGCTCATCTTTGAGATTTAACACCAGGTTTAGCTAGAATCTGTTTAAAGTTATAAAAATAATTTCTATTTGTACATTAAAATACAAAACATTTGAATGATAGAAATCAGACTTATTCTCACTTTCTCCTTAGAACTTGTATAGCTGGCTCCTGATGCTGACATTTCAGACAAAGCAGTTGTGCTGCAGTAAAACTTTCCTCCAGCATCAGAGAGCCAGTTGGCCCCTCTCATCAGCTCTTTGTCTCATCAGGTGCAACTGTATGCAAACACTACTCTACATCTCCAGCTCACCACCCCACTATTCCTTTTTTATATTTTTCACAAACTTAATCAATGTGAGTTTTTTTTTTACTTGAGCCAGCATTACTGACCGAAAGTGCTTGTGTTTGTAGAAAAACAACCATTGGAATGGTGTAGGCATGTAGAAAATGAAAACAGATATGCACTGATTTGATGTCACATTACAGCCAACTGGAATGAGCTAAATGAATGCTGTGAAGGAATGAACAAAGCTTTCCATTTGTCCACATCAGCAGCTGGAAGCTTCTAAGGTCAGAAAACAGATGGTCACTCATTACGCTGGCTTGAACAAACCAAACAAGATGCATGGAACAGAAGAGGTATAAGACTAATAACATTGAAAATTAAAATAATAAAGTGACTAAACATATGCAAGTTGGGATAAATGAGACAAACATGGTAACTGGGACAGATGGACAAAAGTCGTTCTATACAAGACGAACGGAATAAGAAGGAAAAGAAATAAAACAGCTATTTTGCTTTAATAGACGTCAGTTCAGGAAAACACCTGAAAAAAGATTAAGACATGCTGTTTTAGAGGCCATGTTGGATCTGCGGTCATTTCAAGATTCCTAGAGTATTATATGAAGAAGAATGAAAGCTATCAACTAAACTGTCAGTTTCTGACGCTTCAGCTCCAGCTCTCTCAGGACACCCATGTTTATTCTCCTTTTTCCTCTGGTACATTTCTGTAGCGTTGGTTCTTTCCCTAAGAGGGGGGGTGGGGGTCACTGGCAGGCAGTGGGACATGGGGTGTGCTTCATGGCAGCTTGCCACTTTGTCTTGTCTTGGCAGCCATAGCAGACAGAAGGCAAGTAAGTGGAATTATAGGCCATCATGGCAGCCAACCAGGAAGCAGGAGAAGAAAGGGACGGGGACGCAGGGATTGGACCATGAGACCCCACTCCCCTCCCATCAGCACCCTCTGACACAGACATCTCCTTGAACGTCTGGTTTATCATACGACGTGTGAGCTTCCTCAAATGTTGACATCTCTGACATCGGTGGGCGTGCAGGACAGGTCAGCTTCCTCATCCATGCGTTTGGTTTCTGATGCGGCGCTGTGCTGCTGAGCCTGCCTCAGACTGGACTCCAGCAAGGACTCGATCTGCTCCTGACACGACCGCAGGCAGTCCTACAGACAGGAGAGGGGGGGTCTATTATACAGCCAACAACAGGTGAAACAGAAATTAATTCATTGGCCCTGGGGGAGTTTGTACCGGGTCACTGCGGATGACCTGGGACAGAAAGTTGGTGAGGTTTGGTGACGATAGCGAAACGTCTTGGCTCTTCAGGTAGAGACCTTGAACAGCAGCCACCACACTTCCTGCTGCCACCATTGATGGAGGACTAGCAATAAAGTTGACATCTGTTGAAACAAAAGAATTTTTTTGTTTTTTTTACACACAGATTCACACTGATCTAAGACTTAATGAAAAGATTAGTATGGTGTCCAACCTGTGGCACAGAGCGCCACGAAGGTCTGAGCGTGTTTCCTGAGGATCTGCTTTGTGGAGGGGTGAATCTTTAGCTTGGACAGGAAGTGCTCAATGAAGTCATGAGGAGTGACTGAAGCCAGATCCCACTTGAGCTTGTTGAGAACCAGCAGCTCCATTTGCTGTGGGCAGACACAGGACTAAATGTTTTCTGTCAACCTGACCACACCTCGTCATTCTTTCATCTCCAGGCAGCGCTTATACACGTCACTCACCGTGATCTCATCTACATTATATCACATTATATCCATTTAGACTATATTACAGTGTGCTATAGTGTATAATGAAGACCCTAAGCCTACATTTGTCTACAGTTAGAGCTGACAAACATAAAGGCTACAGCAGAACCAAATATCAGTTCTCCAATGAAAAAGTTAAAGTGCCATAAAAGATAACTTTTAAACTGTCTGCATGTCTGCCTTGTCACCACTGGGTGTCGCTGTAAATCACTTTATCTATTATGGCATGTACTATTTCCATTCATGAAATCAGAAAGGTTATTCGGTCAGGGTGGGAAAGTATCAGGCAGCCACTTCAGACAAAGCGTCCTGTTTATCACCTTTGTTTTAACCACACAACTTATCGTTGTCTTTTCATTTCTGTCAAGCAGAGAGGCTGACCAACCACATGAACCTCTCCTTGTGTGGCCTTCCCATGCACACTGCTGATAATATGCCGTTAAGCGTTATGAAAAAGCCATGTATGCAGACGGTAATTACCAGCAGCTCCCCGGGAAAGACAGAGTTGTCTGTGTAGATGCAGAGCTTCTCTGCAGTGAGGGGGACAGTTTCCTTCATCTTCGATGCTAGAAACATGCAGGTTGCTCCGAGCAGCTGCAGCCTGGTTTTCCTGGTGGCCTCCACTGATAAAAATCTGTCCAAATAGTTCATCGCCAGCGGAAAAACCTCCTCCTCGCACTTCTGCTCCTCACAGACCTGGGAGGTGAGAGGAGCCATTAGAAGCTGCTGCTACAGGAACTTTTCCTTCCATTTATATTTATTTTCAAGCTGCTGCAAACAACTGGTTGAATTCAAAATGTGCCCCAGACAATTATACATCCACTGACAAAAAATAAAACAAAATTATCTTCACATGGCTTTGTGTTACATAAATCAAACTGGAGTCATAATTTAGGCTATAAAGCACACTCATCTGGCTTAAAAACAAAATGATATAAACTAAAACGCAACGAAGTGTTTATTAGAGACGATTTAACTAGTGTTAAAACAGAGAAAATAGTCAGCACTTAGATGGCAGTCAGTTCTGACAAAGACACAAAGGTGGCGTAGATGCGAGTTTCGCTCTCTAATTTCAACTTCGTCATCTTTTCAAAAAATAATTATAAATACTTAAAAATTACTACACTGTGTAAAATTGGCACCTAAATGATCCTTATCGAATGCTTGATCGGATTGGGATAATACATTCCAGAATGCGACAGAATTGGAATTAAAAATATATATTTCTCCCACGAAGCCTTTTCACGTGCTGCTGAGGATACTTCCCGACGTCGCACCAATGCGCGACTTTAAAAATTAATAAAAAATATATAGCGGCTAAGAACTTTATCCAAAAGTTGATGTAAATGTTTGATATGTTCTAAGCAATCCAATCCGACTTTTAACGCAGCCGTTTTACACGGAAATCCGTTATTAAAGTGCAGATTTTCCCCGGTCGACCTTCACAGAAAGAGCTGAGTTCTGAAGAAGGAAGCCAAACTTTAGCCGTTATTAGCAGTAGAAAGACGACACGCAGACACTAAACAAGTATCTCAAGGTAGAAGTATATTTCTTCTTGATTTTATTGCTTCACTGTCACTCCTATTCGCATACTAGATTTTTAATGATAGGCTGTTAAAATCTTTCTAATAGCCTACACGATAACAAAGATGGCGCGTTATAGGTTTCTGGCACGGGCCAGACTGCATACGTGTACATTGCTGTTATTTTGGAGGAAATAAAAGCAGCTGTGTATATTTCTTAGGCTTCGAAATAATGAAGAGCCATGCAGCAGGCTAGATTGGTGCTAACAGGGATTTGGATTTGTAGAGAATCTCCTCGAAGGAGCCGCCAGCCCTCTTCAGGACATTGAACGGCATAGGCTGCATTATCCGCCTATAACGTTAGAAGAATTCATTTAACTGTTTTTTTTTTTTACGGTTTTGCAGAATAATCGAACACATTGACATAATTCATGTCATTCATGCTAAAGTAAATAACATGAAAACAAACCTCCAACATCCATGTGGCCAGTATTTTCCTCATTTTGGGAATAATCTCTTTTTGAACACACTTGAAGTAGTTGGGGGACGGAAGGTAGTTCTCCTCTGCCTTCAGCATAGTCTGTAGGACTCGGTCATTAAGTAGGTTCTCGTCCTGGTAGGCTCTCCTGATAGAGTCCACCTCGCAGCACAGCAGCTGCTCCTCCATAATAAACCTCGGTTAGGAATGTAGTGGCTGAAACGTCCCCGGTTAGCTTAGGCTACAGCAGGAGGAGAGGAGAGTGGAACAGGCACGAGGACACAAGCGGCTAAATTAAATCCCTTTGTTCTGTTCGCTGCTGCTCCTCCGGTGTGCGCGAGCGTTCTGACGAACGGACCAGTTCGCTCTGCGAGACAAAAACCCCTGGCCCGCGTGCCACGACCCGCGTGCGCGCAAGCACAGCCGCACACACTAACTGAATCAGCACGCTGGAAGCAACCAGGAGGTGGTGATATACGCGATGACGTCAGCTGTTGTTAAAGGGGGAGGGGGGAGGATCAAAGAAATGTGCGCGAGGAAGGATTGTGTTATATACGTATAGATGTAGGCCTATATAGGCTACAGACGGAAAGAGAGAGGGGGAGGAAGGGAGGGGGAATACCTCCCCTTTTAAACTCCCCCTCCGTCTGCATGGTAGGCTTGCTTCTGAAGAGGAGGTGAGAGGTCCAGGACAGTCTGAGTAGCGTCTGTTGGTCGACCTGTCAGCTTAACGTCGGTAGGGGGCGATAACAGCCCTCCTCCTCATGCTTTCTCCTGTGTCTTCCTGAGGCTGAATGAAAGCAGCAGCTTTGTAAGCAAACATGAGGTGAGCACATGGGGGAATACTGAAACACTGCTTTATTCATTCAATCTATTTACTCCAGATATCAGTCCTCGAACAAAAGAGAGAGGATGAAATATTTCTTTACTATTAGTTCTGTTAAGGAAACATGTAAAATGCCACCCCAACTATGCAGCGGACTATGAAGTCAGTAAATGACAAACTCCCTGTCATTTGCTCACAGAACTAGTTTAATTTAACAACCCTGCGCATTGATTAATCAAGGTTTTTGCCTATAGAGAAGTCTTAACTGGGTTACTATATCCACTGAGTAATTTGGGAAGAGGCATGGGTGGGAATTTTACATTACACTAATCTATCAACAAATTAGTTAAGAGAACTTTAAAACATTCCTGAGTACAAACCATAAAATAAAAGACTTTCCTACACACTCACACAGACATACAGGAGGAGACTGGAGCTGGACCAATAGGAAGAATTGCTGTTACTAGGCAGACTATTACTGTTGCTGTAACTTTTTTGTGGGGAAAAGTTCATTGTACTGCAAAAGTTGACAGTGTCATTGACAACGCTATCAAAGTTCTTTGACACAGATTTTTGAATAAACCTTTTTATTAAGACAACAGTATGCTTCATTAACCCACAAAACCTTTGGACCTCAGTAAAGGACTCCTCACTGGATATAAAAGAGCCACGTATTCTGACATTTACATGCTAATACACATTACACATGATTAGTCCTACAAGAGGCACACATTTATCTGAGTAAGTTCAATTTTAAAGGTGTGAATTGAGTATGTTTCAGTGTACTTTCAATATGAATGAAAGCTTTTCACATTCCAGGAATTCCTCCTTGGGCTGTGGGGTTTACCGTAATGCCTGAACAGAGTTTTAGCATACATAGTTTGGCTTTGTTGTTGTTGTGGGGGATAGAATAAACATCATTGTTCTGCTGTGCAAATAGACACACACCTAGTAAAGACACCCGTAGCAGACATTTAAATTACCTGACAGTCATCCCTTGCCTAACTTATTAGCTTGTCTCATTTGTTACATTTGGTGTAAAATAAAATAAAACTCTTCTGCGTGGTAAGCACTGATTGTTGAACTACCAGTACTTCCTACCTATCTGTGGCATAACCTATCTATCTATCTATCTATCTATCTATCTATCTATCTATCTATCTATCTATCTATCTATCTATCTATCTATCTATCTATCTATCTATCTATCTATCTATCTATCTATCTATCTATCTATCTATCTATCTAGTAAACACTGTATATTACATCCATTTCACAATTTAACAACTCACAACTGTTAAACACCCAAATATTACGTGTATCATTAGTAAAACTTTTAATCTGAGTCATTCAGTTCATTTGAACTTTTTACATTCTTCCATGTAATGTGTTTATAATAAAGAAGAATCTGCTACGTGGACAAAGAAAGAAGCTCAAACCAACATGGATTCTGATCCTGTTGATTTCTATAACAGTTCCCCCAGTGGAATGTCCTCTGAGTCCCCCTCATGCAAAGAAAGATAGAGTGTTTCTGTAGGAAACAAAGGGAGCTGGAGCATGTGACTTTTGGAGTGAGCCTCTTCTAGCATATTTATGGTAACAGCAGAGGAATATTTAAAGGGACAGTGGAAGCTCATAAAATACCAACAGACAGATTCAAAACACCGATAACACACGCTCACAACAGGCATGTCAGAAATGTAGCTTACCAAGTAAACAGTTATTTTACAGCAAACGTGTATATTTAACTCCAGTGACATGAAATGCTCTTGTACCCATTTGCTCTCTTTTTTATTGCCTCTTTAAAATGAACTTCAGCTACTTTCTGAATTTCTGATGGACGAAATGATAAATATCAGTATTTGAAGCGAAGCTGGTTTTAATTTTTTTTCTTAAACCTTTAGAAATTGAAAGCAACATAAAGTCAAATGAAGTATACTTTGATAGCACACCATACTGTATGTGTAACATTTGAAGAAAGAACAAATATAGTCTTAAAAGAAAAGAGTACAAAACATGGTTAGAGAACATACCACAAAGACTACTATAGTTTTGAGCTTCAAATATAAACACTTTCACTCTACCTAAAACATTTCATACAGTAGGCTAAGTAGATATGCTGGAAGTATTATCAGTAGAAAACAACATTTTTTTCAGAAACCAAAGAGGTTGGATAAACTTCTAGAAAGCAGAGGCATGTTAGGGAAAAGTACCATGAACTGAATTAGATTTTTTAATGATTGAGACAACAGATTGCTTGTGAAACATTGTGCCATGTTCAGATTCTTATAATGAATGTCCCAGTACATTTCTCAGTTCATCCTATCTTCAATTACATGAAATCAGCTAGTACTACCAGGAGCTTCCCACCTGCAAACTTCACTGTTAACATGGTGTTTCTGGGGTGATATGCAGAATCATTCCTGTTGGACAGGGGCTGTTGACTGGGATGATGCTCCCAGTAACTGAACACCCCCGTGTCCTGTTATCAACTTTTTACTTTCTTTAATATCAAAGTACTCCTCTATCAGTTCTTTTGTTCTTTCTGTGTCTCTGCTCTGTCTTCTCAAACCCCTAGACGGTCGTGGCAGATGGCCGATTGTACTGAGCCAGGTTCTGCTGGAGGTTTCTTCCTGTTAAAGGAGAGTTTTTCCTCTCCACTGTCACCACATGCTTGCTCAGTATGAGGGATTGCTGTGGTTGGAGTCTGCATCAACATCGCACAACCTTAAGTCAATGACTCGATGTTATCTGCTGGGATTCCTTAGATAGGAAACTAGCTAAAACTTTAAACTGATTGGAATGTTTGTATTGAAATGACTTTTCTTGTAAAGTGCCTTGAGTTGACATCTGTTGTGAATCTGCGCTATAGAAATAAACAGAAGTGGTGTGTTGATTGACATCCAAAGAGTTCAACTGTGGCCTTATCTAACCAGACTATATAGTGGCAGTGTGTCCCTGGCTTGTCTGCTGCAAACATTGAACAAGCTTCAACATGCTTTGTCTTCAGCAGTGGAGTCTTGCACATTGAGTGTGAGTTGTTGTTTGGTATTTCCGGGTCTTTCTGAAGCTCTCTGCAAGTGTTCATTAGTTCTTGGACTCTTGATGACTTGTTTGACTACTTTATCATTTATTACTCGAAGAGAACCTGGCTGTAGCTGATTTATGGTGCAATGAACTTCTTTCCACTTCCAGATTATGGCTCCAACAGCACTCACTAGAACATACAGCAAAATGCAGCTGTAACCAATGATATGTTTCGCAACAGTATGACCTTTTTGTTAAGGTCTCTTTGCTTACCAATTCCATCATTCTGTGGAATATATTGGTAATGAAAAACCTTTTCATATGTTGGCTATTAGTCAGTATTAAGCGAACTGATATTGATTTGAATATAACAATAGGAACAGGAATGTTTTTAACATATTGAAGGATTTTAGCTGGCTTCTTAGCTTATGCCCTTTTGCACATCTTATTCTTCTGGCGTTCAATACTTATTCACTGTGTCATTCCAATTTTGTACCAATAACTTTATTTCTCAACTAATTAGCTTTGATCTCCTTGTATGTGTGGATTACCTGGGTTGTTACCAACATCGGTGAATTGTATGTCAGTATTTAAACTGAGAATAATGTTGACATGTTCAATACCTATTTTAGTAACTGCTTCTTTCTCTTTTTATAACCCACATGTCTACTAAACCTGTGAAGTTGTGCATAACTGTAGAGGCTAAAATCTTTTATGCACAGGTTAGGATTTGGTAAAGTTTAAAGACGGAGCTTTCAGTTGAGCATTGGTAAGAAACTCATTATGCAGTCATCATCGCAGGCATTTACAAAATAAGAAAATCAAATGTGTGAGTGAGTCCCAGTTTTGTTTAAACACGTAGCCCCACCTCAGTGCTATGCCCAAACCTCACATCCTGATTTTCCTTACAGCAAAAAGTTAAAGCTGTTTTTCTCAACCATTTATGACATCACACACACAGACACACACACTGTTCTGTTACATATGTATGTATTGTAATTTCACTGTTTTATACTTGTAAGCCTATGCGTTGTTACCATCTAGTGGCTGAATTTGGTACTACTTTTAAGTGAGTTTGCAGCAGTTTGATGATGTCAGAAAAAGGAGTCACAGCTATGCAGAGAGATAGAAAGCATGGTCTGTTCTGAGCAACACTGCGACTTCTTCAACTCCAAGTTGGTCTCTGAAAGCATTGTTGGTATGTAACCAAACTTTTGAATGATATTTCTGTTGATAAGGATTATAATTAAGTATTTGTAATGAAGTAGTATTTATTTTGTGCACAAAATTTGCAACTGGATGATAATTATCCTGCAGCTTAGCAGTTTTGTTCTTATGTGAATATTGAATTATTTGTTACTGTTTGTGATTTCTAAGAAACATTTTCTGTTCATTTCTCTGTTTTACCCTACTCCAACTGGCTTCAGTAAAGAGGCAACGTGAGCCCTCTTGTCTGTGTGGTCATTTTGGAGAAGAGTTTATCTGAGTGTCGACTCCAGCAAGGTGCTGGAGGTAGAGGACATGACAGTAAAACAACACCTTCTGGCGGATCAACTTCCACGTTGTAAGATCTAAATATTACAGAAGACTCCATCATTTCATCAAGTAAGCAGAAAGTGCATTCATATTCATTATGTCCAGGAAATCATCCCGAACAGGATCAGTTAAAACTAGATCAAAGATATCGTGCTCTTCCAAGCAGTCTGGAAGTTCATCAGCTAGCAAAGAAGCTGCAGCCCTAGCACGTGCAGAAGCAGAGGCAGCCAAAGCTGAAGCAGCATTTGCTGGAAAAGAGATTGAACTGAAGCTACAACAGGCAGAACTTGAGGCTTCAACACAGCTTCAGAGAACGCGTTTAGAGATGTCACTGGATAAAGTTCGTTTGGAGAAAAAGGCTGCAGTTGCAGAGGCTAAAGCAGAGGTTTTAGAGGCAGCTGTGATGCAGGACAGGGATGAAGTTCTCAGTCAAATAGATGTTCCAAATGATGACCCAGAAGCACGAACAAAAGAGTATGTAGAAGGAGCTGTCCAAAGCATGGACACTCCTGCTGTAGCCTTTGTAGACACCCACACAAGCAACGTAGATTTGCAAGCCATCCAGCGTACACCTACTGTTGATTCTTACTAAAGAATCTCAGTTCCGATAAATCAATTACCTGGAAAATCAAGCTCTACACCCTCACATGGAAATCAAGCTCACACTCTCACAGCTCAGACACAGAATCTAGGCATGGTGGATGGAATAAAGAGCAATTTGGTAAAACAAAACAAACAATGCTGCACTTATGCACCAAAGGTGGAGCAAAATACAACTCACACAGAGCATCCATTGGACAGCCCGCACGGAGGAGAGGGCTATAGGGACAGGTTTGACAACTTCCATTTGTCACATAAAGGACTACAACCGACTCAAGTGGATGGAAGCAAAGGTATGTCTGACCTTGTAAGATTCATTGCTAGACGTGAACTTCTGTCCACTGGGCAAATGCATTTCAATGACCGTCCTGAAAGCTTTAAAGCTTGGAAATCATCCTTCTTAAATGCAATCAGAGACCTTAATCTCTCATACAGTGAGCAACTCGATCTCTTAGTGAAGTGGTTAGGCTAAGATTCAGCAGAACATGCCCGCCGTATAAGAACAGTACACGTGAATTACCCAGAGTATGGGCTCAAAGCAGTGTGGGATCGTCTCAATGAGTACTATGGCTTACCAGAGATTATTGAGAACTCCTTGTTCAAAAGGTTGGAGAGTTTCCCCAAAATTCCTAATAAAGATACCCACAAATTAAGAGAACTAGGAGATTTGTTAATGGAAATTCAGGCAGCCAAGGAAGACGGTGATCTACTAGGTCTCAGTTACCTAGACACTCCTCGTGGTGTTAACCCTGTGGCGCAGAAGTTGACATTTTATTTACTGGAAAAATGGCTCACTATAGGATATCAGTACAAAGAGGATTACAAGGTTCTCTACCCTCCATTCAGCCTCTTTGTGGACTTTGTTTGTAATCAAGCTAGAATGCGAAGTGACCCAAGTTTCATGCTCGCAGCATTCAGTAACGATACAACCGAACGTAGCAAGCGAGAGCTGAAAACTGATGGTCAAAGGGCACTTGCTGTATTGAAGACAGGGGTCTCTAAAATCTTATCAGGACATCACAGTGGCTCCTCTGTGCAAACCAATGTTTCATCTACAAGTAAATCTATCACCACAGAGGATCCATCCAAACATTGTCTACTACACAACAAACCTCATCCACTTTCTAAATGCAGAGGCTTCAGGGGAAAACTAATTGATGAAAGAAAATCAATTCTGAAGAAACACGGTATTTGTTACAAGTGTTGCAAAGCTTTACATTTGGCGAGAAAATGTGAGGAAGACATCATCTGCACAGAATGTGGAAGTAAGACACATGTAACAGCCCTTCATCCTGAGCCTGCCCCGTGGTTGAGCTTCCCAGATGCTCCCATGCCAGAGAATGGCGGGGAGACAGACAATAACAACCAAGGAGCTGCTGTTTCCACTACATGCACCGAGATCTGTGGTAAGGAAATTTCAGGACGTTCCTGTTCCAAAGTGTGCCTTGTGAGAGTATTTCCTGCTGGCTGTCCAGATGCTGCAGTTAAAATGTACGTAATATTGGATGATCAGAGCAATAGCCCTTGATATTTCAGGGCTTCCCACAACATATTCTCTGAAAACATGTGCAGGAACTATGGAAACAGAAGGCAGACAGGCACGTGGCTTTATGGTGGAGCCTATAGATCACAGTGTCCAACTCTCTTTGCACGAATCGAATACAACGAATAATCGTTCAGAAATACCAACACCAGAGGTGGCCTTGGGTCATATTCACTTGAAACACCTAGCAAAGCATATCCCCAAGCTTGACCAACAAGCCCTTATTGTGCTCTTGTTAGGCAGAGACATAATTCGGGTCCACAAGGTTAGAAGACAAGTAAATGGCCCCCATAACGCACCCTACGCCCAGAAACTGGATCTGGGTTGGGTAATTGTTGGCGATGTGTGCATTGGAGATGTTCACAAGCCATCTGTGGTTAGCTCCTACTATACCAACATCTTAAGAAATGGGCGGCCCTCTCTCTTTGAGCCATGTCCAAGGAGTCGCATCGTGAAAGAGAAATACTGTAGTCGTGGACCTCCCTCAGTCCCTCTTTTGAACAAAGGCTGCTCCACCAGTGAAGTACAGAGTTTCTCAGACAGTGATGTCTTTCAGCAAACAAATGCCAAATGCAATGAGGACGTAACGCTGTGAACCAGACCATCAATTTCTGAAGGGTTAGAGATAGAATTGCTTCCATCCACTGTGTTACTCTGAGACACTGAGGAAAGTAAGAATGGAACAGATTCTTTAAAAATTGTTACAGCATTGTCTGATAAAGCTCTACTATAATGAAATTTTCTTTCAGATTTAAGATGGTCAGTTAAAGTAAATTCAAAAGTTATTAAGAAGTGGTCAGACAGGACCGGGTTATGTGGGTGGACTGTTATTTCCTCACACTCAATACCGTATGTCAGTACAAGGTCCAAAGTGTGTTTGCCCGAGTGGGTTTTTGAGTAAAGCCAATTGAGTCTAAAATACCACTAAAGGCTGCATTTAGGCTATCACTTTCAGTATTCACGTGAAAATTGAAGTCCCCCACTATAATGACCTTATCAGTATTTAATACTAAATCAGATAAAAAATGTGAGATCTGATCCAAGAATTGAGAGTAAGGGCCTAGTGGACGATACAAAACCACAAACAAAAATGGTCTTAATGTTTTGCAACTTGGATGAGGAAAATTAAGGGTTAGATGTTCAAAAGAACTGTAGCTATCAATTGGTCTGGGACTAATTAGTAAATCAGAACGAAAAATGGTTGCAACTCCTCCTCCTCGCCCAGTATTTCAAGGAATGTGAAAATTTAAATGACTGGAAGGAGTTGACTCATTTATACTGACATAATCCTCCTGCTGCAACCAGGTTTCTGTGAGACAAAGCAAATCAATGTGATTATCACCAATCAAGTCATTTACTAACAAATTATTTGAGGAGAGAGATCTTATGTTTAATAAACCACAATCAATAGATTATTTTTCTGTTCAGTCAAAGTCGTATTTAACTTTATGAGATTTCCATTATTTGCTTTTGTTGGCTTAACTTTTAATCCATTTAATTTTGGCTGTGGGCAAGACACTGTTTCTATAGGGTAATGGGTGGGTAACAGTACAGAAGCAGCAGAGAGGTGGGTTAAACTACGACTCTGCTTCCTGATCTGGACCCTGGGTTGTCAGTGTTTTGGAGGACTAATAAATTCGGCCATATTCCTAGAAAGAAGAGCTGCTCCATCCAAAGTGGGATGGATGCCGTCTCTCCGGATCAGACCAGGTTTTCCCCAAAAAGTTAGCCAGTTATCAATGTAGCCCACATCGTTTGCAGGACACCACCTAAACAACCATTGATGGAATGACAGCATGCGGCTAAACATGTCTTCACTGGTCCGATCGGGCAGGGGACCAGAAAAGGTTACCGAGTCTGACATGGTTTTAGCAAACTTACACACCGAAGCAACAGTAATTTTAGTGACCTCCGATTGGCGTAACCGGGTGTCATTACCGCCAGCACGAATAACAATCTTACTGTATTTACGCTTATCTTTAGCCAGCAGTTTCAGGTAGGATTTGATGTCGCCCGTTCTGGCCCCTGGCAAGCATTTGACTATGGTCATTGGTGTCTCTAATGCCATGTTTCTGACTATGGAGCTGCCAATTACCAGGGTCGGCTTCTCAGCGGGTGTGTCGCTGAGCGGGGAAAATCTGTTAGAAATGCGGACCGGTTGGTGGTGGCCCGTGGGCTGGGTCCTAGAACTATGCTTCCTACATACCGTCACCCAGCCGGCCTGGGGTCCCGGCTGCGCGGGCTCAACCGGAGTAAAGCTAGGGGGTTCTATCCTTGTTGGCTCCGCACTGGCTAATGGGCTTCGGCTATCTGCTGGTTTTTCAACAGTGCGGAGCCGTGCTTCTAATTCTGATACCCTCGGCTCCAAAGCTACAAAAATATTACATTTATTACAGTTACCATTATCACTAAAGGAGGCAGGGAAGTAACTAAACATCTGACACAGAGAGCAAGAGAGAAGAGAAGAGTTAGAGACAGGAGAAAGAAGAGTAGCCATAGCCGCAATGAAGCTAAGCTAACTGAGCTAGCGAGACCTTACCTGCCAACGAAAAGCTGTGTGAAACACAAGGAGTTCCCAAAACGTAAAGTACACCACCACAAAACGTGTGTTTTAGTGTGCTTGTGTGTTAAAATAACTTAGAAAGGCCTCAGCACAGAGAAAACAAGATCAATTCAAAAGAGTCTGAACAACAGCTCCACGGAGCACAACAGTGACAACAGGAAATGATGCAATACGGCTTACCCCGTCACAGAGTACCAACCAACACTGCCACCTGGCACACGCCAAAGTCAGACGCTTCAACATTCGCAGCTCGACGCGCGTACAATTCGCTTCCATTTTGACGTGCTTCAAGTCGGAAATATGCAACTTGTAGGAGGAGCTAGTACCAGACAGTGCTTTTGCAAGATGGTAGCGTCGATTTAGCGTTGGAAGAGAAAGTTTCCATTCTCTCTGTTTCTCTCTATTTTCTCTATTTACTGTGGAGAGTACCCTGCGCAGGAGGGCAAGGTCAGTAACGTGAAAACTTTAAAAAGTGAAATGAACTTACCAGGTTGCCGTCTCTCCTCACTTATATTCCTTCAAGCGTGCTCCTTTTTATTCCTGTCTCTGTAGAGAAAGCAGCTGGTGTCGTATAGCTCGGGGTGATTAGCCACGACCGTTATCACTATTTCCTCCGTGTTGAATGAATGAATTTTGCCGGACCTGATCCGTGAACTGTGTCACAGCATCACATGCCACCACCAGGTTCCTGATTGGTTGACGCGGCGCAAATTGACGTCGAAGTTCATATTTTTCGACTTCAGCGGTAGACGCAAAAACACTCGTGATGTGCGAATGCACAAATTGCACCACACAAAATGACATGTCAAACGCCTGATCTGCGCGAATCTGACGTGCGAACTAGGCAGAAATGAGTTTTCGCGTCGCAAATCTGCTTCTGAGGTGATGCAGACAGCCTGACACATGTCAGTGCGCTACTGCATTGACTTTACATGTAAACCTGACGGCCATGACGCTTCAAACGTGTTCGGTGTGAATGCACCGTTAAAAGAGGTGAGTTGCTCTTTAATGTAATTTAGTACTCCATTCTTTATGTCAAAATGACTGATTTGTAAAAGCAATAAAAAGGATAAACCATCCAAGTGGGTGAATACTTTTTATAGGCCCTGTACAACCTTATTAGTAAATTAGCTAAAATCAAAGTGTGGTTAATTCTAGCACTGTTTAATAAAACCATCACCCAAAAACAGTGTTGTGTAAAACTGAAGAGTCTAGGCCTTCTATTCATCTAAAATAGGGCAAATTGCAGTAATTTGTTCTTAAGCTACTGATGACTTTATGGAAAACCCAAACTAGAACACATAACTATCTCTGCAAGAACTCTGTTGCCAAAGAAAATCTCTGTGCAAAATACCACAAAAGCAGATTTAGTTTTCATTAACTCTCAATGCTTTTACATCCAGAAAGAGAAAACAAATTATTGTCTTAGTCCGACTAAATTCGGACTTTTGAAATGCATGTATACAACCTTAGTCCAGCTGAAGTCAAACTGAACTGGCCTCCTCTTAATCGAGCTAACACACCCAGATATTGTGGTTAGAAAACCGATTTCTCTGCATATAAACGGCATTCAAGCTAAACAGAGCAATTATCAATCGGGGCACTCCCTCTTCTGCAAGAGACGAGACCGTGGAAGCGGGAATAGCAACACCAGAACGGCAGCAGCAACGAAGAGTGTAACACAATCCAACAGTACACTATTTACTAAATGTTCTGTGCTGCGGTGTTGTTGTCGTCCATTTCTTCGTTCATTGTTCATATCCTGCTTTACTTTGTCTGCTTCACTGCTGCCAGCATTTGTTTACTCTCTGTGTGACTCTCTTGGCCAACCTGATGAATGCCAGTATTAAAAGGCGCTTGTCACCACCTAGCTTCGTGGAGTAGAACGCACTTCCTTCAATAATGTTATTTCATTACGGACCATGTAAACGAGGATAAAGTAAACTAGGATAAAGCTCAATAAATTTCAAAAGCTTGATTTAGATGTGCATGTAAATGTACTGACGGGGATTTGAATCCATCGTCAACATTTTTATCGACCATATGCATTCACTCAAAAATGTTATACTATTTATTAGCGGAAAAACCAGCAACGAAGCTCTCTGTAGGAACAACAAGCACTTATCCTTAGCAGACAGAAGCATACAGCCATGCTGTTTAAATAACAGTAAAAACCACAGTTGACTGTTTTTAGAATGGACTGGAAATTTTTTATTTCTTAATTTTTTCTTGGATTTAAACAACATTTATCATACTATTAAAAACAATAAAATGCTTGTGTAATGATGCTAAATTTGTTAATGTATTTTAATATTTGATTTAAAGGAAATATAAATAAATACAAAATAAAATTTTATTCTCTAAATATGTTAAATGTCCTTTTTTCATACACAGTTGTTTCCCACTTTTTAAACAGCATTTATCTAAATCGTCATGAATTTCTCTAATATAACTGTATTTTCAGGTAATCTGCTCAGAGAAAAATCTGTACATTAAGGGTTTTTGTACAGTGTGTGTCTAGCAAGTTGTTGAACATTCATGTCCTATTTTTTCTACTTTTTCCTTTATTATTTGGTTTATTTAGCCTTAATCGTTAGTGTATGTGGATATTAATCCAGTAAAACAAACTCAGAACTGTGTTTGCATGAGTTTACGGGACTGTTGAAGTGGTGGCATTTATCTTCACCCACATTACATGTTTACCTTTGAAGTCCTGAAGGCTCTTCATATTCCTAATATGAGCTCTAATAGCACACACGCACACATACTATTAGCACAGTGTGTGAGGGCTTTCCCCACACAGTGAAAGAGAGAAAGGAGGGTTTTCCCCGTGAATGAAACTCCTTTATCAGCTGAGGGCAGGTCTACAATGACCCCGCAAAGATGGATAGGGAGATTGTCCTGTGAAGTGATCCACGAACACAGATAGACGGGGGTTGGTCTGTGTGTGGTTCCCCATATCCTGCACCACAACTGACCTAACTGCTCCTCCATCTCAGCTAGATGGGTGGGTGCTTAGGGGACATGTAGGTCCAAGGGCAAGAGAAAGAGGAAAACACCCACAACACAATGGGTCAGTTGCAGCTTTAGATGGGGGTAGGGTGAGCTGGAATCCATCACATATCATACAAACTCGGCACAACTGGAGTCTACAGGGCTCTACGTTGACAAGTATGTGTGAATGAGGCTCCTGACACCTATAACCCAGGCTAAAACCAGCTAGCTATCAAGTGAATAAAAAGCTCCCTACAAATAGGAATTAGTTAACAAAATTGAAATCTTTCCCTAAACAGGCTTTCACTTCTTTCTTTAGCAACAGTTACATTGATAACAAATGTAATTAGTCAAAGACTCATAAAAGTGCTAGTAGGCCATCTCATTTGACCCAGATGTGGGAATTCAGTTCAACTGAACAATGCTACATTCTGCTCAGTGATCAGGCTAACTATTATCAGCAAAACAAACCAATAACCATGTATTTCTCTACATTTCATGGATTAAAACACTACAATACTGTTTGTTCGCATAAAAACAACACAAAGTAGGCAAAAATAGTTTTAGATTGATTTTTTCTTTGTCGAAAAAAATGATACTTTGATATAAATCTTGTACACTTGGAAAACATGTAGATTTTCCCATAAATCATGCCACTTTTAAGGAAAATGTAGTTGTCCGCAGAGGTGTGGACTTGAGTCATGTGACTTGGACTCGAGTCAGACTCGAGTCATGAATTTGATGACTTCAGACTCGACTTGATAAAATGTACAAAGACTTGCAACTTGACTTGGACTTTAACATCAATGACTCGTGACTTTACTTGGACTTGCGCCTTTTGACTTGAGAAGACTTGCTACTTCCCATGAAAACTGGGGGGAAAAGTTTTTACACATCATGCAGGCATTCCAATTATATTATCAGGTTGGTCCAGTTTTACAGAAGTGATCATTTTGAGGTGAGGATTTTATTGATGACATGTTTAAAAAAGTTTAGGTTAAAAGGAGCCATGTCAATTTGAAAGTTAAACTGTTTTGCAATATGAGGTCAATAAATGACTGAAGCTGCTGTGCATAGTTCTAGTGCAATATGCTGTTGAAATACAAGCATTTTTTGTGAAAATTAAATTTTCAGTTTTTTTACTGTATTTGAGTAATGTTATTGAATAAATAGAGGTTTAAATAAATTCAAATCTTACAGACATACATGATTTGTATAAATGTCTTTCTGTGGTAAGAGGACTTGAAATGACTAAAATGGTAGGACTTTTGACTCGACTTGATACTTGTTGGCTTTGACTTTTGACTCGACTCGGGACTTGCCTCATCTTTGACTCGACTTGACTCAGGACTCGAGGACAAGTGACTTGCAAAACAATGACTTTGTCCCACCTCTGGTTGTCCGAGCAGCAGAGTTGACTTGCCAACTGCTTTTAATGGAGACAGTGTAATGATGTGAGGCAGCATCTCCCTCACTGCTAAAAGCAACCTCAATGCTAAGAGATGACATTGTGCAACCATTGAAAATGTCATATTTCCGCTCTTAGCAACCAAACTGTATCCTCCAAGTTGCCAGACTACCTCCTGATTTCTAAACTTCAATCATTCAATTTAATTCAGTTTATTTGTATCGGGCTAATTCACAACAAATGTTGCCTCAAGGAGCTTTGCTAAAACAACATACATATAAATAGAACAAACAGGCTTTCCAGTTCAATAGGATTTATTTCCAGGAAACTGTTATTATTAGGGCTGCTTCTGCTGATTATTTTGGTAATCAATAATCAAATAGTCTATTTGTACCCGCGTGGTCGTTCATTTCTGTAAAAAGGAGCAATAAGAACAACAAACAACAATTATATCTTTTAACAGTGAGACGTCCTTCACTGGACTCAGTTCTAGTAACTGAGTACAACTTTATCTCAGCATAAGGTTTTTATTTGAAACAAGAGTTAAAAAGGAAACTCCTCCCACATAGATCTTCCTTCACAGAATGGTCACAGCTTCTTCACCAAAAGGCACAAAGGATGTGCCACATTCCTCTTGATTATTCACGGTTTCTAAGTGTTTCCACATGCACTACAAAATTAGACCCTCATACAACATTAACAGAATTTATATCTCTTCATGTCCCTCTCTTGATCTCTTATTTTAAGAGATCACTATATATAAGGAAAAATGTCAGGCAAAGAATCATATCAATTTTGAGTCCATCTTCTCTGGAACTTTTCGGATCAGTAGTCAAGTCATCTCGTTCTGGCCGGGAATTGTGGTCGTCCGGCTCGCTCTTCTATGACCTAAGGCGAGAGGTTGCCAGCACATCACCTATATGCAGCTAAAGTGTATATTTTCAGTAGCCTTGAGTTTGAAAACTCTAAGGACTGCACGCAGACCAGAGGATCGTTCAGCCCCTTTTGGCAGGGGTCTCAGCTTCTTTTCCTTCAAACCCTGCTGCCCCAGCTGGGCAGCTCTGTGCTCCAAGCCGCCCTGCCACCTGATGGTGCAGGTGTGCTGAAGTTGGAAACCTCTCAGCAGAGGGTTCTAGTAGGTTGTGTGGTCTGCTCCTTGCTGTTCTTCTCCCGCTCTGGCTTGCTCCTCCTGCATGTCCTCTCAGGTGCGTCCTGACTCCTCAGTGGGAGTGGATTGGCTCCAGCCTTTTTCTTTAGTATGATTACCTGAGAGATTGTGGTCTGGTTGGCTGCTGGTCTCTCACCTGGTCAACCAAGCCTAAAAGAAGAGCTTGCAACTAATTTGCTTTTTTCTCGTTTGCTTTATCCATAATTGTATCTGTTTTGAGATTCATTTCTTATGGATTTGTCCTCTTTTAAAAAAAAAATCAAATCCCTCACTCACCTCATAGTTTTAAGTAGCCGCACTGATCGGCCACACTAACACAAAATCAAATTATTATCCTGACTGCTTACAAACTAGGTCTATCTGTAGAAAGAGCTAATGCTTTTGCTGTATGTAAATCACAAAAATCATCATTGACCCAAAGTGCACTCCAAAAATCCTGCATCAAAAGTGAGCAACACTGGAACAACCTAGACCATAAAGAATATTTCTTCAAAATATATAGTAGAGGTTATAATGTAAATAAAAACTTCCAAACAAAGACTAAATGCATAAACATGCCACAAGGTAAGATTAATGGGTTGTGTGCTAAAACAACCAACCGCACAAAGGTGCCAAAACAGGGTGGAAAACCGGAAACGTCTGGTCTTTTTGGATTGTGGAAATGGCATCATGAGCATGACAGACCGCTCAAAGGAAAAATGTGCTGCTTTAAAGCTCAACCCGCAGAAAACGATCAGTTTAATTTTATTCATTTACACTGCTAACAGCCTAAGTTCATTAAACCTATAGTCTTATAAGATTTCACCACATCACCGACTATTGTTATTCATCTTTCTGAGCTGATGAAGCCCAATACTTATAAAAGAAAACTATAATTTCAACCCATTTAACCAAAAAAACTGTTGAACCCTAAACAAAGGCTGTTTTTTATTCTGTTTTTTCATTTATCTGAAATGCTTTTAATGAGACCAATTGAAAGGCTTTGTTTTGTAAAAAATAATTGAAATTTAAGTTCAAATTTAAGTTCCCCTTGTGCCTAAGGATCTCCTCCCTTTTCCTGAAACAGAACAGTTTCAGAAACATCCAATTATTTAAGTCTCCTGTTAACCAGGTGTGACTAGATCTGCAGCTTGTTACGTAAAGATGTTATAGTTCAATAAACACCTGTATTGTAGATCAATCTCCATGTATACAGTATTTAAGCTCAATTCCTAGATCTCAGCTGCTATACCTTTCTGCCAGGGAAGAATTAACAAAACCACTGAATCTATAATTTAATGTGTCCAATCATAACATGACCTTACCCACCTCGGTCCATGGGAAAAAAGATAATAGAACCTTATTTCAATCACTCCATAATTTGTTTTCAGGGGGCATATCGGAGCCCAGATGGGACCATGAGGGGCTGAAATATCACGCCTCCTCTTTCTGCTGTGTCGGATCTCCTCTGCAAATACAAGAAAAGAATGCTCTTTAAGTCTCAACAGAAGCAGGTCCACCATTCTCATTTTGAGGGTAATTGTGTCAGAGCCAAAATCCGCAGAGAATCAGCAGGTCGTCCATAGAAAAGTTCCCATCACATTCACGATATGGAGCACATACTATATACTTTTTTCCCATGTACCCAGAGTGGTATGAAAGTGTGGTCAGATTTTTATCATTTTCAAAACAAATAAATCTTTGGTCAGGTTTTAAGTGTACTGGTCCAGCTTTAACTATTTAGATTAATCCCATGTTGTCCCAGTCTCCAATTTACCCTTACTTTTGTCATGGAAGTATACACATTTTTACCCATATAACTTCCTGTTCGTTCATGTACTGCACGCTCAGAATTTGTCCAAATCCTGGAGAGGAGTGCAACATCTGGAAACAGATCTTTAAGATTAGTGAAAGCTTCTACATATCTGGGTAAATGTCCTACAGAATATGGCATCTGAGAACAAACAAAACAGTTAATGTTTTATTTACTTGCTAGATATCTTGCATATTGTCACCATACACTAGTTTCAAATGGGTTTCTGTGTGTCCTTCTCTGAGTGAACCAAGAAAATAAATCAGCATCCTCATGTGCTATGTCATTCTTCTGAGTCCTGACGTTCCTATTGAAATAACACCACCAAAAAACTGTAAAAATAAAAGTACTAGATAGCAGAAAAACCAGAAAAACCTTCATCGTCACTATCTCTCCCTTCAAACAGTCTCTATAGAAAAGTGGCTCTCCTGGTTCTCTTCACTAAGGTTGAGACATGTGGACCATATTGTTTTCCACCTCCCTTTGGAATCAGTCTTTAACCCCACTTTTCTTAGACTGCTTTCCCTATATCTAGTAATGGTCTCTGCTTTTTATAATGGATTAAGTGTATCCAACTCAGTCTCTACAGCCATTGGTGTGGTCAAAAATACCTGGAATGGCCCCTTCCACCTGGGTGATGACCAATTTTCTGTTTACAGCTTTTAATCAGGATCCAGTCACCTACTTTCAGCTCACTTCTTCCTGTAGGAATATAGGATAATCTGGCATATGATTAGTTTGCATTTATAACTCATGTACTTATCAGTATTTTGATCATGAAAACCCACCAGATCTTAATCAAATTATTTTTTTTAGAAGAGAGTAAACCGATCTAAGGAATTCTATATCTCACCCAT
The DNA here is from genome assembly GCA_963556495.2 of Valencia hispanica. Taxonomy (NCBI): domain Eukaryota; kingdom Metazoa; phylum Chordata; class Actinopteri; order Cyprinodontiformes; family Valenciidae; genus Valencia; species Valencia hispanica. The sequence continues at coordinate 2,075,189 of OY747701.1, read as the reverse complement.
AGATTATTTCAAATAGAATGAGGCCAATATTCAAATTTGGTATAATATGCATTTATAATTTACCAAATCAAGACTATCCAATTTTGTCCCGTTTCTTCCATCACTTTTTTTTTCAATTTGCAACATTTTATCATAAAGTCATAAATCAGTTAGTAATTGTTCCTCTTATTTTAATATACCAAACTGTAGGAAGGATAAGGTCTCGTCAAATTCGTTCAATTACTTGGTGTTATATTTATATATAACTTTATCATAACCAAACAGTATCCCCAATTCTGTTTAGTCTTATCCATGGCCTTTCTTAATCTGCTTTAAGAATCCAATTGTCTCTTAAAATGATCTCTAATCTTTGTCCTATTTTATCAATTATTTCATTCACAAAATGTGTTCCGTTACCACTATAGATCATTTGTGGATATCAAATCTAGGCATTATTTCTCTAAACAACATTTCTGCAACAGTTAGTGTATCTAAATGTTTCACCGTTAACATTACAAATCCATTAGGAGAAATTATCTTTTCTTACTAAACAGAGCTTCTTCAATACAGCCTTCGTTTGCTCAAAGCTGTTTCTTAATTTTATATGAGAAGCTTTTCTTTTTTCCATGTCTGACACACTTCTTGTCCATGAACTAATCAGTTTGATAATTGAATTGTCTGTAAGAAATGCTTTAATTAGTTCGCCACTAGAGGTCGTCATACCCCTGTTCCCCATTGTTGGCCAAATGCCAAAAACATGCAAAGTTCAATTTGAATCTTCTATTAGCAATAATATGATTGTTTATCTTCATCCGATTACAAACTTCAGTTAAAACTTTAATTTTTCTTTTTCCAAGTAAAACAATTATTTGGTAGCTTTCCTGTTTTCAAGAGTTTTATGAAATCTAAAATTTGGATTATTAATTTATCCCCTACAGAGAATATGCCCAACTTCAAGTGAAATAGGAAATCTCTTCCTAACAAATTAGAAAATAATCTCTAGATTTTATGATTATCACAACAGGTTTTTCCTGTAGCAAAATCTATTATTTTTATTTCATTTATCTAACAACTCAATCTTATTTTTAGTGGAAAACAAAATTCCTAATTTTATTTTATTTTTTCCATCTGTCTTCACTAACTTCCTACCATTTTGTCAATGAGATAATCAGCAACTGATATTTCCATAACAAAACATCACATCTCTATTCCTTGCTCTCTACTTATCTGCTCCTTCATAAAGATTCTACAAATTAGCTTATTATTATGATTATATGTGAAAGAGTCTGTTGCTAGATGCCCAAAAACATGGTACCATTCTCAACTGATATTGGGGCGAGGGCCGGCCACCTCTCCCAATCTCAGTTGTAGGTCCAGACATCTTTCTTGCTTAATCAGACACTTAATTTTGTCCCATTAGCAACAACTCCATTGAGTGTAAATATTGAAGTGCGCTTAAACTCAGTGTGCTACGGTAACTAAAGTTGAATTTTGGAGTGCGTTACTACGTTCCTTACTACGGTAATCCCGTAACGAACATTTCTTCTCTTTTTTGCAGTCTCTAACCCAGCGCATTACAAGATTGTTTCCTTTCAACATGTATTTTATCTGTCATTAAAATGTTAGAAGCAAACATCTAAAGCTGCCGCTTGTTACAAAGAATAAATTCACGTAGCCACCCAGCTGCTACCCCACAGGTCCTGTAGACATCCGCCTGTATTTCAAAATAAAATCACTCTGCTCATAATCCGTAATTTTTAAACAATTTCTTTTATACTATATGAGAGATCTCACAGACATCCCATGAATATCATTAAAAATATTAGCTACGTTTTTTTTATTATTATTATAGAGTAAAAGTTGCCGCTGCACTCAAGAAATCCCAACCTTATGTATTGAGCTGCACGCAGCTAAAACATCCCCCTCATTATCAGCTAGCGGGGGAGGTGTGTTCCTTCTCTTCTGCCTTCCGGCAGTTGGATAACCTTTAACAATTTTGAAACGCATGATCAATCTGGTTTCAAACAAGTCTTTCTCAGGAAGTCCATTTTATCAGTTTCTGTCACAACCCATCACAGTTGGTTTGTTTATTAAGAGAAAAACTAACGACCCATTGTTGAGGGACAGAGGGGGGCGGGGTCTTGTTTATTATCAGAACAGCCCTTCCATGAGGGCAAGGAAGGGGGGAAGGTGGTCTGTTGTTTAAGATAATTCATTTAGATCACAGTAAAGTTGACCTTACTCTTCATAGGATTTTTAAAAAAATATGTTAGTGAGTTTTCTCTTTTATTTTTCTTTCGGCGGAACTTTAGGAGAAAACAAAGTTTAAAATATTTTTTATCCTCCCGGGTGCTAAAAAACACATCTGTTTCACGCATTAACCCCCCTTTTTTCCCTGTTTGTTTGAGACGCCAAATGTCTAATTCTTCAATTTTGATCTTTTTAGTTTTATTTTAGATCGCAACTATCAAGAAGTGCGTGAAATTACTCAGTCAATCGTCGTTTCAAATTCATAATCTTTATTTTAAAGAAATGTATTGTCTTTTCTCTTACATTAATTTTGCATCTCCTTTAAAATCTTCTTTGCTATTTTTCCCCCATATTTCGATAAGTTACATTTTGCTGTTTTTATTTTTCATTTTTAAATATTCATCATTCTCATGTTAATGAAGTAAATTCAGCTTTTATTTCTCTGGTATCTGATCTATTTATCTTATCGCAGTGTTATTTACTCAATCTTCAAACCATGAGACTCCGTTCAGCCTACAGCTGTTTCACCATAGAAATCTCCATTCACACACACACACAGTCACACAACCGGTTTATCACACGTTAATATAATTATGTATTTATTATCATGCTTTTTCATTACTAGTATTATTATTTAGATATTATTTATCATTAGGCCTATTTCTAATTGAGATCCCAGACCTCTGCGCGCTTTTGGAGTCCAACTCCTTTAACATGAATATTCACGCAAAGATCCCCGATCTTTATTTGCAAAACACAAACTTGCATTACATAGGTCCTGGACCTAGTTATTTTTTCTTTTTGACCTAACGGTGGGGTGGAGGACTTAGATACTGGTTCCGAACCAGGTTATGCACGGACTCTCAGCAGCCTGCGGTTCCTCCCGGAGATCCAGTCCGATCTGAGATCCTGGTCAAAGGAACAAGAAATGCCAGGGTTAAAATCGCTCTCTGATCTCTGAGTTTTCTTTTTTAGACATTCTGTGGTTTCTCAATCCACGAGCTGCTCCCACTCAGCCTTCTTCGTGTCCAACACGCAAGCTTTCAGTAAGAAGCGTCCTAGCTTACCTTAGGGCCGGCCACACCCTGAGTTCACCGACCCGGTCGGCTCTATTTAACTCAGCAGAAACAGATAAACCTTTACTGGAGAACAACAGACAGAACATACTTTTAGATTAGTCAATTTTACGCCTCGTGTGTCAGCGCTTACCAAATAACTTCAGGCCTGGGTCACTTCCGTCCTCCGATCTCCAGTATCTGTTAATCACAACATTTTCCAAACTCACGTTTTCCTTTGCTACTTCCAGAAATCACGTCGGGGTCACCAAATTGTTGAGAAGGTGTTTTCACTCTAATTTAAAGCCTATTTTAAAGAAACAGACACACATTTAATTTATGACCCTGGGCTCTCTCTGAGCTCTCATTTCACCTTCACGCGTGCTCGTTCATTTCTGTAAAAAGGAGCAATAAGAATAACAAACAACAAGTATATCTTTTAACAGTGAGACGTCGTTCACTGGACTCAGTTCTAGTAACTGAGTACAGCTTTATCTCAGCATTAGGTTTTTATTTGAAACAAGAGTTAAAAAGGAAACTCCTCCCACATAGATCTTCCTTCACAGAATGGTCACAGCTTCTTCACCAAAAGGCACACAGGATGTGCCACATTCCTCTTGATTATTCACGGTTTCTAAGTGTTCCCACATGCACTACAAAATTAGACCCTCATACAACATTAACAGAATTTATATCTCTTCAGTACCAATATAAGAAGTTTATTATTGCAGCTGTGCAGCTGCCATCACTGTTTTATTTATTCATGTTGCATTTTACATTCAGTCCTCATGATGCTCTGGACTTTCTTAGACAGTTCCATAAAATGGAAAGCACAAAATGGAACGGAGTGAGTATGCAGAATAATAAAGGCTAAATTGTAAACTGCAGCTGAGCATTACTGTAGTGACAATGGTATTGGTATGTTTAAACTTTTCTACAAATAGAACTGTTAAGATTGAAATAATGGTTCTGGATCAACTCTGCACTCAAGCAAATGTAGCCTTTTGCTACATGTTACAGCTACTTTAAGAAGCATCTTGTATTTAGCCCTGTACAGAACAAGCCTGTTGTTTAAACCAGGGTGTCTTCAGTTGGAGAATCAGTGCTCAGTGTTCCACTCCCCATTTTATTTGCATAACATTTGCATAGACTTTGCCTTAGTATGTATTCTTGGCTGCATTTGGACATATTTTCACTGGTTAACCTGCAGCACTTCTTTTTTTCAGAACAAGGAAAATCCCTGTAACCTGATACCTGACTTTGTGAGCAAACTCATGTCTGTGTACTTGTTATTCTTGTTTTATATATATATTTATATATATATATATATATATATTTTTTTTACTATAGTGACAGAAATAGTTTTTGCACCAGGTTCCCTTATTTGTTTTAAGACAGAATAAATTTGGATCTTCATGAACAGACATAAAGTACTGGTAAACCAAGAGATGAAGAAATGCATTAGTTGGAGTTCTTGCACAATATTTAGCAGCAGAAGTTTCTCAGTCTGCTTGTTAAGCAATAACTACCTCAAGGCCGTCAGTTTGTTTTTAAAATTGCCAGGGACAATAACCATAAACCTGGGTGTGGTTTGAAGATTGCTGGGGACAATAAATATACATCAGTTTGACATTTCATTACAATGTGTAACAGGTGTTGAAAATCATATCTTAGTTCAATCAATCAAAATTGAAAGCCAGACGTGTTTTATCTTGTTTTTCTCTGAAAACCATCATTAGGCTGTTGGCTGGGAAGGATCCTTATAATTCACATTGTAGCACAAAGAACAATGTTGGCTACATTATTAATAAAGCCCACTCACCCCAGAAGAAGAAAGCGCAACAAAAACAAACACATTTCCTTTGGAGCCGTTGCCGTTCTGTGCAGAGAAACTTCAACTTTAACTTCAATACAGTTCAGAGTCCTGCAATGAGCAGATCACCAGCAGGTGGAAATATACATAAAAAATACCTACATTAACAAATACCGGAAAGAACCGGCTGCCATGTTGCCCCTCACCGGTCTTTCAGAGGCCTGCTTGCTACCAGATCTTTTTAGAGAAACAATTGACCATATGGATTAAAACAAACAGTTTACTCTACAAATATTACTTGTAGTGTCCAATTATGGTTGCTAAAATTACATTACAAATGTCTTTTTCTGAGTGAAGGGAACCGCAACTGGTCAAACCCTGTTGTGGGCATGGCCACACTTGCTGTGGATCGTTTGAGAGGTGTGGTTAATTAACATATATTCCAAACATTTAGCTCACATTTAGATTTAGGATTTAGATTTAACATTTAGGATTTAGGATTTGCATTTAGATATAACATTTAGATTTATGATTTATGATTTAGATACAACATTTAGATACAACATTTAGATTTAACATTTAGATTTATGATTTAGATTTAGCATTTAGATTTAGATATAACATTTAGATTTAGATTTAGCATTTAGATTTAGATATAACATTTAGATAAAAAATTTAGATTTAGGATTTAGATTTAGCATTTAGATATAACATTTAGATTTATGATTTAGATTTAACATTTAGCATTTAGATTTAGCATTTAGATTTAACATTTAGCATTTAGATTTAGATGTAACATTTAGTTTTAACATTTAGCATTTAGATTTAGATATACCATTTAGAGTTAGATTTAACATTTAGATTTAGCATTTAGATTTAGATTTAACATTTAGAATTTAGATTTGCCAAAACTGTGTAAAATATAAACATGTTGGTATATGATGATTTTTAGACACATTTTGATTTTAAATGTGGTAAAAGTGTGCTAAATATGAGAAAAGTAGGCTACATATCAAAAAACAGTCTGCTAAATCTTTTGCATGAAAAGTTCACACTTGGTGCCCCATAGCTTTGGAGCGCGTAGCTGCTGACACAGACCAATCACAGGTTTTAAATGAACGGGTCGGATCAGGATTTGATCTGGAGATAACCACAGATACAGGCAGGTGTTCGAGTTCAAAAATAATCGTAAAGGTACATGTTGGTAAAATTGGACATGTGCAGGACTATGCTGCAGTTAACTGTATTTTACTGCAACTTTTTTACATTTAAAACATACAGGGAATAGACAAAGGAGCCTTAAATCAACAATCAGCTGAGAAGTCGTTCACATTTATTAATAATTTCAAAGTATTTGGAAGTGCTAATCATCTGTTTAAAGCAGGAATGCGCTATTTGAACAGGTCCGGAGTAAGGCTGTTGGCAGCAAACATTTTTTCTTATCAACATCAGAAAGCAAAACACTTGCTCCCAAAAGCTGACCTTGGATATCAGAGAACAAAAACAGCAATCATGATGACACCACAGGACCGAACAGATAAACAACCATCAGAGATTAAGTCTTCATCTTCCTGTGACTCAGCCACATCAAATGAGTCACCATTTAGAAACTTTACAGACAGACTGAATGAGCAAATCAAACTTAGGACACAATTAACACCTAAACTTAGACTACACCAAACGCCTGGGACTAGTGTCCATAAGCCTGGGAGCTTCCCCCCACTGATTATTACAGATATCTGATATTTGAGGGAACCGGGCAATAAATCCACCCCTACCGTCTCCCAGAATTCACCCGGCACCCCTGAGGCTATATCAGTGATTATCAGCAGCAGGAAACATAAACCGTTAACCACACGCTCTCATATTAAACAAAATCTCAAATTGATAACCTGTCGGAAGGGTCAGCTGCCCGTCATCACAATACTTAAGTTAGCTTTATTAAACATTAGATCTCTATCCGGAAAGTCTTTTCTTATCAATGACTTCATCACTGAGCATAATTTACACGCCGTTTTTTATCAGAAACTTGGCTAGATGAAAATAACGAAACAACTTCATTAATAGAATCCAGTCCTCCAAATTATAATATCTTAAACCCATCTGTTTAGAATTGCCTTTGAGTAAATGCTTGATGTTATATGTATGAAATGTGTTCATGCTCTCTTGCTTTTTTTATTTTTCTCTTGCTTTATTGTGTATCATGTATAATGTGTGTTTCTTTTATGTGTTTCTTTCAAATCACCAAATCATGTAAAGCACCTTGAATTGCCCTGCTGTTGAAAGTGTGCTATACAAATAAAATTGCCTTGCCTTGCCTTAAATGCAAGGAGAAATTCTTTAGGGAAAAATATGTATTTTTATGTGGCTTTGAATAACAACCGATTGCAAAATTGTTGGATGTCTAGAAAATGCATTAGAAATTTTTTTAATGTAGCATCAACCTGATTAAAGAATGCTGCAGCAATGGTGGCAACGTGGTTGTGTTTCTTTCTGGACTGGAATACTAGTCAGTTTGGATACTGCTGACACTGAAATTGTGCTGGGAGTACAAGTGGATGTTAGATCTGCGCTAGTAAGAAATTCTACATCAGGTTTATAAAAGTGGTGGGTACAAAACCATGAATCATATTTATTGCCGGGGACATGTCCCAAGCGTCCCCGGCTAAAATGATGCCTATGAACTACCTTAATCTGACAACTGTTTTGTGTGTGACTGAAAATTATTTTTTTTTAAACAATAACCTATATCTAAATAGCAGTTTTGAAGAAAAAGGTATTGTTCCAGAATTCTACAAAAGTTTCTGTTGTATGAAATGAAGGATGGATCAACATCTTAGCACCAACTAATAAAGTCACAGATAATAATGTTTCAGTGATAAAACCAAAGATTTAACAAATACATTTTGGTATCGAAACTTTTCCCGTATTTCTTTTTAAAGAGTATTTACCTTCCAAACTACCAGATAAATATATTTTCATTTCATTTCAAATTATTCTGTGGTCATAAAAACAAAATTTGCATAGTAACTTTTTAAATATTATTAAACTGTCTGGCCATGTTCTTTTTAAATTTGTGTTTTTTTAACTCATTTATGCACCAGCAATTATAATAAAAGATTACTTGGAATAACTTGGAAAGTAAATAAAGAAAAAAGCAGTTACAAGACATTGAAGATCTTTTTGAAATACAGGTTGTTGAGTTGGTTCTAGTAGGCTTAATATAGGGATGACTCTGGAGACAATAAACTGGACCTAGACCAGGTCTAGAGCTGGGTCACCTCTAGACCTGGGTCACCTCTAGACCTGGGTCGTCTCTAGACCTAGGTCACCTCAAGAACTGGGTCGTCTCTAGACCTGCGTCACCTCTAGACCTGGGTCATCTCTAGATCTGGGTCATCTCTAGACCTGTTTCACCTTTAGACCTGGGTCACCTCTAGACCCGGATCACCTCTCGACCTGGATCACCTCTCGACCTGGGTCACCTTTAGATCTGGGTCACCTTTAGACCTGGATAATTTCTAGACCTGTGTCACCTTTAAACCTGGGTCACCTCTAGACCTGGATTACCTCTAAACCTGGGTCTTCTCTAGACCTGGGTCACCTCTAGACCTGGATCACCTCTAAACCTGGGTCGTCTCTAGACCTGGGTCACCTTTAGACCTGGGTCGTCTCTAGACCTGGGTCATCTCTAAGAGGTCTCTCCTTTTTCCAGGCCATTTTGGCCAAGACAAACGGTAACCTCAGTAATCGTATAATGATGGGGTTAAAGGAAGAGAAACAGTATTGAAGTCACTAGTTTAATAGTTATTGAACGTTGAGCTGAGGTGAGGATCAGTGATGTGGATGATTGTTTACAGACTGTATAATTTTTTTCTGATACTGCTGATGTTTTTTCATGATTCTAAGCTGGTTAAAAATCAGCAGTTACTTTAGTGCCTTTTCAGGCTTCAGAGAAATGTGTCTGTGTAGTTTGCACCCTTCTTTTTGCAATTGATTGCTGAAACTTTATGTATGAGAATATTGTTCTTTTTTATTTATTCATTTTTCTTTAATTTTATTTGTATAGTCTTGTCACAAGCAGTTAATTTGTTAAAAGTTTATATAATGACTGTTATATATCTTGTGTTGCCTACAATAAATGTACATTTAGAGGATGCATAACTGTCTTTCATGTTCTCAGTTTTGTGTATACTTATACTCATGCATTAAAGTTCTTGTGGCTTGTGTGTTGGGCCGCTTTAGAGCAGCTGCTGCTGTGGAAGGGGCGCTGCAGGACAGAAGTTGCTCCAGGATGGAGGTGTACAAGGCTGAGAGGGGAAAGATAAGAGTATACCCACTAGAAGAAACTACACTACACCACTGGTTATATCTATATTACCATCTACTGCAAAAGTGATCGGAGTGTATAGATTTATTAAATAGTGTTCAGATGAACTAATTAAAAATGTGTTGAGTGTGGAATTATTTTACAGTGACAGAAATCTGCTTTGGAACTGGACATGTTCTGTCTCACCATTAGCTTGATTCTCTTATATGAACCTCTCTATAACTCTTTTACAAACTGATATGGTTTAGACTGCTGTCTATTGCAGGGAAGAGACAGACAGCTGATCACAATCCTATAGAAACCCCACTTAAACATTTTTAACTCTCCCTAAAAACAACCTAAGCTTATATGACACACATTCATTAACAAACTCTGTTTCAACACAGTTGCCATGCACTTTAGAAATGATAAAAAAATGAAGTATTTCTGTTGTGTTCATACAATCACCACCCACAGGACAATGTTCTACTTTAAGCTTTTAATCAGGACACCCTGTGAAAATTTTCTCTGCTGACCACTTTCAGATTTGTTTCATTGCCACAGGCCTCATCCCACTGTTTGACCTAATACAAGCACATCGCAGGAAATTTAAAAAAGCAACTTTAGCAAATTGGCTTTGAACACAGTGCTGTGTAGTGTTACGCATCTTTGGCTAAATTAAACCCCTTTTGTTCTTAGACACCTTCTCCATTCTGTGGAGGAACAGTGGTTACAGGTAAATGCATAACAAACAGTCTGGCTGTCATTATGTAAATGAGGAATGACTTATCTTCATGGATGTCAGATAAGCAAATCATTTAAGCATTTTAGGATGTGATTATACCACCAGTGAGGTGCTGAATCCCCTGGAGCTTATTAGAGCATTTGTCTAACAATGTTTTTCACCCTAATTCCACACGATTTGAATGTTATCAAACATTAAATGGGCGTCATTAGCGATCATCACTCCCATACAATAGCTTCAGAATGTGCCTTCTCTACCTCCAAGCAGGCTAGAAGGTTCGCATCTAACATTCAATTCAATTCAGTTTCAATTCAGTTTATTTATATAGCGCCAATTCACAACAGATGTCATCTCAAGGCACTTAACAAGAAGTCATTTCAATACATTTATACAAACATTCCAATCAGTTAAAAAGTTTCCTATTTAAGGAATCCCAGCAGATTGCGTCAGTCATTGGCGTGAGGTGTGTGATAAATGCATTAGAATTTTTTTCAGCATTGCCCATGTCTAAAAGCTTAAGTTTCGTTTTTGTTAACTTTATTTAAAACCTGTGTTTACAATTTAGGTAACGATGGATATTTACTTATAACCTTACCCCACCCCCAACCCTCATCCTAAAAAGTCAGGACAAGTTCCTAAACCTAAAGTCACAAGATAAAACCTTGCTCACCACTCTGCTACTTCCTTTTCACCTACTACTCTCCAGTTGTATTACAGTACATTCTGTTATTTCGACTGTTAACTTTGTTTTCTCTCAGTGTTTTTCTCTCCATAGAAGATATACCTGGTCTGGTATCCTGCTTGGCTGCAATGCCCTGTTGGACAGGGGGTATCGACTGGGATGATCCCCCCAGTAACTGAACATCCACTGTGTCCTGTTATTAACTTTTTACTTTCTGTAACATAGAAAGTTCTCTTATATCAGATCTTCTGTTCCTTCTGTGTTTCTGCTCTGTCTTCTCAAACCCCCAGACGGTCGTGGCAGATGGCCGCTCCTACTGAGCCTGGTTCTGTTGGAGGTTTCTTCCTGTTAAAGGGGAGTTTTTCCTCTCCACCGTCGCTACATGCTTGCTCAGTATGAGGGATTGCTGAAGGATTGCTGTGGTTGGAAAGTCTGCATCAACGGGGCCCAACCTCACGCCAATGACTGACGCAATCTGCTGGGATTCCTTAAATAGGAAACTTTTTAACTGATTGGAATGTTTGTATAAATGTATTGAAATGACTTCTTGTTAAGTGCCTTGAGATGACATCTGTTGTGAATTGGCGCTATATAAATAAACTGAATTGAATTGAATTGAATTAAAACCTAAAGTCACAAGATAAAACATAAAGTCACAAGATAAAACATAAATTCACAAGATAACGACCTACTGAGCAGGAGGTAGAGGAGGAACATTCTGAAGCTATTGTATGGGAGTGATGACTGCTAATAACATGCTAGGATGTAGAGAAGGCACATTCTGAAGCTATAGTATGGGAGTGATGACCGCTAATAACGGCCATTTGATTGGATGATAACATTCGAAACAGGTGCTAATTCTCCAGTTCTGAAGTAGATGAAACAGTTGTTGCAAGTTAGCATTATATATATATATATATATATCAAGTGGAGCATTATAGCAAAAGGTGTAATGCTCGACTTGTGAAACTAAATGTTTCGGGCTTCTCTTTGGCACTCAGAAAGAAATTCTGAGTGCTACACTGCAGGACAAGCAGTGTAACATATTGGACATGTTAACAGGTCAGGTCAGTTCTGCAAATCTCAGAATACTCCTCAGATGACAAATTGCAGGTGATAAAACTTTCAAAAGCGTAGTGGTTCCAGGCAGGAAACACAAGGGGAAGAGAACACACACAATGGAAATGGAGAGCACTGATAGACCTTAACTTCACACATGAACAGTTCTAAAGCATCAATTTTTCTTCTTTATTTACATGTTCTCTTATAATTAACAGCTCTAACAGGTTTGTGTTGGTGAAAAACTGCATTTATGTTTCTTCAGATAGGCCAATATGTCTACTGGTTGAGTGGATATGAAATTCCACATGTCTAAAGGTTTGCCTGCCTAGATGGTACAGCAAACTAGGTCAGAAGACAGACGTGCATAAAATAGGTACGATACCACTGAAACACGAAATAAATATTTGCTTATTCCTGATCATGTATTTGTACTGACCTTTGAAGAGTAATCGTCCTTATTGATCCCAGCAGCTGCCCTTAATAAACATGCACTGTCGCACAGTCCTCACCAGAACAATAGTACGGTAATACAGGCTATTGATTGTAAAGCCTAATAATCAGCGTACACACAAAGACATTCATCGTCTAACAAGAAATTCTGGCGCTGCAAATTGATTTTTTTACTGGGAATTTTTGCATCATGTTGAACACAGCAATTATCTTTACAGTCACCCTGAGCCCCGTTTTTGGAAAATTTGGGTATGTTTTAATGTAAAGGTTATTTTGGGTGGGGAAGGGAGGGGGTCAAAAGTTGCTGTCCAGGATGAGGGCCACTGTGCAGCTCCATGTTCTTACGATTGAACCATTTCCCTCTGGTTTACTCCTCATGTCACTCTTTTCTGTTCTTTTCTCCACCCATTCATGTGCCTTCATCAAGATCTTCATCAATCCTAGGTTTCTTTTTAGTACAGTGACCAAACTTACACAGTGTCATAGCTCTGTTGAGCCAACTATTCCTCCAGCTCTTAGTAGGGATGACTTTATGAGATTCTTCATAAATAAAATTACTTCTAATAAAAGTAAAACCATTGGCATCCTCCCAAACATGATTACTTTTTTCTCAATAAGTGAGGGAGCATCGGAGAGAACTGTAGAATCTCATTTGTGTTTGGACTGTTTGGATTTTAATACAATACAGGCTTTAATACATCAGAAAAATATTACAAGTTTTACAGTATAATTATACTCTTAATAGAAAAACAAACAGAAATGAAAAAGCGAGATTAAAATTATATGAATATTTGGAATGTATCAAATGCAGTAGCACCACCAGATGCAGTAACCTGTAGTCACAGGCTAACACACAATAGAAAACAAACGCACCCTAAAGCAGGCTGCCACCATATTAGGAGAACTATCATTCCATTGGCTGGAACCGTTGCTAGGCAACGACACTTGCCAATCTGCCAGCAAGCACAAAGAATCCACAAGCGAGCACACAGATTCCACGAGCAGAGAAGGGAAGTTCGCGAGCAGCGAAGAGAAGTTCGCGAGCGCAGTTTTGATCTGTACAGAGACAGTTTGCGCAGGAGGAGAAAATCTGTGAGCAAGAAGCATAAGATTTGAGGGAGAACACCAAATATTTGAAAGAGAGCAGAAGTTTTGAGTGCAAGCATTACAGATTTTGAGAGCAAAGAGACATAATCCTACACTCAAATTGTAAATGTATGCTCTTGATTAATGGCAGTAAAATTCCTGCATATCCTTTCTTATCTAAAATCCTTGGGAAAATAGTTGCTAATCATGTATGTGAGCATCTAAACAGTAACAACCTGTATGAAGAGTTTCAGTCAGGTTTCAGAGCTCATCATAGCACTGAAACAGCACTGGTGAAGGTTACTAATGATATTCTCATGGCCTCAGATAATGGACTTGAAACTGTTCTGGTTTTGTTAGATCTCAGTGCTGCTTTTGACACAGTCGATCATAAAATTCTCTTAGAAAGGCTTGAACATGTTGCAGGGATCAATGGAACAGCACTAGGCTTGTTTAAATAATATTTGTCTGACAGATTCCAGTTTGTTCATCTAAATGATAAATCTTCTTCAATTCAATTCAATTTTTCAATTCAGTTTATTTATATAGCGCCAATTCACAACAGATGTCATCTCAAGGCTCTTAACAAGAAGTCATTTCAATACATTTATACAAACATTCCAATCAGTTAAAAAGTTTCCTATTTAAGGAATCCCAGCAGATTGCGTCAGTCATTGTCATTGTCACTCAAGGGTTACCTGTGGAGTACCACAGGGTTCTGTGCTTGGACCATTTTTCTCTACTATTTACAGTATATGTTTCCAATTGGTAAAACCATTACACAGCACTGGATACATTTCCACAGTTATGCCGAAATTACACAACTATATTTATCCATAAATCTTGACAAACGCAGTCAGTTAGGTAAATTACAGGCATGTCAGTAAGACATAGAAAACCTGGATGATGCTAAACTCTTTTCTGTTAAATTCTGACAAGACAGAAGTTGTCATCTTTGGACCAGAAGCTCAAAAAAAGAAACTGCTTAGTTTATCATGTCATCTGGATGGTATTATATTGGCCTCCAATAATAACGTAAAGAACCTCGGCATTATTTTTGACCAAGACATGACATAATAAACAGCTTTTTAGGATTTCCTTCTTTCACCTCAGGAATATTGCTAAAATTAGAAACATCCTGTCCAGGAGTGATGCTGAGAAACTAGTCCATGAATTTGTTACCTCAAGGCTGGACTACTGTAATTCCTTACTATCAGGAAGTCCACAAAATGTAATTAAAAGCCTTCAGTTGATCCAAAATGCGGCAGCAAGAGTTCTGATGAATATTAAAAAGAGAGATCACATTTCTCCTGTTTCCTTCATTGGCTCCCTGTTAAATTCAGAATAGAATTTAAGATCCTTCTTCTTACATATAAAGCCCTTAATAATCAAGCTCCATCATACATCAGAGATCTGATTGTTTCATATGTTCCTAACAGAGCATTTTGCTCTCAGACTACAGGTTTACTGCTGGTTCCTAGGATTTCTAAAAGTAGAATGGGAGGCAGATCTTTTAGTTATCAGGCTCCTCTCCTGTGGAACCAGCTCCCAGTTTTAGTCTGTGAGGCAGACACTCTGTCTACTTTTAAGGCCAGGTTTAAAACTTTCCTTATTGATAAGGCTTATAGTTAGAGTGGCTTAGGTCATCTTGAGCTATCTCTGTAGTTATCCTGCTATATGCTTAGACTGCTGGAGGACAGACTGACCCCTTTTCTTCACTCTACTTTTCTCTTCTACTACTCTCCAGTTGCATTATTTGCTGTTATTTTGACTGTTAGTTTTTTCTCAGTGTTTTTCTCTCCATATAATTCAATTTTCAATTCAATTCAGTTTATTTATATAGCGCCAATTCACAACAGATGTCATCTCAAGGCACTTAACAAGAAGTCATTTCAATACAATTATACAAACATTCCAATCAGTTAAAAAGTTTCCTATTTAAGGAATCCCAGCAGATTGCGTCAGTCATTGGCGTGAGGTTGGGCAGATTTCCAACCACAGCAATCCTTCAGCAATCCCTCATACTGAGCAAGCATGTAGCGACAGTGGAGAGGAAAAACTCCCCTTTAACAGGAAGAAACCTCCAACAGAACCAGGCTCAGTAGGAGTGGCCATCTGCCACGACCGTCTGGGGGTTTGAGAAGACAGAGCAGAACACAGAAGGAACAGAAGATCCGATATAAGAGAACTTTCTATGTTACAGAAAGTAAAAAGTTGATAACAGGACACAGTGGATGTTCAGTTACTGAGAGGATCATCCCAGTCGATTCCCCCCGTCCAACAGGGCATTGCAGCCAAGCAGGATACCAGACCAGGTATATCTTCGATGGGGAGAAAAACACTGAGAGAAAACAAAGTTAACAGTCGAAATAACAGAATGTACTGTAATACAACTGGAGAGTCGTAGGAGAAAAGGAAGTAGCAGAGTGAAGAAAATTGGTAAGTCTGTCCTCCAGCAGTCTAAGCCTATAGCAGCATAACTACAGAGATAGCTCAGGATGACCTAAGCCACTCTAACTATAAGCTTTATCAAAAAGGAAAGTTTTAAGCCTGGCCTTAAAAGTAAACAGAGTGTCTGCCTCACAGACTAAAGCTGGGAGCTGGTTCCACAGGAGAGGAGCCTGATAACTAAAAGATCTGCCTCCCATTCTACTTTTAGAGATCCTAGGAACTACAAGTAAACCTGCAGTCTGAGAGCGAAGTGCTCTTTTAGGAACATATGGAACAATTAGATCTCTGATGTATGATGGAGCTTGATAATTAAGGGCTTTGTATGTAAGAAGAAGGATCTTAAATTCTATTCTGGATTTAACATGGAGCCAATGAAGGGAAGCTAAAACAGGAGAAATGTGATCTCTCTTTTTAATATTCATCAGAACTCTTGCTGCCGCATTTTGGATCAACTGAAGGCTTTTAATGGCATTTTGTGGACTTCCTGATAGTAAAGAATTACAGTAGTCCAGCCTTGAGGTAACAAATGGATGGACTAGTTTCTCAGCATCACTCCTGGACAGGATGGTTCTAATTTTAGTGATATTCTGGGGGTGAAAGAAAGAAATCCTAGAAACCTGTTTAATATGGGATTTAAATGTCAAGTCTTGGTCAAAAATAACGCAGAGGTTCTTTAAATTATTACTGTGAGCCAATTTAATACCATCCAGATGAAGTGATTGACTAATCAGTTTCTTTTTTTAGAACTTCTGTTCCAAAGATGACAACTTCTGTTTTGTCAGAATTTGAGAGCAAAAAGTTTAGAGTCATCCAGACATGCCTGTAATCTACCTAACTGACTGGATTCATCAGAATTTATGGATAAATATAGTTGTGTATCATTGGCATAGCTGTGTAAATGTATCCCATTCTGTCTAATGATTCTATCAATTGGGAGCATATATATGGTGAAAAGAATTGGTCCAAGGACAGAACCCTGTGGAACTCCACAAGTAACCCTTGAGAGTGAAGATGATTTATCATTTAGATGAACAAACTGGAATCTATCAGACAAATATGATTTAAACCAGCCTAGTGCTGTTCCTTTGATCCCTGCAACATGTTCAAGCCTTTCTAAGAGAATATTACGATCGACTGTGTCAAAAGCAGCACTGAGATCTAACAAAACCAGAACAGACACCAGTCCATTATCTGAGGCCATGAGAATATCATTAGTAACCTTCACCAGTGCTGTTTCAGTGCTATGATGAGCTCTAAAACCTGACTGAAACTCTTCAAACAGCTCGTTACTGTTTAGATGTTCACAGACTTGATTAGCAACTATTTTCTCAAGGACTTTGGATAAGAAAGGAAGGTTAGATATAGGTCTGTAATTCACTAAGTCATCTTGATCAAGGGAAGGTTTCTTGAGTAAAGGTTTAATTACAGCTATTTTAAATTCCTGTGGTACGTATCCGTTTACTAAGGATAGATTCATCATATCCAAAATGGGGCCAGGAACCAAATGGAACACTTCTTTAAATAATTTGGTTGAGATTGGGTCCAAAATACAAGTTGAAGGTTTAGATGAGGCTAATATTTTTGATAATTCTGAAAGCTCGACTGAATCAAAACAGCCTAAGCAATACTGAGGTTCTACAGTTCTTTCCGATACTGACTCATTTACTGAGGAAGAAGTAATCATGTTTGGGAGGGTGCCAATGATTTTATTTTTAATAAAATTTATTTTATTTATGAAGAATCTCATAAAATCATCACTGCTAAGAGCTGGGGGAATAGTTTGCTCAACAGAGCTATGACTCTGTGTAAGTTTGGCAACTGTACTAAAAAGAAACCTAGGATTGTTTTTATTCGCCTCTATTAATGATGAAAAATATGCTGTTCTAGCTTGTCGAAGGGTCTTTTTATACAGCAGTAGACTGTTATTCCAGGTTAAATAGGAATCCTCTAGATGTGTAGAGCGCCATTTTCTCTCCAACTTCCTAGTATTCTGCTTTAAAGTACGCAACTCTGCGTTAAACCAAGGAGTCAGCCTCCTATGGCTAGCCACTTTCTTTTTTAATGGGGCTACACTATCTAATGCCAAACGCAATGAGGACGTAACGCTGTGAACCAGACCATCAATTTCTGAAGGGTTAGAGATAGAATTGCTGCCATCCACTGTGTTACTCTGAGACACTGAGGAAAGTAAGAATGGTACAGATTCTTTAAAAATTGTTACAGCATTGTCTGATAAAGTTCTACTATAATGAAATTTTATTTCAGATTTAAGATGGTCAGTTAAAGTAAATTCAAAAGTTATCAAGAAGTGGTCAGACAGGACCGGGTTATGTGGGTGGACTGTTATTTCCTCACACTCAATACCGTATGTCAGTACAAGGTCCAAAGTGTGTTTACCTGAGTGGGTCGATCCCTGTACTTTTTGAGTAAAGCCAATTGAATCTTAAATAGCATTAAAGGCTGCATTTAGGCTATCACTTTCAGTATCCACATGAATATTGAAGTCCCCCACTATAATAACCCTATCAGTATTTAATACTATATCAGATAAAAAATGTGAGATCTGATCCAAGAATTGAGAGTAAGGGCCTGGTGGACGATACAAAACCACAAACAAAAATGGTCTTAATGTTTTGCAACTTGGATGAGGAAAATTAAGGGTTAGATGCTCAAAAGAACTGTAGCTATCAATTGGTCTGGGACTAATTAGTAAATCAGAACGGAAAATGGCTGCAACTCCTCCTCCTCGCCCAGTATTTCTAGGAATGTGAAAATTTAAATGACTGGAAGGAGTTGACTCATTTATACTGACATAATCCTCCTGCTGCAACCAGGTTTCTGTGAGACAAAGGAAATCAATGTGATTATCACAAATCAAGTCATTTACTAACAAAGTCTTTGAGGAGAGAGATCTTATGTTTAATAAACCACATTTAATAGATTTATTTTCAGTCAAAGTTGTATTTATTTTTATGAGATTTCCATAATTTGCTTTTGTTGGCTTAACTTTTAATCCATTTAATTTTGGCCGTGGGCAAGACACTGTTTCTATAGGGTAATGGGTGGGTAACAGTACAGAAGCAGCAGAGAGGTGGGTTAAACTACGACTCTGCTTCCTGGTCTGGACCCTGGGTTGTCAGTGTTTTGGAGGATTAATAAATTCGGTCATATTCCTAGAAAGAAGAGCTGCTCCATCCAAAGTGGGATGGATGCCATCTCTCCGGATCAGACCAGGTTTTCCCCAAAAAGTTCTCCAGTTATCAATGTAGCCCACATCGTTTGCAGGACACCACCTAGACAACCATTGATGGAATGACAGCATGCGGCTAAACAAGTCGTCACTGGTCCGATCAGGCAGGGGACCAGAAAAGATTACAGAGTCTGACATTGTTTTGGCAAACTTACACACCGAAACAACACTAATTTTAGTGACCTCCGATTGGCGTAACCGGGTGTCATTACCACCAGCGTGAATAACAATCTTACTGTATTTACGGTTATCTTTAGCCAGCAGTTTCAGGTTGGATTTGATGTCGCCCGTTCTGGCCCCTGGCAAGCATTTGACTATGGTCAATGGTGTCTCTAATGCCACGTTTCTGACTATGGAGCTGCCAATTACCAGGGCCGGCTTCTCAGCGGGTGTGTCGCTGAGCGGGGAAAATCTGTTAGAAACGCGGACCGGTTGGTGGTGGCCCGGGGGCTGGGTCCTAGAACTATGCTTCCTACGTACAGTCACCCAGCCGCCTAGAGGTCCCGGCTGCGCGGGCTCTACCGGAGGACAGCTAGGGGGTTCTATCCTTGTTGGCTCCACGCTGGCTAATGGGCCTCGGCTATCTGCTGGTTTTTCAACAGCGCGGAGCCGTGCTTCTAATTCTGATACTCTCGCCTCCAAAGCTACAAAAATATTACATTTATTACAGTTACCATTATCACTAAAGGAGGCAGGGAAGTAACTAAACATCTGACAGAGAGAGCAAGAGAGAAGAGAAGAGTTAGAGACAGGAGAAAGAAGAGTAGCCATAGCCGCAATGAAGCTAAGCTAACTGAGCTAGCGAGACCTTCCACCCAAAGAAAAACTGTGTGAAACACGAGGAGTTCCCAAAACGTAAAGTACACCACCACAAAATGTTTGTTTTAGTGTGATTGTGTGTTAAAATAACTTAGAAAAGCCTCAGCACAGAGAAAATAAGATCAATTCAAGAGCGTTTGAACACCAAAACAGCTCCACGGAGCACAGCAGTGACAACAGGAAATTACGCAATACGGCTTACCCCGTCACCACAACGTCCATCCATATAAGCTACACCTGGTCTGGTATCCTGCTTAGCTGCAATGTCCTGTTGGACGGGGGGCATCCCAGTAACTGAGCATCCCCCCGTGTCCTGTTTTCAATGTTTTTATTTCTTTATAGGGTTATAGAAAGGATAGAAATATAGTATAGAAATATAGAAAGTACTCTTACATCAGTTCTTTAGTTCCTTCTGTGTCTCTGCTCTGTCTTCTCAAACCCCCAGACAGTAGTGGGAGATGGCTGCTCGTACTGAGCCAGGTTCTGCTGGAGGTTTCTTCTTGTTAAAGGGGAGTTTTCCCTCTCCACTGTTGCTAGATGCTTGCTCAGTGTGAGGGATTGCTGTGGTTGGAGTCTGCATCAACGGGTCACAACTGCCAGTCATTGACTTGATGCAATCTGCCACTCCGTGGAGCTGTTTGGTGTTCCGCCTCTTTTGAATTGATCTAGTTTTCTCTGTGCTGAGGCTTTTCTCTGTTATTTTAACACACAAGCACGCTAATTCTCTCACATACTCAAAATCTGTCACACCGGATGAGCGCACTTTCGCATTTGGACGAAGAGAACAGCATTGAGCCATGATATTTGAAGATCCCGCGTTTTTCACCCGCTGCCATCTCGAAGTTGATCCAGTCTCCAGGCTCCTTTACCAGGCCCAAACTCCACCAAAAGCCTCAGGCCCAGGCTATGGCACATCTCACCTCACCGTTCAGTTGTAAAAGTTGTGTCCTCATGTTGAAGAAGATTGTGGAGCTTGAGAAAAGAATATCCAATTTGTACAAGATCCAAAAGGCTGAAATAGACTTGGATACTGTAATCCTCTGTCGAACGTGAGCTCCTGCTACTGGTGAGCAGCTAGCTGACACAATAGCTCTTCAGCCTCCAGTGAGCTCCATTCCCACACGTGCTTCACCCAGCAAGGCCGCTACAACAAGTCTACCTGATCTCCCCGCTGGGCATCGTGCCTCCTGCTAATACTGTGCAGGCACCTACAAGGAAGAGCTGGATCCAGCTTGGCGCCAGACCCAGGGCCCAAGTTATCTCCCCGGTGAGCAAAAAGTCACAGATCAAAGACTAGAAGTAGCCACCTGCCAACAAATAGACTTCCACTGCAAAACCGTTTTGACATTTTTAATTTCCAGGATTTTCCTCATCTGGTTACTGACCATCACAGCCCTTCTCCGGTCAACAGTCAGATGCCTTTGACTACGGCCCTCCCTCAAAAGTCCTGAGTCAAGACCTTCCAGGCAGAAGTGAGCTACTCACCGGAAGTTGAGTAGCTTAGCCAACTTCCAGGAAGATGGCAGAAAGTGAAGACGCGTAGTCTGAGAGTTCCCCACATCTTATGTAAAGTTTGGCCCACGGAAGATATAATCAAGCAACAAAGATAAAGTTCAAATGAGGAGAAGGGGCAGCATACAACGAAGCCATCGAGATAAAAAAAATCTCTCTAATCAAACAGTGGCAGAAATGGAGACAGTCGAAGAAACCACCAACAGTGGACATAAAGGAATGCCAGCGGATCTGCAGAGCCCTGGTTACACAGATACACTACAATCCGGGCTAGCTGCTATTAGTAAAGATATAAAAGAACTGCAGCTAAGCTTTAAAGAAGAACTTAAGAGCTTTAAAAAGGAAATAACAACAGAGATAAAGCAAGAACTAACAACAGTCCCACGTTATATGGAACAACAACTCAGAGAAGTAAATACAACTATTCAAGAACAAGCGTTGAGACTGGAGGAAACCCAAGGCCGAGTATCGGAGTTAGAGGAGTGGAAGATTGACAGCGATAAAATATTGGAAAAAATCAATAAATCAAACACTATTGCTTCAAGAACAGATGACTGACCTCGAGGCAAGGTCCTGTCATAACAATTTACGCGTGTTTGGTATCCCTGAAGGAGCAGGAGGAGACTCTACCATCGGCCTCTCAACACATTTATTCAATACAAATCTGGAACTTCCTGAGAACAGATCCAGCGAGCCTATAGAACTCCACCACAAATACCCAGAGAAGGCGCACCTCCCAGGGGCATAGTTATTAACTTTCTACAGTATGAGATCAAAGACTTGATCCTACGGAAAAGTTGGCAGAAAAAAATACAATTCCAAGACCGAAGAATTATATTCGATCATGAATACCCAACTGAAGTTGTAAATAAACATCAAGCTTACTGGGAAATAAAGAAGTCATTGAAGGAACATCATATCCAATTTCAAACACCCTGCACTAGAATTTGGATCCATTGGAAAGATAGAGTAAAGAGCTACGAGAATCCCGAGGCAGCAGCCATGGAGCTACGAAAACGAGATATCCAACTCAAGAGGGCGGAACAACAGACAGCAATAACCCCAGAGGGGGCAGCAACAGGGTAAAAACGGTTTTGCAGTGGAAGTCTATTTGTTGGCAGGTGGCTACTTCTAGTCTTTGATCGTTGACTTTTTGCTCACCGGGGAGATAACTTGGGCTCTGGGTCTGGCGCCAAGCTGGATCCAGCTCTTCCTTGTAGGTGCCTGCACAGAATTAGTAGGAGGCACGATGCCCGGTGGGGAGATCAGGTAGACTTGTTGTAGCAACCTTGCTGGGTGAAGCATGTGTGGGAATGGAGCTCACTGGAGGCTGAAGAGCTATTGTGTCAGCTAGCTGCTCACCAGTAGCAGGGGCTCACGTTCGACCAAGGATTACAGTATCCAAGTCTATTTCAGCCTTTTGGATCTTGTACAAATCGGATATTCTTTTCTCAAGCTCCACAATCTTCTTCAACATGAGGACACAACTTTCAAAACTGAACGGTGAGGTGAGATGTGCCAAAGCCTGGGCCTGAGGCTTTTGGTGGAGTTTGGGCCTAGTAAAGGAGCCTGGAGACTGGATCAACTTCGAGATGGCAGCGGGTGAAAAACGCGGGATCTTCAAATATCATGGCTCAATGCGTAAATTAGGAATTAGAGGAATTCAAGAGATAAATTGGATAAGGATTCTTAATTAAAATGCAGACTTCACATACCAGGTTCAAGGAATGTAACGTACGTGTTGTGATCCCCGGGTGTTTGTCTTTTGTTAGTGATTTTCCTTATTTAGTTCTATTTTCATGTTTAGCTATTCTTAGTCTTTCTTGTGATTTCTGTACTTTCTGGTTTCCCCGTAGTCTTGTCTTTAGTTAGTTTCTTAAGATCCTTCTAGTTTACCAGTTTTCTGTCTCCCAGCCATTTCACCTCCTGTCCCAGCTAATTACTTCCACCTGCTCACTCCCCCTCAGCTGCAACCGCTTCCCTTAATTGGTCCTGCTCCTTCTCTGCTTCACTCTTCACTCTCCTCCCTCAGTATAAATATGGCCCTCTTTCAGTCACAACTCGCTGGTTCGTCCGTCTTTCTTCCCCACCTGATTTCTGCTTTCCTTGTAGCCCGTCTGGTTCCTGTTTTTCCCTGTTGCTGCCTGTACCCTCCTGAGTTATGTAAGTTCCCTGTGTTTTTCATTAAATCATTTTTGTATTTACTCTGCTGCTTTTGGGTCCAGTGTAAACTACAAAACATGACAGTACGTGAGTAAAAGCTTCAAAAGAGAGAGCGATAGAAATAAATTGAGACACATTAAATAAGTTTAAAATATATAGTAAGCTTCTTTTGTATATAGATATATATATATATAGATGGGGAGAAAATCTGTTAATTTATGTTGGACATTACTAAACCTACAATACACCCCAGGTCAAAGGGGTAAAAACAGGTTTGGAATTGGGCCCCCACAGAAGAAGTGGAATACCCACCTACCTACTAACATGGTCTCAGAGGTTAGGAGAAGTACCTCTAAATGGAAGTCAAACTGCTGTTTTGTTTTATATATTTTTTATTTGTTGAATGTTTTGTTTATGTTATATTGCTTTGGAAAATATAAACAAAAATTTGATGATACATGATGATATACGAAGATATCAAAATAACTCCAATAAAAAGGGCAAAAGCAATGGCAAGGCTAAAAAAAGAAAATGGTCAAATCATTTATTTACAGGAAACACACCTCTCCCCAATTGAACATGAAAAACTTAAGAAATTTGGGGTCAAAGATGGTGTTTGTAGATAATCTAAAAAAGGAAGTGAAAGAGGTGTTGGCATTTTGATTACTAAGTCAGTAAATTTCCAATTAGACAAAGAAGAAAAATGTAGAAGTCTTTTAGCTGCTCTTAAAACCTCTGGAAATTCTTAGAATATCAACAAATTAAATCTATTATTAAAGGTAAATTTAGGCTCAATACAGCTGAATTACAAATTCCAGCAAGAGTTTTAGATTTTCTTAATCTCAACCCCCCCAAATTGCTGTCTAAAATATACAAAACTTTATCTACATTAGATGAATCAATAGCCATCCCTATTTCAAAATGGGAGGTGGATTTATCAGCCAGCTTTGACCAAAACGTCTGGTCTCAGATATGTTTAAGAACCTTTAAAATAACAAAAAATCCTCATTTGCAATTAATACAAAATCCTTCATAGAGTACACTATACAGGTCAACAAATGTTTAGGATGGGTTTTACATCATCTAATACCTGCTTACAATGCACAAGCAACATACCAGATACTTATGTTCATGCGCTTTGGTTCTGTCCACCTGTTAAGAAATTTTGGTGCCAGATATGTGAGGACTTATCAAAGTGTCTGAAATGTAACATCCCACCATCTCCCTCAATTTGCCTGTTAGGAAATGTAAATGATGTCACCATGGACACAAAGTCAGTTCTAATGGTTCACATTGCCTTATGCATCGGTAAGAAAACTCTCCTCCTGAACTGGAAAAATAAAAAAGCTCTTAATATTAATCAGTATAGAAATCTCTTGGACCATATTGGTCTTGAGACGGCCTCTGGCTCTGGCATATCTGATCAATCTCTCTGGGCTCCTTTGATCGGCTCCATCGCCTAGTGGGGGTGGGGGGCACTTGGTTTTGTCGTTTGCTGCCCCCCGGGCCCCTGCATAGTGGCCGCTGGATGTTCCCCTGGGGTTCTCCTTTGCTCCACTCTTGGGGGATGCGGTCGGCCCCGCCCGGGTCCGCCTGGGGCTCTGGGGGTCCTTTGGACGTCTTTGCTCCGATCTCCTTCATGTCTGCATCGATTCCTGGGAGACGGATTGATGCCTGCTCACACCAACTATCGAATACTCTTATGGAGAAACCTTATATGCACCAGCATGCTCACACACACACATAGATGTGGGGTCTCTGGTGTTTAAGGATATATTCTTGGGCTGAGGTTATCATTACTAGAGCTTGATTAATCGGTACCATGAGTTTTTCTGTGACATTGTTGTTGTATTTTTATATCTATTTTTGTGTGATGTGGTTGTGTAATTCTTAGTTCACAATGTTTGGTTTGTTTTGTCGATGTTCCTTTTCGTGTTTTTTTGTTTTGTTTTTCCCCCTCTCTCTGCCGTCCTGTGGGTATGAAGGCAGACTACAATGTCTTCCTGTGTTTTCTTTGTTCCCCTTCTTTTGTATTTTCAACTCACCCTCTCTCTTGACTTTTTGTTTCCTACCTCTCTTCTTCATCTTCCTTCTTTCTTCTCCTTAATTTTCCGTCTCCGTGTCCATAACATCAGGAAATAAAACCCCAACAATTCATAATAAAGATTTTTCACACATATATCAAGTGGAGGACTATAGCAAAAGCTGTACTGCTCCGCTTGTGAAAGTAAATCTGTTGGGCTTCTACTTGGTACTCAGACACCAATTCTGAGCTCCACACTGCCAAACAGGACACGTTTATTTAAAAAAAAAAAAAAAACCCTCTTGAAATAATATTGTTGCCTCTGGACCTCTTGCTTCATTTAAAAGAGGTATCAACCGTTTCAGTCGCACCCTAAGTCTCAGTACTTGGCTCCAAACTGTGTGTCCAACTTTTAATGCAATTTTAATTGATAATTGTAACCGATTTTGAAACCGACCCTCTCTACTCAAGGAGGATGGGTAAACATTGTGAATTATTCTTTTCAGAATGGGGTTTTCCCCAACTGCCTTTTAAAATAGCAGTGGTGAAGCCCCTTCTGAAGAAGAGTAATTTAGATCCTAACATTCTTGGTAACTATCGACCAGTATCCAACTTACCATTCTTAAGAAAAATTATAGAAAAGGTTGTTTTTATTCAACTTAATGAATTTTAAATGAACACAGTGTTTTATAAACATATCAATCTGGTTTTAGGACAAACCTCAGTACCAAGACTGTTCTTTTAAGGATTGTTAATGACCTCATTGGATTGTTAATGAACTGGGATTCACAGAAAATTTCAGTTTTGGTTCTACTGGATCTAAGTGAAGCTTTTGACACAGTTGACCACCACATTTTATTGCTCAGACTCAAAAGTCTGGTGGGTCTCTCAGGCTCACAGATCGAAATAATTTTAAAATGTGGATACTCACTCCTCAGGAACCCATTGCATTCAGTGTGGGGTTACCCAAGGATCAATTTAAGGCCCAATACTTTATAATCTCTACATGCTGCCACTTGGAGATGTCATTAGGGGGCATGGCATTGATTTCCAGAGCTATGATGATGATACACAGCTTCAAATTGCTGTGTCTCCTGATGATGTTGAGCCAGTAAATGTACTTTTGAATTTTATTTTAGATATCAGGTCAAGGATGGCAGATAACTTCTTACAGCTCAACCAGGACAAAAGTGAAGTTTTAATTATTGATCCTGTAGGAAAGAGAAACATTATTTTACCAGAACGGCAACATTTTAAACCTTCTCATTGTGTAAGAAATCTGGGCGTCCTTTTTGGCTCTGAGCTCAATTTTATTCCTCAAATGAAATATACAACTAAAATAGGATTTTATCATCATAAAAAGATTCCCAGAGTGAGCCCATTTCTCTCTCTTGCCAGCACCGAGGTGTTGATGCATGCTTTTATTTTCAGTGGATTAGATTATTGTAACGACCTGCTTTCTGGTTATCCCAAAAAGAATATATCAGGTTTACAACTTCTACAAAAGTCAGCAGCATGTGTCCTGATAAAGACCAAGAGGTAGGAGCAAATTACACCTGTCTTAAATTCACTGCATTGGCTACCCGTATGTTTTAGGATCCATTTTAAGGTTCTTTTAATGTTTTTTAAGTGTCTTAACGGTTTTGGGCATTCTTATATTTCAGAACTGCTTTTACCATATGAACCTCCACGGTCTCTGCGCTCCTCTGGCAGCCGTCTCCTTTTCATCCCTAAAGCCAGGACACACACTCATGGTGATGCATCTTTCTATTATTATGGCCCTCACCTCTGGAACAGACTGTTGGAGGACCTCAGGGCCGCAGAGAACGTTGATGTTTTTAAGAGCAGGCTCAAGACTCACCTTTTTAGCTTAACTTTTAACTGATTATTGCTCATATTTTAAGCGTTTTACTGCATTGTCTTATCAAATATATCCCCTGTTATTTCTATACTTTAATCTGTTATTTTAATATCCCTGTCAGTGTTTCCTCTGTGGGAGCCCTCTGCCTCGGGAGCGGTGTTCGGCTGTGGCTCCCTCGGTGCTCTCCAGGTAGCGCTTGGGTGGAGGTGGGGGTCTCGGCCTTGCCTCTTCTGGCCGCCCTGTGTGCCTCAGCTACTGCGGTTGATCTGATGCTGCCGGCGCAGATGGCTCCCTTGATGGCATTTCCTTACCTGACTCATCTGCACATGGCCGAATGTCCTTTTTATGTCCTTTTTATTGTTGTTCTTAAAGGGATCATAACCTAGTATTATCTTGGATACCCACCCTCTATTATAGTCTTTCAGGCCCTTCTAAAAAAGAAAATTGGAAAAAAGTGGAAAAAAATGAACACAGAGCTCCTCTGACCCTTATTTCTTAAGGGATTATTGTCGCGAGATCTGATGCGATATTTTGGCTGTCGTGGACGGTCATTGTAATAATGCAAATGAGGGGCGCATTGATTCAAATTCAAAAATACTTTATTGATCCCAGAGGGAAATTAAGTGTTAGCATAGCTCACATAATTAATTCTTTAAGGAGTTGTTGTAGATGATGATGGCTGTGGACGGGAAGCATTTCCTGTAACGGTCTGTATTGCAGCGAAACTGAAGAAGCCTCCGACTGAAGACGCTCTGTTGTTGTGTGACAGTCTCATGAAGAGGATGCTCAGGGTTGTCCATAATTCTTTTAATTTTATGAATAATTCTTCTTAGCATTATCATCTCCAGATGTTCCACAGTTGTCCCAAGAACAGAACCAGCTTTCTTTATTAGGTTGTTTAGCCTTTTAAATCCCTGGCTCTGATGCTGCTACCCCAGCAGATCACAGCTGAAGAGATTACACTCTCCACAACAGACTTGTAGAAGATCTGCAACATCTTACTGCAAACCTTGAAGGACCTAAGCTTCCTCAAGAAGTACAGTCTGCTCTGTCCCTTCTTGTAGACGGTTTCACTGTTGCGCCTCCAGTCCAGTCTGTTGTCAAGGTGAACTCCGAGTTTTTTATACCCCTCAACCACCTCCACTTCTTCTCCCATGATGGAAACAGTGTTTGACTTATCCCTGTTTGTTCTGAAATCTACAAACATCTCCTTTGTTTTGTTCACATTCAAGGTGAAACAATTGTTTCCACACCATGTCACAAAGCGGTCCACCAGCTCTCTGTGTTCAGCTTCTTGTCCATCTTTAATACACCCGACAATTGCAGAGTCATCTGAGTATTTCTGCAGATGACAGGTCTCTGATTTGTACTGGAAGTCTGAGGTGTACAGAGTGAAAAGGAATGGTGAGAGTACGGTCCCCTGTGGTGCTCCTGTGCTGCTGACCACCTGGTTTGACACAATTCTTCAGTCTCACAAATTGTGGTCTGTTTTTTTCAGGTAGACATTGATCCAGGCTATTGTTGTGTCTTCAGGAGTTTCTGACAAAGCAAATCAGGCTGGATTGTGTTAAATGCACTGGAGAAACCAAAGAACATGATCCTCACAGTGCTGCCTGCTTTGTCCAGATGCCAGTGGGTTGGTTGAAGCAAGTGGATGATGGCATCTTCAACTCCAGCTCCACTGCGATAAGCAAACTGCAGTGGGCCCTGATACGTTCTTGTTTGCTTACTCAGGGGTGCCAACAGGAGTCTCTCCAGGACCTTTATGATGTGGGATGTCAGGGCAACAGGTGTATAGTCATTGATGACTGATCGGTGAGTTATTTCTGGTACTGGAACAAGGCAGGATGTCTCCCACAACACTGGAGCCTTTTCCTGAATTAGGCTAAGGTTGAAGAGGTGCCGCAGAATCCCAGAGAGCTGCTCTGCACAGACCTTCAGGACACTGGGGCTGACACCATCTGGACCTGCAGCCTTGTTCCGGTTCAGTTTCTCCAGCTGCCTCTTCACCTGACTTTTGGAGACAGACAAGTGAGAGGGGGTAGCAGCATTTCCTGACTTGGTTGAAGTCAAACTTGTGGAATCAGAAGAGTCCATGGCTGAGGTGAAGGATAAAACATCTGAGGTGTAACAGGAAAACTGTTGATCAGAGGAGAGTGGGATGGCTGTTTGGCTGGGAACAGGAGAGGAGGATGCTGAGCTAGTTCCTGAACTGAACCTGTTGAAGAATGTGTTCAGTTCATTGGCTCTGTCCAGACTTCCATCTATCCAATCCTTCCTGTCCTTAAAGGGGGGTATTATGCAAAATGGACTTTCTGAATCTTAATATCCTGAGAACATTTCTTTCCCTCATTAAAAACATACCTGACGTGTTGCTCTGACCCATTCACTCATGTTAGAGTAATCTTTGAGTCTCTGCCGGTCTCTGCTGGTAGTTCACGGGGTTGTTGAAACGCCTGCTCCCACCTATCCCTGCCTTTTCCACCCTTCTCCTCCTCCGACCTTACGTTCTCAGCTGAGAGCCTCGCCCCTGCAGAGCTCCCCTGCCCCTCCCCATCTCACACAACTCCGGCTGAGTCCCAGGTGCAGTAATTATAACACACCAGGTGCAGGTGCGTGTCTTTTGTGGGATTTTTTTTCCGACTCCGTGCTGTTGTGGTAGAATGATGAATGTCCAAAATGTTCTTATCGAAAATGCTATGTGAAGGAATTTGTTCTCTCAGAGAGCGTGTTATCGAAAGGATGCAGCTGGACTACAGACAGCACTGGCGCCAATATGATGCACAAACTAGGTATAAAATCTGTGTGTTAATAATAGAAGGGGGAGTCTAGTCTGGGGCTGGCCGGAGAGTCTTGCTGGGGAATTTGAAGATGACATAACTGTTTTTCATCAATGCTTTGTCCTGCTCAGAGAAGGTATGTAAACTAATAAACCGGCAGAGGCTGTATTCCAGAACTGAAGTTGTGTTGGCTTTGTTTGTTTGTTTAACTGGACTCAATATCTTTCCATGTTAACCTGGTCCAACATTCAAAATAACCAACAGTGCATGCTGGGATGATGAACGGTATGTGACGAACTGAAGGGGGAGTGTCAGAAAGAGTAGGAGGATCTTAGAGAGGCACAGGCGAAAATCAAGGCAACCAACACGGAAGTACATTTCTTTAAGGTGGATTTGGATATATGATGGACTTTTAAAAGTCTTAAGGTGACAATTTTATTGGAGTGTGCTATCGAAGGGTAATATGTACCTGGAAGAAGCATAATACCCCCCTTTTAAAGCCTGTGATCTTTCTCATTCCTGACCAGACATCTCGGATATTGTTCCTATAGTTTGTTCTCCAGCTTCTTCCTGTATGCCTCCTTGCTGTCTCTGATCTTGACCTTAAGTTGCTTCTGTATACTCCTCAGTAATTCCCTGTCTCCCTCCCTGAAGGCTCTTTTTTTTCTTGTTTAGCAGTTCCTTCAAGTCACTGCTGATCCAGGGTTTGTTATTAGGGAAGCATTTCACTGTTCTGGTGGTGATGATGTTGTCCACACAGAAGTTTATATAGCCAGTCACACACTCAGTCATTGCATTGATGTCCTCTCCATGTGCTTGGCAAACAGTCATAAAGTCAGTGGTTGCAAAACAACCCTGCAGGGCTTCTTCATCTTCCTGTGACCATTTTCTTGCAGTTTCCTTTGTAACAGGTTGCCTCTGAACAAGTGGTTTATATTCTGAACAAAGAAAAACAAGGTTGTGATCTGATTGTCCCAAAGGAGGTTTTGGTTTGGACATGTATGCCTCCTTTACATTTGCATAAAACAAATCCAAGGTCTTGTTTTCTCTTGTAGAGCAGCTGACAAACTGTTGAGATGTTGGAAGTGTAGTAGAGAGCGAGCCATGATTGCAGGCAAGTCTCTGATTGTTGGAATGGACCCTTTTTCCAAACTGAGTTTCGATCCCAACTTCGCCTGATATTGTCCCAGATACGTAAAAGATTCCGGCGTAAAATGTTTAGCACAGACACCTAAAACAGTGGAAAGGGTTGTAGGAACCATGTCATTAAAAATGAATTTAATTCACTGGTCCCTGATAGCTTGGTCCGTTCTTGGGAGAGAAAAAATATTTCCATGTTGATTCTAGCAGTCAACAACAGAGCAACTCACGTGTGCACTACGTTTCTGCATCTTTCACGGTCGAGTTCGTACTTCGAATCGGAATTCAGTAATGACTAAATATGAGGGGCGGGGTGGGCTTCCTGCAGCATAGGTCTGCGATGTCCATATATGGTATATCCTACGCCGACTTGATGTCAAGTCGGCCAGAAATTAACATCACATATTTGAGTGCGGATGCACGTGGGCTGGTTGACGAACCCAAGGGTAAACAAAAGCTTCACTTTTAAATATCGGCTTCCCGGCCAGTGTATAATCGTTAGGCAATCACAACATACATTTTTTTCTTGTGGAAAAGGGAAAATTACAGGTCATGACTCCTTTAAGTGTTATAGCTGTGATCATGCTTTTAAATCTGTGGGTGAGGGATGGGAATATGGTTTATGTGGGGTCATTTTAATCTGTACAGCACTTTGAGTTAAACTTAAACTCTTGTATGAAAAACACATTATAAATAAAGTTTGATGGATTGATTGATTGATATGATCCTGCAGCCACGTCTCAGTGAAACACACTGGATTCCCAATATTCCAGCTGAGTCCTTGTAAAGGCTTGGAGTTCTTCCATCTTTGGATGACTCTTTGCCAAGCACATGGAGAGGACATCAATGCCATGACTGAGTGTGTGACTGACTATATAAACTTCTGTGTGGACAACATTATCCCCACCAGAACAGTGAGATGCTTTCCTAATGACAAACCCTGGATCACCAGTGACCTGAAGGGAACTGCTAAACAAGAAAAAAAGAGCCTGCAGGGAGGGAGACAGGGAATTACTGAGGAGTATACAGAAGCAACTTAAGGTCAAGATCAGAGACAGCAAAGAGGCATACAGGAAGAAGCTGGAGAACAAACTACAGAGGAACAATATCCGAGATGTCTGGTCAGGAATAAGAAAGATCTCAGGTTTTAAGGACAGGAAGGATTGGATAGATGGAATTCTGGACAGAGCCAATGAACTGAACACATTCTTCAACAGGTTCTGTTCAGGAACTAGCTCAGCATCCCCCTCTCCTGTTCCCAGCCAAACAGACATCCCACTCTCCTCTGAACAACAGCTTTCCAGTTACACCTCGGATGTTTTATCCTTCACCTCAGCCATGGACTCTTCTAATGCCACAAGTTTGACTTTAACCAAGTCAGGAAATGCTGCTACCCCCTTTGCCTCCCCCTCCCACTTGTCTGTCTGTTGCCCTTACATCCCACATCATGAAGGTCCTGGAGAGACTCCTGTTGGCACCCCTGAGTAAGCAAACAAGAACGTATCAGGACCCACTGCAGTTTGCTTATCGCTGTGGAGTTGGAGTTGAAGATGCCATCATCCACCTACTTCAACCAACCCACTGTCATCTCGACAAAGCAGGCAGCACTGAGGATCATGTTCTTTGATTTCTCCAGTGCATTTAACACACTTCAGCCTGATTTGCTTTGTCAGAAACTCCTGAAGACACAGGTGGAGCCCTCAACAATCGCCTGGATCAATGACTACCTGACCAATAAACCACAATTTGTGAGACTGAAGAATTGTGTGTCAAACCAGGTGGTCAGCAGCACAGGAGCACTACAGGGGACCGTACTCTCACCATTCCTTTTCACTCTGTACACCTCAGACTTCCAGTACAAATCAGAGACCTGTCATCTGCAGAAATACTCAGATGACTCTGCAATTGTTGGGTGTATCAGAGGTGGACAAGAAGCTGAACACAGAGAGCTGGTGGACCACTTTGTGACATGGTGTGGAAACAATCGTCTCACCTTGAATGTGAACAAAACAAAGGAGATGTTTGTAGATTTCAGAACAAACGGGGATAAGTCAAACTGTTTCCATCATGGTAGAAGAAGTAGAGGTGGTTGAGGAGTATAAATACCTCAGAGTTCACCTTCACAACAGACTGGACTGGAGGCGCAACAGTGAAACCGTCTACAAGGGACAGAGCAGACTGTACTTCTTGAGGAAGCTTAGGTCCTTCAAGGTTTGCAGCAAGATGCTGGAGATCTTCTACAAGTCTGTTGTGGAGAGTGTAATCTCTTCAGCCGTCATCTGTTGGGGTAGCAGCATCAGAGCCAGGGATTTAAAAAGGCTAAACAACCTGATAAAGAAGGCTGGTTCTGTTCTTGGGACAACTGTGGAACATCTGGAGATGATGATGCAAAGAAGGATTCTTCACAAAATCAAAAAAATGATGGACAACCCTGAGCATCCTCTTCATGAGACAGTCATACAACAACAGAGCGTCTTCAGTCGGAGGCTTCTTCAGTTTCGCTGCAATACATACCGCTACAGGAAATCCTTCCTGCCCACAGCCATCATCAACTACAACAACTCCTTAAAGAATAAATTATATGAGCTATACCAACACTTAATGTCCCTCTGGGATCAATAAAGTACTATTGAATTGAATTGAATTTGAATCTTGTTAGCCAGTGATCTTACATTGCCCGTTATGATCAATGGAAGAGATGGTTTGAACTTTGTCCTTCTCTGTCTCCTTTTTTCTCTCCATCTCAACTCATCAGGAATTTGTGGCTTCAGTCGAAGAAAAAGTTCAGCTTTTGCAATGTTAATTAGGCGCTCCCATCTGTAAACCACCTTGTTGCCATGGTTAAGCTTTATAACAAGTTATCAAAAACTGAAAGATTAACAGCAAAAATCCTTCCAGCTTCACAGCACAAAAAACTAGAAAGAATACAGATCCAAAAACTTAAGTCTTTCCTCAAGAAAAGATGGGGACCAACGTCCAAAAGAAACAAAACTCTATATGTAGCAAACAGAACCACTCCAACATGCAGCCACCCAGAGCAGTGCAATTCAGCGCAATGAGGATCTTTTGCACTGGGAGCCCTGCCAGTTTAGCCATGGAGGTTGCTGCCATTCGGATTGCTTGTGACGTGGTGGGCGGGGCTCTGCATTGCAGCCTTATGGCTGTGCTGTGGATACCTGCCTGCCCTGAACATGGCAATCCCTGTGGTGACTCTTCTGTGGCTGTGGGATGGATTCCAGTGTGGATGGATCTCCCAAATGTTGTTTTCTCACAGTGGTATCATTCCAGATGTTTATTTTAATTTTAAGTTCACCTAAGGAGATAGGAACGGAATGAGCAGTGTTTTTGCAGTGAAGGGGCAGGGAACGGGGTGTGTATGTGTCTTGTGTGTATTTGTGATAATGGTAACTGCAATAAATGTAACATTTTTGTAGCTTTGGAGGTGAGGGTGTTGCAATTAGAGGCCCAATTCTGTGCTGTTGAAAAAGCAGCAGATAGCTGAGGGCCATTAATTCAATTAAATTTTCAATTCAGTTTATTTATATAGCGCCAATTCATAACAGATGTCATCTCAAGGCACTTAACAAGAAGCAATTTCAATACATTTATACAAACATTCCAATCAGTTAAAAAGTTTCCTATTTAAGGAATCCCAGCAGATTGCCTCTGTTATTGGCGTGAGGTTGGGCAGACTTTCCAACCACAGCAATCCTTCAGCAATCCCTCATACTGAGCAAGCATGTAGCGACGGTGGAGAGGAAAAACTCCCCTTTAACAGGAAGAAACCTCCAACAGAACCAGGCTCAGTAGGAGCGGCCATCTGCCACGACCGTCTGGGGGTTTGAGAAGACCGAGCCAGCACAGAGCCAACAAGTACAGAACTCCCTTACCATCATCCAACAGAACCCGCGCAGCAGGGACATCAGGCCGGCTGGGTGACGGTACGTGGGAAGCGTAGTTTCAGAACCCAGCCAACGGGCCATCACCAACCTGTTCGTGTTTCTAACACATTTTCCCCACTCAGCGACACACCTCCTTAGAAGCTGACTCTGTTAATCAGCAGCTTCACAGTCAGAAACGTGACATTAGAGACACCATTGACCGTAATCAAATGCTTGCCAGGGGGCAAAATGGGTGACATCATATCCTACCTGAAACTGCTGGCTAAGGATAAGGACCAAAAATATAGTAAGATTGTTATACAAGCTGGAGTTAATGACACCCAGCTGCGTCAATTGGAGGTCACTAAAAAAAGTGTTGCTTTGGTATGTAAGTTTGCCAAAACAATGTCAGACTAGCTAATCTTTTCTGTTCCCTTGCCAAATTGAACCAATTGCATCTCGATGGTGTCCTGAACACAATGTGGGCTACATTTATAACTGGTAAACATTTTTAACTGGCAAACATTTTTGGGAAAACCTGGTCGGCATCCATCCCACTTTGGATGGAGCGGCACTTTCTAGGAATTTGGCCAAATTTATTAGTCCTCCAAAACACTGATAACCCCTGGTCAAGACCAGGAAGTCATGGTTTAACCCACCTCTCTTCAGCTTCTGTACTGTGACCCACCCATTACCCTATTGAGACAGTGTCTTGCCCACAGCCAAAATCAAATAGATTAAAAGTTAACCTAACAAGAGCAAATCATGAAAATCTCATAAAGATAAATAAGACTTTGACTACAAAGTAAACTATTAAATGTGGTTTACTGGACATAAGTTCTCTCTCCTCAAAGACTTTGTTAGTAAATGACTTGATTTGTGGTAATCAAATTAATTTGTTTTGCCTCACAGAAACTTGGTTGCAGCAGGAGGGTTATGTCAGTATAAATGAGTCAACTCCTTCCAATTATTTCAATTTTCATATTCCTAGAAGTACTGGGCGAGGAGGAGGAGCTGCAACCATTTTTCATTCTGATTTACTGATTAATCCCAGACCAATTAATAGCTATAGTTCTTTTGAACATCTACTGCTTAGTTTTCCTCATCCAAGTTGCAAATCATTTAGATCCCTTTTGTTTGTGGTTTTGTTTTTTCCACTTTGCCCTTACTCTCAATTCTTAGATCAGATCTCACATTTTCTATCTGAATTAGTATTAAATACTGATTAGGTCAAAAATAGTGGGGATTTCAATATTCACGTGGACACTGAAAGTGATAGCCTAAATGCAGTCTTCAATGGTATTTTAGACCAAATCTGCTTTACCCAAAAAGTACAGGGACCCACTCATGCACTGAAAAAAATGAACTTGTGGTACAGTAATATTTATTATGTTAATTGTCACAATTTTTATTTTGTAAGTACCAGTGAGAACTGGAATTATTCAAGTAAATCTATATATGTCATTCATGAAATAAACAAACAGTGTGGGATGAATAAGTTTTATTATATATTTTCACATAATATTCAAAGGTTTCATATCATTGCACAAGAACTTAGAAATACAAAGTAAGTGTTAATAGTGTTGTGTGTTTTGAATCCCCACATGCACCTTGTAACGTGCGTAGCCTCCAGGACGCATGCGCTTCTTTGCCCGCCAAAGC
The DNA here is from genome assembly GCA_963556495.2 of Valencia hispanica. Classification (NCBI taxonomy): domain Eukaryota; kingdom Metazoa; phylum Chordata; class Actinopteri; order Cyprinodontiformes; family Valenciidae; genus Valencia; species Valencia hispanica. The sequence continues at coordinate 2,038,216 of OY747701.1, read as the reverse complement.
ACATGAAGACAGTCATGATGGTCAGGTTTAATGGAGCCAGGAGCGGCTAAGTCATCTAGAAGGTAAGTCATTCAGGGTTTTCCCCGCATGCAAAATTGAGTTTAAATATATTTTGATGTTAAAATAAAGTGTAACATGACCCCATTTGCAATTACCATACATCACGTATCACTGTAGCTTAATTTTACTATGGCTACTAAACAGCAACGTCCCTGTGGCCTTGGGTCGTGCACTGGGGGTACAACAGTTGGACCTTGCTGTCCCCTTGGTAAGTGACCAAGTTATGAGCTCCACCATCGTTTTTAAAAATGATGTAAGTTTATACAAAATGAGTGGTTTGTTTTGTGTTTATAAAACATATAGCTCCTGAACAGTTGAGCACGTTATTTTAATCGAAAGTTGAAGGGGGTTGTCTTACCTATTTATTTATATAATGTGGTCAGACATGTTTAGGGCTGCAATGAGGGGCATGTTTTACTATCCGTATGTTCGGGGTCACTACTCGAGTAGTTTTCGAGTATTTTTTGGTGGGGGGCTTTATCTTTATCTTGGGGTCATGATGGCTGCCATGCTCTGTCTCTGAGTTCTCCAGCTCTCTACAATCTAATACAAATCATTGCAATCACATATTGGAGCATTACTTCAAGATTAACATTTGGTCAATATATTTAGTCTTCACATTTTGAAAATTGGACTTGTACGGCAAGTGATTGGACTTTTTTCATCGTTTCAACTGTTTGAGAGGCTTCTGGGCCTGGTGGGCCTGCCACTCCTATCTCAGTACATCTTGGTAAGATTGTGAAATCATGCCTCCCAACAACCATCAGAAGATGATACAGTTGTAACGATGGGTGTGCTGACCCACATAATGGATATGCAGAGATAATTCTACAAGGAAATGTTACAAACAACAGGAAAACTTCAAGAGCTTTATTCAAATCATCATAGATGTAAATGCAAAAGGTTGGATGGTGTGATTAGAGATGTACAAGAACTCAAAACTAGTCTGCAGTTCACACAAGGCATCATGGATAAAATGAAAGCTAAGAAGAATGACATTGACACAAAAATCAGATAATTTGAGAGCAGCATTTCAAAATCAAAGCAGGAATTGGAGGATCTGTTTGAGAAGCTGGACCACATTGAAAATCAGTCAAGGAGATCTACAGTCGTGGCCAAAAGTTTTGAGAATTACATAAATATTGGAAATTGGAAAAGTTGCTGCTTAAGTTTTTATAATAGCAATTTGCATATATTCCAGAATGTTATGAACAGTGATCAGATGAATTGTATAGTCCTTCTTTGCCATGAAAATTCCACTGCATTTCATTGCTGTCATTAAAGGACCTGCTGAGATCATTTCAGTAATCGTCTTGTTAACTCAGGTGAGAATGATGACGAGCACAAGGCTGGAGATCATTATGTCAGGCTGATTGGGTTAGAATGGCAGACTTGACATGTTAAAAGGAGGGTGATGCTTGAAATCATTGTTCTTCCATCGTTAACCATGGTGACCTGCAAAGAAACGCGTGCAGCCATCATTGCGTTGCATAAAAATGGCTTCACAGGCAAGGATATTGTGGCTACTAAAATTGCACCTAAATCAACAATTTATAGGATTATCAAGAACTTCAAGGAAAGAGGTTCAATTCTTGTTAAGAAGGCTTCAGGGCGTCCAAAAAGTCCAGCAAGCGCCAGGATCGTCTCCTAAAGAGGATTCAGCTGCGGGATCGGAGTGCCACCAGTGCAGAGCTTGCTCAGGAATGGCAGCAGGCAGGTGTGAGCGCATCTGCACGCACAGTGAGGCGAAGACTTTTGGAAGATGGCCGGGTGTCAAGATGGGCAGCAAAGAAGCCACTTCTCTCCAAAAAAACATCAGGGACAGATTGATCTTCTGCAGAAAGTTTGGTGAATGGACTGGTGAGGACTGGGGCAAAGTCAAATTCTCAGATGAAGCCTCTTTCCGATTGTTTGGGGCATCTGGAAAAAGGCTTGTCTGGAGAAGAAAAGGTGAGCGCTACCATCAGTCCTGTGTCATGCCAACAGTAAAGCATCCTAAGACCATTCATGTGTGGGGTTGCTTCTCATCCAAGGGAGTGGGCTCACTTACAATTTTGCCCAAAAACACAGCCATGCCCGGGTGGACAAACAAAAACCCACTAATTCTGACAAACTCCAAGAAGTGATTATGAAAGAATGGGTTGCTATCAGTCAGGATTTGGCCCAGAAGTTGATTGAGAGCATGCCCAGTCGAATTGCAAAGGTCCTGAAAAAGAAGGGCTAAAAATGCAAATACTGACTCTTTGCATAAATGTCATGTAATTGTCAATAAAAGCCTTTGAAACATATAAAGTGCTTGTAATTTTATTTCAGTAGATCAAAGAAACAACTGAAACAAAGATCTAAAAGTAGTTTTGCAGCAAACTTTGTGAAAACAAATATTTGTCATTCTCAAAACTTTTGGCCACATCTGTAATCTATTAATTGATGGGATCGCAGAGGAAAAAGGCCAAACAATCAGTGGATTAGAAATGAAGATTCAACAAATGCTGTTTAATAATTTGGGTCTGGATAGTTCTACAATTGAGATGGAAAAGGTCCACTGGATTGGCCAATTCCATGAGGGAAGAAGGCCAAGAAAAATTGTTGTGAAGCTTCTTAGATTCAAAGACCAACAGCGCATCCTATTCTCCACCAAGAAATTAAAGGGCACAAACTTTTATATCGATGAAGACTTTTCTGATCTGGTGCAGCAGAGGAGATGTGAACTGCTGCCAAAACTGAAAGAGGCAAGAGAGAAAGGTGAAAGAGCCAGCTTAAGGTATGATAAGCTTATAATTTGGCCGGCAAATGGACAAAAGCAAGCATCTGAACAACTGCTCTTGACCTTTACTAGATTTTTATCCTGATGTTTTTGTTTTGATATTTTAATCTTATTATGACAAATGTACTTTCAAACTTGACCTAACAAAGTTTTAGTTTTAGCTCATTTGAACATCTGTAGTCTCAGAAACGAGGTTTATGAAATTATAAACATCTGTTCTAATGGAATTCATGTAATAGCCCTATCAGAAACAGACCTAGACAGCAGTTTTGACAATTCACAGCTAGCTGTTGAGGGGTAAAGACTATTTAGAAAAGCTAGAAATCAAAATGGTGGGGTTGCTGCATTTTATTTTGGCAAAAAGATTGAAGTTACTCCAAGGGAAGATTTGATGTGCAGCGATATTGAAATGATATAGTTACAACTAAATATTGAGTTTAACAAACCCATTGGGCTGCTGTTACTGGCCTCCTAGTTCAAATGTAGATCACTTGGAAAAGATATGTGATGTCATTGAAAAGGCATCTGCTCAAACCAAAGATATCTTTCTTCTGGGAGATTTCAACATTGATTGGTTTTCCAAGAAGTGTTACTTACGCAGAAAGGTGATTTCTATAACTAATGCTTGTAACCTCATGCAGATTGTTACACAACCCACAATAATTTCTTTGAATGGTGAATTTAAATCAACATGCATTGACCACATTTTTACAAATGTGTATGAGTTGTGTTCATATGTCATCTCAGTTGGAGTAGGATGCAGTGATCATAATTTAATCATCACAACAAAGAAAACTAAATTGCCTAAATCTGGTGCAAGGATTGTCTATCGAAGGTCTTATAAAACTTTCGATCCTAATGCATTTGTGGATGATGTTAAAAGGTCCACTTGGTCGGCGGTTTGTGACAAGGAGAACGTTAATATTTCTTAACGTATTTTTATGGATAGGTTTGTGAAAATTGTTGACAAACGTCCACCAATTAGAAAAAGGTCGATAAAAAGCAATAATGCTCCTTGGTTAGATGCTGAGCTAAAATCTCTAATGAGGGAAAGGGATAATGCTGAAGCTGAAACTCTAAAATCTAAAAGTGATATGGATAAAAGGTATTATTGCAAGTTGAGAAATAAAGTGACAAAGCTAAATAGATTAAAAAATAAAATATATTTTAGCCAAAAGATTAGCAGCTCATAAAATGATAGCAAGCAATTGTGGAAAGTTATAAATGAAATAATGTGTAAAAAAACCAAAGCGTTCTAATATGTTCTTGGAAACAGCAGAGAAATAATCACTAAACCTTTGGATATAGCAAATCATTTGAATGACTTTTTTATAAAGAAAACTGCAAATTTAAGATCTAGTATGTCACCATACCCTAAGGATTCACCTTGTAATAATGTGAAAAACATTATTACAAGGTGGAATAAATCTTTTTTATTAACATTTGGTACAGTTAAAGAGGAAATTGTTGAAAAGATGTTGCTCTTTCTCCCTGAGGAAAAAGCTGCAGGTTTAGATCATCTGGATGGCAACATTTTTAAAACGGTTGCTAACATCCTGTGCAAGCCTATCAGTCCCATTTTTAATAGATCTGTGCTAAGTGGTGTGTTACCTGAAATTTGGAAGCAGTCTAAAATTATACCTTTAGTAAAAGATGATAGATTAGGCCTTTCCGAATCAAATTGTAGACCTATTAACATTCTCCCTATATTGAGCAAAATATTTGAAAAGTTACTTTTTAATCAAATGCTGCAGTACTTTGTATCAAATGATTTGCTCTCCAATTCACAGCATACTTTTAAGCCAAGATACTCCACTAACACTGCATTGGTACAAATGGTAGACCAGTGGCTTACTTTCATGGATGACAAAATGCTTGTTCGAGCTGGATTTTACAGCAGCTTTTGATGTTATTGACCATGACATTTTGTTGTCTATGTCACGGTCTTGGGATTTGGTGTTTCAAGTTTGTAGTTTTTCCTTCCACTTTGTTTTCTTCCCCTTTTTACCCCAAGGTGCCCTCTTGTTTTGTTCCTCCTGTTTGTGTCTCAAGTTAGTAGTTTTCCTTATTCAGTTTAATTATTAAATGTATGTATTTATTTCTGGCAGTTCCTTGTTTCTGTATTTCTCCTGGCTCTTAGATGTTTTCACCTCTGTCTATGTCCACCTTCCCATTTGTGTTTCCTCAGTTTATCTCTTTATTTAATTATTCCTTCTGTTCTCCAGTGTTTCCTTAAGTTTCCCTTAGATTTCTCCTTGGTCTTATCTTTAGATAGTTTCTAGTTTAAGAGCTTTCTGTTTTCCTTGCCTTTCTTGTCTCCCTGCCACTCTGCTCCTTACCCAGTTTCACTCATTATCCTCACCTGCATCTGCTTTCACTAATTAGTCTCCTGCTCCTTCTCTGTTCACATCCTCACTCTACCCTCAGTCTATATTCGGTTCTCACTCAGTCACAACTCGCTGGTTCGTTGTCATCCTCTGCCTGGTTCCTGTTCCTCCCTGTGCTCCATTGTTCCTCCCTGTGCTCCATTGTTCCTCCCTGTGCTCCATTGTTCCTCCCTGTGCTCCATTGTTCCTCCCTGTGCTCCATTGTTCCTCCCTGTGCTCCATTGTTCCTCCCTGTGCTCCATTGTTCCTCCCTGTGCTCCATTTTGATCTTCCCTAGTTCATGTAAGTTCCTTGTTTTGTTATTAAATCATCCTTATTTGTACTTTGCTGCATTTGGGTCTTTAAATCCTACCAAAACATGACAGTCTAAGCTTTAGTGTTATGGGTTTTTACATCAGTCGGTGTCTTTGATATGCAGTTATCTGTCTGGTAGAAGTCAGCAGGTATTTTCTGATGGGAGCTTTTCTGATTGTAAACAGTTGTCATGTGGTATTCCTCGGGGCAGCTGTTTGGGTCCATTGTTGTTTTCGGTGTTTGTTAATGACTGTTAGTCACATGCTCTTTCAAGAGCAGACGTTGTACTTTATGCAGATGATGCTACAATGTTTTATGCATCACTTAAAATAACTGACACAAGCTGCACCTTGCAGAATGAACTTAATGCCATTACAAATTGGGTGAAACGTAACAAATTAGCTCTCAATATATCTAAAACTAAATGTATATATTCTTTGGTACTAAACACATGCTTGGCAACCCTTGTAACTTAAACCTAATTATTGATACATCTTTGGTAGAGCAGGTGAGTCAGACTAAACTCTTGGGTGTGAAGCTGGATAGTCAGCTCTCTTGGGCTGATCAGATTGACCACATTGTGTCCAAAATGGTCAAAGGCACTGCTTTGTCCCAGAGATGTTCAGCGTATTGTCCACCATCAGTTATGAAAACAGTCGTCCAGAACAGAGCCGCAAGAGTAGCCCTTGGTTGCTCTTTTCACACCAGTGTGGATAAAATGCATACCAGGTTGGGCTGGCTAAAGGTGTAGGACAAACTCAATATAAGTCTTCTCTGTTATATGCACAATGCTCTATTTAAAAACAATCCAAGATCTTTTGTAGATAAATTGCTTTTCAGTGGGTATTGTCACCAACATGTTACATGCCAGGTGAGCTCAGGGGTTTTAGTGGTTCTATCTGCAAGGTCCAATTGTATGACCAGAACAGTTTTATTGAGATCGTCATCTGCTTGGAATATATTGAATTTAAGAACAAGGCATTTATCCCATATGTAATTTCAAGAAGTCTCTAAAACAGATGACAATAGCATTAAACCTGTCAATTTGTGACTGTTATAGGTATTGACATCTTCTAATGCTGTATGTGCATGAATGTGTGTATGTTATATTATGTTATATTTATGTATGTCCTACATGGGCCCCAGGAAGACTAGCAACCATATTGTGGAAGCTAATAGGGATCCAAATAAACAATAAACTGGGGAATCCAGTGTTTCCCAAATGGCCTCGCCTGCCTCTCTCTTCCTTGTGGTGGCGTAAACATACACAAACACATCGCAAGTACTGGTTGCGTGGCAACGGTAATAAACAAATTGTGCTACTGTGTTCAGTATATTGTCGCTTTAATGTATTATTTTGTCTTTGTTTTTTGTCCTTAAGCCTAAAGCAACAACTTTCTGCAGTTGACACAGTTCCCTCTCAAGCAGCAACTACAGTAAACGGTGTCACAAGCAATGTCATCTGGCTATTAAGGTAAAAAAAAAAATTGTGTACTGCTTTGCACTTCACAAGTTGAAAGAGGCTTACCATCATCACAGAACATATATACTATTCCAAATTAAAATGCAGCAGAATATGTTTTGAAGTTATGTGTTGCGCCATTTAAAATGTAATGGATGCAAAAGTTGAAAGGACAATCTAATGTTATATCTATTCTAGTGATATGAATATAGCCCAAGAAATGCTGCTTCTCCATTTGTCCTTGGCATTCAAGTAACTTTGAATATGATGCATTAACAATTTGATTTCTTTACATTTTACAGCCTCCACTGGCAAAGTTCTCCTGCAACAGCATTTGATTTGAACGGCTAATGTTAGGTAGATCTTAAACCCTAGGTACCTTTCATTCTTAGTTTTAAGTTGATTTTTATGCTGCTCTGATAATCTAGTTCTAATGAGATTTGATGTATTTTTGTCTGTATTTTCTAGATTCAAAAAAGATAAAATTGTCTCTTAAAACATGTAAGAGTTCAGGCTGACACACGGACAGAACGGTTGAAACACTACAGACTAAGACATGGAATGCTTAGCTGTGGCCAGACAGTGCCTTGCCTTTAATAAGGATTGCTCTTGTTCATTTAAGATGTTCAATGCCCAGAATATTCATTTATCCAGGCAGCATCCCGAAACAATGACATCAACATCTTTTACTTGTGTCCTGTGCAGTGCGGCTTGTTTTTATTCAGAGAGGCAATATTTTGAACATCTTGGAAGCCATTTGAGGAGATTTGAAGTAGTTGCATGTGTATTCAAAAATTGCACCTTCACCTTAAATATATATTCAACTTTCGCCTCACACAAACATAGGAAAAATGTTCCACACAGCACGGCCCCATGTTCACATGTTTGCGCGAGCTGCATGCAAGTTGATTGACAGCCGACAATGCGGAAACTCGAATTCTATTGGCTAAAAAAAAAAATCGGTGCTCAGTGTGAAATGCATCGGGGTCTAGAGGAGGAAGGTGGGATTAAAAAAATAAGTGGTGTGGAGCACTACCCTTTTATCATATAGTATTGAACCCCCAATATCTTTAAAATGTATAAAACTTTGATACATATATTCTCTGGACTGCAGCTTTAAGGTCCCCCTCCCCAGATTTTTTTTTTTTTTTTTTTTTACACGGATAAGTGGATCGTCTATTTCTAAAATCTCTGGCTCTTGGATTGGTGTGGATTTATTAGGCGTTTAAGAACTGAGTTCGATAAGGAAGTGATGTCAGAAAACACGCGCCACAGCCATCTTAAGAACAACTAAATCTGCAGGTAACTGTAGGGAGGATGTACTTCCAGGTCAGAAGTGACTGTGATGTCATATATGTGGGTCATTGACTGATGTGGGTCTGCCTTTTTTCCGCGCATGCCTACTAGGTCGGGGTTGCGCCAGTGGGCGGGGGAGAGGAGGTGGTCGTAAACTATGCTTTGTGTGTGTGTGGACAGGTATAAGGTTAGGTAGGATATACCTTGTATAACCTTAGCTGTGTTAATGTAGAAGTAACCTCAGTCAAGAGAGGTGAGATCAGTTTTTTTTAAACAGAGAACTGGGGAGCAACATGCAGAACATGTTCAGACTGCTTTGTCCAGTCTGAATAATTCCCCATGCTATGGTGTGAAAAACCAATGTGCACTGTCTAAAAAGCTTGAGCACTTTCATGTTACATCTGGGTATCTTCCAGATGTTGTACATGACCTTTTTGAAGGTATTATTCCATTGGAATTGGCAATCTCTTTTGATGCCCTCATCAAGAAAAGTATTTTTCTCTCGTTGAACTAAATGATGTCTCCTTCAGTTCCTGTACAAGTGGAGTGATAAGACAAATCTCCCTCATGTTGTCCCTGGCAACTTTTCGAATCGTAAAACAGTGGGAGGCAATGCTCATGAAAATTGGTGCCTGCTTAGTCTGCTCCCTCTGATGACAACAGATGTGGCTTTGGATGTTCTGAAGGATGACATTAAAGATGCACAATTTCCAGGTGTCACAAGACTACATATTGCCAACACTGAACTGTTCAGGGACAACCTATGCTGCTGAAATGGTGGTGTGCCATGGTTCTACTGCTGGGTTGCCAGACTTTGCAGAGGTGCTTTAAATAATGATAGTTCATAACAAACTAACAAAAATGGCATGGTACAATGAGCACCTTGGAAGTTATGAGTTGGAGAACACAATCAATGAGAAAGTAATTGAACAAAAGGATGTTCCAGATTTTTATCCTTTGGCAGCACTGGCAGGAAGACGTCTGGTAACCTTGAAGCACCACATTTGCCTCCCTTATTAGGAGTCACAAATGCAGGATGTTGAAATTCGAGTTTGAGCATTATTTTTGTATGGACATTAAACACCTCTAACCTGTCTCCAGCTACAGATTCATTTACAGGGGATTGCAAGTCGACAGTCTTAGGTGCTGTACAGATTGGTCATCACATCTAATCCTATTTGTAACAACCAGCATTTATTTCTGGTCACAAATGAATACTTTTTTCTGGATTTAAATGATAAAATACTGATGATGATGATCTAATGAGTTAGACTAACATCAGGACATAGTTGTTACTTCACATCAGAATTTATGTCTGTAAAGACACATTTTTTGTGTTTCTGATGCAGCTTTCTCTGCCAGGGTGGACACGCCAGTAAAGCTCCGCATCATTCTTGGAGACTACAATATTTGCAAACTCATTCTACCTGAAGGTAGAATACCAACCAGCTTCACATACCTTAATTGTGCTATCAGAGACTCTTTTGATATTTGTGGGGATTTTTCTGTGCTTTACCAGGACATGGATTTCAGTGGTCAGTTTTTCACTCTGAGCAGGACTGGAGATGTGGAGGATAAAGCAACATTAAAACTTGTGCCAGTCAAGCCAGTTGTCCTCACTCTCTGTCTGGTGGAAAAAATAGAGTTTGACTCACCTCCACCATGAGAATCCTCTAAAACTATCTCCACCCACTCATCATCATCAGAAACCACCATTCCCTTCTCCCCTGATGAAAGCGGAACTTCCCGATGCTCTCAACCATGGCCAGCCAGATTTGAAATACTGACATTTTCCTTAGATGTAGAACAACATTTGCAGGCTGGAAACCAAGCATTCCTGAAGAATGGTGCCCTGCTCAACCACCGAAGTTTGACAAGCAGCATACTGGAGAAGTGTTTTTTTGTTACACAACATACCCCCACAGGGATTCAAATTTTGACAGTGGTTGAAGCCTTAATTGAAACAGTCCCATGTCTCAAGGAACCAGGATCTTTTAATGGCCTTTATGGGTGGCAGCAAAGGATGAAGTGGGGAATTGCCATGCAAAATTGAGAGGCCGTCAACTTGCCTGTCCAGAACTGTGAAGTGAACTCACAGAGAAGACAGAGATCAAATGAGAATGCTTCAAGCAAAGGCATCAAAAAGCCCAAGAAAGCAGAGGTAAACTATCTGCCTCCACTGCCAACTGGGGACACAGAAGCCACTTTAGAGAAGGAAAGGGTATACGTGCTGTAAGAAGAAAAACAATGAGGGGATAATATCTGAGAAAATGGAAAGATCCTTCTCCCTCCGAAGACAGGAAGTCGTTAAGCAGTGCCCCACCAGCCAAGATTTCCAGGAGAGATGGCCTGCTCTTTTCTCTGAAGCTCAGGTAAAACAAGTGTCTGTGTGTTGCCTTTATAAATCTATTAAGAAATATTTTTTATTATAAAGAAAAAAGTAAATAGCATATTTGGACCTTCTTTTTTCAGATCAAGGAGGAATTCAAAAGGATCACAACGGTTCCCTTGGAAAGAACTCTTCTAACGAAGCTGGACCTATACACTCCCAAAATGCAGGAGATATTCAGCAAAAAAAGGTGAAGTAGCTGGGACCAAAATACGACCACTTCTGGATTCAATCAGCCAAACTTTTTTGGCTCAAGACCGATTACAGAAATGTGATGTTTTGATTGGAACCCAGCCTGATATGTCTTTGTCACACATATAGAAAGATAGATAGAAAGATAGAAAGATAGATAGATAGATAAAGAGAGAATGAATAAATAAATATTCATGTGGTACTTCCAACACAAGCATCTTCTGTCTGTTAAAGTAGTGATGAGATGAGGCGATTATTGACGCCCTGATGGAGTTCCCATTTTTGAAGATGGAGCCTTTATTGGTCCCTTTGAACAATTTATTTTCCAAATTAAAAAAATGCTTCATATTTCTGCTTGTTTTTTAACAAACAAAAATGTAATATATATATAGAAGCCCATTTCCACCAATTAAATAAAATAAATAGATGAAATGATATGATAATGAGATTTTAAAAAAGTCATAAGATTACAAAAAGAAATCTCAATTATTTAGGCTCCCTTTGTGTTTCACAACTTTTCGTTTTGCATGCTGGTTGGCCTGAAAACAGTTTCTGTCCTTGTTTAGCCAAAAGCAAAGAAATGTTAAGCGTTCTTGGGTGATGTATCAATATGACAAAAAAACAATGACTCACAGAACTAAAATTTTAATCTTGATGAAATTTTGTTTAATGCATGAAAAGCATCTAGCAGGATGAATACCTAGGGCTGAAAATGTCAATGAATTAAGTCATATTCCTGACATGAAAAACTGAGTGAAATTTCGGGTAATGATCGTCTCTCCATGCTTTTCTTTTCTCCTCTCCTCCCTTTTACTTTGTTCTTTTCTTGTCTCCTCCCCTTTCCTTTCTACTCTCCTCTTTCTTCCACTCTCTTCTCCTTGATTCTCTCTCCTCTGCTTACCTCTCCCATTTTCTCGTGTCCTCTTACCTCCCCCTTCTCTCTTCTCTCCTCTGCGTGCCACATGAACATGTGTATTCAGTGTTTCCAATAATGAGAGACAGGAAATAAAGTTCAGGAATCACTAGAGTTGTACATGACGTCCATAAGGCCTGGGGCCTGTACCATGAAGGTGGCTCAACAAACTCTGGGTTACAGGATTGGTTTTGAATCGACAAAACCAAACCGATGCAATCAGGCTTAATTGGTACCATGACGCAGGTTATCAACTTTCTCTGTCAACTCAGGCTTTGATCCTTAAGCTATGATCAATCCACAGGCGCGTGCACATAAAAGAGTGACGACGACACTGAACAACCAATCGCGTTCGATATGGATAGAGCGAGAGCTATTTACTTTTCAATGGAGGAGCAAGAGATTATTCTCCAGAAATATGAAGAATTTAGAAATATTTTTCAAGCACGCAGTAACACTGTATCTGCTGCCAAAGCAAGAGAACAATCGTGGAGGAAGATTGCTTATTGTGTTAATCCGTGGGTTAAACGATTAATGTACATTTAAGTAGGCTAAGCATATTAAAATATATGTAATGCTAAAATGAAAATGTATTCGTGTTGAGATATATATATATGTATGTATATGTATATGTATATGTATATATGTATATGTATATATATGTATATATATATATGTATATATATATATATATATATATATATATATATATATATATATATATATATATATATATATATATATATATATATATATATATATTATATATATATATATATATGTGTATGTGTATATGTATATATGTATATGTATATGTGTATATATGTATGTATATATATGTGTATATATATATATATATATATATATGTATATGTGTATATATGTATGTATATATATGTGTATATATATATATATATATATGTATATATGTATGTATATATGTATATATATATGTGTGTGTGTGGATGTATGTGAAAGTATAGGCTATTACATCCTAAGAAAGATTGATATTCATTAATTTTTAGATGCAACCCCAACTCCAAACGGTCTTGGCAGCAGATCAAGACAAAATATAAAAATATAATTGAAAGTGGTGAGTATTTACCATATTTTTTATTATTTTCTTAGAACATTTAATCACAAACACTTGTTTGCAGCAAACAGAAAAAAATGTGAAATAAGGAAAACTGGGGGAGGGCCACCTCCTCAAGATTACACTGTGGCAGAGGAGTTGGCTCTGAGCAACAACAAGGGGCGGCCGATTATGGATGGGATTGCATGTGCTGTACAGTCAGGGCATGGCTTCGACGAGTCACATTTGTTATGTGCGGCTCAAGAAGCTCACAGAGATAAGACATTCCTTCCGCGGAAAATCTGTATCTTTCATACAAGTACGCATCAGGAAAGTCAAATGGATTTTCTGTCCCTAAAAACTCGTTCTCTACAAAGTGCTCGTCTTATAATTTGTGCGGAGATGTCCACAGGATTAGGGAGAAAAGGTGAAGCCATTGCAACAGAGAACAGACGCTGGGAATTAGTTACGTCACATATATATGTTTCTTTGCTCACAGCTGATTGGTCAAACTTCAGTCTGAGATCGCAAATCCAGAACATAACCTGCCCCGGAGCAGGTTAGCCGTGCAGCGCAAGATACCATGGCAATGAACACTGATCAAAGCCGAGCCACTTTCATGGTACCCAAAACCCAGGGTTGGTGGAAACTAAGCTGAAACATAGCTGGCTAGCCACCTAATCCGGGTTCATGGTACAGGCCCCAGATTTACTACAGGTTGTTTGTGAGTGCAAACTTCAGCTGTTATCAAAATATTGATATTTTTGACACTAGTCTGTAACTTGAATGCAAAAACTAAGCTGTACTATGCACCTGAACATGGATCCACATATATTTTACTGGGTATCAGCAGAGAGGCAGTTCAAGAGAACCAGGCTGAGCAAGTCCAAAGGATCTGTCTACCACACAAGTGAAGATGAAGGTGCATCCAACGCTGATGTGTTGATTATTATTGAAGGGACTGAGGTATTTGACAACTGTGGAAGTGTTGCAAAGGTCTGTCCCCTGCTAATGGGCATCATTTATGCCATGAACTTGGGTTACCCACCAAAAATGAAGTAAACTTTTGAAGTGTTTCAAAAGCTTGTGCTAGAGCTTGATGTCCTTAAGCTGTCCATGAAGATTTTGTCCCTGTGAAACAATCTTATAGTTTGAGTGCCCATGTTAGACCTGAGAGTTGTCTTTTCAAAGGGGGCACTAAAAGGAAAAAAGCGGCACATTTGTTCAAGTGGCCATTTGTTTATATTATCGCTTTAATTGTTATTTATATTGGTGCACTCTACTAAAGCGTGCTGTCTTCGGGTCAAGGAAGGACAGAGAAAAGAATAAGCATTTTCAAGATAAACCAGAGGTTCTCAACTGGTGGGTTGTGGGGCCATTTTCTAAGGGTCATGGATGTGAGTGCTATGTTGATGTTTGCAAAGCTTTTGGAAAATATTTTATTGAAAAACATATTTTTTTTAAAATAAAGGTGTTGAATTAAACAGTTGCCTCATTTTTTTTTTAAGTCATTGTTTCAATACACAAACATTAAGAACAAATTTAGGCAATCTAAACTGCAGAAAATTACATTAAATGTTACTTATAGTCTATATAAACGAAAGTAAAAAAAAAAAAAATTAAACTACCTTGAAAAGTCATTGATTTTAGGTGTGATTTTTCAATTCAGTTTATTTATATACCGCCAATTCACAACAGATGTCGTCTCAAGGCACTTAACAAGAAGTCATTTCAATAAATTTATACAAACATTCCAATCAGTTAAAAAGTTTCCTATTGAAGGAATCCCAGCAGATTGTGTCATTCATTGGCGTGAGGTTGGGCCCCGTTGATGCAGACTTTCCAACCACAGCAATCCTTCAGCAATCCCTCATACTGAGCAAGCATGTAGCGACGGTGGAGAGGAAAAACTCCCCTTTAACAGGAAGAAACCTCCAACAGAACCAGGCTCAGTAGGAGCGGCCATCTGCCACGACCGTCTGGGGGTTTGAGAAGACAGAGCAGAAACACAGAAGGAACAGAAGATCTGATATAAGAGAACTTTCTATGTTACAGAAAGTAAAAAGTTGATAACAGGACACAGTGGATGTTCAGTTACTGGGAGGATCATCCCAGTCGATTCCCCCCGTCCAACAGTGCATTGCAGCCAAGCAGGATACCAGACCAGGTATATCTTCTATGGAGAGAAAAACACTGAGAGAAAACAAAGTTAACAGTCGAAATAACAGAATGTACTGTAATACAACTGGAGAGTAGTAGGAGAAAAGGAAGTAGCAGAGTGAAGAAAATTGGTAAGTCTGTCCTCCAGCAGTCTAAGCCTATAGCAGCATAACTACAGAGATAGCTCAGGATGACCTAAGCCACTCTAACTATAAGCTTTATCAAAAACGGAAGTTTTAAGCCTGGCCTTAAAAGTAAACAGAGTGTCTGCTTCACGGACTAAAGCTGGGAGCTGGTTCCACAGGAGAGGAGCCTGATAACTAAAAGATCTGCCTCCCATTCTACTTTTAGAAATCCTAGGAACTACAAGTAAACCTGCAGTCTGAGAGCGAAGGGCTCTGTTAGGAACATAAGGAACAATTAGATCTCTGATGTATGATGGAGCTTGATTATTAAGGGTTTTGTATGTAAGAAGAAGGATCTTAAATTCTATTCTGGATTTAACAGGGAGCCAATGAAGAGAAGCTAAAACAGGAGAAATGTGATCGCTCTTTTTGATATTCATCAGAACTTTTGCTGCCGCATTTTGGATCAACTGAAGGCTTTTAATGGCATTTTGTGGACTTCCTGATAGTAAAGAATTACAGTAGTCCAGCCTTGAGGTAACAAATGCATGGACTAGTTTCTCAGCATCACTCCTGGACAGGATGTTTCTAATTTTAGCAATATTCCAGAGGTGAAAGAATCCTAGAAACCTGTTTTAATATGGGATTTAAATGTCAAGTCTCGGTCAAAAATAACGCCGAGGTTCTTTACGTTATTACTGGGGTCCAATTTAATGCCAACCAGATGAAGTGATTGACTAATCAGTTTCTGTTTAAGAACTTCTGGTCCAAAGACAGCAACTTCTTTTTCAGTTTGAAGCAGTCTGAGTAAAACTTACAAAGAAGGAAAGAGTAAAATTAAATGTCCATATTAATAATAATCAGTAAATCTGCTATTAAAAGTAACTAACATCCTGTAAGTATGGCTTACTTGATCGTCCTTGTAGAATTTACTTCAATTTCTAAATACAAAAACTTTCCAAGGTTTTCCTAAGTAAATAACACTCCACAGTGTGGGTCAACACACTTTGGGCCTTGTACTGACATACAGCATTGAGTGTGAGGAAATAACAGTCCTCCCTCAAAACCCGGTTCTGTCTGACCCCTACAATATTCATGTGGACTCTGAAAGTGATAGCCTAAATGCAGTCTTTGATGCTATTTTAGACTCAATTGGCTTTACTCAAAAAGTACAGGGATCCACCCACTCGGGTAAACACACTTTGGACCTTGTACTGACATACGGTATTGAGTGTGAGAAAATAACAGTCCTCCCACATAACCCGGTCCTGTCTGACCACTTCTTGATAACTTTTGAATTTACTTTAAATGACCATCTTAAATCTGAAAGAAAATTTCATTATAGTAGCTTTATCAGTAATTTTTTTTAAAGAATCTGTTCCATTCTTACTTTCCTCAGTGTCTCAGAGTAACACAGTGGAAGGCAGCAATTCCATCTCTAACCCTTCAGAAATTGATGGTTGGGTTCACATTGTTACATCCTCATTGTGTTTGGCTTTAGATAGTGTAGCCCCCTTAAAGAAAGTAATTTGCCATAGGAGGCTGACTTCTTGGTTTAACGCAGAGTTGCGTACTTTAAAGCAGAATACTAGGAAAATGGAAGAGAAAATGGCGCTCTGCACACCTAAAGCAATTTCTATTTAACCTGGAAAAATTGTCTACTGCTGTATAAAAAGACCCTTCGACAAGCTAGAACAGCATATTTTCCATCATTAATATAGGCCAATAAAAACAATCCTAGGTTTCTTTTTAGTACAGTGGCCAAACTTACACAGGGTCATAGCTCTGTTGAGCCAACTATTCCCCCAGCTCTTCTTATTGATGACTGTATGGGATTCTGCATGGATAAAATTAATTGTATTGAAAATAAAATCATTACCATACTCCCAAACATGATTACTTCTCTCTCAGTAAGTGAGACAGCATCGGAGAGAACTGTAGAACCTGTGTTTGGACTGTTTTGATTCAGTCGAGCTTTCGGAATTATAAAAAATATTAGCCTCATCTAAACCTTCAACTTGTATGTTGGACCCAATCCCAACCAAATTATTTAAAGGAAGTGTTCCCTTTGGTTCCTGGCCCCATTTTAGACATAAATATATCCTTAGTAAACGGATACGTACCACGGAATTTAAAATAGTTGTAAATAAACCTTTTACTTAAGGCAAGGCAAGGCAATTTTATTTGTATAGCACACTTTTAACAACAAGGACATTCAAGGTGGTTTACATGATTAGGGGATAAAGTAAAAACATAAGGCATAAAACACACACTGAGCATATGACATGGAAAAACTTTACTTAAAAGCAGACATGAATAGAGGATAAAGTAAAAACAGCAATAGAGTATGAAACACAAAACTTATGATGCATGAAAACACACTCAAAGGCAGCTCTAAACAGGTTTTTAATTGTGATTGAAAATAACTGTGTTTCAGCAGCTTTGCAATTGTCTGGAAGTTTGTTCCAGATTAGAGGAGCATAGAAAGTGAAAGCAGCTTCTCCATGTTTGGTTCTAATTCTAGGGATGTTGAGTTGACTGGAATTAGAGGACCTTAGTGTTCTAGGGGGTTGTTATAGTAACAGTAGATCTTCAATATACTTTGGTGCTAGGCCATTCAATGCTTTATGAAGTTTTAAAAGTATTTAGAAGTCTGTTCTTTGAGCTACAGGGAGCCAGTTTAAGGACTTTAGAACTGGGGTGATGTGCTCTACTTTCCTGGTTCTAGTGAGGACATGAGCAGCAGCGTTCTGGATCAGCTGCAGCTGTCTGATTGACTTTTTAGGCAGACCTGTGAGGACGCTGTTGCAGTAATCAATCCGACTAAAGATAAATGCATGGATGAGTTTTTCTAGGTCCTGTTGTGACATCAGTCCTTTAATCCTAGAAATATTCTTCAGGTGACATAAGGCTGACCATGTTATTGCCTTAATGTGACCCTGGAGGTTCAGGTCTGAGTCCATTACTACTCCCAGATTTCGGGCCTGATCAGTAGTTTCTAGCTGTATTGACTAAAGCTGTGTGCTGACTCTTGATCATTCTTCTTCAGGTCCAAAAGTAATTACTTCTGTTTTGTTTCTGTTCAGCTGGATAAAGTTATGGCACATCCATCCATTGATTTGCTTGATGCATTTACTTAGGGTTTTGATGGGTTCAAAGTCACCTGCTGACATTGTAATGTTGAGCTGAGTATCATCTGCATAGTTATGGTAGCTAATCTTGTTGGTTGTTATAATCTGAAACCAGATTGAAAAACATCAAAATAATTGGTAATTTTAGAAACTTTCTCTCCATCAAGATGACTTAGTTAATTACAGAATTATATCTAACCTTCCTTTCTTATCCAAAATCCTTCAGAAAATAGTTGCTAATCATGTATGTGCGCTTTTAAACTGTAACAACCTGTTTGAAGAATTTCAGTCAAGTTTTACAGCTCACCATAGCACTGAAACAGCACTGGTAAAGGTCACTAATGATATTCTTATAGCCTCAGGTAATGGAGTTGTGACTGTTCTGGTCTTGTTAGATCTCTTTTGACACAGTCGATCATAACATTCTCTTAGAAAGGCTTGAACATGTTGCAAGGATCAAAGCAACAGCATTAGTTTCTGTCCCACAGGATCCAGTTTGTTCATGTAAATGATAAATCTTCTTCACACTCAAGGGTTACTTGTGGAGTACCACAGGGTTCTGTGCTTGGACCAATTATTTTTACTATATATATGGTTCACTTGGTAAAATCATTAGACAGCATGGAATGAATTTCCACAGCTATGCCGATGATACACAACTGTATTTATCCATAAATCCTTATGACTCTATTCAGTTAGGTAGATTACAGGCATGTCTGGAAGACATAAAAACATGGATACTCATGCTGATATTAATGACATTCGTGAACAGCAGTCTGAGCTCCTGAAGCATGAATTTATCCACCTTTTTAATATTTAAAAAAACAGCTGTGTACTTTCTAGTTTTTGGTGCTACTAAGCTGGAAGGATTTTTGCTGTTAATTCTTCACTTTTTTATAACTTATGATGGTTAACAGCCGGGAGCAGCTGATTAACATTGCAAAAGCTGAAATAATACTTCAACTGAAGCCACAAATCCCTGATACGTTGAGAAGGAGGAGGAGGCGTGAATGCAGAGCAGGAGCAAAAGGAGACAGAGAAGGAGGAAGTTCAAACCATCTCCTCCATTGATCATAATGGGCAATGTGAGAACAGTGGCTAAGAAGATCGATAAACTTCAAGCCCTTGGAAGGAGTCAGCCAGAGTATCGTGAATGCAGTGTTATGTGTTTTACTGAGACGTGACTGCAGGATCATATCGCCGACTCCAACGTCTCTCTGCCAGGCTTCTTGACTATATGAGCAGACAGAGATCTGAAGACGAGAGAGAAAAGAAAAGGAGGTGGAGTAGCAGTGCTTGTCAACAACAGATGTCATCCAGGTGTTGTTACTGTGAAGTGTCGTACCTGTAGCCCAGATATTGAACTCTTGGCAGTAAGTCTTAGTCCATATTATTATTTACCAAGAGAGTTCCCCAGTGTAATTCTGGCAGTTTTTCACATTTCCCCTTTTGCCATTGCCGAAAATGCATGTTATGTCATCAGTTCCATCGTCACTAAGCTACAGACCAAGCACCTGAATGCATTTGTGTCAATATCTGGTGATTTTAATCATGCCTTGGTCTCGTCTACCCTTCCAACATTTCAACAGTTTGTCAGCTGCTCCACAAGAGAAAACAAGACCTTGGATTTGTTTTATGCAAATGTAAAGGATGCATACATGTCCAAACCAAGACCTCCTCTGGGACAATTAGATCACAATCTTGTTTTTCTCTGCTCGGAATATAAACCACTTGTTCAGAGGCAACCTGTGACAAAAAGAACTGTGAGAAAATGGTCACAGGATGCTGAATAATCCCTGCAGGGTTGTTTTGAGACCACAAACTGGATGACGTTTTGCCAACCACATGGAGAGGACATTAATTCCATGACTGAGTGTGTGACTGCCTATATAAACTTCAGTGTGGACAACATCGTCCCCACCAGAACAGTGCGATGCTTCCCTAATAACAAACCCTGGATCACCAGTGACCTGAAGAAACTGCTAAATAAGAAAAAAATAGCCTTCAGGGAGGGATACAGGGGATTACTGAGTATACAGAAGCAAATTAAGATCAAGATCAGAGACAGCAAAGAGGCATACAGTAAGAAGCTGGAGAACAAACTACAAAGGAACAATATCAGAGATGTCTGGTCAGGAATGAAAAAGATCACAGGCTTTAAGTACAGGAAGGATTGGCTAGATGGAAGTCTGAACAGAGCCAATGAACTGAACACATTCTTCAACAGTTTCAGTTCAGGAAATAGCTCAGCATCCTCTCTTCTATCCCCAGCCAAACAGACATCCCACTCTCCTCTGACCCACAGCTTTCCTGTCACATCTCAGATGTTTAATCCTTCACCTCAGTCCTGGACTCTTCTGCTTCCATAAGTTTGTTATCAACCAAGTCAGAAGATGCTGCTACCCCCTTTGACTCCCCCTCCCACTTGTCTGTCTCTAAAAGTCAGGTGAAGAGGCAGCTGGAGAAACTGAACCGGAACAAGGCTGCAGGTCCAGATAGTGTAACCCCCAGAGTCCTGAAGGCCTGTGCAGAGCAGCTCTGTGGGATTCTGCAGCACCTCTTCAACCTTAGCCTGATCCAGGAGATGGTCCCAGTGTTGTAGAAGACATCATGCCTTTTTCCAGTACCAAAGAAAAGAGCTATGAGCTATACCAACACTTAATTTCCCTCTGGGACCAATAAAGTATTTTTTAATTGAATTGAATACTTGGCTATCCTCTGCCACTGCTATGCACAACATCAGTTTTATAGACAATTTTGACGTCTTCTGGATTTTCTGGGAGGTTCTGTGGACAAGCGATCCACTGGTACGTTGTGAAAAAAGGGAATGTCAATGAGCCGAGAGAAAATGGTGGAATAATCAATTCAATTCAATTCAAAAATACTTCATTGATCCCAGAGGGAAATTAAATGTTGGTATAGCTCATATAATTAATTATTTAAGGAGTTGTTGTAGATGATGATAGCTGTGGGCAGGAAGGATTTCCTGTAGCAGTCTGTATTGCAGCGAAACTGAAGAAGCCTCCGACTGAAAACGCTCTGTTGTTGTATGACTGTTTCATGAAGAGGATGCTCAGGGTTGTCCATAATTCTTTTGATTTTATGAAGAATCCTTCTTTGCATCATCATCTCCAGATGTTCCACAGTTGTCCCAAGAACAGAACCAGCCTTCTTTATCAGGTTGTTTAGCCTATTTAAGTCCCTGGCTCTGATGCTGCTACCCCAACAGATGACGGCTGAAGAGATTACACTCTCCACAACAGACTTGTAGAAGATCTCCAGCATCTTGCTGCAAACCTTGAAGGACCTAAGCTTCCACAAGAAGTACAGTCTGCTCTGTCCCTTCTTGTAGACGGTTTCACTGTTGCGCCTTCAGTCTAGTCTGTTGTCAAGGTGAACTCCGAGGTATTTATACTCCTCAACCACCTCCACTTCTTCTCCCATGATGGAAACAGTTTTTGACTTATCCCTGTTTCTTCTGAAAACAGGGATAGTTCGACTCTAGGTTCACCGTGAGATCTACAAAGAGTGACTGAAAAGATATCAGTTAACTTTAGAAGAAGCTAGAGAATCTTTCTTTTCTGAAATCATTAAGAAAAACATTAATAATGGACGGACTCTGTTTGCAACAATGGAAAGACTAACTAATCCTCCAGTGATAGTAGAGCCTGAACTAAACTCGACCAGGGCCTGCAATGAATTTGCCAGCTTTTTCACTAAAGAGATTCTAACTCATCCCTCCTGTCAGGTGTCTTCCCTCAGGCTTTAAAAACAGCAGTTATTAAACCACTGCTAAAAAAGAACCTGGACAACACGTTAATGCAGAACTACAGGCCAATTTCTAATTTTCCATTCATCAGTAAAATTATTGAAAAAGCTGTTTCAGCAATTAAATAGCTTGATAACAATGACCAACTACTTTGATGTTTTTTAGTCTGGTTTCCGTGCTCACCAAAGCACTGAGACTGCCCTCATCAAAGTTTTCAATGACATTTGCAAAAATCCAGACTGTGGTAGAACCACAGTGCTGGTTCTGTTGGACCTCAGTGCAGCATTTGACACTGTTGATCATAATGTACTATTGGAACGACAGGAGAGTTGAGTGGGACTCTCTGCTACAGTACTTGGCTGGTTCAAGTCTTACCTAAAGAACAGGGACTTCTTTGTTTCAATAGGAAACTTTTCATTTGAGCGAACAGAAATCACATGTGGTCACATTTAATATCTGCATGATCCCACTAGCCCAGACTATAACACCCAATAACTATGTGGATGATTATCAGCTCTACATTACGATGTCACCAGGTGACTTTGAACCCATCCAAACCCTAAATAGATCCATAAAGCAAATCTAAGGATGGATGTGCCATAGCTTTCTCCAGCTGAACAGAAACAAAACTGAAGTAATTACTTTTGGACCTAAAGAGGAAAGATCAAGAATAAGCACACAGCTTCAGTTAATACAGCTAGAAACTACTGATCAGCCCCGAAATTTAGGTGTAGTAATGGACTCAGACCTGAACCTCCAGGGTCACATAAAGGCAATACCAAGGTCAGGCTTTTATCACCTGAAGAACATTTCTAGGATTAAAGGACTGATGTCGCAACAGGACCTCAAAAAACTCATCCATGCATTTATCTTTAGTCGGATTGATTACTGCAACAAAAACTGCCTAAAAAGTCAATTGGATAGCTGCAGCTGATCCAGAACCCTGCTGCTCGTGTTCCTCACTAGAACCAGGAAAGTAAAGCACATCACCCCAGTTCTAAAGTCCTTACACTGGCTCCCTGTAGCTCAGAGAATAGACTTCAAAATACTTTAACTAGTTTATAAATCATTACATGGCTTAGCACCAAAATATGCTGAAGACCTGTTGAACACTCAGTTCCTCCAAGTCTAGCCTACTAAACATCCCTAGACTCAGAACTAAACATGGAGAACCAGCTTTCAGTTTCTATGCTCCCCTTATCTGGAACAGACTACCTGACGAGTGCAGAGCAGCTGAAACTCTGAACAGCTTTAAATCAACACTAAAAACCCATCTGTTTAGAATTGCCTTCGAGTAAATGATTGATGTCATATGTATGAAATGTGTTCATGCTCTCTTGCTTTATTGATCTTTCTCTTGCCTTATTGTGTATCCTGTGTAATGCGTTTCTTTTACTTTTAATTTCCAATGTTATATTCCATGTCTGTCTGTTTGTTTTGTTTTTATTGTTTTTTAAATCACCAAATCACGTAAAGCACCTTGAATTACCCTGCTGGTGAAAGTGTGCTGGTGCTGTTCACAAATGGTTCCCATCCTATCTCACAGACAGGACTTTTATGGTAAGTTTAGATACCTGCTCCTCTAAGCTACACAGGGTTACATGTGGTGTGCCCCAGGGTTCAATTGTAGGCCCAGTGCTTTTTAACCTTTATATGCTCTCTCTTGGCAGTGTCATCAGAAGACATGGAGTTAACTTTCACAGTTATGCTGATGATACACAGTTATACATCTCCACGTCTCCCGATGACACATGGCCAATGGATGTCATCGGTCCTGTAGCTCAGAGAGAGAAACCTTTACCAAAACTACAATCACTATCATCCTTCTTTACTAGTGAATAACCTGGGCTTGATTTTGACTCTGAGATTACTTTTATCCCTCACATTAAAAACATTACTAAAATAGATTTTTATCATCTAAAGAACATTGCCAGAGTCTGCCCTATTCTCTCTAGGGCCAACACGGAGACACTGATGTATGCTTTTATTTCCAGTAGAATTGATTACAGTAATGCCCTGCTTTGAGGTCTTCCCAAACAGAGTATATCGGGTTTACAACTTATACAAAATTCACCAGCAAATGTTCTGGTGAAGACCAGGAGGCAGGAACACATTACACCTATATTAAGCTCTTGCATTGGCTCCCCGTATATTTTAGGATCCATTTTAAGGTTCTTGTAATAGTTTTTAAGTGTCTTAATGGTATTGGGCCTTCTTATCTCTCTGAACTGCTTTTACAATTTGAACCTTCGCGGTCTCTGCGCTCCTCTGGCAGCCGTCTCATTGTCATCCCAAAAGTCAGGACACACACTCACAGCGAGGCGTCTTTCCGTTATCATGGCCCTCACCACTGGAACAGGCTGCTGGAGAAACTCAGGGCCATAGAGAACGTTCATCTTTTTAGGAGCAGGCTCAAGACACCTTTTTAGACTAGCTTTTAACTGATTACTATTTATTACATTTTGTCAATATTTTACTATTTAATCTAATCACATTTATCCCAGTTATTTTTATATCTTAACCTGTTATTTTAATCTTCCTTCCAGTGTTTCCTCTATGGGAGCCCTATGCCTCGGGAGTGGTGGTCAGCTGTAGCTGCCTCTGTGCTCTCCAGGTAATTCTCGGGTGGAGGTCGGGGTCTCGGCCTTGCCTCCACTGGGCGCCCTGTGTTGGTGCTGCTGCTGCTGTTGATGTGCTGCTGCCGGTGCAGATGGCTCCTCTGATGGTGTTTCCTTACCTGACTCATCTGTACTCGGCCCTACGTCCTTTTTGTTGTTGCTTTTAAGTGTATGTGCATGAGGGTTGGTTTGGGGAGAGGGGGTATAACTGTGATCATGTTTTTAATTCTGTGGGGGAGTGATGGGAATGTGGTTTTATGTGGGCTCATTTTAATCTGTAAAGTACTTTGAGATGCAATGTTGTACGAAAAGCACTTTATAAATAAAGGTTGATTGATTGATTGATTGAAAACTGGCATCTTCCTCAGGGAATCTGCTCCTCGTTACGCCTCTGATTAATCCTGATCAGCTTAAGCTGGAAACCACACCTGTTACACCCTACAGAGGAGGGTGGTAGGAAACGCACACGCACACTCTTTCTGATTAAGGGCTTGAGATGAAAGGCAGCAGGACCAATCATACATAAGTTAGGAGTACCATGGGAGGAAGTGGGCGCGCCAGAGGCATTCTGGGCTATCTAGCTGTAGCCCCTTTCAAACAGGCCATGAAAAACTGTAATTTTCTGGACTTTATCTGTTTTGATTTTGAGTCTGAAAGCAATCTTCTGGACTTTGTCCGGATACCCTTTACCTGTAATTTTTGCGGATGAAGACCTAGGAACAAGAGCGGACTTTTCGTGGTATGGTGTTTGGATTCAGATTATCAGGAAATGTTCCGGAAAAGTTGGAGTTGTGTGGGTCCAGCACATACAACCCCCCACCCCCCAGACATTCATCAGGATCCTCCGGTACATTTCTTGCGGTGTGAAAGCAGCCGAAAAGCAATGTTCCAGAAAATAGTGGTGTATTTGAAAACACAACTCCGGTTAAAGACTGGATGGAATTGTCCGCAAATATTCCAGAACTTCTGTCTGAAAACGGCTTGTAACTGTCAGAAGCAGAAACAAACCATAAAATAGAAAGTGAGTGCAGTGGAACGCCTTATTGTGAATAATAAATATTAATTCTTCTTTGGTATCATTGTGTTACATTTAAGATGGGAAATGTTAGACAACAGAAAATAATCTCTAGTAATTTTGTTCAGAGAGCACAAGGCATGTTTCCACTATCAGAAGTTCCAAGTAATTTTACCAGATCTTCACATTATGCATGTCTCCATTAAACTGGGCCAAATCATATCAAATCAAACTTTATTTATAATTAGTTTTTCATGCAAAAGTTGCAGCTCAAACTGCTTTACGGGTTAAAATGACCCAACATAAACCATGTTCCCATCCCTCACCCACAAAATTAAAAGCATGATCACAGTTATACACCCCTCCCCCCAACCCAATTCCCATCCACACAAGCACTTGAGAACGACAATAAAAAGGACATAAAAAGGAAATTGGGCCAAGTGCAGATGAGTCGGGTAAGGAAACGCCATCAAGGGAGCCATCTGCCCCGGCGGCGGCGGCAGATCGACCGCAGCAGCCAAGGTACACAGTGCGCCCAAAGGAGGCAAGGCCGAGACCCCCACCTCCACCCAAGCGTTACCTGGAGAGCACCGAGGTAGCTACAGCCGACCACCGCTCCCGAGGCAGAGGGCTCCCACAGAGGAAACAATGGCAGGAAGATTAAAATAACACGTTAAAGTATAGAAATAAAGGGGATATATATAATAAGACAGTAAAACACTGAAAATATAATCAAGCAATAATCAGTTAAAAGCTAGGCTAAAGAGGTGAGTCTTGAGCCTGCTCTTAAAACATGAACGTTCTCTGCGGCCCTGAGGTTCTCTAGCAACCTGTTTCAGAGGTGAGGGCCGTAATAGTAAAAAAAGACGCCTCACCATGAGTGTGTGTTCTGACTTTAAGGATGACATGGAGACAGCTGCCAGAGGAGCACAGAGACAGCAAAGGCTCATATGGAAAAAGCAGTTCGGAGAGATAAGAATGCCCAAGACCATTAAGACACTTAAAAACCATTAAAAGAACCTTAAAATCAATCCTAAAACATACGGGGAGCCAATGCAATGATTTCAAGACAAGTGTAATGTGTTCCTGCCTCCTGGTCTTCATCAGGACACGTGATGCTGAATTTTGTAGAAGTTGTAAACCTGATATACTCTTTTTTGGGAAGACCAGAAAGCAGGGCATACCAGTAATCAATTGTACTGGTGATAAAAGCATGCATCAGTGTCTCTGTGTTGGCCCGAGAGAGAGTGGGGAAAACTCTGGCAATGTTCTTTAGGTGATAAAAGCCTATTTTAGTGATGTTTTTAATGTGAGGAATAAAAGTCATCTCAGAATCAAAAACCACGCCCAGGTTCTTCACCTGTAAAGAAGGATTAAAATACAGTGATTGTAGTTTTGGTAAAAGTTTCTCTGTCTGAGCCTCAGGACTGATGACTAAAACTTCAGTTTTGTTGCGCTGGAGAAAGTTTTCTGCCATCCAAGATTTTGTCTAAAATATCTCTGCCACATCGCTGCAACAACACTGTGTCACTCGCAGCTCTTTCGTTTATTTATAAGCCCTAAACAAAATGTTTCCGCAGATAATACTTTTTAAAAGTAAGCTTAAAACGCACCTTTTCTGTCAAGCTTTTAATACCTAGGAGTGTTGAAACTTTTACATTCTGTTGTACTTTTGTTTTTATTTGTTTTGATTCCCATTTTATTGTTGCTACAATAAGTAATCATAAAATTCAACTTTAATATTTATTGTTCCTATTTGTTTTATCAGTTGTGCTGCTGCTTTATTTTTTTATTTGAGTCTCTTTACCCTTGTCTTGTTACACATTTTCTTATTGCTGACTATATTTTTGTCTTTTACTGTAAAGCACTTTGGTCACCTTTTGGCTGTAAAGGCAAGGCAAGGCAAGGCAATTTTATTTGTATAGCACACTTTCAACAGCAGGGTAATTCAAGGTGCTTTACATGATTTGGTGATTT
The DNA here is from genome assembly GCA_963556495.2 of Valencia hispanica. NCBI lineage: Eukaryota > Metazoa > Chordata > Actinopteri > Cyprinodontiformes > Valenciidae > Valencia > Valencia hispanica. Next base: position 2,010,592 of record OY747701.1, on the reverse strand, counting down.
AAAAGAAACACATAAAAGAAACACACATTACACATGATACACAATAAAGCAAGAGAAAAATAAAAAAAGCAAGAGAGCATGAACACATTTAATACATATGACATCAACCATTTACTCAAAGGCAATTCTAAACAGATGGGTTTTTAGTCTCGATTTAAAGCAGTTCAGAGTTTCAGCAGCTCTACACTCGTCAGGAAGTCTGTTCCAGATAAGGGGAGCATAAAAAGTGAAAGCTGCTTCTGCATGTTTAGTTCTGAGTCTAGGGATGTTTAGTAGGCTAGAGTTGGAGGACCTGAGTGGTCTTGGTGGTTGGTACCATGACAACAGGTCTTCAACATATTTTGGTGCTAAGCCATGTAATGATTTATAAACTAGTAAAAGTATTTTAAAGTCTATTCTCTGAGCTACAGGGAGCCAGTGTAAGGACTTTAGAACTGGGGTGATGTGCTCTACTTTCCTGGTTCTAGTGAGGACGCGAGCGGCAGCGTTCTGGATCAGCTGCAGCTGTCTGATTGACTTTTTAGGCAGACCTGTGAAGATGCTGTTGCAGTAATCAATCCGACTAAAGATAAACGCATGGATGAGTTTTTCTAGGTCGTGTTGCAAAATCAGTCCTTTAATCCTAGAGATGTTCTTCAGGTGATAGAACGCTGACCTTGTTATTGCCTTTATGTGACCCTGGAGGTTCAGGTCTAAGTCCATTACTACACCTAGGTTACGAACCTGATCAGTAGTTTCTAGCTGTATTAATTGAAGCTGTGTGCTGACTCTTGATCGTTCCTCCTTGGGTCCAAAAATAATCACTTCAGTTTTGTTTCTATTCAGCTGGAGAACGTTATGGCACATCCATCCATTTATTTGGTCAATGCATTGATTTAGGGTTTGAATGGGTTCAGAGTCACCTGGTGACATTGTAATGTAGAGCTGAGTGTCATCTGCGTAGTTATGGTAGCTAATGTTATTGGTTGCTATAATCTTGCCTTGTGGGAGCATGGATGCTCCCACAAGGGAGCATCCATGGATGGAGCCCTGGGGCACCCCACATGTGATTTCTGTTCGTTCTGATGAAAAGTTTCCTATTGAAACATAGAAGTCCCTGTTCTTTAGGTAAGACTCGAACCAGCCAAGTACTGTACTAGAGAGTCCGACCCAGCTCTCCAGTCGTTCCAATAAAATATAATGATCAACAGTGTCAAATGCTGCACTGAGGTCCAACAGAACCAGCACTGTGGTTCTTCCACAGTCTGTATTTATGCGGATGTCATTAAATACTTTGACGAGGACAGTCTCGGTGCTGTGGTGAGCGCGGAAACCAGACTGAAAAGCATCAAAACGGTTGGTCATTGTTATGAAGCCATTTAACTGCTGAAACACAGCTTTTTCAATAATCTTACTGATGAATGGGAGATTAGAGTAAAGCTCTAAATAGATCAACATTGATTGACTGATTGCAATAAAACGTTTTTCTATGCCTCCACGTCACCCACCCACATCAAGTACCTTGAATTCAGTGTCAGTGGAGTTTTTTTTTACCTCTTGGTTGCCATGGTTACCAGTGAAATGCCCTCTTATGTCTATGCAGAATATTTATTAGGTACTTTCCATTGACAGTTTATGACAGAAAGTGGGTGTGTAGGAGGTGGTATGATCCAAAATCACTCGAGCACATTTTTAAGGAGAGTGAGATTTATTAGGCTGCAATTGTGTGCAGCTGTGTGTACTCAAAGTTTTATAGATCAGGGGTCTCATTTATAAAACATTGCGTAGAATCCCTACTAAAACTGTACGTACAACCAAAACAAAAAGTTTGCGTACGCCAAAAAGAATTCTGAATTATAAAACCATGCCTATGCACAGGTGTAAGCAATTTCCCCTTTATAAATCACACTCTTCCTGGAAGTTTGCGCACGTGAATTTGGTTCATATCCCACCCTGAACACGCCCAAACCCGGCTATAAAAGGTCAATGCAAAGCAGTACATGAATATTGATGCACATGAGGAAGATGCGAAATATGCTTCCCACCGCCAGAGTGGGTCTGCAACTGGAGGGGGCAAGTGTACACCCGAGCTCACACCACTGGACAGGAAGATGGCAAATATCCTGGGAAGAACAAGCCTGTATGGTCTTGTGTCAGAGAAGGAGGGCGACACCTTTTGTATATATTTTATTACGTGGCTACGTTAACAAATTTGAGCATGTTTTAAGGAGACAGTGTCTTTTCAGCTCTTTCACAGTTTGTAGATGGCGAGGATGAGGAGGCTGAAGAATAGGAGGTTGCCCAGCGTCCGGCTGCCCCCAGCACCAGTGCTGCCGGTGCCCGTTGCGCATCCAGCAGTGGTTGGGTTCTGACTGACGCTGTGATGCAGACACAGAGAGACACCATCAGCGCCATCAATTCCGTGACCAATAAATTAAAAGAAATAAGGAGTGTGCTGTGCGACATGGTGACAGCCATTGGTGCCTTAAAGGAGTCATGACCTGTAATTTTCACTTTTCCACGAGAAAAAATGTATGTTATGATTGCCTAATGATTATACATTGGCTGGGAAGCCGACATTTAAAATTGAAGAGTTTGTTTACCCCTGGGTTCGTCAACCAGCCCACGTGCACGCGCACTCAAATACATAAATTTAATTTCTGGCCGACTTGACATCAAGTCGGCACAGGATATACCATATATAGACATCGCAGTCCTGGGCTGCAGGAAGCCCGCCCTCCCCATTACCCCTCTCCCCCTCGCCCCTCTCCCCCTCATATTCAGTCGAGCGCCGCCATTACTGAATTCTAGGGATGGGAATTCCAGCTCTTTTTGGAGAGCCAGTTCTTTTGGCTTGGCTCACCATAAAGAGCCGGCTCTTTTGGCTCCCATGTGGCTCCTCACATTTTCTGTTGCTTAAAGTGTATTTATCACCAAAATTAATGCAAAACGAAATGTACCAAAACCAGCGGGGGGGAATGAAAAAATTAAAAAAACGGCTCCCAATGACGAGCCGGCTCCCATCGTTCACTTCAAAGAGTTAGCTCTTAGAGCCGGTTCGTTCGCGACCGACATATCACTAAATTCTGATTCGAAGTACGAACTCGACCATGAAAGACGCAGAAATGTAGTGCACACGTGAGTTGCTGTGTTGTTGACTGCCAGAATCAACACGGAAATATTTTTTCTATTTTTTTTACGCTGGAATCCTTTACGAATTTGGGACAATATCAGGCAAAGTTGGCATCGAAACTCTGTTTGGAAAAAGGGGCCATTCCAACAATCAGAGACTGCAATTGAAACGGAAAAGGCTGTGTTTTTATTGCTCTACTGTGTGTAACAAACAGCAGCTACCTGCTAATATGGCTATTGTATGCTAGCAGGAGTAGTAGCTATGGGTTAGATATGCTGAAGCGTTACCTGCGGTGTCAACCCCTCTCCTTCCTGCCACCAATCGACGCATCCCTCATTTGCATTATTACAATGCCCTTCCACGACAGCCAAAATATCGCGTCAGATCTTGCGAGACAATAATGCCTTCAGAAATAAGGGTCAGAGGAGCTCTGTGTTTATTTTTTTCACTTATTTTGAACTTTTCTTTTTTAGAAGGGCCTGAAAGACTATAATAGAACGTGGGTATCCAAGGTAATACTAGGTTATGACTCCTTTAAATGATACATTAAAAATATTATTAAATGAACCTTGTCTCAAACGCCGCATTACTTCCTTGCGGATCCTTACTCCCTGAGTGAAGGCTTCCTGTCGAGGAGGAGGCGGCTGTGGGTCGGGGTCCTCATGCTGGGGCGGGGGTAGGCCAGGATGGAGGGGAATGCCAATCCTCAGTGCCATGTTATGAAGTTGTCCACATGCCCTCACGATCTTGCACACCTTTGTAAGGTGGTATAATAGTCTGCCACCTGAAACATCCAATGACCGCCACCTACATTTTAACAGGCCAATGGCACGCTTCACGACTGATCGCGCACGCGTGTGTCAGGAGTTGTAACGCATTTCCTCTGCTGTCTGTGGGTCTGGGAATGGGGTCAGAAGCCAGCTTCTGAGAGGGTAGCCACTATCACCTGCAAGTGATAACACTTTTAATTCAGGCTTCAACAACCAGCATTTCTAATGACTGAGGACTTACCGAGCAGCCAGCCATCACGCACAGCGTCTGCCTGCAGTCTGTTCCTTACACTGCTGTGTGCCAAGATAAAGGAGTCATGTGTTGACCCAGGCCACCGTGCCACCATATTAGTGATCATCACATGTAATGTTATAGCAATATGAGTGCAGTGAATCGCGCCGATTATGTTTGGGAAACCGGACATTGCTGCAAATTGTATCTTAATTTCGGCCTGCTCCCACTCAGTATATAGAAACTTAATGTATCGCCTGCTCATTTTAGTGATCCCATCCAAGACTGCAAGCATTATTGCGCTCAGGGACGGCTGTGATATCCCAAACCTAGTTAAAGAATATAATATATTTGAAGGCCTTATTTCCAAAAAAGGGACTTTGGGCAGAGTAGTAAGAATAGTGGGAACTAACTGACAGGTATTTGTCACTCTGACACATACCTGTCGGCTAATTCCCACTGGTAACAACCAGTTGCAAGAAACCCCAGGGTGGTGAGCCTTCAGTTTGGTGATGGATCTGTGACAGGGTAAGCCGTATTGCGTCATTTCCTGTTGTCGCTGTTTCACTCCTGTTGTAGCTGTATGGTGTTCAGACTCTCTTGAATCAATCTTTTTTTCTCTGTGGTGAGGCCTTTCTAAGTTATTTTAACACACAAGCACACTAAAACGTTTTGTGGTGATGTACTTTACGTTTTGGGAACTCCTTGTGTTTCACACAGTTTTTCTTGGGGTGGTAAGGTCTCGCTAGCTTAGTTAGCTCAGCTTCATTGTGGCAATGGCTACTCTTCTCTCTCCTATCTCTAACTCTTCTCTCTTTCTCTCTGTTTCAGATGTTTAGTTATTTCCCTGCCTCCTTTAGCGATAATGGTAATTGTAATAAATGTAATATTTTTGTAGCTTTGGAGGCGAGGGTATCGGAATTAGAGGCCCGGCTCCGCGCATTTGAAAAACCAGCAGATAGCCGAGGCCCATTAGCCAGCGCGGACCCAACAAGGACAGAACCCCCTAGCCGTCCTCCGGTAGAGCCTGCGCAGCCGGGACCTCAGGCTGGCTGGGTGACGGTACATAGGAAGCATAGTTCTAGGACCCAGCCCACGGGCCACCACCAACCGGTTCGCGTTTCTAACAGATTTTCCCCGCAAAGCGTCACACCCGCTGAGAAGCTGACCCTGGTAATTGGCAGCTCCATAGTCAGAAACGTGGCATTAGAGACACCATTGACCATATTCAAATGCTTGCCAGGGGCAGAACGGGCGACATCAAATCATAACTGAAACTGCTGGGTAAAGATAAGCATAAATACAGTAAGATTGTTATTCACGCTGGCGGTAATGACACCCGGTTACGCCAATCGGAGGTCACAGAAATGAGTGTTGCTTCGGTGTGTAAGTTTGCCAAAACAATGTCAGACTCAGTAATCTTTTCTGGTCCCCTGCCCGATCGCACCAGTGGCGACATGTTTAGCCGGATGCTGTCATTCCACCAATGGTTGTCTAGGTGGTGTCCTGCAAATGATGTGGGCTACATTGATAACTGGCGAACATTTTGGGGAAAACCTGGTCTGATCTGGAGAGATGGCATCCATACCACCTTGGATGGAGCAGCTCTTCTTTCTAGGAATATGGCCAAATTTATTAGTCCTCCAAAACACTGACAACCCAGGGTCCAGACCAGGAAGCAGAGTCATAATATAACCCACCTCTCTGCTGCTTCTGTACTGTTACCCACCCATTACCCTATAGAAACAGTGTCTTGCCCACGGTCAAAATTAAATAGATTAATAGTAAATAAATAAAATAAATACAACTTTGACTGAAAAGAAAAATAAATCAATTAAATGTGGTTTATTAAACATAAGATCTCTCTCCTCAAAGACTTTGTTAGTAAATGACTTGATTTGTGATAATCACATTGATTTGCTTTGTCTCACAGAAACCTGGTTGCAGGAGGATTATGTCAGTTTAAATGAGTCAACTCTTGTCTGTCCTGTCTGACCACTTCTTGATAACTTTTGAGTTTACTTTACTGACCATCTTAAATCTGAAAGAAAATTTCAGTATAGTATAGCTTTATCAGACAATGCTGTAACAATTTTTAAAGAATCTGTTCCATTCTTACTTTCCTCAGTGTCTCAGAGTAGCACAGTGGATGGCAGAAATTCCATCTCTAACCCTTCAGAAATTGATGGTCTGGTTCACAGTGTTACTTCCTCATTGCGTTTGGCATTAGATAGTGTAGCCCCCTTAAAAAAGAAAGTGGCTAGCCATAGGAGGCTGACTCCTTGGTTTAACGCAGAGTTGTATACTTTAAAGCAGAATACTAGGAAGTTGGAGAGAAAATGGCGCTCTACACATCTAGAGGATTCCTATTTAACCTGGAATAACAGTCTACTGCTGTATAAAATGAGCCTTCGACAAGCTAGAACAGCATATTTTCCATCATTAATAGAGGCAAATAAAAACAATCCTAGGTTTCTTTTTAGAACAGTTGCCAAACTTCAAACGAGTCATAGCTCTGTTGAGCCAACTATTCCCCCAGCTCTTACCAGTGATGATTTTATGGGATTCTTCATAAATAAAATTAATTATATTAAGAATAAAATCATTGGCATCCTCCCAAACATGATTACTTCTTCCTCATTAAATGAGGCAGCATCGGAAAGAACTGTAGAACCTCATTTGTGCTTAGGCTGTTTTGATTCAGTCGAGCTTTCGGAATTATCAAAATACTAGCCTCATCTAAACCTTCAACTTGTATGTTGGACCCAATCCCAACCAAATTATTTAAGTAAGTGTTCCCTTTGGTTCCTGGCCCCATTTTGGATATGATGAATCTATCCTTAGTAAACGGATATGTACCACGGGAATTTAAAATAGCTGTAAATAAACCTTTACTCAAGAAACCTTCCCTTGATCAAGATGACTTAGTGCATTACAGACCTATATCTAACCTTCCTTTCTTATCCAAAGTCCTTGAGAAAATAGTTGCTAATCAAATCTGTGAACATCTAAACAGTAACGACCTGTTTGAAAAGTTTCAGTCAGGTTTTAGAGCTCATCATAGCACTGAAACAGCACTGGTAAAGGTTACAGCGTCTGTCAGCCCGCCAAGACCGGCTCCCTATCAAGCACGGTTTTTAACTGGTTTTAAACCTTTTTAAAGACCGGTTTTAACTGATTTTTAAACACCACTGACTTATTAATAACCAGGACGTTTTTTACCGGATCGTTTTAATCGGTGGGAAGCGCGGATTACTTCTCCCCCACCATGCCTCCACTCACCTGCAGTCCTGGATGTGATGGCTGCGCAAAACTTAGCCAGAGGGTTCTGGAGCTGGAGCAGAGGATCTCAACACTCCACCAAATCCAGGACCATGAGCGCGACGTGGACATCATCTTCGGCCGGACATTCGCCGCCGCCAGCGGTGCACAGCTGGCGGACACCATTCCCCACCAGCCCGGCAAAGCTGTGGGGGGAGGATCCATCGCTGGGCCTCCAGGCGGACTCGGGTTGCCAAACGCCTGCGTAACATCTGCAGCAGAGGAGGACCACTGGTTCCAGCAGGGGGCTAAACCAAAAACCCCCATCAGCTCCACTCCGGTGCTCCAGGGTGCCCGGTTAACGGTTGGGCCAGGCCGCGGTGGAGGCACTTTGAGCAGCCGGCACCGCTCTCCTCCAACCTGCCTGCCTCTATCAAACCGTTACAGCGCCCTGGATGCGGATTTCCCTCCTCTGACAGCCCCTGGTCGCCGTAGCTCCGTAGAAGCGCCGCCTAATCTCTCCCAGCAGCAGGAGCAACAGCTAGACTCCCGCAGCCCCCCACGTTGCGCCAAACCCCGGGCTGCAGCCAGAACTCGCCGAGGAGTGCTCCACTTCACCCCGAACCCACGGAACGAGCCCTCTGCGCCGATTAAACATCCCTGCAGTCCTGGGGAAGCTTCTACCCCTGGCATACAGCAAGTCCTGGATGGTGAACGATCCTCTGCCCAGCGCAAACATCCGCCTGCAGACCCGCCGCCCACCACACTCATCATCGGGGAGTCTATCATCAGAAACGTGAGGATGAGAGGAGCCCTTACACTGTGTTTCCCTGGAGCCACTGTCACGGACATTACCGAACAGATCCTGCAGCTCATTGATCATCACAAATCTGTGAGTAAAGTTGTGATTCCTGCTGGCACCAATTACATTTATAAACAGCAGACTGAGCTCCTGAAGCGTGATTTTATTCACCTTTTTAATCTTCTAGAAAACACACGTCTCTGTTTTTATTTTTGGCCCCACTCCCACTATCGGCAGAGGAATTGGCCATTTTAGCAGACTTTTCTCCCTTAATACTTGGCTCTCCTCTATCCCCGCCGTTCACAATATTGGTTTTATAGACAATTTTTACATTTTTTGGGGCAGGAAGGACCTGTTTGGACCAGATGGGCTCCATCTAAATAGACAAGGCACTCGTACACTGACATTGAGCCTGGCATGTCCACGCCCCCCCCCCCCGTCAACTACACTGGCCACAGCTGCCCCTGCCCTCTCTGATTCCTCCGCCACATCCTGATGTGCAAATGGTCCCTGCTCCTATGAACTCGCACCTGATTTTAACAGTAACTCACATACTGGACTTGGACCTTGCTCTACCTCATTCATACCTGTTATTATCAGCAGAGAGCGGACTAAAAATCATAAACCGAACAAATGCAATCCAAATAATCTCAAAAAGTTGCCAAAAGCCCCACTTTCCGTAAATCATGCAGTCCCTTCATCTCCAATCACTATTAATATGGCACTTTTTAATGTTCGCTCTCTGCTGAACAAAACTTTTATAATAAATGATCTGATTTTAGACCATAATCTTCATTGTTTATTTTTAACAGAAACTTGGCTGAGTGCAGATGCCCCTGTTGTTCTTACAGAGGCCTCCCCACCAAATTTTAACTTCACTTATTCTACGAGGAGTAGCAAAAGGAGAGGCGGAACTGCTTTTATAAGTTCATAAACACTTTCCGCCAAACCTGTTTTATTTGATAACTATTTTACTTTTGAATATAATTGAAATGTTTTTAGCACTCCTCCGATTTTATGTGTCACAATTTATAGGCTTCCTAAAAAGAGTGCACTTTTTATTCAAGAATTTTCAAGAGTTTTTATCAATTTTGCACAACTCCTTTGAAAGGATCCTTTTAGCTGGTGATTTTGATCTACATATAGATAACCTTTTAGATCCTTTATCAACAGATTTTTTAAACATCCTGACTTATATGGATTTTAGCCAACATGTCATGCAGCCGACTCACAACAAAGGACACACCCTGGACTTGGTAATCACGCATGGCCTGTCCACCCGTGTGTCCTCTGTTGTTGACTTGGCTGTCTCTGACCACAACTGTGTGTTTTTTAACATCACCAGTTTTATTCAGCAGGAGACCTCTGTGAGAACTGTCAGGAAGCACCATCTAAAGCTGCAACACCGTGGAAAAATGAAAACCTTCGAAAAATGAAGAGAAATTGTAGGACGGCAGAGAGAAAATTGTGGAAAAGTAAAACCACAATAAACCATCAAATATACACAGATCTTCTCAAATTATACAACAATGCAGTAAGAAATTCAAGAAATTCATACCTCTCCAAAATCATCTCAGAACATAAAAATAATTCCAAAATCCTTTTTTCCACCATTGATAAACTTTTTAACAGAGCTACTACTGCATTTCCTAAAACCTCCTCAAACACTCTTTGTGAGGAGTTCGCAGACCACTTCAGAGGGAAGGTAGACACCATCAGATGTAAGATTTTATCTTCTCAGAGTAACATGGTTTTAAAGCATGGTTTTAGACAAATCTGTGTGTCTTTACCAAAGGAAACGCTGAACAGTTTTGTCCTGGTAGAAGCTTGGACTCTTGAGAAAGTTTTCTCCTCAGTGAGGCCCACCACATGTGTTTTGGACCTGATTCCAACTTCCTTTTTTAAGCAATTTTATGGATCTTTTAGAGATGAGATTTTAACCATGATGAATTGCTCCCTTCAGACGGGGGTCTTACCTGCCGCCTTTTAAGGGGTGGTAGTGAGGCCCCTTTTGAAAAAGAGCAATTTAGATTTTAATGATTTTAACAATTTTAGACCGGTATCTAACTTACCTTTTTTAAGAAAAATTTTAGAATTTTTTTTTTTAATTCAACTAATGATTTTATTAATGAGCACAATGTCCTGGATAAATTTCAGTCTGGTTTTAGGGTGAACCAAAGCACAGAGACGGCCCTTCTAAAGATTTTAAATGATTTTAGATTAAACTATGATGCACAGAGGGTGACAGTGTTGGTTCTACTGGATCTAAGCGCTGCCTTCGATACAGTAGACCACACTATTATTTTAACCCGTTTAAAACAGATTGGCCTCTCTGGTGCTGTTCACAAATGATTCACATCCTATCTCACAGACAGGACTTTTATGGTAAGTTTAGATACCTGCTCCTCTAGGGTCCATAGGATTACATGTGGTGTGCCCCAGGGTTCGATTTTAGGCCCAGTGCTTTTTAACCTGTATATGCTCCCTCTTGGCAGCGTCATCAGAAGATATGGAGTCAACTTTCACAGTTATGCTGATGATACACAGCTGTACATCTCCATGTCTCCCGATGAAACACGGCCAATGGATGCACTTTTTAACTGCATTTTAGACATTAAATCCTGGATGGCAGAAAACTTTCTCCAGCGCAACCAGGAAAAAAACTGAAGTTTTAGTCATCGGTCCTGAGGCTCAGAGAGAGAAACTTTTACCAAAACTACAATCACTGTCTTTTAATCCCTCTTTACAAGTGAAGAACCTGGGCGTGATTTTTGACTCTGAGCTGACTTTTATTCCTCACATAAAAAATATCACTAAAATAGGTTTTTATCAACTAAAGAAAATCGCCAGAGTCCGCCCCATTCTCTCTCGGGCCAATACGGAGACACTGATGCATGCTTTTATCTCCAGTAGAATTGATTACTGTAATGCCCTGCTATCTGGTCTTCCCAAAAAGAGTATATCAGGTTTATAACTACTTCAAAATTCAGCAGCACGTGTCCTGACAAAGACCAGGAGGCGGGAGCACATTACACCGGTCTTAAAATCATTGCATTGGCTCCCCGTGCATTTCAGGATCGACTTTAAGGTTCTTTTAATGGTTTTTAAGTGTCTTAATTGTCTTGGGCCTTCTTATCTCTCTGAACTGCTTTTACCATATAAACCTTCGCGGTCTCTGCGCTCCTCTGGCCGCCGTCTCCTTGTCACCCCAAAAGTCAGGACACACACGCATGGCGAGGCGTCTTTCCAGTTTTATGGCCATCATCTCTGGAACAGGCTGCCAGAGGACCTCAGAGCTGCAGAGAACGTTCATGTTTTTAAGAGCAGGCTCAAGACTCACCTTTTTAGCCTAGGTTTTAACTGATTATTATTAATTACTGTCTGTTTAATTGCTCTGCATGTTTTACATGATTATATTTTCATCAGTTTTACTATTTAATCTTAGCACATTAATTTACTGTTTATTTTTATACTTTAATTTATCTTAATCCCCGTTCCAGTGTTTCCTATGTGAGAGCCCTCTGCCCCGGGACCAGTGGTCGGCTGTGGCTCCCTGGGTGCTCTCCAGGTGGAGCTTGGGTGGAGGTGGGGGTCTTGGCCTTGCCTCCACTGGGTCCCCTGTGTTGGTGCCTCGGCTGCTGCTGTTAATCTACCGCTGCCGAGGCAGATGGCTCCTCTGACGGCGTTTCCTTGCATGGTTCATCTACACTCGGCCCAATGTCCTTTTTTACTTTTTCTTTTAACTGTGTGTGTGCATGGGAGTTGGGTTAGGGGGTGGGGGGTATAACTCTGACCATGCTTTTAAATATGTGGGGGAGGGAAGGGAAGTGGTTTTATGTGGGATCATTTTAATCTGTAAAGCACTTTGTGATGCAACTTCTTGTATGAAAAGCGCTTTATATATAAAGTTTGATTTTATTTTATTTGATACTAATGATATTCTCATGGCCTCAGATAATGGACTTGTGTGAGTTCTGGTTTTGTTAGATCTTAGTGCTGCTTTTGACACAGGCGATCATAATATTCTCTTAGAAAGGCTTGAACATGATGCAGGGATCAAAGGAACAGCACTAGGCTGGTTTAAATCATATTTGTCTGATAGATTCCAGTTTGTTCATCTAAATGATAAATCTTCACACTCAAGGGTTACTTGTTGAGTTCCACAGGGTTCTGTGCTTGGACCAATTCTTTTAACCATATATATGCTCCCAATTGATAGAATCATTAGACAGAATGGGATACATTTACACAGCTATGCCAATGATACACAACTATATTTATCCATAAATTCTGATGAACCCAGTCAGTTAGGTAGATTACAGGCATGTCTGGAAGACATAAAAACATTGATGACTCTAAACTTTTTGCTCTCAAATTCTGACAAAACAGAAGTTGTCATCTTTGGAACAGAAGTTCTAAAAAAAGAGACTGATTAGTCAATCACTTCATCTGGATGGTATTAAATTGGCTCACAGTAATAATTTAAAGAACCTCGTCGTTATTTTTGACCAAGACTTGACATTTAAATCCCATATTAAACAGGTTTCTAGGATTTCTTTCTTTCACCCCCAGAATATCACTAAAATTAGAACCATCCTGTCCAGGAGTGATGCTGAGAAACTAGTCCATGCATTTGTTAACTCAAGGCTGGACTACTATGATTTTTTACTATCAGGTAGTCCACAAAATGCCATTAAAAGCCTTCAGTTGATCCAAAATGCGGCAGCAAGAGTTCTGATGAATATTAAAAAGAGAGATCACATTTCCCCTGTTTTAGCTTCCCTTCATTGGCTCCCTGTTAAATCCAGAATAGAATTTAAGATCCTTCTTCTTACATACAAAGCCCTTAATAATCAAGCTCCATCATACATCAGAGATCTAATTGTTCCTTATGTTCCCAACAGAGCCCTTCGCTCTCAGACTGCAGGTTTACCTGTAGGTCCTAGGATTTCTAAAAGTAGAATGGGAGGCAGATCTTTTAGTTATCAGGCTCCTCTCCTGTGGAACCAGCTCCCAGCTTTAGTCCGTGAGGCAGACACTCTGTTTACTTTTAAGGCCAGGCTTAAAACTTTCCTTTTTGATAAAGCTTATAGTTAGAGTGGCTTAGGTCATCCTGAGCTATCTCTGTAGTTATGCTGCTATAGGCTTAGACTGCTGGAGGACAGACTTACCAATTTTCTTCACTCTGCTACTTCCTTTTCTACTACTACTCTCCAGTTGTATTACAGTACATTCTGTTATTTCGACTGTTAACTTTGTTTTCTCTCAGTGTTTTTCTCTCCATAGAAGATATACCTGGTCTGGTATCCTGCTTGGCTGCAATGCCCTGTTGGACGGGGAGCATCGACTGGGATGATCCTCCCAGTAACTGAACATCCACCGTGTCCTGTTATTAACTTTTTACTTTCTGTAACATAGAGAGTTCTCTTATATCAGATCTTCTGTTCCTTCTGTGTTTCTGCTCTGTCTTCTCAAACCCCCAGGCGGTCGTGGCAGATGGCCGCTCCTACTGAGCCTGGTTCTGTTGGAGGTTACTTCTTGTTAAAGCGAAATTTTTCCTCTCCACTGTCGCTACATGCTTGCTCAGTATGAGGGATTGCTGAAGAATTGGTGTGGTTGGAAAGTCTGCATCAACGGGGCCCAACCTCACGCCAATGACTGACGCAATCTGCTGGGATTCCTTAAATAGGAAACTTTTTAACTGATTGGAATGTTTGTATAAATGTATTGAAATGACTTCTTGTTAAGTGCCTTGAGATGACATCTGTTGTGAATCGGCGCTATATAAATAAACTGAATTGAATTGAATTGAGCAACTGAACCAGAATGGCACGGTTCCTCCTGGATGGTCTCTCCAAAACCGGGCCCACTTCAGCATTTTACAATTGAGAGTCATCAGGGCATTTATTTTGGCAGCAATAAGACTGTTTGCTTCCTTTCTTGGCACAATGAATGTGCCAATCAGTGTTATATGGTACAGATGATTCAATTTATTAATTGGCACACAGTCCCGACCCTTTTATCTTAGTTTAAGGTTTTGAGATTAATTTTATGTATTTCTTTTAATATTGAAAAATGTTTTTAGAAGAGCTATAGCTCACTGCAAGCTGCAATATAGATTTTATTGCTGGTTTTAATGTTTATAATAACATGAATCCATAATTAATGTTTGGTGTGAGGTGAAATGACCTGTGTGAGACATAGCTGTCAAGAATCCCGGAAAGTACCGTATTTTCCCCCGCTTTCCCACCGCCCTCCCGTATTATTATTTTCCCGTAAATCTACCGTAGGCTATTATATATATCTTTAAAATTCCTCTGCCTCTCCAAACTGATCTCTGGAACAGTAGGAGGCGATAATGCTCCTTTAAGCTGATTGCCAACCGCCGTTAAACAAGAAGAATGAAGAAGAAGAAGTCCTGCGAGAACCGCCACATACAGTTTCCCCTGTGGCAGTTGTCACGAGATTTGTGCAGATAGAGGGAACATAACAGAAACAGCAAACTGCATTCCCCACAGCAATGCCAGTTCTGAAAGGGTGTTTAGTATGGTGAGAAAGATTGTTACAGAGAACAGGATGTCATTAGACAACAGCACTGTTTGTGCTTTACTGTCATGTAAAATCAACCACTCTGGCCCAGCCTACAAATACACTCCTTCCAAAAAACTGTTAAAGAATGCAAAATCTGCAAGAAACTTGTATAATAAGTCACTAATGAATGTCAGAGAGACACAGGAGTGAACATGATATATTAAAAGAAAATGTGTAATGAAAATGAAATGTAAATGTTTAACTTAAAGAAAAGCATTGTGAAATAAACTGTAAGTATGTAATGTGTTAAATAGCATATGAACTGAAAAATGTGAAATCATTAAATGTGCTTGATTTACCCTTTTGTGTTTTCATTTAGGCTGTATTATAACATAATGTTCACAGCATTTCAATGTCAACAAAGGTAGGCCTATCAGATTCTGAACACCTAATTGTAGTTAGTAATTGGTTGAAAAGTGATTATAGACTTTTTTTGTACACCTATCCTAAAATGTAAGAGATACTATAGGTTGGTTGTGGTGGCGGTTTGGCTCGCGGCTGATGGAATTTTTCCCTTATTTTCAAATCCAAAACTTGACAGGTATGATGTGAGAGGAGTAATATGCAGTCACCATCTCACTAACTGCGTCGCTGATTCCCCCTATCTCCAAAATGCCCGTACGCACGGGTCAGAGTAGGCGTACATTTTCAAGTCAAGTTTGTTTTTTATAAATCACAACTTTTGCTTCCACTTTCAGGCCCCATTTTGTGCGTATGCAATTCCGTTCAATTCAATTCAGTTTCAATTCAATTCAGTTTATTTATATAGCGCCAATTCACAACAGATGTCATCTCAAGGCACTTAACAAGAAGTCATTTCAATACATTTATACAAACATTCCAATCAGTTAAAAAGTTTCCTATTTAAGGAATCCCAGCAGATTGCGTCAGTCATTGGCGTGAGGTTGGGCCCCGTTGATGCAGACTTTCCAACCACAGCAATCCTTCAGCAATCCCTCATACTGAGCAAGCATGTAGCGACGGTGGAGAGGAAAAACTCCCCTTTAACAGGAAGAAACCTCCAACAGAACCAGGCTCAGTAGGAGCGGCCATCTGCCACGACCGTCTGGGGGTTTGAGAAGACAGAGCAGAAACACAGAAGGAACAGAAGATCTGATATAAGAGAACTTTCTATGTTACAGAAAGTAAAAAGTTGATAACAGGACACAGTGGATGTTCAGTTACTGGGAGGATCATCCCAGTTGATGCCCCCCGTCCAACAGGGCATTGCAGCCAAGCAGGATACCAGACCAGGTATATCTTCTATGGGGAGAAAAACACTGAGAGAAAACAAAGTTAACAGTCGAAATAACAGAATGTACTGTAATACAACTGGAGAGTAGTAGGAGAAAAGGAAGTAGCAGAGTGAAGAAAATTGGTAAGTCTGTCCTCCAGCAGTCTAAGCCTATAGCAGCATAACATCAGAGATAGCTCAGGATGACCTTAGCCACTCTAACTATAAGCTTTATCAAAAAGGAAAGTTTTAAGCCTGGCCTTAAAAGTAAACAGAGTGTCTGCCTCACGGACTAAAGCTGGGAGCTGGTTCCACAGGAGAGGAGCCTGATAACTAAAAGATCTGCCTCCCCTTCTACTTTTAGAAATCCTAGGAACTACAAGTAAACCTGCAGTCTAAGAGCGAAGTGCTCTGTTAGGAACATATGAAACAATTAGATCTCTGATGGATGATGGAGCTTGATTATTAAGGGCTTTATATGTAAGAAGAAGGATCTTAAATTCTATTCTGGATTTAACAGGGAGCCAATGAAGGGAAGCTAAAACAGGAGAAATGTGATCTCTCTTTTTAATATTCATCAGAACTCTTGCTGCCGCATTTTGGATCAACTGAAGGCTTTTAATGGCATTTTGTGGACTTCCTGATAGTAAAGAATTACAGTAGTCCAGCCTTGAGGTAACAAATGCATGGACTAGTTTCTCAGCATCACTCCTGGACAGGATGTTTCTAATTATAGCAATATTCCGGAGGTGAAAGAAAGAATCCTAGAAACCTGTTTAATATGGGATTCAAATGTCAAGTCTCGGTCAAAAATAACGCCGAGGTTCTTCACGTTATTACTGGGGGCCAATTTAATGCCATCCAGATGAAGTGATTGACTAATCAGTTTCTGTTTAAGAACTTCTGGTCCTGTCACGGGGTGTGTGGAGAATGGACCCAAACGCACTCGCTGAAGGAAGGTGCAGGATGTTTTATTAAAGTGAGGAGATCGTGATGATGGTGGTGAACAGAGACACTGGACATCGGGCTGGAACGAAGAGGCAGGAAGACGACACACCATGGGGATGAAGACAATAGAGGACTAGGAGGAAGGAGGACTAGGATGAAGGAGGACTAGGATGATCCGGCCGGGAGTGAAAGGAAGTGAGGGGTCTTAAAGGCAGGAGGTGAGTAGGATCAGGTGTGGATGATGAGACAGACAGGTGAAGACAATGAGGCAGGAATAGGGCAGCGTGACAGGTCCAAAGACAGCAACTTCTGTGGCAGCTCCACCCTTTGTTCTCCCTCTGGTTTGGAAAAGGGTCCCACCAGTGTATTACAGCAGCATGTGAAACACATAGAGAACCTGAGAATTTAAACTAGGAAATCTAAGAAGCTTAATATTTTTTGTCACCCAATTTAGAAAGTCAAACTCATATACAGTACACAGTAGATTTATTACTCATTGATGAAGGATTTCAAGTCTTTTATTTCTTCTCATTTTGATGATCATTACAGATAATGAAAACCCAAAGTTCAGTGTCTAAGAAAAGTAGAATATTGTGAAACGTAAAATATATTGGAAACTCATGGTGTCACACTATAATCAGCTAATTAACTAGGAACACAAGCAGAGATTTCCTGAGCCTCTGGATGGTCTCAGTCTGGGTCACTAGGTCACAATACTGAGACCAGACAGATGTCCAGGAGATAGTCATTAACACCCTCTACAAGGACGGAAAGCCACGAGAGATCATTGCTGAAGAAGCTGGTTGTTCACAGAGTTCTGTATCCAAGCATCTCCATTAAATGTTGAGTGGAAGTAAAAAGTGTGGTAGAAAAAAGTGCCCTAACATCAGGGATAAGCGCAGCCTTGAAAGTATTGCTGAGCAAAAGCTACTCAAAACCTTGGAAGAACAAGGAGAGGACTGAGGCTGGAGTCAGAACATCAAGAGTTCCTGTGCACAGATGTATCCTACACATTGACGACAAATGTTGCTTTTTCTCGTGTCAAGCCAATCCTAAACCAGAGGTGATGTCAGAAACATCTTACCTGGGCTGAGGAGAACCACAACTGGACTGTTTCTCAGTGGTCCACATATGAAAGTAGAGTTTTCATTTCATTTGTACTCCTCTGGAGTCAGATGTACAAATCCAAAATAGAAGCTTAAATTTCAGTTTTGATCTCAAGTGAAACATTTAGTTCTTGGGCTGGTCTCTCTTATTAAAACTGAAAATCATGTATGATCTCACCTTTATTTGTACATGAGTTCCATGCATCTCCATTAATATCTCTGTCAGTCAGTTGTCAAAATCCTTCTTGTTTATCTCTCATTTTCCTTTTGTTTTTTAATGTCTGGCTGCTTTAATGGAAATGGTCGCCAAGGAGGAAAGCTGTCCTGTAGCAGTTCTATTCCGATTGTATCTTTTGTATTTTTCCAATTGTTTTCAGTCTTTTCAGTGTGTAGAAGAAGAGCACCTGTTGCCCATTGTGGGGTTTATCACAGCCCCCTATCAGTCTGGCACGTTACTTTCTACCTCAACCTGTGCATTTTCACTGCGCTTTTATGGCAGAAAGACTACATATGTAACACACGTTCATTAAATATATTAGATAGATTGTGTCATGTGTAGCACATGTGTGATCAAACAAGTATATCATTAATATAATGAGAGACAGCAATGGTCATGAACCAACTGCCAGCTTAATTCACTCTATGAAACAGTGCCACCAGAGGGAAGACACAGCTCTGCACTGCCTCACCCCCATCATTTCTTCCATATATTTCAACAGGCAATGTGCAAATTCAGCAATCTTGACCATAAAAATGTTTAAATCATACAGGAAGAAAGGTAACTAATTTACAGAAAATTCAAGTGGACAAACTGATTTTCTATTATCATTTTTAGAATCTGTTTCATCTGTCTAGCGCACGCCACTGCACAATACATGTGCTATACAAATTCTGAAGGTTTTGGTACCAAATCTTCCTTCAGAGAAAGTTTCTGCTGCTGATGAAGAGCTGAGACCCACTTTCTGTAAAATCTTTTCTGTAGCCCTTCATCTTGTTCCCCATCCCTGGTGAAACATTTCAGTGTAAGAATTGAGCACAGTTAGCTGAGGGCAACTGCAATATGCCAGTCTTTACTGCAGCATATGTGTGGGTTACTGAGTATTCAGGTCAGGTGGCCAAATGGAGGCCAGACTCGGACTGTCAGTCTGATGTCCATCTCCTTACTCACCTGCTAATAGGATCAAAAGCAGGAGGGTCATGGCCGGGCAACCAATGAGGTGTAAACTAATGCCAAACGCGCGCCATCCTCATCCATATGCCACAGATGGAGCATCGAACCCGTCCCAGGGGATTAGGAATATGACTCACTAGTTTGTGTGTATGTGGATGATGGATATGGATTGGATGTAATTACCCAGTGCTCCATTCCTGGCAAGATTTTCATTGTTTGTTCTCGACTTTCTGGATGACACATCTATATGGATTATCTCCAGTCATGCCAAATAATCTTCAACAAGTCTAAGCTCATGGAGGTTCCACATTGTATTCTTTTATATACAGCTATATATAGCTCCTTTTTATTATTTTCTAAAAGAATAAGTGATGCCATTTGAAGCATTAAGTTACACTTATTTTCAATTTGAACATGCAATTTTCAGTGCTATGCCAAAGATCCTTCAGTCAAGAGAAAAGTAAAGAATTATCAGCATCACGCTGAAATAAACTTATCAGATTTCTTGTTATTTGATAATTTAAATAAAACTACTTTTACGTATTTCTGGCTGGTAGAAAGGATGTGTGTGTTTAGTCTTTTAGTTGTTATTGTTAAATATTTTTAGCTTGTCAGTGATGCCCAATCTGACATTTTACTTCCCCCTATTGGCTAGCTCACATCTCCTATTACTCTCGGCCAGACAATAGCAGCAGGGCAGGGTGTGTGCATTGTTTAGAGGCAACTCCTATAATACAGACCCTATATTGTCATGAAACAATATACAGTAGAATGGACTATTTCTGCCTCTGTTTCATTTTTCCTTACAGGAGACACTGTTGTCACAAACACTACATCATTTATTTCAACAATTTTAAAAGACATACAAATCCATATTGTTGTTCCAAAAATGAATACATTTATATATGAAAATGGTAGTATTGGTATTGCGATGACCTTTATTTTCTGCTGTTTATCCTAATGCAATTCTAAAACAAGATTTTCCACAGAGTGATAAAACCAGGAGAGCAGACAAATCCAACCTTGTTGTAGTGTCAATTATAAAACAACTCCAATAGAATTAGTGATACACATCCTAACAGCAGGGGGGCGGGGGAGCTCACATTGATACAGCATGCTCCCATACGTTAATCAGAAACACAGGCAGGAATCCATCAAGTCACATTAATACCTTACCACAAGGAGATTAACAGTTTTGATTTAAAGAGCAAAACAAAGGACTCAAAGGACAATCTTTTTTAAATTAGTATTTTTGAAGGACTGAATAGGTATGGGTGGATGGCCTGGATATGTTGTTGGCTAGTTCTTAAACCTCCTGCGGTTAAAGCTTTGACTACAGATGATAGGGCTATTGATTATCACACATCTATCAATTCAGCTGTTTAGAAGATCTCAACCGGATTAAACTAAAAGACAAAAAAGTATTTTTGCACCTAAATGTACACCACCAAGAGTCATAAAATCTTACAATTGGGACATTTTAAACGCAAGAATATATTTCATTACGTTTGGGGTAAAGACGCTTTTTCTTCCATTGTCATCACTTTAAAATGTGGATACTTATAACTCATATGTGAGTAAACATTCAACACTTCAACACAAAGGATTTCAGATGATTTTAGTTTCACCATGTTAAAATTAATGCATTTTTTTAATGGCCACTTACACCAACCCCTGATGTTGCTTGAGATGAAGCAATGACAGTAAGTTTCTTGATCTTCTTCAGGTTCTTCATATAAATGTAAGCATTCCAGTACCAAACCTTCCCATCTTTTCCCCACTACCATATTTAACGGATGAGTTGTTCTGCTTTCAAGATTAACCAGTTACCCTTTGTCTCCAGACTCTCTTCTTACCACTAAGGGTTCTATAGATTATTTTAAGGGCTTTTTCGCAATCTGTAATTTACCTATTTTCCTGATTATCCTTGACAATTTATTCATAAAGTCTTTGTGGATCGCTGTAACAGAGAATGGCACTTATCCTTCATAAAGACTGTTTTGGATCTGTTGAAAATATGTTTGAGTTTTCTTTAACATACTAATGATTCCTTTTTAATCAGCAGTGGAGGGCTTTCTTGATCTATCAGTCTCTTTTCAGAAACAAAACTGAAGTAATTATTTTTGGATCCAAAGAGGAACGATGAAGAGTCAGCACACAGCTTCAGTTAATTTCATCAGAAAGCGAATATTCCTTCTCAGTATCTGAATCAACAATAACTTGAAGTGCTTTGTCAGCGGTGAACAGACCTCTCGCCATGGTAAGTTTTCTCTCTACAATTCACTCTCTCTACGCTCTGACTGCTACTACGACTCCCCGACTTGCGGGCGGTTTTCAACCTTTAAATACTCTTGGTGGAAAGTATTACCTACATGAGGGATAATATTTGCGACTTTTGGCGCTTAAAGAGTTAAAACTAACAGTTGGTCAAAACTGGGTTAGCATGGTCGGCAGCGCACATGATGGTATATAAATGATGACCCAATTGGGGAGTGACAAGCTGAGTGATGTTTTACGTGGCTAAATTAATGGGTTCCCTACCTGTGTCGCAGTAGAGATCCACATGAAATGCGTGTATCTCACAGCATAAGTGTGAGAGTTGACAGCCCTGATTGTTCCGGTTCTGAGTGTGGGTGGGGTGAGGGGGGTGGCACCTGGGGTGGCCTATCAGATTCTAGGGGTGGCACGTGCCACCCCAGGCCACCCCCTAGACATGCCACTGCCCCAGACCACTCAGGTCCTCTAATTCCAGTCTACTCAACATCCCAAGAATCAGAACCAAACATGGAGAATCACTTTTCAGTTTCTATACTCCTCTAATCTGGAACAAACGATCAGATAACTGCAAAGCTGCTGAAATCACAACTAAAAACGTATCTTTTTAGAGCTGCCTTTGAGTAATGTTTTCATGTATCATATGTTTTCTGTATGCTTCTTGCTTCATTGCTGTTTTTACCATATCCTAAATTCATGTCTGCTTTTGAGTAATGTCATATGCTCAGTGTGTGTTTTATGCTCTATTGCTGTTTTTACTTTATCCCCTAATCATGTAAAACACCTTAAATTACCTTTCTTTGTAGAAAGGGTGGTATACAAATAAAATTGCCTTGCCTTGCCTTTAAAGAGAAAATAAAAAAAAATAGAGTCAATTTGCACGTAAACATCAAATCCAGTACCAATGCTTTCACAACAAATGCAGAAAAAAATAACACAATTGCACCAACTCAATCATAAAAAATTACAGGAAATTATTAATGAATTAATCAATCAATCTTTATTTACAAAGTGCTTTTCGTACAAAATTGGATCTCAAAGTGCTTTACAGATTAAAATGACGCCACATAAAACCCCCACAGAATTAAAAACATGATCACAGCTATACCCCCCCTCTAACCCACCGCCGTTGCACATACAATTAAAAGCAACAATAAAAAGGACACAGAACCAAGTACAGATGAATCAGGTAAGGAAACGCCATCAGAGGAGCCATCTGCACCGGCAGCAGCACATCAACTGCAGCAGCCAAGGCACTGACCCAGGGTGCCCAGTGGAGGGAAGGCCGAGACCCCACCTCCACCCAAGCTCTACCTGGAGAGCACCGAGGCAGCTACAGCTGACCACCGCTCCCGGGGCAGAGGGCTCCTACAGAGGACACACTGGAAGGAAGATTAAAATAACAGGTTAAGATATAAAAATAACAGGGATTAATGTGATAAGATTAAATAGTAAAAGATTGATCAAATGTAATCAATTAAAACATACAGAACAATTAAACAGACAATAATAAATAGTAATCAGTAAAAAAGCTCGGCTCAGAAGGTGAGTCTTGAGCCTGCCCTTAAAAACATGAACGTTCTCTGCGGCCCTGAGGTCCTCTGGCAGCCTGTTCCAGAGGTGAGGGCCATGATACTTAAAAGACGCCTCACCATGAGTGTGTGTCCTAACTTTTGGAATGACAAGTAGACGGCTGCCAGAGGAACGCAGACAGCGCGAGGGTTCATAAGGTAAAAGCATTATACATCACTTAAGCTCCTTCTCCTGCTGTCTTAATATCCTACACACAACTTTCTTTAAGAAAGTTTGTCTGTCATTGCGTCGGATCTAATTCAAATAGTAAACTCATCCCTCCTGTTAGGTGTTGTCCCCCAGGGTTTAAAAAGCTGTGTTTCAACAGTTGCTTGCTTCCTGATAACGACCGGCCGCTTTGATGTCTTTCAGTCCGGTTTCCATGCTCACCACAGTATTGAGGCTGTCCTTGTCAAAGTGTGTGTTTGTTTGTTTGTTTGTTACTTAAGCTGTTTTCAGACAGAAGTTCTGGAATATATGCGGACAATTCCATCCGGTCTTTAACCGGAGTTGTGGTTTCAAATACACCACTTTTTTTCGGGAACATTGCCTTCCGGCTGCTTTCACACAGCAAGAAATGTACCGGAGGATCCTGATGAATGTCTGGGGAGTGGGGGGTGGGGGGTTGTATGTGGATATGATGTAAACTTAGTGCGGTGGGCGTATATGTCATTTCCCCAAACAAAGGGATTATTGCAAAGATGTCCAACAAAACAGCAGATCTAATGGCAGAGCTCGTGTGTACAATTTTGTGCACATGGAAAGGCTTTAGAGACATCGATGAAGAAGCCGTGTTCTTATGCACTGACATTCACGTCAAATTTATACGTCATCAATGTGTGCGCTCACAGCGTTCCCTGCCCCCCTCCCCTTTTCCCCACCGCCCCACACCCCTCCAGCTTTTCCGGAACATTACCTGATAATCTGAATGCAAACACCATACCGCAAAAGGTCCGCTCTTTGTAACTAGGTCTTCATCTGTAAAATTACCAGTAAAGGGTTTCCAGACAAAATCCGGAAGATTGCTTTCAGACTCAAAAGCAAAACAGACGAAGCCCGGATAATTACCATTTTTCATGGGCTGTTTGAAAGGGGCTATAGCAACATAATTCAAAAAGAGATCTATTTTGATGACATTTTCAGAAATGTTCACAACAGGACCAGGAACAAGTGATTAGATTTCAGCAGTGATCCGTGTCACAGTGTAGTGCAGGGGTCTGCAATTCTCCAGAGATGCTCAATTGGGTTTAGGTCAGGGTTCTGGCTGGGCCAGTCAAAAATGGTCAAAGAGTTTTTCCGAAGCCACTGCTTTGTTATTTTAGCTGTGTGCTTAGGATCATTGTCCTGTTGAAAGATGAACTTTCGGCCCAGTCTGAGGTCCTGAGCACTCTGCTTCCAGGATATCTCTGTACTTAGCCGCATTCATCTTTCCTTCAATTGCAACCAGTTGTCCTGTCCCTGCAGCTGAAAAAAAAACCACAACATGATGCTCCCACCACCATGTTTTCCTGTAGGGATTGTATTCGCAGGTGATGAGCAGTGCCTGGTTTTCTCCACACGTACCGCTTAGAATCGTAGCTTGTTTCCACCAGTGTGTTAATGTGAGAGTGATTGAATAATGGAGTTGTAAAGGGCTTTGAGGGTTTCGAAAAGCGCTATAAAAATGCAACCATTATTATTATTTTTTTTATTATTATTAGAATTAATGCCAACAAGTTCAGTCTTGGTCTCATCAGACCAGATAATCATTTTTCTCATAGTCTGGGAGTCCATGTGTTTTTTGGGAAACTTTATCCAAGCTTTCATCTGACGAGAGGCTTCTGTCGAGCCACTCTGCCATAAAGCCCAAACTGATGGAGGGTTCCATTGATAGTTGACTTTGTAGAACTTTCTCCCATCTACTTACTTCATCTTTGGAGGTCAGTCACAGTGATCTTTGGGTTCTTCTTTACCTCTCTCACCAAGGCTCTTCTCCCACGATTGCTCAGTTTGGCTTGACAGCCAGGTCTAGGAAGAGTTCTGGTTGTCCCGTACGTCTTCCATTTGAGGATTATGGAGGCTACTGTGCTCTTAGGAACCTTGAGTGCTGCAGGGATTCTTTTGTAACCATGGCCAGATCTGTGCCTTGCCACAATTCTGTCTCTGAGCTTCAACCTCATGGTTCTCATTTGCTCTGACATGCACTGGGAGCTGTAAGGTCTTATATAGACATGTGTGTGCCTTTCCTAATCAAGTCCAATCAGTTTAATTAAACAAAGCTGGGCTCCAATGAAGCAACAGAACCATCTCAAGGAGGATCAGAAGAAATAGACAGCATGTGAGTTCAATATGGGTGTCACTGCAAAGGGTCTGAAAACTTATGACCATGTGATATTTCAGTTCTTCTTTTATAATAAATTTGCTAAAGATTCTACATTAATAAGAAATAAAATGAACTTTGAACAAATGACTGCAATGAAACAAAGAGTGACAAATTTAAAGGGGTCTGAAAACTTTCTGTACCCACTGTATATGTATATGTTTATATATACAATGGCTTGCAAAAGTATTCGGCTCCTTTGAACTTTTCCACATTTTCTCACATTACAGCCACAAACATGAATCAATTTTATTGGAATTCCAGGTGAAAGACCAAAACAAAGTGGTGTACATGTGAGAAGTGGAACGAAAATCATACATGATTCCAAACATTTTTTACAAATAAATAACTGAAAAGTGGGGTGTGCGTAATTATTCATCCCCCTTTGGTCTGAGTGCAGTCAGTTGCCCATAGACATTGTCTGATGAGTGCTAATGACTAAATAGAGGCACCTGTGTGTAATCTAATGTCAGTACAAATACAGCTGCCCTGTGACGGCCTCAGAGGTTGACTAAGAGAATGTTGGGAGCAACAACACCATGAAGTCCAAAGAACACACCAGACAGGTCAGGGATAAAGTTATTGAGAAATTTAAAGCAGGCTTAGGCTACAAAAAGATTTCCCACGCCTTGAACATCCCACGGAGCGCTGTTCAAGCGATCATTCAGAAATGGAAGGAATATGGCACAACTGTAAACCTACCAAGACAAGGCCGTCCACCTAAACTCACAGGCCGAACAAGGAGAGCGCTGATCAGAAATGCAGCCAAGAGGCCCATGGTGACTCTGGATGAGCTGCAGAGATCTACAGCTCAGGTGGGGGAATCTGTCCATAGGACAACTATTAGTCGTTCACTGCACAAAGTTGGCCTTTATGGAAGAGTGGCAAGAAGAAAGTCTTTGTTAAAAGAAAACCAAGAGAAGTCCCGTTTGCAGTTTGCCACAAGCCATGTGGGGGACACAGCAAACATGTGGAAGAAGGTGCTCTGGTCAGATGAGACCAAAATGGAAAACACTATGTGTGGCGGAAAACTAACACTGCACATCACTCTGAACACACCATCCCCACTGTCAAATATGGTGGTGGCAGCATCATGCTCTGGGGGTGCTTCTCTTCAGCAGGGACAGGGAAGCTGGTCAGAGTTGATGGGAAGATGGATGGAGCCAAATACAGGGCAATCTTGGAAGAAAACCTCTTGGAGTCTGCAAAAGACTTGAGACTGGGGCGGAGGTTCACCTTCCAGCAGGACAACGACCCTAAACATAAAGCCAGGGCAACAATGGAATGGTTTAAAACAAAACATATCCATGTGTTAGAATGGCCCAGTCAAAGTCCAGATCTAAATCCAATCGAGAATCTGTGGCAAGATCTGAAAACTGCTGTTCACAAACGCTGTCCATCTAATCTGACTGAGCTGGAGCTGTTTTCTAAAGAAGAATGGGCAAGAATTTCAGTCTGTGGATGTGCAAAGCTGGTAGAGACAAACTCTTAAAGACTGGCAGCTGGAAGTGCAGCAAAAGGTGGTTCTACAAAGTATTGACTCAGTGGGCTGAATAATTACGCACACCCCACTTTTCAGTTATTTAATACAAAAAATACAAAAAATGTTTGGAATCATGTATGACTTTCGTTCCACTTCTCACGTGTACACCACTTTGTTTTGGTCTTTCACGTGGAATTCCAATAAAATTGATTCATGTTTGTGGCTGTAATGTGACAAAATGTGGAAAAGTTCAAGGGGGCCGAATACTTTTGCAAGCCACTGTATATATATATATATATATATATATATATATATATATATATATATATATATATATATATATATATATAACATTTCTGTTTCTAAACGAGTTTCATTTAGTTGGTGGGAGTTGCAATATCTGTGTTGTGATCTACGTTGCAACTTCTTTTATTATGGTTTTTTGTTTACACCAGACCATGTAATCCTGGCAGAAATACACAATTGAGGCAAATCATTAATTCAAGTTGAATTTCATTAATTGATCAATTTAATTTATTTTGATAGTTATTGTTTGAACTTTACTTCATGAAGAAATCAAAATTTAGTGATTTAAATTTTAGTTTGAAAATGTAGAAAAACAAAACAACAAAGTTCCTAAACGTAGTCGGCAGATGTAAGACAATTGCATAACACCTGAGCCTTTTGTATGTCTGATCATTAAATGTGCCACTTTGTGAGCGTATTCCAGTTTCTGTTCCATATGGTGGCAGCCAGGAAACAGCCTCCCAGGATTAATGTGGTGCTTGGAATAACACATGGCTAATGAACCCCATAATCTATGATTATGGTTTTAGTCAGCTAAAGGACAAAGAGGTGAGAAATCTAATTCAAGTTCGGCCGGTCTTACCACTGTTCATATTAGAATGTTTTAAGCTTAGAGATGGTGGCTCTCCTCTGGCCCTTTTGAGATCCTGCAGTAAATCCCAGACATGTGAGTTTCAAGCCCAATATTGTTTCTCACACAAAGAAGACAGAGTTTAGATGTTTAAATGTAGACATAAGGTGACTTGCAAATATATTTAGCTGGTTTCTGTTTTGAAAGTCATTAATATCCCAGTTATTCAAAAGGCAAAACAAAAAGTAATCTGGGACAATCTGTGTTTTGGACGAACAGTTGTGCACCATCCTGACACCAGACCCAAACTGGACAACCCACAACGATTCATGAGAGCTTTCTCTGCTAGTTGAGGAAGATTAACCTGTTTCAAATGATCCTGAGTCATTTTTTTGCTTTGGTTTGTGCCTGTAACTAAATGTGACATTTGCAAAAATACTGTCTGGAGGGACTCATTAATGTCACACTGACCTCCATGCAGGAACAGGATTTGTCACAGACAAAGAAGAGAGCAAGAGAAATCATCTTTACATCCAGGACATGTACTATATGTGTTACCTCTACAAGTAAATGCCTAAAAGTACAACAAGTTAAAATATCAAGACACAAAAACTGTTTTCCTAAAATCCAAGTACTTTTTGACTAATTAACCAAAATACAAGTCCCAACATGCCACACTTTGTAAGCATAATATGCTACAATCTTGAATAAGACTGTTTGATTACTTGGGGTAGTAGAATCTCAGCACAAGCATTCGACAGAGCGGTGAATCAATTGAATGTAAGTGCTGTTGGTAACACCGTTCTTATTATTTTTGGACTCTGAAAAGAGAAAGAGGATGAGGAACAGGGGACAGCTGTAGAAACATCCATGGAAATGAAAAAGATGATAATATAATAATAGTTTCAACAGCAATTACCCTGCATCGTTTTTTCTTAGCATTTCTGAAACTGATTGACATTTGTTGATTCTGCTTAGAAGAGTTGACTATCTGCTGGGAGCTGGCAATGAACCTGTCGTGCTGAACCACACCAGTCTTTAAGCAATTTTATGGATCTTTCAGAGAGGAGATTTTAACCATGATGAATTGCTCCCTTCAGACGGGGGTCTTTCCTGCCGCCTTTAAACAGGCG
The DNA here is from genome assembly GCA_963556495.2 of Valencia hispanica. Lineage (NCBI taxonomy): Eukaryota > Metazoa > Chordata > Actinopteri > Cyprinodontiformes > Valenciidae > Valencia > Valencia hispanica. Next base: position 1,981,667 of record OY747701.1, on the reverse strand, counting down.
GTAGTGAGGCCCCTGTCGAAGAAGAGCAATTTAGATTTTAATGATTTTAATAATTTCCAACCGGTATCTAACTTACTGTTTTCAAGCAAAGTTTTAGAAAAGCTTGTTTTAATTCAACTTAATAATTTTATTAACGCTCATAATGTGCTAGTGAAATTTCAGTCTGGTTTTAGGGAGAACCACAGCACAGAGACGGCCCTTCTGAAGATTTTAAATGATTGTAGATTAAACTATGATGCACAGAGGGTGACAGTGTTGGTTTTACTGGATCTAAACGCTGCCTTTGATACAGTGGACCACACTATTCTTTTAACCCGTTTAGAACAGATTGGCCTCTCTGGTGCTGTCCACAAATGGTTCACATCCTATCTCACAGACAGGACTTTTATAGTAAGTTTACTGTTGATACCTGCTCCTCTAAGGTCCACAAGATCACATGTGGTGTGCCTCAGGGTTCAATTTGCTCAGAGTCGCACCATAAGGCCTCAGTCTGCATTAACGGGGCCCAACCTCACCCCAATGACTGACGCAATCTGCTGGCATTCCTTAAATAGGAAACTTTTTAACTGATTGGAATGTTTGTATAAATGTATTGAAATGACTTCTTGTTAAGTGCCTTGAGATGACATCTGTTGTGAATCGGTGCTATATAAATAAACTGAATTTAAATTGAATTGAATTGAATTTTAGGCCCAGTGCTTTTTAACCTTTATATGCTCCCTCTTGGCAGCAACATCAGAAGACATGGAGTTAATTTTCACAGTTGTGCTGATGATACACAGTTGTACATCTCCATGTCTCCTTATGACACACAGCCAATGGATGCACTTTTTAACTGCATTTTAGACATCAAATCCTGGATGGCAGAAAATGTTCTCAACCAGAACAAAACTGAAGTTTTAGTCATCGGTCCTGAGGCTAAGAGATAGAAACTTTTTTTTAAAATGTTTTTGTGGCCACAGTGGCCTTTATTCAAAGTGGACAGGCTTACAGAAAGAGGAGAGAAGCAGGGGGAGAGACATTAGCCAAATGTCCCTGGGATGGAATCGAACCAGGGACGACCGCATCGAGGACTAATGGCACGTTCACACCGGTCAGCGCGTCCAGGCTTCAAATTGCTCAAACGGACAAAAGTCGACGCTTTGAAATTAAAACCCTGCTGCTTGCACACTGTGTAGTCTGCGTTGGAGCATCAGCGCCTCACGTCATTACGTCAGCGTGCGGGCGTGGATATGTCTGTTGCTAGTTATTTACAACATGGCGGATCATGTCGAGTGGCTTGGGTTTATTTAATTAATGAAGCCACACAAGCCAGACAACGTCATCTAACACATAAGAAAGTTAAAAGAAAAATATTTAACTGCTTACCTGGCACTCCAATATCCTCCAATATCTTCCTAAGATCGGATCTCTTCCTGTCTTTTTAAAAAGACGAAGACGGGTCATACAATTCATGAAAAATTGCACACAGCGACAATTAGTTGATCCTCCATCTTGAATGAATGACTTGCCGATCCATCCATGGAAGGAGTAACTATGTCAGTACAAAGAGTCGCTCTGATTGGTTGACGCCCCGCATTTGCTGCCCGAAAGTTCAGTTTTGCCAACTTCACGCAGCAGCTGGTCCGACGGTCCGTCAACGCATCCGAGCAGGAGCCGCTGGATGCGTCGATACCATAGACTTGCATGTAATCTAGCTGCCCTGCTGCCTGGACGCGCTGACCGGTGTGAACGCACCATAAGGCCTCTGAACATGGGCAGCCCGTGTTAACCCACTGCGCCACGCGACGCCCCAGAGAGAAACCTTTACCAAAACTGCATCACTGTCATTTAATCTTTCTTTAAAAGTGAAGAAGCTGGATGTGATTTTTGACTCTGAGCTGACTTTTATCCCTTACATTAAAAACATTAATAAAATGGGTTTTTATCACCTAAAGAATATTGCCAGAGTCCGCCCCATTCTATCTTGGGCCAACACTGAGACACTGATGCTTTTATCTCCAGTAGAACTGATTACTGTAATGCCCTGCTTTCTGGTCTTCCCAAAAAGAATATATCAGGTTTACAGCTTCTATAAAATTCAGCAGCACGTGTCCTGATGAAGACCAAGAGATGGGTACACATTACACCGGTCTTAAAATCATTGCATTGGCTCCCCGTGTGTCTTAGGATCGATTTTAAGGTTCTTTTAATGGCTTAATGGTCTTGGGCCTTCTTATCTCTCTGAACTGCTTTTACCGTATGAACTTTTGCGGCCTCTGCGCTCTTCTGACAGCCGTCTCCTTGTCATCCCTAAAATCAGGACACACACTCATGGTGAGGCATCTTTCCAGTACTATGGCCCTCATCTCTGGAACAGGCTGACAGAGGACCTCAGGGTCGCAGAGGACGTTCATGTTTTTAAAACCAGGCTCAAGACTCACCTTTCTAGCCGAGCTTTTAATTGATTATTACTTATTAGTATCTGCTTCATTGCTCTGCATGTTTTACCTGATTACATTTTATCAATGTTTTATACTAAATTGTTTTAAATTTTATCAGTGTTAAAATTTTATCAGTGTTTTACTATTTAATTTCATACTTATCTACTCTTTATTTTAATATTTTAAGCTGTTATTTTAATCTTCCTTCCAGTGTTTCCACTGTGGGAGCCCTCTGCCTCGGGAGCGGTGGTCGGCTGTAGCTGCCTGGGTGCTCTCCAGGTAGAGCTTGGGTGGAGGTGGGAGTCTCAGCCTTCCCTCCAATGGGCACCCTGGGCCGGTGCCTCGGCTGTTGCTGTCGATCTGCTGCTGCCGATGCAGATGGCTCCCCTGATGGTGTTTCCTTACCTGGCTCATCCATACTCGGCCCAATGTCCTTGTTTACTGATGCTTTTAAGTGTGTGCGTGCATGGGAGATGGGTTGGGAGGAGGGGGGTATAACTGTGACCATGTTTTTATTCCATGCTCATGACTACAGATTTTCTCATAATCAGGTTGTAATAAAGATTTTGTCTGTAACATCTAGTATATATCCACTAAGCCCACATATTCCCTTTTGTCCTCTTCCCTTTCTGATTGTCTAAAGCACAATAAAACATGGTTATCTGCAAACTTCCTGCAACTAAACAGTAATACAACTGAGTATAACTAACTCATTGGAACACCATCTACAATAACCAAATCCCAAAAGCTCTCCCTCAATATGGACAGCACTCATCTATTCCTCTATTCAGGTAAAAAGTCTAGGATTTATTGTTGACAGCACTCTTTCATTTCAGGAAAATATAAACAATATTATCAGATCTGGATATTACCATGTGCGAAACATCAACCGGCTTCTACCTCCATTAACTCCTCAGTCAACCACCATTCTGGTCCACAACCTTGTTACTTCCTGCATGGACTATTATAATTTCTCTTTTCTTTGGTCTACCAAGCAGATCACTCCATGGACTGCAGTTTGTTCAGAAGTCCGCAGCTCATATAGACACCCGTCCCCCCCTTAAAGACCACAACAGTCCTACTCTTCATCAACTCCACTGGCTTCCAATTCCCTACAGGATTAAGTTCAAAATCATCGTTTTCCAGCCTATCTCACTGATCTCATCAACATCATCTCTCCATTGTCTCTCCTCTCCCGATCTTCAACTGCCACCCAGCTGATCCTTCCCATTGTCCATTGTCCATTGTCCTTCTGACCACTATGGGTTACAGAGCGTTCACCCACTCTGCCCCCAATTTATACTATTTTTGACCTTTTATCCAAAACATACTGAATCTTTTGTAACAAATTCAAGCACACATAATCTTACGTACACACAGATTGTCACCATGCCAGAAAAAAATATTAAGTTATTTTACACTGGCTAAAATAGGGTCATGACTTTACACCATTATTTTTTTAGTCGTTTTTTAATCTTATGACCAAAACCAACTGAAACAAAATTGGCACTGGAATACTGTTTGAAGTTTTATTTGTTCTTAAATAAGCTAATATCTAAGTCAAAGTGTATAAGCTAATACCATCTAGTGAAGAAGTAGGAGTCTATCATATTGGGCCCCAGTGATGCATTCATTGTTAGCTTAGAGAAAGAAAGAGGCCAGCACCAGCAAATTATTGTTCTTAGCTTTTATTCTTGAAACACAGAATCCATGAAGTTTGCCATGACACCACTAAATGCCTTAGACCTCCTGTGCCAAAGTAGTGCGGACCCAGATTTGAATTTTCGTGGTTTTAGCTGCAGCTGCTGTTGGGTTATGTAATATGATGCCCCATATGTTCCACTTGACTAATTACACTATAGAAAAGCAGGGAGGAAGAAAGAGCGTTAGGGCAAGGAAAGGGGGTAGTGGGAAGAACAATGTTGACAAGAGTACAGAGACAGAACAAGTTTTGTGAGAACAGGATAAGAAAAGAACTGATGAAATTGAAAGAATACCGTCATTAGTTCCTGTTCCATCAGCTTATATCAACAAGTGTGATCCGTCTTGTAGCCAGTGTCTCCCTTCTCCAGCCCCACTGTTCTCAAATCATTCCAAATTGATTGTGATAGCAACAGGCTTTGACCTACTTTGAAGAACAATAACCCCCCCATGGCTGCTTTGCACATTCTGATAGTTTAGTTTGGAGGTCACTCAGGCTTGGGTAGCTTGTACAGAGTGGATGAGGAGGAGGGCGGGATGAGGCCCAGCCCCTCCATGCTTTCAGAAGCTCGACAATCTTCTTTGCCAAAAAGTAACAAAGACTTTAAAGGGCCAGATCCCAGGGCTTTCCAATGTTGTTGTTTCCATACCTCCATACTTGTCCAGTACAATGACAGATCTCACATGCCTCTCAAAGAGTTTATCTGACCACTGTGCAATCAAACTGTATCAACCTTTTTTCTTGTAAAATTTGCCCACTTGACATGTCCTCAAAACTACTACTTGTATTAGTGTAAAGACTAGAATGTATTCTGCAATGTAGCAAGCATATAATTGTGCAGAGTGTTAAGCCAAGTTTTGTATTTAAATGAAAAAAAGTTTTCTAACTCTTGTGAAAAGGTGTTTGGGTGAAGGGTAGCAAGGTACAGTAGAGTGACCATATTTTGATTTCCAAAAAAGAGGACACTTGGAATTCTCCATGGGGTATAACATTGCTAAATAGTTTTTTATCATATAAAGAACATTGCCAGAGTCCCATTCTCTCTCGGGCCAACACGGAGAGACAGATGCATGCTTTTATCACCAGTAGAATTGATTACTGTAATGGCCTGGTTTCTCATCTGACCTGCAGCAGCACGTGTCCTGACGAAGACCAGGAAGCAGGGACACATAACACCGGTCTTAAACTCATTGCATTGGCTACCCTGTATGTTTTAGGATTGATTTTAAAGTTCTTTTAATGGTATTTAGGTGTCTTAATGGTCTTGGCCCTTCTTAACTTTCAGAACTACTTTCACCATATGAACCTTCGCGGTCTCTGCGCTCCTCCGGCAACCGTCTCCTCGTCATCCCTAAGTCAGGTCACACACTCATGGCGAGGCGTCTTTCCATTATTATGGCCCTCACCACTGGAACAGGCTGCTGGAGGACCTCAGGGAGGCAGAGAACGTTTATGTTTTTAAGAGCAGGCTCAAAACTCTTTTTAGCCTAGCTTTTAACTGATTATTATTTATTATAGTCTGTTTAATTGCTCTGCATGTTTGCTTAATATCAGTGTTTTACTATTTAATCTTACCATATTATCCACTGTTAAATTTTATATTTTAATCTGTTATTTTAGTCTTCCTTCCAGTGTTTCCTCTGTGGGAGCCCTCTGCCTCAGGAGCGGTGGTTGACTGTGGCTGCCTGGGTGCTCTCCAGGTGGAGCTTGGGGCGAGGAGGGGGTCTCGGCCTTGCCTCCTCTGGGGGCCCTGGGTCAGTGCCTTGGCTGCTGCAGTTAATGTGGTGCTGCCGGTGCAGATGGCTCCTTTGATGGCATTTCCTAACATGGCTCATCTGTACTCAGACTAATGTCATTTTTATTGCTGCTCTTAAGTGTGTGCGTGCATGGAAGTTGGATCTGGGGGAGGGGGTATAACTGTGATCATGCTTTTAATTATGTGGGGGAGTGATGGGATTGTGGTGTTTGTGGGGTCATTTTAATTCTATAAAGCACCTTGTGTTGCAATTGTTGTAGGAAAAGTGCTTTATAAATAAAGTTTGATTGAGTGAGTGAATTAAACGACAAACTTTAGATAGGCTTTCACAAGTGCAAAATTGACTTAAAAGTCCCGGGAAATTAATGAATAGAAATACTGGACAAAAACTAAACAAATATCTGAAATAATATTCAGAGAAATTTAGTATTATTTTCTTTTCAATGCAATGATAAAAGTGAAAAGAGCACAAAAAGACCATTTAAAAATTGCATATTCCATTCCTTAATTTTCATGCTCAGTCAATGTACAGATGAACTCTCACTTTGAATAGTATAATTATAGTTTTTGTGTCCATGTGATGTACGGGATCTTTGCCTCTATTGTCACACACAGAAACACATATGCCAGCTCTGTCAGCGGCAGAGCGTGGGGCAACGCAGCAGAATATGGCACAACACAGTGCAGTGCATTACACAGCATCACAGCACGCTGTCTGTTCAGTCTATGAACAGATCAGAAAACAGCCACTAGGCAGCAGCTCAGGGAGGATGTCACATGTGAGAAAGGTCACCCTACAATGGGGAGCCTAAGTCTCCTCCCCTTCCTGTTGACCCATGGGTCCCCTGGCCGAAAAAAAAAGAATGGAAGTCAATGGAGCGATAAAAGTTATTTTCTGGTCCACTTTGTCTTACGTCCTGAATCACACATATGATGAACCTCAATTTAAATGACAACTAAGGATGTGCGTTTCGACTGTGTTTGTCAAGTGATTTGGCAATTATTTGATTGTAAAAATTCACTATTAAAATGCCTACAAATCAGAAGTTGCATATATGACGTCATGAAGCTAACGCTAGCTAGCACTAACTAGCACTTAAAATCCTGACAGAGACGTTTTGGAGCAGCATGCTGGCTCTCACTCAACCGACTATTTCTCCCCCACCATAGCTCCACTTTCCACATTTATGGTGGTTTTCTCCACGTTTAATGCTCCTTCCTTCGTCTTGGAGGAAGGAGGAGAAGCTGGCTAATCCCACCGCCATTTTTCTCCTTCTTCTTCTTCAGTTGTAGTCCACTAAGGGTTTTTACACAAAACCTAATGTAACTTTTGCCACTGATCGAAAATTAGCGTTTTCTCTGCATCAAAATGTGTCTTTAAAATTCATGGAACTCATATGTTCAATCCATGGGACATTTCAAACGGGATCAGAAAATAACTTTTATCGCTCCATTGACTCTCATACATTTTTTTTGGCAGTATGGGACCCATTTACTTGAAGTAGAAGCGCGTGACTCCCCATACAGTACAAATCAGCGGAGCTTTAACTTTTTATGGGCAATGGTGTACCCCCATCCCATTAATGCTTGCTAAAAGTAGCTTCTTATAGCATCTAATGCCCTTAAAGCGGTTGTGACATGATTTTATCTGAACACAGCATGTTTCCACTTTCTGTCCACCCAAACTTAGCTTTGCCTCCTTCACCACCCAAACATGATGAAGGTGTTTGTGTACACCTACTGTATTAACCTGTCCAGGGGTTACACCCGTTGTAGTGTCTTCAATGGTAAAGAGTCAGAAAATGGGTTCTGGGGCACTCCCCTGGAGCCAGGCCGGTGGAGGGAGCTCTTTGGTCTGAGAAAAGTGGTCAAGCCTTTGCCTCAAGGCCCAAAATGGTAACAGGAGGCTAACACCACATGGTTCCACCAAATGCAAGAAGTGTTGAGGATATGGACAATATGACATATGTTTCAGGCTTGGGGGGTTTAACAATGTGGATGATCACTTTTTGGCTTTTGGCTGGTGGAAACATGAGTTTACTGTCAGGAAAGAAAGAGTTGGTGTGTGAGATTGAACATTACCCTCCAGATACTGTTGGACACTCCTCCACGCTCAACCTGGGCTCTGAAACCCGAGTCCTAGACATGGGCTGGACTCTCTCCAACTCCAAGTGAGACGCTGGGTGGACACTCCATCCTCCACCTGAGCATGTCAGTGTTAGGTCTCTACCAGTCAGAGGGCTGCTTTTTTGTGGCTTTCAGCTGCAAGTGGGAAGGTTCCGTTGGATGTGTTTGCAAAACAATCACAACCTATGTCTGTGTGCAGATCAAGGAAAGTTGGATTATAGACAAGGCACAGTACAAGGGTTTCTTTAACTATAGTGTTCACATGTAACACATGTTTTAATAAAAGATATAATTTTTTTTAAACCAAACTTATTTTCTTTTAGGTCTGTTATAATTAGAAATTGTATTTATATTTGCTAAATGCCACAAAATGAGAGAATATATATATATTTATTTATTAAAATCTTCAAAATCTTCAAAATCAAAAGTTTACATACATCTCCAGTGATCCCCAGTGTCAGGGCGCCACCAAATCTACAAAACAAACTAGCTTAAAAATTTTTTTTGATGCCTCTTATCAATGTTCTAACATAGTATAGCTATGAATATTTTGTGGAGATTAAAAACTAAAAATGAAAAAGAATAATTAAGTGGCTCTGTCGCATTTGTCTAAAAACCTCAGTCAATAACATGGCTCGGTCCGAAACCAACAATTGGACCATCCGGTTGTCTGTCTCACTGGACAAGCGCACTTCTGCATTAATGTGGCTCCTCCACTCATTACGCGCTCCCGTATTTTGCAACAGAACACCACTGGTGTGAGAGATTCTCTGCTCAATAATGTCAGAGAAGGAGAAACAGCGCGCTGCTTCCACTTCAAATTTAGGACGAACTAACTACCTATACCACACCATACCATTTTATTTATATAGCATTTTCAATATGACAAGTACAGTCAGCCAAAGTGCTGTACAGTAGGAATAACGAAAGTAGGAACTACCGATAGGCGACGGGAGAGGTGAGAGTTCTGTGACTGTGTTAATGTTTTAAGCTATTTTGTTCATCAGATTTGGTATAGCAGCTTCATCTAACTGCATCATTGTTTTGTGCAGGATCTACAGTCAGGAAACACAAATGGGTTAAATGAGCTTTCACTGTATTTGTGTTTTTGACTACACGTGATTATGCGAGAACTGTCGAGTGCATAATAATTAAGGTGGTACAAAAAAATATATTTATTTGGGACTAACAGAGAGAAACTGATCCATCTCATCATCTGGTCAACATACAGATTCCACATCCTCAATCTGCAGGAAACTGAAGCAGGCCTGGCTTTCTGCCTATATGAGGCTGAGACAATGAGTCACTTCTGGCCCATTACCAATAACACATTGTTGAGACCAAAGCCTTCTGGAGGAGCAAGAGCTGCAACACACACAACCACTCACACACACAGAGCACATGCAAGGGTGGGGGTGGGGGGAAAGAAACTATGGACCGGATGATTGTAAGAAACGCCCTGCACAAGAATGGAAAAAGCAGAAATAAAAAGGAAAGGAAAAGAAGCATAGAAAAGCACTTATGCCAGTGCAGCAGTCTATAAACAGACATGGACAACAATAAACATGCAATCACTGAGAGAGGATTGTGGTGCAAAGATAAGGTCATTGCTAATTTTTTTGTTTTCTTGGCAGTAAATAAAAGTGAACGAAACATCCATAGTTCCAGTTTAATGATCCTCTTCCACTGAGGATGTTGAGATAAACCAAATGGAATTCTTTAAAATCATATAAAAACCAGTAACGATTTGACTTATAATTGAACCAACAGCAACACTTAGGTATTGGAGTACAAATAATTAGAAATCCGTTTTGTGATCAAAATTATATAAAGTCAAACCATAGTGCTAACATACAATGATATAAGACATACATCCTCATGTTTTGCATGGCAAACTTCCACAATGACTTACTTGCAAAGGTGTCCTGTATGATGTAATAACTGTTCTAATAGCAGCAAATTAAATTGCGGAATTTAACAAACAATATGGAATACACAATTAAACACTGTTCCCAGCTATGTTTATGAAATTTCAATTCAATTCAGTTTATTTATATAGCGCCGATTCACAACAGATGTCATCTCAAGGCACTTAACAAGAAGTCATTTCAATACATTTATACAAACATTCCAATCAGTTAAAAAGTTTCCTATTTAAGGAATCCCAGCAGATTGCGTCAGTCATTGGCGTGAGGTTGGGCCCCGTTGATACAGACTTTCCAACCACAGCAATCCTTCAGCAATCCCTCATACTGAGCAAGCATGTAGCGACGGTGGAGAGGAAAAACTCCCCTTTAACAGGAAGAAACCTCCAACAGAACCAGGCTCAGTAGGAGTGGCCATCTGCCACGACCGTCTGGGAAAATGGGAGAGCAACCCTTCTATAAGTTCAGTCAGATCACGTTGACACCCACTGATAGTGAAGAGTCACATCAGAAACAAGGAGAAGAAGTAAGCTCTGTGAGCCTTCAGGGACAAAAAGCAAGCAACACAAATGGAGGTCTGCAGGAACATGAGAGCTAAACACAAAAACACTGACATGTATTTATTTCTGTGGGTCCTGGGACAGAGTTAGGAAATAAACATGAACAAAGGTCCTGATCATTGTGAAAGGGAGCACGAGGATTTACTGTTTCCAGGTCTCTTTATTTTTCGGTGGTGACAGATTTTCTTTCATAAAATGTAAAAAATATGAGATTCTTCCTTGTTTTGCACATAACGTTTTATTTCTTTAAAAATGCCAAGGAAATGTCTGAACCACATCACTGTCAGATTTGTGAAAATAGTTGTGAATGACAGTAAATGTGGATCTCTTTGGTTATTGATTTGGTAAATTGTTTCCAGTCACCCTATAATTACACACTTTTTAGGTTTATAAATATGGTCAGAATGGAAAAAGTGGGATTCAGAAAAATAAAAATGGAAAAAGTGGAATTTTGGAATCAAAAGAATAGAATTTGTAAAATAATTAAAGATATTTCATAGGGCTCTAGAGAAGTTTGTGATAGTTGAAAAGAAAAACAGTGGAGTTGAAGAAGTTATGTAGCCTACCTGTTTGAAAAGTAATAAGCTGATGAAGCTGACCAGTAACCAATGTTTACAGTTTAAAAACGTTTTTAATGTTATTGTTTAGTCTAAAAATGCACATCCAAGTGAATCATTTGATCTTTTTCTTGAAGGGTTTGCAGCTCACTTTATTAATCTTTTTTGATAATAATTATATTGTATGCAGAATGCTGGTGCCAGTGGTTTGTAAGGATAAATAATTACATATGTTCAGATTCTCTATAGTATTTCAATTGTGAAAAAATATATCTTCCCTAGGGAGGGCAAGACAGAAAGTAAGAACCACTGATCTAAATACACCTAATAACCCATCAAACAGTATTTTTAGACAGTAGTGAGAACTTTTTCTGAACTGACCCTAGTGGCCACTGTACCATGCTTGTCACTGGGATGTTAACATGTCACTAAGCTGAAACATACTGGAAATAGCTTTAACACTGTAGTTCTGAAATTAGTTCCTTGGAAAAGGAAAAGGTTTGCACCAGCTGAGTTCCAGAGGAACAGCAACAGGTAAGACAGTGCAGTGTATGGGCTCTTTTGTTACATGTAGAGTGGTTTTGGAGAGAGTAAGTGGTGTCGACTGTGACACGCAGTGAAAAACCACCACTCAGCAGCACACACGCCCCCCCCCCCTCCATTCTTCCTCTAGCCTGGCTTTTTTATGAATGGAGTTACAGAGTGTGATCTTCTCATTGGCTGAGTGTTAAACCAATCAAGGATATATGTGGGCTGGGACTTCTGACCATTCACAAATGTTTCTGCTCACATTTTCTCTTTTACTTTGTTTCCAAAAGACCCCACAAATAGATTGATGTAAAGGGAGAAAGAGGTTTTTTTATCATTTGCCCAATGATTGATTTTTGTCAAAGATGTTTTACATATTTCGTATATTTGACCACCTACATTTATATTTGACCAGAATAATAGCTTTTATCTCAGGACTACAGTGGAGTCAATTAGAGAAAAAAGGTCTTCTTTTTTATGTGTCACTATTCTAATTGTAAAAATTAATTAATATTAATAAAACAATTTGTTACACACTAAACCATTGACCTAAAAAACTTTATCTAATCTTTTATGTCCAGACTAGCATGGTCTTAACTCTAATGCCTTGTTTCCAATTACCTGTATGGCACAGGTCAGTGCAGTTTGGTACGCTATTTAGTCTGTTTCCATTGTAAAAACTGATACCGGACCACCCAGACCACCGTTCTGCCGGTCAGTGGAAACAAGTTATACTGTATATAACCATAGAATTCTAGGTCAATAACTATGCAAGGTAAATGTGACAGCAGTTTAAAGTCAAATGAAATATGCATGAATGATCCCATTTACAAATTATTACATTAGTTGTTTAAATATGAGAAATATTCACTCTGATCTTCTCCCCACTCTGACTAATTGCTTGTTCTGAAACTAAACTAGAGATGGCATGAAGAGAGCCATCTTATATTATTGACTGGTTATAATCTTCTGGATCTGAGCTTACCTGTTAAAAAGAGATAAAGGTCCCTTTAAACTCCAAACTGTCTCAGCTAAAATATATACAGTGGGACAAAAAACTATTTGACAGCCACCAATTGTTCAAGTTGTCCCACTTAAAAAGATAAGAGAGATTATTATATATTTTTTATCAATGGTACACTTTAACTATGAGAGACAGAATTATCCAGAGAGACAGAAATATCCAGAAAATCACATTCTATGATTCTATGATTTTTTTAAAGAATTTATTTGTATAATGGTGCAAAAAATAAAGATTCAGCACTTCCAAACAAGCAAGAACTCTGACCCCCACAGACCTGTTACTTCTTATTTAAGAAGCTCTTCTGTCCTCCACTCATTACCTGTAATAATGGTACCTGTTTGTTATTTGTATAAAAGGCAAGGCAAGGCAATTTTATTTGTACACACTTTCAACAACAAGGTAATTCAATGTGCTTTACATGATTAGGGGATGAGGTAAAAACAGCAAAAAAGCATAAAACACACAAAACATATGATACATGAAAACATTACTCAAAGGCAGCTCTAGAAAGATCTGTTTTTAGCCTTGAGGGGTGGGGTGATGTGCTCTACTTTCCTGGTTCTAGCGTTTTGGATCAGCTGCAGCTGTCTGATTAACTTTTTAGGCAGACCTGTGAGGACGCTGTTGCAATAATCAATGCGACTAAAGATAAAAGCATGGATGAGTTTTTCGAGGTCCTGTTGCGACATCAGTCCTTTGGGTAAGACTCAAACCAGCCAAGTACTGTACGATCAATAGTCACCACACAGCTTCAGTTAATACAGCTAGAAACTACTGATCAGGCCTGAAATCTAGGTGTAGTTATAGACTCAGACCTGAACCTCCAGGGTCACATAAAGGCAATAACAAGGTTAGCCTTCTATCACCTGAAGAACATTTCTAGGATTAAAGGACTGATGTCGCAACAGGACCTCAAAAAACTCATCCATGCGTTTATCTTTAGTCTGACTGAAACATGGAGAAGCAGCTTTCAGTTTCTATGCTCCTCTAATCTGGAACAAACTTCCAGATAACTGCAAAGCTGCTGAAACATTGAGATCTTTTAAATCACAACTAAAAACATATCTTTTTAGAGCTGCCTATGAGTAATGCTTTGATATATTATATGTCTTGTGTATGCTTCTTGCTTTATTGCGGTTTTAACTGTATATACTTTGTCTGTGTTTTACTGCTATTTTTATTTTACCCCTTAATCATGTAAAGCACCTTGAATTACCTTGTTGTTGAAAGTGTGCTATACAAATAAAATTGCCTTGCCTTGCCTATTTACTTTTCCAAATTGCACAATGCCTTCTTGGAGAAAATGTATCTTTGGATGCCAGGACAACTGGCCCCTGTTATTTTTCCGAAAAATGAGGCTGTTTGTCAAAAATGGTTGGAATTCATTTTTGAAAACGACCCTCCTCCCAAGATGATTTGCTTCGTTTGTGCCACCCATTTCACAGAAGATTGCTTCCAGAACAAAAGTTTATTTCACAGTGGATTAGTAAGCAAGTTGACGTTGAAGAACGATGCAATCCCCACTCTCAAGAGTATTTCTTTAGAGCCACCACCGGTAAGTGGAAATGCTCTGATTCAGCTTGTTAGAACAACATATCTTAGGCTAATCCAGAGTTAAATCTGTGCACTGTAGCTCGTGTTTATTATTCAGTCCCTCCAGGAATTTGGGATGTTGCGATCGTAACTGTTAATGCAAATTCAGCCAATCCCCGCGAATTCTGCACACCTTGCAATTTTACACAATTAACATAACATTACAGCACCTTTTACCAATTTTGACTCTCCCTTTCACTATCTTACATCTGACGGCGTCGCATATCATGTACACTCCCTGTTTGTTATGTGAGAGGGATCGAGAATAAAACATGTTACATTTTCATTTTGCCAATGTAGGTGCTATGGGGTACAGTTTCCTCACTCCAGTCATGAAAATCCATCACCTGTTGGAGAAATTCGCAGTTTTGAATCCAAAATGAGTCACCTACGTAATTTGTGTATGTCCGATGAGAAAATGATCAGCTGTAAATAGTGATGCACAGACAGCAGCAGCTAGGAGCAAGTTTTCAGGAGAGCAGTTTCTATGTGAAAGACAGGACCTGTACTTTCAATTACTTTTTAGATCCGCTGAGTCATTTAGGATTATAAACTGTTTCGACTAACCTCAAGGCTAGTTTCCAATTCGATCGATCGAGTTACGATAATATTATGGCTGTACTGTACGATAGAATTGTTCTGTCTGCCTGAGAAAAACGTGTCACCCCCCTTAAGGAAAGCTGTGGGTAGGATATCAAGACAGCAAGAGGATGTTAATGATTTCTTCAAGGTTTTTTTGGTTTAATTCATAGAATCCTGGCATTCTCTCTACATTGGTGTTGATTGGGGATGACATTGGTAGTGGGTCCTGTACTAAGGTACAGACTGACCGTCTAATTCTTAGTCTTTTCAGTCAAAAATCTGGCAAATTCAATGCAGGCCCTGGTTGAATTTAGGGGCCACTGTTACTGGAGGATTAGTTAGTCTGTCCACTGTTGCAAACAGAGTCCGTGCATTATTAATTTTTCCTTTTAATGATGTCAGAGAAGAAAGATTCACTTCCCTGCAACACTCCTTTTTTCCACTATGTACCAGCTTCTACTTGCTTCTACACGGAGACTTCTTTCCACCTGAGACAACTTTCACTTTAGTCGGAGCTTTGGAATAGATGATGTCGGAGATTTTTGCGAGGAAATTATCTACCAGCTTGTTTACTGAGTTGGAGTTGAGAGATGAGGGGGATGTGGTGGGAGGGTAAATACGTTTAAAAGTTTTACCTGTCTACACCTTCAGACTGTCAGACTCCAACCTTCACCAAGACCAAGACCAGAGAGTTGTCCAAGGACACCAGGGACAAGATCGTACACCTGTACAAGACTGGAATAAGCCGATCTACAATAGGCAAGCAGCTTGGTGAGAATAGATAAACTGTTGGAGCAATTTTTATAAAATGGAATAAATACAAGATTATTGACAATGTCCCTCAACCTGGGGCTCCATGCTAGATCTCACCTCGTGGGGTAAACATGGCATTGAGAACGGTGAGGAAACAGCCCAGAACTACACGGGTGGAACTGGTCAATGACCTGAAGAGAGCTGGGACCACAGTAACAAAGGTTACTATTAGTAACCCACTACGTTGTCATGGATTAAAACCCTGCAGTCTCCGTGCTTAAGCCAGCACATGTCTAGGCCTGTCTAAAGTTTGGTATAAACCCCACTTGCTGTGTTTGGAGGAGGAAGAATGCTGAGATATATATTCCAAGAACACTATACCCAGTGTGAAGCATGGGGGTGGGAACATTATGCTGTGGGGGTGCTTTTCTGCCAAGGGGACAGGACGACTGATCCATCTTAAGGAAAGGATGAATGGGGCCATGTATCCTGAGATTTTGGGCAAAAACCTCCTTCCATCAGTGAGAGCATTGAAGATGAAACATGGCTGGATCTTCCAGCATGACAATGATCTCAAACACATCGCCCA
Organism: Valencia hispanica; assembly: GCA_963556495.2. Classification (NCBI taxonomy): domain Eukaryota; kingdom Metazoa; phylum Chordata; class Actinopteri; order Cyprinodontiformes; family Valenciidae; genus Valencia; species Valencia hispanica. The sequence goes on along the minus strand of OY747701.1, from coordinate 1,965,548 downwards.
GGCAACGAAGGCATGGGTACGTAAAAAGCATTCCAAGATTCTGGAGTGGCCTGGCAAATCACCAGACCTCAATCCAATAGAGAATCAGTGGAGAGAGTTAAAAATCTGTGTTGCCTAGCGGCAGCCCCAAATCATTACAGCTCTGGAGAAGATCTGCATGGAGGAATGGGCCAAAATACCAGCTACAGTGTGTGCAAACCTGGTGGAGTCCTACAGGAAACCTTTGACCTCTGTCATTGCCAACAAAGGTTACATTACAAAGGTTTGAGGTGAACTTTTGTTATTGGTCAAATACATATTTTCTGCACAACTATAGAAATAAATACTTTAAAAATCATACAATGTGATTTCCTTTTTACATTCTGTCTCTCACAGTTGAACCGTACCAATAATAAATATTACAGACCTCTCTCATCTTTTTAAGTGGGAAAACTTGCACAATCGGTGGCTGCCAAATACCTTTTTGCCCTACTGTATGTACTTGTGCAAAAATATTTATATCCGTGGTGTACACCTACTTTAAAACTTTAAGTTCTAAAGGTTACTTCATGTAACTCTGGTGAATTTACCAAGGATGAAGAAAAAGCTCCAAAGCTGAGTTTAATCACTACAAATTATTACGTATTTGAATGTGATCTTCTTCATTTCTTCCATAACATTTCTTTTATGTGGCACTTAAAAATGAGCTTAGTGAAGTTACTGACAGAAGAAAAGACAACAGTATTTAACATGTTCTTTTCAGCTTGTGTTTGCCCCTTTAACACAAAGCCAAATTCAAAAATCCACAAAACTATTATACATATTACATTTTATTGTTTTTTCTTCTTGCAATGGTGTATGCAAATGTAGAATGTTTTTTCCATTTATCAGTAACTGAACAGAAAGTCAAACAAAGAGTTGTCAGTGACAAAATGTTCTTCTGCTTAGACCTAACTGACATTCAAAGTACTGCAGATAAAACTGAAATTCCATACATCCATGGATCATGTACAGTATTTAAATAACTGGCACCAAAACTTTATCAAACATGGCCGCTGTCAGTAATGAACCCACCCATTGCTGGCAGCAGCAGGCCTCAGAGTGATCAAATGTTAAACAAAATGTCTTTGCACTCATGACCATACCTCTGGCCCAACTGTAGAAGCTGTGTGTTATCTGTGGTTGCTCCCACATGACGTTCCTGCCCAGCTGGATAAGCTCACTAAAGATAAAACAATTTCTACAGAAGAGAGGTGGGACTTCCACAAAAATGAGATAACACTAATTAACACTAACACTAAAAGGTCTCCACTTCTTGCTAGAGGGGTGACATTTCAGTATTTTTGATTTAAATAATGTCGGCTTTACAGTTGGGTTTCTTATTACAGTGAGGCTTGTCTGAGGTGTGACATTACATTTACATACACTAGTGTAAACTGTTTTTGGAAAAGCTATATACATGTTGGAACTTGTACTGAGATTAACTGAAGTAGGCTACATGTACATATTTATTTCTCCCTTCAAGTGCCAGTCATCACATCAGTGTACATCAGAAACACATGCATTAACACTGAAATCAGTCATGTGTTTGAAGCAGCTGTGCTGTTGTGAAAGAAGGAAAATTAAAAATCCCTGAGTAAGGTCTCATTTCTCAGAGGTTCAAATGATTACATGACAAAGGTTGATGCCACCTGATGAGGTACCACTGAAATGAATGATCATTTTTGTGTAACTGACTAGTGGACCACTCTATAATAACATGGTGCAAATACCACTTTAAGTAGTATCCTGAAGACCTTGTTGCTGTGAACCAACAGTGCTAATCTATGGATAACTTTATAGCTCTGACTCAGGTTGTTTCACTTTAAAGTTTATGACAGTACAAGGACAAAATTACAGAAGGTATATGGTTTGTTCAAAAGGGAACCAGGCAAAACCCTCCTCTGTAAAGCTAACAGCTTTACAGAGGAGTAGAGCTAAGAGTGGACTGAGCTGCTTTGGCCGAGTTCTGCACTCTTCTCTAGTTTAGACATAAAGTGTCAATGTGTGCCCGGTGCATTTCTGGTTAAAATGATCTTGTTCTTCCTTTATTAAAGTTACTCCCAGTGGGTAGAATGCCCAGACATTTTACTCAAGTAAGAGTAGCGATACTTCATAATACTAGTTCTTAAAGGAACATGGGGCAGAATAAACATGCATGTCCAGTTTTTTAATGCTGTTTTTTAATGATGAAGCGTTATAAACCAAAAAGAATGAGCCCACCCACATATCGTTCCATTTTCTTAAACTGGCTGTGTGCTGCAAAATGTGCTGAAGTTCGGGCCCGAATTTCCCGCGCTGTCCTACCGGTGTGACGTGAATTGACACTGTATGTGCGTTCTCGACAGCTTTAAAAGAGGAAGAAGAATGGTCGCAGAGCTCCCTTGATTCAACTGTGAGAATGGATTCTTCCGAAACGACCTAGGACAACTAACAGCCCACTAAAAAGTGGCACCAAGAAAAAAGAAGTATGTCACTGTGAAGAGGTATGTTTTTTTTTGTGAAGCGTTTGTGCGCACTCCGGTGCGGCTGGCTGCAGTTACTTGCAGCGCCGGCCGCTTCGCTCGTGAGTTTTGTTTCTTCATTCTGCCCCATGCTCCTTTAAGTAAAAGTAAAAAGTGTACTACAAAAAAGAATGTGAATGTAACTCCAGACTAGCATGGTCTTTACTCTAATGCATTGTTTCCAATGACCTATACAGCATGGGTCGGTGCAGTTAAGTGAATGTAACTAATTACTACCCACCCCTGGGTTTAGCTATGGAACAGGTGAGAACTGGACCCAGTTTTGTTGGGAAGAGAAAGCCATCTGTTAGCTGTCTATTTAACAAAAAAACTGGGCTTGCTAAATGCACATACATACATACATACATACATACATACATACATACATACATACATACATACATACATACATACATACATACAAACATAAAGAATAATGGGTTCGTAACACCTATCTTTTTGTTATAACCTATGATGCTTTAGTTGAATTGTGACTTGAATTGAATTTGGGCCAGCGATCTTACTTGTGAACTCTGTAGAGCATATGTGGAATAAAAAAAGGTGGGATTTACACATAAACAGAATTAATAATTTTCGTCTCTCAAAGTTTGGGAGGATGTTGTTTAACATTTCCTCATACACCCGAACAACAACATGAGGTGAAGATTTTCCTCCATGGATTTTTTGTTGACAAAGATTCAGATTCAGATTTTTTTATTGTCATTGTAAAAGAAAATATAATGACAATCTGAGACCCTAAAAGTGTTTAGTATTTTCAGTGCCATTGATGATGTCATGGCTTTCAAAAACTTCTAATAGGTTGACTGACACATTGGAGTTAATTAGAGGCACACCTGTGAATGGATTTTAAGGCCACACCTGGAACACACTGCTGTCTGGTTTGAAATGATGGGAAAGTCAAGTGATATCAGGAAGAATATCACGGAGCGGGTCCACACCGGTTTGAATTTGAATGTATTTATTTAAAAGGGACAATGTGCATTAATGATATACGATTAACATATGTAAATACACAAGATTATAGCCATCTTCAGTCCCTTCGCTGGAAGAACCAGGAACATTAAAACAATAAAAAACCCATCTCCAATAAAAACCACAAAGCCCAAAAAGCACTCATTACCGTAAAATTATGATGGTGCTCATAACAATTCATTTGACATTCCGTACAGATAATTCAATAATAATAATACTAACAATAATAAAGCTTTTATAAGAAATAAAAGACATAATAAAAACTAGAACTTAGAAAGAAAATAACAGGCACTCTCTGACTAACTCACATGTACCATCCACTTATAAAAATCTAATAATAATAGCATAACATTTTACTTTCATGTGAATTTAACTATGTTGGCAAATTTGTGATTCCAACATCCCTGCCTTTAAATGTTTGTTTTTTTTAAACAAAAGGAACTCAATTGTCGGATCTCAAGCGGAATCAGGTTCCACTGTTTAGAAGCACAAAATGAAAACACCGCCTGTGCAAACGTACCTCTTCCTCAATGGGAGCAAGCAGTCACCCCCCTCTAGCTTGCCCTTGTGTTTCTGCTATGGTTATCCACTTTCAATATAAACTAATGTAATACAGGTGGTGTTCCTTTTAAATTTTTGAAAACAAGCGTAGAGTTTTTGTTTTTAATCATTTTGTCCAAGCTAAGTAATTTATAATTATGCAGGATATTACAGTGATGGTGAGTTCTATGTTTTCCTTCAAATACCTTTAAGGCTTGTTTGTACACTATCCCAATCTTTGATAAGTCAGTTTGGCATGCTGATGTCCAATTGCTTAAACAATAGGCCATATGTGAGACAATCATAGCATTGAAATACAGTAATGCTGACTTGGTTGTCAGATTCTCTCTAATACACCTAAAATTGGATAAGTTCAACTTCATTCTATTCACTGTGTTTTTTATTTGTTTCCTGAACGTGAGGTTGGAATCCAGGACAACACCTAAATATTTGAATTCATGCACCATTTCATTTTTCCCCTCTTAAAAGGACTGATGATTCAGTATATTTAACCTTGGCCTTTTTTGTAAAAAACATGCTGACATTTAGCAATGCAAATCTGAAGGACAGCAAAGAGGAAGGTCATTTACATATATGCAAAATAGAAGTGGCCCGAACACTATGCCTTGTGGAACTCCTTGATTTAATTCACATGTTGTCAATGTATTACCCGTATTACACTGTCGTCTTTGTCCCAAGTATGATTCAAACTATTGCATTGTTTTATAAGAAATGTTAAAGCTTGATAATCTGTTCAATAACATCCTATGGTTAACTGGATCAAAAGCTTTCTTTTTTTTAGGTGTCCTGTTTGGCAGTGTGGAGCTCAGAATTGGTGTCTGAGTACCAAGTAAAAGCCCAACAGATGTACTTTCACAAGCGGAGCACTACAGCTTTTGCTATAGTACTCCACTTGATATTTATGTGTGAGAAATCTTTATTATGAATTGCTGTGGGTTTTATTTTCTGATGTTATGGACACGGAGCCGCAAAATAAAGGGGAAGAAAGAAAGAAAATGAAGAAGAGACAAAGGAAACAAAAAGTCAAGAGAGAGGGTGAGTTGAAAATACAAGCGATGAGGGAACAAAGAAAACACAGGAAAACATTGAAGTCTGCCTCCATACCCACAAAACGGCAGAGAGAGGGGAAAAAACAAAAAACCCAAAAGGAACATCGACAAAACAAACCAAACATTGTGAACTAGGAACTACACAACCACATCACACAAAAATGGATATAAAAATACAACAATGTCACTGAAAAGCTCATGGTACCGATTAATCAAGATCTAGTAATGATAACCTCAGCCCAAGAATATATCTGTAAACACCAGAGACCCCACATCTATATGTGTGTGTGAGCATGCTGGTGCATATAAGGTTTCTCCATAAGAGTGTTCGATAGCTGGTGTGAGCAGGTATCAATCCGTCTCCCAGGAATCGATGCAGACATTAAGGAGATCGGTTTCACGTGCTGCCACGTGCTGTTGCCACGCGCCGCCGCCACCCATGGCCAATTTCCAACATCCCAGCGCCCCACCCCTGCCCCACGACGTGGCACCCCACCGATAGCCGCAGCGGATGGACGGCATCCTCAGGCCTAAATCAGCACATGGACACCAAGTTGTACAGGTCCTGAGTCCTGATCCAGAGCACTGAGACCAGGCATCCCACAAAGGCCAGGGCCAGTCCAACATGCCAATGAACCGACCACGCACAAAGCGCACAGCACAGGTGATCGAACAAGCAGAGACGCTGGATCCGTATCCTGCCGAGCCAACGAACAGGCACCATCCAAAAATCCCAAACCTGGCACCCCCGAAAGAGGTACCTTAACCAACAAAAGGAAGACATACGGCCAGCATATCGGCCGACTGACACACCGGTCCACCCAGGCCCGGTCTGGCACGCACCAGGTCTGAACCCACCAACACACCAAGACACCCATGGAAGGATGCTGTACCCTCACTCATACACCCCATACACACTTTATGCTCCCAGGTCCAGGTGCCAATGCCCCAGTAGAGAAACCAGCCCCTGGACACAGGAGATGGACCCCTACCTTCTAGGATGGAGACAAACAGACCGCCAAGTGGCGAAGCAGCCCACCAGCCTAGGTCCCTGACCAGACCACCTGTTCCTCCTCCAGACCCCAACCCCTGATGGCCCATAGCGAACAGGGGTGTGAAAAAAACCCTAGCCTCCATCCTCCCAGTCGAGTATGGTGTTGATGCGTGTTGTTATAATGTGCATTTAAAACAGAGGGGTGGGATGTGGGGAAGGCAGCTACACATCCCCCAACTCTCACCCCGAGCCCTCAGTGTCAATATGCGGTTTAACAAGGGGCACAGGCACCAGAGGTGAAGCTGATAGAACAGCTCCCCCTTTTACTTAGTAAAAGTATTTTGAAGTCTGTTCTCTGAGCTACAGGGAGCCAGTGTAAGGACTTTAGAACTGGGGTGATGTCGTCTACTTTCCTGGTTCTAGTGAGGACACGAGCAGCAGCGTTCTGGATCAGCTGCAGCTGTCTGACTGACTTTTTAGGCAGACCTGTGAAGACACTGTCGCAGTAATCAATCCGAATAAAGATAAATGCATGGATTAGTTTTTCGAGGTTCTGTTGCGACATTAGTCCTTCAATCCTAGAAATGGGATTTAAGATCCACTGCAGCTGAGGTAGATTTATGGGTTTCTTGTAACAACACAACATCTGCCTTCAATCTTTTAAGCTGGTAAAATATCTTAACTCTTTTCTCTCTAGTGCCAGCTCCATGAACATTCCACGTGACAAACCTTAGAGTACCCATAGTTTTCAGACTAAAGTTGGAAAGTGCATGTCACCATAGAAACAGATAAACACAAGTTGTTTATCTCAGATGCAATATATGTATGTGTATGTGAATAAATACTACTACTACTAAAGTGCATTATTAGTTTGTGCTTGGGGTTGCCTGATTGAAAATCCAAAAGTAGAGATATAAGAAAGAGAAAAATAGAAGAAAGTTGGGAAGTTGTTAAGGGTGAGGGTAAGAGAGATGTTATAAAAACATTATGTGTGTGTGAGTGATAGAAGAAGAAAAAAGAAGTGACAACAACATTTGGTGATAGACATGTGAAGATGAGAAAAGAAAAAAGAGCTAGAATCCCAGTGCTTAGCCATGGCCCCGCCCACATCGAATGATGAAAACAACTTTACAGAGCTGTGCCTACATTACATATAGTTGACTGATAAAACAACTCTGTTGTATATCTGACCAGTTTTACATGACTAATAAAGCCAAGGAGTAAGCTGGGGGTCCCTTTACAGCTGTCCATTAACATACAGTTTATCTAGCGCTACTGTAGCTCTGGTGCCTTCACTGATATATTTCTTCCTGATTGGGAACAAAACCATCGCCATCTATCCAGGATCACTTTTGGATATTGATAGTTAGCGCTGTAATTCATTCCACGCAGCTCTCTGCCCCGGCCTCTGACCTGCTCTTTTTGCTTGTTGTGCTCGAATTTAGCAACAATTGGTCACGGCCATCTGGTGTAGGGCTTCTCACCTCCATGCAAGTGGACACGATGAAAAGACATGTTTTTTACCGTGTTGCTTGGGAGCTTCAGCCGATGTTGGAGAAATTCTCGGACAGTGGATTCAGCGTCTTACTCTGCCTGTTCTGGGATCCCGGAAAAAAAACGAGATTGTCCTGCACTCCCTTGGCCTGTATATCCAAGATAGTTTATTTCATCCTCTTACTTTCTCTGGACAGCTGCGTCATCCCCTCGGTGAGTTTCTTTACAATGACTCTCAGCGTTTGGTTTCCTGCAGCGAGCGATGCTTCCTGTTGTTGGCTGAACTCCAGAGACTCCCTTAGAGCTTGAAATTCTTTATGGAGAACCTCAACCAGGGCCAGACGGGCATCTAGGCTGGTTTGCTTCTTATCTATTGAGTCCAGGACATCGCTGTAGCTTTTCTCTTGAGAGATGGTGGAGGTGCTGGGCTCAGAACGGGTGCGTTTTTGGGATGGTGTGCTTGTCGGCATATCAGAGGTGGATTTTTGTGGTTTGCCCATAACAATGTTGTCAAAGCACTCGTCCAAGTAACTTTCCAGGCTGTCCAAGGTTTCCTCGTCCAGTTTGTTTTATGGAGAAATACAATGTAATGGTTATTATTATTAAACGTTTGCTATATTTGGCTCGAATGTTTTGGTTTGTTTTTACCTGAGTTTGTTTGTTTTACCAGTTTACCGCCATATTACTTACGCACAACTCTCGTGAGATCTCAGCAGCAGCTTATGCTTGTTCTCTCCTGTCCTGTCAGGAAATTCTCAAAAGCTTTCTTGAAGTCAAGAAACACTACTCCTACTACTCCACCCTTATCAAGTTCTGCTTTTACTTTTTCTAGAAAATAGCAGTTAGCCATTTCTGTAGAATGAAATTTCCTAAAACCAAATTGCATGGGGTGTAGTTTAAAAGAGGTGTAATTTAAATAGTTAATAAGCTGATTAGCTACTGTTATCAAAGTTCTTAATCAAAGAGGTGAGAGAGATTCCTTCAGATACTCTGAGGTTTTAATACAGACTTGGTTGATCAAACTAGGAGGTACAGCGTTAACAGAGAAAACCTGACCTGCCTTCCAAAACAAGACACAGGATTATATAGGTTCAGTAATCATGAGCCTATCACCTATGATATTACAAACAACTATTTCTCAGTCAGTAAGCATTTGACTCATTAGGCGTAGAAGATTTGATATAGAAGCATAATCAATGTTCTTAGACGTAAAAGAGAGTTGCCATGCCAACTCAGGCTGTAAAAGACTGATTCAGCAGGTTTGACCTGACCTAAATTCATTCAGTGTCAAATAATCAGATTGGTCACCATATCATAAAGAAAAGACACATAGTAACTATCAGTAACTATCAGTATGTGAACTACACAGAACAGAACATTACCTTTCTTCCACAATTGTCCTCCCTTTTTATCATTTCTGTGATAAACAAAACAAATACCAAAACAAATGATTAAGAATGGCTCACTTGAAACTACCACTAATGAGAAGGCAGGCAGTAGAAAAAAAACAACAACACCAAATGATTTTTGTGCATTACATGTCACAGTAAGTCAACTTCTGAACAAAGTGATGAGTTCTATACATCCTTCCTGATGACAGTTGTGGACCCGATGCAACACCATATTCTTTTTGACCCACCTCTGCATGCTTGGGATTGGCTGCTTCTCCCTTCACTTCTTTCGTAGCCGTCGTTGATTGGTGCATCAGTGGAGCACAGTCCAGATCCAGATCAAGCTTCGTCATGGAGAGCGGTTGTAGATCTCCAATCATCTCCTGTTCTGAAAAATAGGAAGGAGGTCTAGGCAGATTTTGTATAGATCTAACCGCCCCTGGACATGAAGGTCTGACATGTTCATTTGTTGATGTGAGATCCGCTGGCGCGGATGGTTGTTTCTGAAAATGTGTCTGCTTTTTATTGTGTTTACGTGTGGAGCGATCAGGTTTTAAAGACGTATTATCAGTTCTGCCCGTCACAGTGCCAGAATTGTCTGTTCCTCCACCTAAATTTCTAAAACCGGCTTTTCGCTCGCAGCATTTTGCTTCATTCTTCCAGGTCTCCCAACAACATTTAAGCTTTTCAAACTTTTTATAGTCAGTACCCCGCACAAACATAGTGTTTTTTTTAAAAAGGTTTTTGTGGCCACAGTGGCCTTTATTGAAAGTGGACAGGCTTACAGATAGGGGAGAGAAACAGGGGGAGAGACATTCGGCAAATGTCCCTGGGCTAGAATTGACAACCGCATCGAGGACTAACATGGGGTGCCCGTCTTAAACCACTGCGCCACGCAACACCCCCAAACGTAGTGTTTTTAAGCCGTTCCCATTCTAGGTCTATTTTTTTCCCCAATATTTTCGAGTTCAGACACGTCTAAACTGCCCCCGGTAGGGAAGTTCCACTCAGATATCTAGAAATTTACATTGTCCAGAATTTCTGTCTCGTACTTTTCAGCCATCAAACGACATATCTTACTGTCTGGAGGAGGCAGACCCCATTTTTATGCGATGCTAAACCCATTAAAGTTCCGAGGGCCCGCGGGCGGGCCCAGCACATTTCCTAGTTTAAATCCACCAATTTTCTGACTTCTAACTTTTATGAACCTATACATGTTTTATATCATTGGAAAGCTAAGAGTCTTGTGATTCCAATTATGCCTGCCGTTTAAGGATACAATCATAACTGAAGACACAGTGAGCGCTGTTGCCAACACTAACGTTCTCCTGATGGAGGTATAAAAATATGGAACTCACCACTTTGTAGTCCAATAAACGTGACAAAACCGATCCATTTCGAACAAAAATTGTCTTTTTACATCAATAAGGGTCCGATTAAAGTCCTCCGATAAAGTTATTAGACCAGGACAACAGCAAAACCAATAAAAAATGTAAAACAAACAAACACTCCCGAAATGTCTGGCCATTTTTGTAGTCTTTACGGCTTTGTTTCCGATTAATTCGCTTCCACTTCTGCCTACAAAGGTCACTGAGCATGCCCAGAAGGAAAAAAATAAAATAAAAAATTCATCCGGTGTTTTCCTTACGTAGGGTACATCTCCAACCAATGGCGCATGGATGGAAAGTCACGTTATGGTAAGTAACTCGAACCAATTGCGGTCCAGAACTCTGATGATTGATGCATCGAATAGCCAATGTAATGCTGTAAACGCAGATATATAACATGACCGGGCGGACTTGTTCGCAGCCATTGTATATGACGTGCGTAAAATGTCTTATTCATGAAGAGATTACGCACAGTGCGTACCAGTAACATATTGTTTCAGCACCGTGTCCAAACACCCTTTATGATCAAAATACAACATTGAAGGAAGCCGTGGAGCTTTATATGGTAAGATGAAGTTATGATTCTGATGATATTTTTAATTCAGTGAGGACTATGGCATTTACCCAGGAGATGGCGCATATGGCACACTTTTGACCACCTTTGACCTGTAGTTATAAAGATGGGTGCAGAATATTCATTTTTTGGTTTATTGCTGTCAAATTTGGTGTGGATGAAGGTAATACTTGAGACTTTAGACCCACAGTGTGTTTTAGGTCACCACCTCTTTTTAAAGCCATTTTTACAGCATGTATTTATATAAAATAAATATTTTTTGGGGTATTAAAATTAATATTGCTTGGTAACAATAGCACTCAGAGATATTAACACAGTTCTGGGATAAATTTGAGAGTGTTTGCTTTCCAAAGAGACCCCAGCCATGTCTCTACTCAAAATGGTTCAAAACAGCTTTAAGGTAATTTTGGGTATGCGTTTTTAAAAAATGTAGGGATGCAGGAATTTTAAGTTAAACTTTAGGAACTGTTAGGTTTCTGTGACTGTGTGCTGGAGAGTGGTGTGTGTGTGTTCCTCCTCCTACCTTCTCTGCAGGGCGTGTCAGGCAGCAGCTCCAGCTGGTTCCAATCATCACTCATCATTCTCCAGTTTAAAAGGGGAGCGGATCCTGAAGGCTGGTGCCAGTTGGTTCTCGCTTCTAGCGTGGTATATGGCCAAAATCACTCTCGAGCAATCTTTGATAAACTTCTCAAGATCAAGTATTTTCCAGAGCTAACCCTTTGCCTTCCTTATTGTTTTTCTTAGGAACTCCTTCGACAAATTCCTCCAAGCGGGAAATAAGCACAAATTAGGTTCTACAGTTCTTTCCGATGCTGCCTCATTTACTGAGGAAGAAGTAATCATGTTTGGGAGGATGCCAATGATTTTATTTTTAATAGAATTAATTTTATTTATGAAGAATCCCATAAAATCATCACTGCTAAGACCTGGGGGAATTGTTGGCTCAACAGAGCTATGACTCTGTGTAAGTTTGGCAACTGCACTAAAAAGAAACCTAGGATTGTTTTTATTCGCTTCTATTAATGATGAAAAATAGGCTGTTCTAGCTTGTCGAAGGGTCTTTTTATACAGCAGTAGACTGTTATTCCAGGTTAAATAGGAATCCTCTAGATGTGTAGAGCGCCATTTTCTCTCCAACTTCCTAGTATTCTGCTTTAAAGTATGCAACTCTGCGTTAAACCAAGGAGTCAGCCTCCTATGGCTAGCCACTTTCTTTTTTAAGGGGGCTACACTATCTAATGCCAAACACAATAAGGAAGTAACGCTGTGAACAAGACCATCATTTTCTGAAGGGTTAGAGATGGAATTGCTGCCATCCACTGTGTTAACCTGAGACACAGGAAAGTAAGAATGGAACAGATTCTTTAAAAATTGTTACAGCATTGTCTGATAAAGCTCTACAATAATGAAATTTTCTTTCAGATTTAAGTTGGTCAGTTAAAGTAAATTCAAAAGTTATTAAGAAGTGGTCAGACAGGACCGGGTTATGTGGGTGGACTGTTATTTCCTCACACTCAATACCGTATGTCAGTACAAGGTCCAAAGTGTGTTTGCCCGAGTGGGTCGATCCCTGTACTTTTTGAGTAAAGCCAATTGAGTCTAAAATAGCACTAAAGGCTACATTTAGGCTATCACTTTCAGTATCCACATGAATATTGAAGTCCCCCACTATAATGACCCTATCAGTATTTAATACTAAATCAGATAAAAAATGTGAGATCTGATCCAAGAATTGAGAGTAAGGGCCTGGTGGAGGATACAAAACCACAAACAAAAACGGTCTTAATGTTTTGCAACTTGGATGAGGAAAATTAAGGGTTAGATGTTCAAAAGAACTGTAGCTATCAATTGGTCTGGGACTAATTAGTAAATCAGAACGAAAAATGGTTCCAACTCCTCCTCCTCGCCCAGTATTTCTAGGAATGTGAAAATTTAAATGACTGGAAGGAGTTGACTCATTTATACTGACATAATCCTCCTGCTGCAACCAGGTTTCTGTAAGACAAAGCAAATCAATGTGGTTATCGCAAATCAAGTCATTTACTAACAAAGTCTTTGAGGAGAGAGATCTTATGTTTAATAAACCACATTTAATTGATTTATTTTTCTGTTCAGTCAAAGTCGTATTTATCTTTATGAGATTTCCATAATTTGCTTTTGTAGGCTTAACTTTTAATCCATTTAATTTTGGCCGTGGGCAAGACACTGTTTCTATAGGGTAATGGGGGGGTAACAGTACAGAAGCAGCAGAGATGTGGGTTAAACTATGACTCTGCTTCCTGGTCTGGACCCTGGGTTGTCAGTGTTTTGGAGGACTAATAAATTCGGCCATATTCCTAGAAAGAAGAGCTGCTCCATCCAAAGTGGGATGGATGCTGTCTCTCCGGATCAGACCAGGTTTTCCCCAAAAAGTTCGCCAGTTATCAATGTAGCCCACATCATTTGCAGGACACCACCCAGACAACCATTGATGGAATGACAGCATGCGGCTAAACATGTCGTCACTGGTCCGATCAGGCAGGGGACCAGAAAAGATTACCGAGTCTGACATTGTTTTGGCAAACTTACACACCAAAGCAACAGTAATTTTAGTGACCTCCGATTGGCGTAACCGGGTGTCATTACAGCCAGCGTGAATAACAATCTTATTGTATTTACGCTTATCTTTAGCCAGCAGTTTCAGGTAGGATTTGATGTCATCCATTCTGGTCCCTGGCAAGCATTTGACTATGGTCAATGGTGTCTCTAATGCCACGTTTCTGACTATGGAGCTGCCAATTACCAGGGTCGGCTTCTCAGTGGGTGTGTCGCTCAAGGTTATAAAGAAGCTAGCTTTTGCTTTCCTGATCTCCTTGCTTACTTTATTTTTAAGAGAGGTAAACACTTGTCTATCAACTTTAGTTTTTGTTTTTATTGGAATCTTAAACGAGTGGTCTCGTTGTTTCATTTAGGTTCGAATCTCACAATTTAACCAAGGAAAAAAATATTTTTTGGGTGAAATTGACTAATGATGTCCTGTGAATTAGTCATACAAAGGTCACATTCCCCATCTACAGTTGTCAAAGTAAAAACTTTAGACCAGTCCATGTCATTGACTATTGCTTCCAAACTCCCTAGTTCACTGGTAGGTATTTTTAATTGCTCTTGTATCTTATTGGAGGCTTGGATATTAAGTTGTAATCTGACAAACCAGTAGGTGCCACGTTCATCTGTTCAAATAATTATACCAAATTTACACATGATGGGCATGTCCAAAAATCATGTCTCTCAGGAAGGAGAAGGGTTCTGAGTCCCAGAGATGAACAGGCTCTGGCCCCAAATGTGTAAATCGACCCCAAAACAAAAACCAAACCTTTGTGAAGATGCTGTTAAAGCTGGTAAGACAGCCACTCAGTGAGGAGGATGCCATATTCCGAAGGAAATGCCAAACAGCCAGGGTGTTCAATACAAACATGTCAACAATCACCACATACCAAGGCATGTCCCTGTTGGTCTTTGTCTGCTCTCATGTCCCCTCACTCACTCACTCACTCACTCACTCACTCACTCACTCACTCTCTCACACACACACACACACAATAACAGAGAAACTACTTAGTTAATTTGCATTAGGGAAGTGGTGTGTTTAGCTGGAAGGTATAACGATCTCCATGTCTAACTGGCATATTACATAAGGTAAACAGAAATCTCCACAGTGAGACAGCTGTTGTGAATATTTGTCTATCTAAGCTCATCATCTGGGAGGAAGTGCAACTGCTCAGATAATACTGTATTTCAAGGTGATGGGGTTGCATTACAGACTGACACAAGAAGCCATGTGTTTATTTTATGAATAGTACTTAAGTCGTTATTAAATGATAAGGCACCACTGACTTTTTCCATGTCTTGAAAAAGGGAAGTTCTGACAATATTGGGAATACATTTATAGCAGCATCCATCAAAACAAGTCAGCAGGAAATGGCAGAATCTTTAAATGTCTGACTTACCAAGTTAACATGCAACAGATCAGTGGGCAGTTTTATAGAGGGTCCCAGAATGGATTTACTTAAAAATAACTTAAAAAATTATATTTTTTAGTCACCTCTGAACAGAGGTGAATATTTAATTTCAAGAATGTGGTATGGTATGAATACTTTGGAAAGCCCCAGGAACGGTGTACATCTTAGGACATCCTCAGCGGTCAGACTCAGGTGTCAGACATCACATAATGAAGCATCAGGTCTCAGGAAGACGCCTTCAAATTTACGGAATTACACAGTCATGTCTCAGACATCGGATGAAAAGGAGTCAGTTCTCAGGAAAAACGGAGTCAGACGAAAAGTTGTCAGAGTCAGGTCTCAGACATCAGACGAAAAAGAGCCATGTCTAATAAAATAAATAAATAATAATAAAACGGACATTAAAAATTAAATCAAATCAAATAACAAATATAAGCCGACAGGTTCATTGGATATAATTTGAATAAAATTCAATAGCTGATATACATCAGAAGCTGAAAAATATCCCGCGTCGTCACGACATGATACGTCATCAAAATGCGACCGTCATACGCAGCCTACTGTCTACTGAGAGCCGGTGTTGTGCCAAAAACTGATCAGCCGCAGCGGGAGTGCGCACGAGTTAGGCAACACTGTTTCTCGACGTAACTCACAACGATTGCGGCTTAAAATTCGGCAAATCCAACATTATCGACATTGAAAAAGCACAAAGATCCTTGATAAATACTTTAGCAGATGTTTGCCTCCATTTAATTTCTATAATTTTCTCCACAGACGTACTGTGCTTTCTATTTCAGAAGTTGTTTAAAATGTTTGGCGTTTGTCTTAAACGGTCACAATATGTAAGCCTGGATGTAATATTTGCAATTTAAATATGTTTTTGGCTAAGAATTGGACATGTCTATGCTATAGCCTTGATATTAATTTAAAATAGCGTAAGATAACTCTGCTGCATAGAATGTAAAGGGACAAGTTATGTAGATTAAAATAAATTATTTTCCAAAAATTTTATCGATTTATCTGGTTTGTTTTGCCAATATTTTATTGTCATAGCTAACAACGTGTTATACTGTTTACCTTGTTTTTATTTTTATTTAGTTTGACATGAAGCTAAAGTTAATTGTTTTTTTTTTTACTATGGAAACTCTCCATGGCACATTTTCACTTGAAAAAACGTGATCAAACTGATCAAGCTCCTATGGTTTTACAATTACAGTGTTACTATCTATAAATGACTTTTTGTTTAAAGGTGACACGATTAAAGCATAAATAGTACATTTACGCACATAGAACATCTTAGAATTGTGATTGTTCTCTTGCCAAAAAGTGACAATAACATCCTGTTTATCTATGAAGGGTTAAATATGCCTCAAAATGTCTTTATTTATTTCTTATTAATTTAATTGTAGACATCACAGCATACTGAGTCTTTTGCACCATCTTTGATACCCCCAAATCGCTAAACAGGATCATTGGACTTGCCAAAGATTGATTATAGCATTACATGTGAAGTGTTAAACATGTCTCGCAATAACTTTATTTATTATCTCTTGATGCTGTTGTACCCATCACAGCATACTGGGTCTTTTGCATGATCATAAATACCCCCAAAATGGCAAACAACAACCATTTTACTTGCCAAAAATTGATTATACCATCTTGTTTACTTATGAAGGATTAAACATGTCTCGCAATAACTTTATTTATTATCTCTTGATGCTGTTGTACCCATCACAACATACTGGATCCTTTGTATCATCTTAATTATCCCTAAAATGGCTTAAAAGGACAAATGTACTTGCCAAAAAGTGATTATAACATCATGTCTACCTATAAAGGGTGAAATATGCCTCGAAATAACTTTATTATCTTCTGTTGATGTTGTTGCTCTCATCAGAAGACATTGGCACCTTTGCATTATCTTAGATACCCCGAGAACTGCTGAAAAAGAACCATTGGGCTTGTCAAAAAGTGATTGTAGCATTCTGTTTACTTATGAAAGGTGAAATTTGCCTCACAATTACTTTGTTTCTCCACTTCTCTTACTGTGCACATCCCAGCAAATTAAAGTTTTTAAAGAGCTTTTCAATTTAAAATACAATGAAGTTTAGGTTGATCCCGAAAAATGTACCAACCCTGTAACTAATTCCATTTAGCATCAACACTATTTATATGAGCTTCTGATAATTTATTTAATACGGTGTTTTGCTTAAGTTATATGTTGTTTTTTTGTCAAACGTTCTGTTATACTGTCATTGTAATTTTATCAGGGCAACAAGCTTTTCCTTGCTTGCTGCTCATTGGCCAATACCCTCAATTGGAAATTTAGCATCTGTTGCTTCAAAGCCTAGAATAAATATAGATTCTTGTGTATTACAAAAGTATTGCAATAAAAAGAAAAAAAAGAGAGTTCACATTTCTCCTGTTTTAGCTTCCCTTCATTGGCTCCCTGTTAAATCCAGCATATCTAAGGTCCTCCTTCTTACATATAAACCCCTTAATAATCAAGCTCCATCATACATCAGAGATCTGATTGTTCCATATGTTCCTAACAGAGCTCTTCGCTCTCAGACTGCAGGTTCCTAGGATTTTTTTATAGTAGAATGGGAGGCAGATCTTTTAGTTATCAGGCTCCTCTCCTGTGGAACCAGCTCCCAGCTTTAGTCCGTGAGGCAGACACTCTGTTTACTTTTAAGGCCAGGCCTAAAATTGTCCTTTTTGATAAAGCTTATAGTTAGAGTGGCTAAGGTCATCCTGAGCTATCTCTGTAGTTATGCTGCTATAGGCTTAGACTGCTGCAGGACAGACTGACTATTTTTCTTCACTCTCCTACTTCACTCGGCTACTTTTATTCTTCTTCTACTCTAACTGCATTATTTGCTGTTATTTCGACTGTTAATTTGATGTTTTCTCTCAGTGTTTTTCTCTCCATAGATGCCAAACCTGGTCTGGTGTTCTATTCGGCTGTGAAACCTTCTTGGAGGGCAGCATCGACTGGGATGATGCTCCCAGTAACTGAATGTTCTCCCTTGCCTGTGATCAACAATTTACTTTCTTTGACATAGAAAGTACTCTTTCATCAGTTCTTTTTGTGTCTTTGCTCTGTCTTCTCAAACCCCAGTCTGTTGTGGCAGATGGCCGTTCATACTGAGCCTGGTTCTGGTTCTGCTGGAGGTTTCTTGACTCGATGGAATCTGCTGGGTTTTCTTAGAGAGAAAACTTTTAAACTGATTGGAATAATGACTTGAAGGATTAATTGGAATGTATGTATAATTGAATTTAAATGACTTTTCTTGTAAAGTGTTTTGAGATGTCATGTTGTAAATTGGCTATGTATAAAAAACCCGAATTGAATTGAAAATGGATGCAACACTGCATAATCAAATTATGGCAAATTTTGACACGCCACTATTTTTTTATAGTTCTTCTAGACTTTGAAGCAATTTGTACAATAACATCAACAGATAATAAATAAACTCATTTTGAGGAATATTTAACCCTTCATAGGTGACCAGGATGCTATAATCACTTGTCGGCGAGTCCTATGGTCACTTTTAGCCATTTTAGGGATATCTAAGATGATGCAAAGGAGCCAGTATGCTGTGATGGGTACAGTAACATCAACAGATAATAGGTAAAGTCATTTTTTGGTACACTTAACCCTTCATGAATAAAAAAGATGCTGTAATCAATTTTTGGCAAGTAAAATGGTTGTGTTTTGCCATTTTGTGGGTATTGGTGATCATACAAAAGACCCAGTATGCTGTGATGGGTACAACAGCATCAAGACATCATACATAAAGTTATTGCGAGACATGTTTAACACTTCACATGTAACCACGATGCTATAATCAATCTTTGGCAAGTTCAATGATCCTGTTTAGTGATTTGGGGGTATCAAAGATGGTGCAAAAGACTCAGTATGCTGTGATGTCTACAATTAAATTAATAAGAAATAAATAAAGACATTTTGAGGCATATTTAACCCTTCATAGGTAAACAGAATGTTATTGTCACTTTTTGGCAAGAGAACAATCACAATTCTAAGATGTTCTATGTGCGGAAATGTACTATTTATGCTTTAATCGTGTCACCTTTTAAACAAAAAGTCATTTATAGATAGTAACACTGTGTAATTGTAAACCATAGGAGCTTGATCAGTTTGATCAAGTTTTTCCAAGTGAAAATGTGCCATGGAGAGTTTCCATAGTAACAAAAAAAACGATTAACTTTAGCTTCATGTCAAACTAAATAAAAATAAAAACAACGTAAACAGTATAACACGTTGTTGGCTACGACATTAAAATATTGGCAAAACAAACCAGATAAATCGATAAAATTGTTGGAAAATAATTTATTTTAATCTACATAACTTGTCCCTTTACATTCTATGCAGCAGAGTTATCTTCAAGGATCAAGGATCTTTGTGCTTTTTCAATGTCGATAATGTTGGATTTGCCAAATTTTAAGCCGCAATCGTTGTGAGTTACGTCGAGAAACAGTGTTGCCTAACTCGTGCGCGCTCCCGCTGCGGCTGATGAGTTTTTGGCACAACACCGGCTCTCAGTAGACAGTAGGCTGCGTATGACGGTCGCATTTTGATGACGTATCATGTCGTGACGACGCGGGATATTTTTCAGCTTCTGATGTATATCAGCTATTAAATTTTATTCAAATTATATCCAATGAACCTGTCGGCTTATATTTGTTATTTGATTTGATTTAATTTTTAATGTCCGTTTTATTATTATTTATTTATTTTATTAGACATGGCTCTTTTTCGTCTGATGTCTGAGACCTGACTCTGATAACTTTTCATCTGAGAATTTTTCGTCTGACTCCGTTTTTCCTGAGACCTGACAACTTTTCGTCCTCGAACTTTTCGTCTGACTCTGTTTTTCCTGAGACCTGACAACTTTTCGTCTGAGAACTTTTCGTCTGACTCCGTTTTTCCTGAGACCTGACAACTTTTCGTCTTAGAACTTTTTGTCTGACTCCGTTTTTCCTGAGACCTGACAACTTTTCGTCTGAGAACTTTTCGTCTGACTCCGTTTTTCCTGAGACCTGACAACTTTTCGTCTGAGAACTTTTCGTCTGACTCCACTTTTTCTGACAGCGGTTTTCCTGATACCTGACTCTTTTTTGTCTGATGTCTGAGACCTGACTCTTTTTTGTCTGATGTCTGAGACCTGACTCTGAGAACTTTTCATCTGAGAATTTTTCGTCTGACTCCGCTTTTTCTGACAGCGGTTTTCCTGAGACCTGACTCTTTTTCGTCTGATGTCTGAGACCTGACTCTGACAACTTTTCGTCTGAGAACTTTTCGTCTGACTCCGTTTTGCCTGAGACCTGACTCCTTTTCATCTGATGTCTGAGACATGACTGTGTAATTCCGTAAATTTGAAGGCGATTTTCCTGAGACCTGATGCTTTATCATGTGATGTCTGACACGTGATTCTGACCGCTGAGGATGTCCTAAAATGTACACCGTACCCAGGATGTTGTTGGTTTTGGAATTGTCCTAAGAAATCTTCTTTAAAAGGTTATAAACCTATTTAGCTGCAAAAGGCGCTAACGGTCCAGATAAATACAATATACTCTAACCTACACATTCTGACCTACATTTTTCATTACAGACGCACTAAGACTTTTAGGACAACTTTGACTGGGACCTAATCAATCCAACTTAAAATCATCATTCTGCTCTGAGTTTGTCAATGACAGAATGCATATTTTCTGTACTTTTGATGGAACCATCGAAATTGAATTTCAATCACATTTTCCAGTGTTAAAAATTTACTAGAGTAGACATTTTGCCCAGGAAAAGACTCTGGTATGCAAGTGTTACTTTTTATTAACCAGAAATCTGGAATGGAATGTCGCTGAGAAACAGATTCGCAGCCCTCAGTTCCCCAAAAGACAATGCAGCCAGGTCACCAGGAGAAATCCATCCACATGAAGCGGACACATAAGAAAGCAAGAACTCCCCCCCCCAGCAAAAGTTCTCATCATACTTGACGGATCAATTAATGGTATCAAAGATTTTTGTAGCCAGAACACTAGCGTTTTCAGCTGCCCCAAGAATACAGTGAGAGAAATATCATAAAAATCCAGACAATTTCAGAACAACACCCTAACCTGGAAAAGCTTGTATTACAGTACATTCTGTTATTTCGACGGTTAACTTTGTGTTCTCTGTGTTTTTCTCTCCATAGAAGATATACCTGGTCTGGTATCCTGCTTGGCTGCAATGCCCTGTTGGACGGGGGGCATCGACTGGGATGATCCTCCCAGTAACTGAACATCCACTGTGTCCTGTTATTAACTTTTTACTTTCTGTAACATAGAAAGTTCTCTTATATCAGATCTTCTGTTCCTTCTGTGTTTCTGCTCTGTCTTCTCAAACCCCCAGACGGTCGTGGCAGATGGCCGCTCCTACTGAGCCTGGTTCTGTTGGAGGTTTCTTCCTGTTAAAGGGGAGTTTTTCCTCTCCACCGTCGCTACATGCTTGCTCAGTATGAGGGATTGCTGAAGGATTGCTGTGGTTGGAAAGTCTGCATCAACGGGGCCCAACCTCACGCCAATGACTGACGCAATCTGCTGGGATTCCTTAAATAGGAAACTTTTTAACTGATTGGAATGTTTGTATAAATATATTGCAATGACTTCTTGTTAAGTGCCTTGAGATGACATCTGTTGTGAATTGGCGCTATATAAATAAACTGAATTGAATTGAATTGAATTGTTATCCACACAGGTGCAAATGATGTAGCCTAAGAACAATCAGAAATTCTCCAAACAGACTTCTCTGATCTGCTACAGAGACTTGAGGGACTTAACATAAACATATTTTTTAGCAGACCAGTCCCTCAAGGAAATAATGAAAGGTACAGTAGACTTCACATGCTTCATAAATGGTTGAAGAGAAAATCTTTTGAAAAATTGATCCCATTCATTAATAACTTTAAAATATTTGGGTGTGCAAAGCACTTGTTTAAGACAAATGAACGTCATCTTAATAGAGCTGGACTGAGACTCTTGACTTCTAATATTTTCTGTTATCTGAATTAACACTTGCTTAAGCACCCAAGAGCTGACCTCGAAGCACGGCCTGTGGATACTATCAGAGAACAAACATTTCTCGACACACACAAAGTGAAGATTACATCATCACCAGCATAAACAGCTGCACAGACTGACAGAGAACAAACATTTCCAGCAAATATTCCAATGTCATCAGACTCATCGACACCTAATCACTCTCCATTTAGAGATTTCTCAGATAAACTGAAAGCACAAATTAGAATGGGATCACAACGAACACCGAAACTTAGACTACATCAAGCCTCTGAGACTAACACTAGATGTATTCCGCACATGCCCCAAATGGTAATAACGGACATCTCATATGCAAGGGAACCAGAGAGTAATTCTACTCCCACCTTCTTCCAGAAGTCATCCAGCCACCCCGAAAAGAACATTCAAGTCATTACAAGCAAGAGAAAACAAAAAAGCTAATGCCAAACGCTCTTAAAATAAAACAAATCTCAAATTGATCACCTGTCAGAAGTTTCAGCAACCGATTATCCAACCACTTAAGTTAGCTTTATTAAATTTTAAGTTTTTATCAGGAAAGTCACTCCTAATCAATGAATTCATCACTGAACATAAAATACATGCCCTTTTTTATCAGAAACCTGACTAGATGTAAATAATGAAACATCTGTATTGATAGAATCTACTCCTCCAAACTACAATTTCTTAAGTGAGAGCACGAAACACAGGAGGCGTAGCCACAATTTTCCATAACTCAATGAACTTTAAAAAGGTATCCCTGGGCATATTTGACTCTTTTGAATACCTATAAATGAGCCTAAAAAAGCTTAATTTCTACGTTTTTATACAGCCCCATAACTTAACTCTAACTTCTTTAATGATTTCAGCGACCTTCTTTCCGTAATATTGGCCGACTATGAAAAATGAATCGTTGTGGTGGACTTAAACAGCCATACTGGCAACCCCCAGTATAGATTAGCAAAAACATTAAGTGGCACTTTTCACAACTTCGGCCAACATGCAATCAAGGACTCACTCTGGACTTAATTATCTGCATAGGTTTAACTATATCTGACATCTATCTATCTATCTATCTATCTATCTATCTATCTATCTATCTATCTATCTATCTATCTATCTATCTATCTATCTATCTATCTATCTATCTATCTATCTATCTATCTATCTATCTATCTATCTATCTATCTATCTATCTATCTATCTATCTATCTATCTATCTATCTATCTATCTATCTATCTATCTATCATTTCTGTGTTTTCTTTGATAGTACCATCTCATCTAAAATATCTAGCCACAGTGAGATAACTGTAAAAAAGCGTTTTCTCTGGGACAGTTCAGTTGAAACTTTTAAATGTATTTACCATTACACCACATCCCCCTCATTTCCCAACACCAACTCAGTAAATATGCTGGTAGATAATTTCCATGGGAAAATTTCAGACATCGTTGATTCCAACTAAAGTTAAATTAGTCTCAGGTAGAAAGAAGTCTGTGTGGACAAAGCGCTCCACTAGAACACAGGGAAAAAAGGGAGTGTCTACAAGCCGAGAGAGAATGGCGGAAATCTCGACTCCAGGTTCACTGTGAGATCTAAAAAGACAGAATGAACAGATATCAGTTGACTTTAAAAGATGCTAGGGAATCTTTTTTCTCTGAAATCATTAACAGAAACATCAATAATGCACGGACTCTGTTGCAACAGTGGAAAGACTAACTAATCTTCAAGTAATCCCTGAAGTAAATTCAACCAGGACCTGCAATGAATTTGCCAGTTTTTTCACTGAAAAGATTCTAATAATTAGACGGTCGGTCTGTACCGCAGCACTGAACCGACTACCAATGTTATACCAACTAAGACCTATGTAGAAAAAATGTCAGAATTCCATGAATTAAAACCAAAAAACCTAGAATAAATCATTAACCAGTTAAGTTCCTCCTCCTGCTGTGTTTATATCCTACCCACAGCTTTCCTTAAGAAAGTTTTCCCTGTCATTGGGTCTGATCTGATGAAAATAGTTAACTCATCCCTCCTGTCAGTTATCTTCCCCCAGGCTTTAAAAACAGCAGTTAATAATCTGTACAGCACATTAATGCAGAACTACAGGCCAATTTCAAATCTTCTATTCATCAGTAAAATTATTGAAAAAGCTGTGTTTCAGCAGTTAAATAGCTTCCTAACAATGACCAACCACTTTGATGTTTTTCAGTCTGGGTTCGGTGCTCACCACAGCGCTGTGACTGCCCTCGTCAAAGTTTTCAATGACATCCACATAAATACAGACTGTGGTAGAACCACAGTACTGGTTCTGCTGGACCTCAGTACAGCATTTGACACTGTTGATCATGATATACTATTGGAGAGCTTGGTCAGACTCTAAGGTACAGTACTTGCCTGGTTCGAGTCTTACCTAAAAAAACAGGGATTTCTTTGTTTCAATAGGAAACTTTTCATCAGAATGAACATAAATCAATTGTGGCGTCCCCGGGGCTCCATCCTGGGGTCCCTCTTACTTAATATCTACATGCTCCCACTAACCCAGATTATAACCACCAATAACAGTTACCATAACTATGCAGATGATACTCAGTTCTACATTACAATGTCACCAGGTGACTTTAAACCTATGCAAACCCTAAGTAAATGCATCGAGCAAATCAATGGATGAATATGCCATAACTTTCTCCAGCTGAACAGAAACAATGGAGTGGTTCCATTTCTGTTAACCACTTCCAGATTTTGCGGTCTGCCACATTCAGGCCGTTGTGGTCCTTAATGGCCCAGTATTCACATTTTAGTTTTTTCAGTTTATCGCGGCACTGTTTAGAACTCTGCTGGAATCCATTGGTTGCCATGGTATCGGAGAGCTCCTGCAACACCCACTCGTTCTGCACTGCTACATCCAGTTCCCTCTGGATTCTGTCCATGGCAATCAAGGACAAAAAGCTCTTCACCTCACTGTTGCTCCGTGGGAGATTCTTTGGTGCTGACATCTTGAAGGAAGTTACAACTAATAATGTGCAATTTGTTGTGACACAGAGTGAATGAGTTTTTGTCTGGTTTCCATAACCATCAATAATTATGGTCAATAATGTAATATTAATATAATTATTGATGAGGTTCAAGTTTAATTTATTAATATTAGGGGCACCACTTCTGTTTAGAAGACCAGACATCCAGTCTCTTCTTGAAGGTGTAAATTCACACGCCATAGACAATAATTGTACACATACATATTTAAACACAGACCACTTCTCTTTAAGCTAAGGGGAATTTATTAAGAAAATATATCAAGCTTACAGCCAAAACATTTCGTCAATAATTCCCATCTATTCTAAAGCATGCAATTAATTACTACAGATCTTAGAAAACAATAATATGTGAAAATTAAACACAATTAACATGAAATGGATCAGGGACAAACAGACAGCTCAGGTTTTGTTCAGGGAGGGAGGTGGCCCTCACTCCAGGGGGGCTCAAGTCACAGATAGCCTAGGAGAGAAAGGGTCATAAAACTAGTTCTGTGCCAAGATGGAACACTGCACATGGGGAGTCCGGAGACAAAGGGCGATAAAACTAGTTTTGCCTAAATGGAGGCCACACATTAACTAACAGACAAAGGAACAATGAGGCAAACTTTTCATTTCAGCTAACAGACCAGCTATAGCAGGTCGGACCGAGCCCGATTCTGCCGACCAGGTGATCAGAGAGCAAGAAAGAGCGAGGAAAAAAGAGAGAAAGAAAGAAAGCAAGAAAGGGTGGGATTCCCTCATGATAAAAAATAGTTTCAAACACAGGAAATACAGCTCAAACCTATGCGTGCGGCGAAGCTAAATGAGCATACAGGTTCAGTGCTTAAAAACAATGAACGAGATCTAACTCGTTAAAAACTGTATTTTCACTATTTATCTGCCCAGACACAAGATTATCATAAATGAACTGGTTCAGTCCTACTTTGCTTTGAGGGAAGTCTGGTCCACAAGGAGGACAGCAAAATGTGTCCGTAGTTGAGCAAGAAAAGGAAGAGTTAGAAAACCTGCGCAGGATTTTTAGGACCGTGGGTCCCAACTGCAGGCCGGACGGCAGAACAAAAGAGAATCTTCACCGTTGAGATGTCCTCTGTGTAGCAGGAGATCCTGCTAAGAACTTCTGCTGAGAACAGTTTGAAAATGGCCGCCACTAACACTCTTATAGCCCTTTGGCCGTGATGTCATTGTTGATGTCACCATTGGTGGCCACGGACCAATAGGAGTGTGTTAGGGGTCACCGCTAGGATTGCTGGGAAATATGGTCTGCTCAGTCCAACAGTCTGTTCAGTTCATTTGGGGAAAATGGAAGAAGTTATTTCAATACATTTATACAAACATTCCAATCAGTTAAAAAGTTTCCTATTTAAGGAATCCCAGCAGATTGCGTCAGTCATTGGCGTGAGGTTGGGCAGATTTCCAACCACAGCAATCCTTCAGCAATCCCTCATACTGAGCAAGCATGTAGCGACAGTGGAGAGGAAAAACTCCCCTTTAACAGGAAGAAACCTCCAACAGAACCAGGCTCAGTAGGAGCGGCCATCTGCCACGACCGTCTGGGGGTTTGAGAAGACAGAGCAGAACACAGAAGGAACAGAAGATCTGGTAAAAGAGTAATTTCTACGTTACAGAAAGTAAAAAGTTGATAACAGGACACAGCGGATGTTCAGTTACTGAGAGGATCATCCCAGTCGATGCCCCCCGTCCAACAGGGCATTGCAGCCAAGCAGGATACCAGACCAGGTATATCTTCTACGGGGAGAAAAACACTGAGAGAAAACAAAGTTAACAGTCGAAATAACAGAATGTACTGTAATACAACTGGAGAGTCGTAGGAGAAAAGGAAGTAGCAGAGTGAAGAAAATTGGTAAGTCTGTCCTCCAGCAGTCTAAGCCTATAGCAGCATAACTACAGAGATAGCTCAGGATGACCTAAGCCACTATAACTATAAGCTTTATCAAAAAGGAAAGTTTTAAGCCTGGCCTTAAAAGTAAACAGAGTGTCTGCCTCACGGACTAAAGCTGGGAGCTGGTTCCACAGGAGAGGAGCCTGATAACTAAAAGATCTGCCTCCCATTCTACTTTTAGAAATCCTAGGAACTACAAGTAAACCTGCAGTCTGAGAGCGAAGTGCTCTTTTAGGAACATATGGAACAATTAGATCTCTGATGTATGATGGAGCTTGATTATTAAGGGCTTTGTATGTAAGAAGAAGGATCTTAAATTCTATTCTGGATTTAACAGGGAGCCAATGAAGGGAAGCTAAAACAGGAGAAATGTGATCTCTCTTTTTAATATTAATCAGAACTCTTGCTGCCGCATTTTGGATCAACTGAAGGCTTTTAATGGCATTTTGTGGACTACCTGATAGTAAAGAATTACAGTAGTCCAGCCTTGAGGTAACAAATGCATGGACTAGTTTCTCAGCATCACTCCTGGACAGGATGTTTCTAATTTTAGCAATATTCCGGAGGTGAAAGAAAGAAATCCTAGAAACCTGTTTAATATGGGATTTAAATGTCAAGTCTTGGTCAAAAATAACGCCGAGGTTCTTTACGTTATTACTGGGGGCCAATTTAATGCCATCCAGATGAAGTGATTGACTAATCAGTTTCTGTTTAAGAACTTCTGGTCCAAAGACAGCAACTTCTGTCTTGTCAGAATTTAAAAGCAAAAAGTTTAGGGTCATCCATGCTTTTATGTCTTCCAGACATGCCTGTAATCTACCTAACTGACTGGGTTCATCAGGATTTATGGATAAATATAGTTGTGTATCATCGGCATAGCTGTGGAAATTTATCCCATGCTGTCTAATGATTCTACCAATTGGAAGCATATATATGGTGAAAAGAATTGGTCCAAGGACAGAACCCTGTGGAACTCCACAAGTAACCCTTGAGAGTGAAGATGATTTATCATTTAGATGAACAAACTGGAATCTATCAGACAAATATGATTTAAACCAGCCTAGTGCTGTTCCTTTGATCCCTGCAACATGTGCCATGAGAATATCATTAGTAACCTTCACCAGTGCTGTTTCAGTGCTATGATGAGCTCTAAAACCTGACTGAAACTCTTCAAACAGCTCGTTACTGTTTAGATGTTCACAGACTTGATTAGCAACTATTTTCTCAAGGACTTTGGATAAGAAAGGAAGGTTAGATATAGGTCTGTAATTCACTAAGTCATCTTGATCAAGGGAAGGTTTTCTTGAGTAAAGGTTTAATTACAGCTATTTTAAATTCCTGTGGTACGTATCCGTTTACTAAGGATAGATTCATCATATCCAAAATGGGGCCAGGAACCAAATGGAACACTTCTTTAAATAATTTGGTTGGGATTGGGTCCAACATACAAGTTGAAGGTTTAGATGAGGCTAATATTTTTGATATTTCTGAAAGCTCGACTGAATCAAAACAGCCTAAGCACAACTGAGGTTCTACAGTTCTTTCATTTACTGAGGAAGAAGTAATCATGTTTGGGAGGGTGCCAATGATTTTATTTTTAATAAAATGTATTTTATTTATGAAGAATCTCATAAAATCATCACTGCTAAGAGCTGGGGGAATTGTTTGCTCAACAGAGCTATGACTCTGTGTAAGTTTGACAACTGTACTAAAAAGAAACCTAGGATTGTTTTTATTCGCCTCTATTAATGATGAAAAATATGCTGTTCTAGCTTGTCGAAGGGTCTTTTTATACAGCAGTAGACTGTTATTCCAGGTTAAATAGGAATCCTCTAGATGTGTAGAGCGCCATTTTCTCTCCAACTTCCTAGTATTCTGCTTTAAAGTACGCAACTCTGCGTTAAACCAAGGAGTCAGCCTCCTATGGCTAGCCACTTTCTTTTTTAATGGGGCTACACTATCTAATGCCAAACGCAATGAGGACGTAACGCTGTGAACCAGACCATCAATTTCTGAAGGGTTAGAGATAGAATTGCTGCCATCCACTGTGTTACTCTGAGACACTGAGGAAAGTAAGAATGGAACAGATTCTTTAAAAATTGTTACAGCATTGTCTGATAAAGTTCTACTATAATGAAATTTTCTTTCAGATTTAAGATGGTCAGTTAAAGTAAATTCAAAAGTTATCAAGAAGTGGTCAGACAGGACCGGGTTATGTGGGTGGACTGTTATTTCCTCACACTCAATACCGTATGTCAGTACAAGGTCCAAAGTGTGTTTACCTGAGTGGGTCGATCCCTGTACTTTTTGAGTAAAGCCAATTGAGTCTAAAATAGCATTAAAGGCTGCATTTAGGCTATCACTTTCAGTATCCACATGGATATTGAAGTCCCCCACTATAATAACCCTATCAGTATTTAATACTAAATCAGATAAAAAATGTGAGATCTGATCCAAGAATTGAGAGTAAGGGCCTGGTGGACGATACAAAACCACAAACAAAAATGGTCTTAATGTTTTGCAACTTGGATGAGGAAAATTAAGGGTTAGATGTTCAAAAGAACTGTAGCTATCAATTGGTCTGGGACTAATTAGTAAATCAGAACGGAAAATGGTTGCAACTCCTCCTCCTCGCCCAGTATTTCTAGGAATGTGAAAATTTAAATGACTGGAAGGAGTTGACTCATTTATACTGACATAATCCTCCTGCTGCAACCAGGTTTCTGTGAGACAAAGGAAATCAATGTGATTATAACAAATCAAGTCATTTACTAACAAAGTCTTTGAGGAGAGAGATCTTATGTTTAATAAACCACATTTAATAGATTTATTTTCAGTCAAAGTTGTATTTATTTTTATGAGATTTCCATAATTTGCTTTTGTTGGCTTAACTTTTAATCCATTTAATTTTGGCCGTGGGCAAGACACTGTTTCTATAGGGTAATGGGTAGGTAACAGTACAGAAGCAGCAGAGAGGTGGGTTAAACTACGACTCTGCTTCCTGGTCTGGACCCTGGGTTGTCAGTGTTTTGGAGGACTAACATAACCTTTGACAGCCCCCGTAGCTCCGCACACTTACAGCTCAACCCCTCCCAGCCGCCAGTGCAACAGTCTGACTCCCCAGCCCTCCACGTCACGCTAAACCCCGGACCGCAGCCAGAACTCAAGAAGAGTGCTCCACTTCACTCCAAACACACAGAGCAAGCCCTCGGCGCCGATTATACATCATTGCAGTTCTGGAGATGCTTCTGTGACCGACATACATAAAGTTCGAGATGGTGAAAGACCCTCTGCCCAGAGTCAACAGCACACAGACCCGCCTCCCACCACGCTTATCATTGAGAACTCCATCGTCAGGAACATAAGGTTGAGAGGAGCCCTCACTCTGTTTTTCCCTGGAGCCCCCGTAATGGACATTGCAGGAAAGATTCCGGAGCTCATTCCACACAGGTGTGAGTAGAGCTATAATTCACGGCGACACTAATGACATTCATAGGCAGCAGTCTGAGCTCCTGAAGCGTGATTTTATCCACCTTTTTTATCTTTAAAAAGATACACGTGTCTGTTTTATCTCTGGCCCCACTTCCACCGTGGGCAGGGGAATTGGTTGTTTTAGCAGACTTTTATCTCTGAACACTTTGCTTTTCTCTGTCACAACATCAGTTTTACAGACAATTTTAACATTTTCTGGGGCAGGAGTCACTTGTTTGGGGCGGATGGGCTTCATCTTAATAGACAGGGCACCTGCATGGTGGCAATGAGCATGGCATGCCCACACCACCACTGTCTACCACCCCGGCCCTCCCTGACAACTCCGCCACATCTTGATGTCAAGCTGGTCGTTGCTCGTATGAACTCAGCTCTGATTTTAACAGTAACTTACATATTGGACTTGGATCTTGCCTTACCTCACTCATACCTGTCATTATCGACAGAGAGCAGACAAAAAATAATAAACCCAACAAATGCAATTCCAATAATCTCAAGGAGCTACGAAAAGCCCCACTTTCAGTAAATTAAACAGTCACTCCATCTCCTGTCACTATTAATATGGCACTTTTAAATGTTCGCTCTCTGCTGAACAAAACTTTTTTTTATCAACGATATGATTTTAGACCATAATCTTTAGTTTTTTTTTTTAACGGAGACATGGCTGAGTGCAGTTGCCCCTGTTGTTCTTACGGAGGCCTCCCTACCAAATTTTTACTTCACTTATTCCACGAGGAGTAGTAAAAGGGGAGGCGGTACTGCTTTCAGAAGTTCGTCAACGTTTTCTGCAAAACCTGTTTTATTTGATTATTTAGCAAGTTTGAATATACTGCAACTCTTTTTAGTTCTCCTCAGATTTTATGTGTCACAGTTTATAGGCCTCCCAAAAAGAACACACTTTTTATTCAAGAATTTTCAGAGTTTTTATCAATTCTGCACAACTCTTATGAAAGGATCATTTTAGCTGGTGATTTTAATCTAAATGTGGATAACCTTTTAGACAGACTTTTTAAATATTCTGAATCATACCGATTTTAGTCAACATGTCACACAGCCGACCCACAACAGAGGACACACCCTGGACTTGGTCATCACATATGGCCTGTCCACCAGTGTGTCCTCTGTTATTGACCTGGCTGTCTCTGACCACTTCGATTTGTTTTTTAACATCATCAGTTTTATACAGCGGGAGACCTCTGTGAGAACTGTCAGGAAGCGTCATCTAACCCTTGAAGTGGCGGCAGGTTTTTGGGAAGTTTTTGAAAAGATTCCTCCTATAGTTTTACCTGCCCCCTGTGATTTTATTGTCATTGATTTTAACAGTAGGCTTCAATTCATTCTCGACCCGCTTGCTCCACTTAAAGTTAAAAGTTTACACTCAAAATTTGAATCAGCTTGGAGAAATAAAAGCCTCAAAAAACAATAGAAAAATTGCAAGGTGGCAGAGAAAATGGAGAATAATAAAACCACAATAAACAATCAAATATACACAGAACTTCTCAAATCATACAATGATCCAGCAAGAAATTCAAGAAATGCATATCTTTCCAAAATCATCTCAGATCATAAAAATAATCCCAAAATTCTATTTTCCTCAATTGACAAAATCTCTAACCGTACTACTAATGGATTTCATACAACCCCCTCAAACACTCTTTGAGAGGTGTTTGCAGACCACTTCAGAGAGAAGGTAGACACTATCAGATGTAAGATCTTCTCAAAGTAACATGGTTTTAGACAAATCTGAGCATGTGTCTTTATCAGAGGAAAAACAGGACAGTTTGTTCTGGCAGACGCTGAGATTCTTGATAAAGGATTTATCAGGATTACATGTGGTGTGCCCCAGTGTTCAATTTAAGGCCCAGTGCTTTTTAACCTTCATATACTCCCACTTAGCAGGGTCATCAAAAGAAATGGAGTTAACTTTCACAGTTATGCTGATGATACACAGTTGTACATCTCCGTGTCTCCTGATGACACACTGCCAATGGATGCTCTTTTTAACTGCATTTTAGACATCAAATCATGGATGGCAGAAAACTTTCTCCAGCTCAATCAGGACAAAACTGAAGTTTTAGTCATTGGTCCTGAGGCTAAGAGAGAGAAACCTTTACCAAAACTACAATCACTGTCTTTTAATCCTTTACAAGTAAAGAACCTGGGAGTCATATTTGACTCTGAGCTGACTTTTATCCCTCACATTAAAGATATCACCGAAAATGTTATAATCTAAAGAACATTGCCAGAGTCTGCCCCATTCTCTCAGGCCAACATGGAGACACTGATACATGTTTTTATCACCAGTAGAATTGATTACTGTAATGCCCTGTTTTCTGGTCATCTCAAAAAGAATATCTCAGGTTTACAACTTCTACAAAATTCAGCAGCACGTTTCCTGACGAAGACCAAGAGACGGGGGCACATTAATTAAATTCAATTCAATTCAGTTCAGTTTACTTATAGAGCGCCGATTCACAACAGATGTCATCTCAAGGCACTTAACAAGAAGTCATTTCAATACATTTATACAAACATTCCAATCAGTTAAAAAGTTTCCTATTTAAGGAATCCCAGCAGATTCTGTCAGTCAATGGCATGAGGTTGGGCCCAGTTGATGCAGACTTTCCAACCACAGCAATCCCTCATACTGAGCAAGCATGTAGCGAAGGTGGAGAGGAAAAACTCCCCTTTAAAAGGAAGAAACTTCCAACAGAACCTGGCTCAGTAGGAGCGGCCATCTTCCCAGGCCGTCTGGGGGTTTGAGAAGACAGAGCAGAGACACAGTAGGAACAGAAGATCTGATATAAGACAACTTTATATTTACATAAAGTAAAAAGTTGATAACATGACATGGTGGATGTTCAGTTACTGGGAGCATCATCCCAATCGATGCCCCCCATCAAACAGGGCATTGCAGCCAAGCAGGATACCAGACCAGGTATATCTTCTATGGAGAAAAAAAACTGAGAGACAACATTAACAGTCGAAATAGCAGAATGTACTGTAATAAAACTGGAGAGTAGTAGTAGAAAAGGAAGTAGCAGAGTGAAGAAAATTGGTAAGTCTGTACTCCAGCAGTCTAAGCCTATAGCAACATAACTACAGAGATAGCTCAGGATGACCTTAGCCACTCTAACTAACATTACACCTCTCTTAAACTCGTTGCATTGGCTCCCCGTATGTTTTAGGATCGATTTTGAGGTTATTTTAATGGTTTTAAATGGGCCTTAATGGTCTTGGGCCTTCTTATCTCTCAGACATGCTTTTACCATATAAACCTTTGCGGTCTCTGCTTTCCTCTAGCCGTCTCCTTGTCATCCCTACAGTCAGGACACACACTCATGGCGAGGCGTCTTTTCATTATTATGGCCCTCCCCTCTGTAGCAGGCTGCCGGAGGGCCTCAGGGCCGCAGAGAATGTTCATGTTTTTAAGAGCAAGCTCAAGACTCACCTTTTAGCTTTTAACTGATTATTGCTTATATTTTCAGTGTATTACTGTGTAGTCTTATCATATATATCCCGTTATTTTTATACTTTAATCTGTTATTTAAATCTTCCTTCCAGTGTTTCCTCTGTGGGAGTCCTCTGCCTCAGGAACGGTTGTTGTCTGTGGCTGCCTGGGTGCTCTCCAGGTAGATCTTGGGTGGAGGTGGGGGTCTCAGCCTTGCCTCCCCTGGGCGTCTTGTGTGCCTTGGCTGCTGCGATTGATCTGCTGCTGCCGGCGCAGATGGCTCCCATGATGGCGTTTCCTTACCTGACTCATCTCCACATGGCCCATTGTCCTTTATAAATAAAGTTTGATTGATTGATTGAATGATTGACAACATTAGGAGACTGAACGCAGAAGCTGCACGCAGGCTAGCAGACATGATCTGGGGTGCGAGAGGGATCAAGCGTTGGCCCAGACAGGCTCAACACTGGCCATAATACAATATGAGAAAGGCCAATCCAGACTCCAGCCTCATCCTTATTAAGGAAACAAGATATTTTCTTTCAATTCAATTCAATTCAGTTTATTTATATAGCGCCAATTCACAACAGATGTCATCTCAAGGCACTTAACAAGAAGTCATTTCAATACATTTATACAAACATTCCAATCAGTTAAAAAGTTTCCTATTTAAGGAATCCCAGCAGATTGCATCACTCATTGGCGTGAGGTTGGGCCCCGTTGATGCAGACTTTCCAACCACAGCAATCCTTCAGCAATCCCTCATACTGAGCGAGCATGTAGCGACGGTGGAGAGGAAAAACTCCCCTTTAACAGGAAGAAAGCGCCAACAGAACCAGGCTCAGTAGGAGCGGCCATCTGCCACGACCGTCTGGGGGTTTGAGAAGACAGAGCAGAAACACAGAAGGAACAGAAATCTGATATAAGAGAACTTTCTATGTTACAGAAAGTAAAAAGTTAATAACAGGACACAGTGGATGTTCAGTTACTGGGAGGATCATCCCAGTCAATGCCCCCCCGTCCAACAGGTCATTGCAGCCAAGCAGGATACCAGACCAGGCATATCTTCTATGGAGAGAAAAACACTGAGAGAAAACAAAGTTAACAGTCGAAATAACAGAATGTACTGTAATACAACTGGAGAGTCGTAGGAGAAAAGGAAGTAGCAGAGAAAGAAAATTGGTAAGTCTGTCCTCCAGCAGTCTAAGCCTATAGCAGCATAACTACAGAGATAGCTCAGGATGACCTTAGCCACTCTAACTATAAGCTTTATCAAAAAGGAAAGTTTTAAGCCTGGCCTTAAAAGTAAACAGAGTGTCTGCCTCACGGACTAAAGCTGGGAGCTGGTTCCACAGGACAGGAGCCTGATAACTAAAAGATCTGCCTCCCATTTTACTTTTAGAAATCCTAGGAACTACAAGTAAACCTGCAGTCTGAGAGCAAAGTGCTCTGTTAGGAACATATGGAACAATTAGATCTCTGATGTATGATGGAGCTTCATTATTAAGGGCTTTGTATGTAAGAAGAAGGATCTTAAATTCTATTCTGGATGTAACAGGGAGCCAATCATGGGAAGCTAAAACAGGAGAAATGTGATCTCTCCTTTTAATATTCATCAGAACTCTTGCTGCCGCATTTTGGATCAACTGAAGGCTTTTAATGGCATTTTGTGGACTACCTGATAGTAAAGAATTACAGTAGTCCAGCCTTGAGGTAACAAATGCATGGACTAGTTTCTCAGCATCACTCCTGGACAGGACGTTTCTAATTTTAGCAATATTCCGGAGGTGAAAGAAAGAAATCCTAGAAACCTGTTTAATATGGGATTTAAATGTCAAGTATCGGTCAAAAATAATGCCGAGGTTCTTTACGTTATTACTGGGGGCCAATTTAATGCCATCCAGAGGAAGGGATTGACTAATCAGTTTCTGTTTAAGAACTTCTGGTCCAAAGACAGCAACTTCTGTTTTGTCAGAATTTAAAAGCAAAAAGTTTAGGGTCATCCATGTTTTTATGTCTTCCAGACATGCCTGTAATCTACCTAACTGACTGGGTTCATCAGGATTTATGGATAAATATAGTTGTGTATCATCTGCATAGCTGTGGAAATTTATCCCATGCTGTCTAATGATTCTACCAATTGGGAGCATATATATGGTGAACAGAATTGGTCCAAGCACAGAACCCTGTGGAACTCCACAAGTAACCCTTGAGAGTGAAGAAGATTTATCATTTAGATGAACAAACGGGAATCTATCATACAAATATGATTTAAACCAGCCTAAGGCTGTTCCTTTGATCCCTGCAACATGTTCAAGCCTTTCTAAGAGAATATTTTGATCGACTGTGTCAAAAGCAGCACTGAGATCTAACAAAACCAGAACAGACACAAGTCCATTATCTGAGGCCATGAGAATATCATTAGTAACCTTCACCAGTGCTGTTTCAGTGCTATGATGAGCTCTAAAACCTGACTGTAACTCTTCAAACAGCTCGTTACTGTTTAGATGCTCACAGACTTGATTAGCAACAATTTTCTCAAGGACTTTGGATAAGAAAGGAAGGTTAGATATAGGTCTGTAATTCACTAAGTTCTTGATCAAGGGAAGCTTTCTTGAGTAAAGGTTTAATTACAGCTATTTTAAATTCCTGTGGTACGTATCCGTTTACTAAGGATAGATTCATCATATCCAAAATGGGGCCAGGAACCAAATGGAACACTTCTTTAAATAATTTGGTTGGAATTGGGTCCAACATACAAGTTGAAGGTTTAGATGAGGCTAATATTTTTGATAATTCCGAAAGCTCGACTGAATCAAAACAGCCTAAGCACAACTGAGGTTCTACAATTCTTTCCG
The DNA here is from genome assembly GCA_963556495.2 of Valencia hispanica. NCBI lineage: Eukaryota > Metazoa > Chordata > Actinopteri > Cyprinodontiformes > Valenciidae > Valencia > Valencia hispanica. Next base: position 1,928,778 of record OY747701.1, on the reverse strand, counting down.
ATGCTGCCTCATTTACTGAGGAAGTAGTAATCATGTTTCGTAATCATGTTCAAAAGAACTGTAGCTATCAATTGGTCTGGGACTAATTAGTAAATCAGAACGAAAAATGGTTGCAACTCCTCCCCCTCGCCCAGTACTTCTAGGAATGTGAAAATTTTAATAACTGGAAGTAGTTGACTCATTTATACTGACAAAATCCTCCTGCTGCCACCAGGTTTCTGTAAGACAAAGCAAATCAATGTGATTATCACAAATCATGTCATTTACTAACAAAGTCTTTGAGGAGAGAGATCTTATGTTTAAAAAAACCCACATTTAATTGATTTATTTTTCTGTTCAGTCAAAGTCGTATTTATCTTTATGAGATTTCCATAATTTGCTTTTGTAGGCTTAACTTTTAATCCATTTAATTTTGGCCGTGGGCAAGACACTGTTTCTATAGGGTAATGGTTGGGTAACAGTACAGAAGCAGCAGAGAGGTGGGCTAAACTACGACTCTGCTCCTGGTCTGGACCCTGGGTTGTCAGTGTTTTGGAGGACAAATAAATTCGCCCATATTCCTAGAAAGAAGAGCTGCTCCATCCAAAGTGGGATGGATGCCGTCTCTCCGGATCAGACCAGGTTTTCCCCAAAATGTTCTCCAGTTATCAATGTAGCCCACATCGTTTGCAAGACACCACCCAGACAACCATTGATGGAATGACAGCATGCGGCTAAACATGTCGTCACTGGTTCCTTGACAAAAGTTCATTTATTTTAGTAATTCAACTTTCAAATTCAAATTCAATTCAAAAATATTTTATTGATCACAGAGGGAAATTAAGTGTTGGTATAGCTCATATAATTAATTCTTTAAGGAGTTGTTATAGATGATGATGGCTGTGGGCAGGAAGGATTTCCTGTAGCGGTCTGTGTTGCAGCGAAACTGAAGAAGCCTCCGACTGAAAACGCTCTGTTGTTGTATGACAGTCTCATGAAGAGGATGCTCAGGATTGTCCATAATTTTTTTGATTTTATGAAGAATCCTTCTTTGCATTATCATCTCCAGATGTTTCACAGTTGTCCCAAGAACAGAACCAGCCTTCTTTATCAGGTTGTTTAGCCTTTTTAAATCCCTTGCTCTGATGCTGCTACCCCAACAGATGACAGCTGAATAGATTACACTCTCCACAACAGACTTGTAGAAGATCTGCAGCATCTTGCTGCAAACCTTGAAGGACCTAAGCTTCCTCAAGAAGTACAGTCTGCTCTGTCCCTTCTTGTAGACGGCTTCACTGTTCAGTCTCCAGTCCAGTCTGTTGTCAAGGTGAACTCCGAGGTATTTATACTCCTCATCCACCTCCACTTCTTCTCCCATGATGGAAACCGTGTTTGACTTATCCCTGTTTCTTCTGAAATCTACAATCATCTCCTTTGTTTTGTTCACATTCAAGGTGAGACGATTGTTTCCACACCATGTCACAAAGCAGTCCACCAGCTCTCTGTATTCAGTTTCATGTCCATCTCTGATACACCCGATAATTGCAGAGTCATCTGAGTATTTCTGCAGATGACAGGTCTCTGATTTGTACTGGAAGTCTGAGGTGTACAGAGTGAAAAGGAATGGTGAGAGTACGGTCCCCTGTGGTGCTCCTGTGCTGCTGACCACCTGGTTTGACACACAATTCTTCAGTCTGACAAATTGTGGTCTGTTTGTCAGGTAGTCATTGATCCAGGCTATTGTTGAGGGCTCCACCTGTGTCTTCAAGATATTCCGACAAAGTAAATCAGGCTGAATTGTGTTAAATGCACTTAAAAGGTGAAACTAATATATGATATAGACTCATTACATGCAATGCAAGATATTTCAAACCTTTATTTGTTGTCACTTTGATGATTATGGCTTACATCTTATGAAATCCCCCAAATTCAAAATTAGAATAATACATGAAATCAATAAAACAAGGATTTTAAATAGAGAAATGTGGGATCTGTGAAAAGTATAATCATGCATTTGTACTCAGCACTTTGTCTTGTCTCCTTTTGCATCAATGACCGCCTCAATGCAGTGTGACATGGATGCTATCAGCCTGTGGCACTGCTGAGGTGTTATGGAAGACCAGGATGCTTCAATAGCGGCCTTCAGCTCTTGTGCATTGTTCTGTCTCATGTCTCTCATCTTTCTCTTGGCAATGCTCCATAGATTCTCCATGGTGTTCAGGTCAGGCCAGTTTGCTGGCCAATAGAGCCCAGTAATTCCACGGTCATAGAACCAGGTTTTGGTACTTTTGGCAGTGTGGGCAGGTTCCAAGTCCTGCTGGAAAATGAAGTCAGCATCTTCATAAAGCTGGTCTGCAGAAGGAAGCATGAAGTGAACAAAAATGTCCTGGTAGGCTGCATTGACTCTGGACTTAATAAAGCTCAGTGGACCAACACCAGCAGATGACATGGCTCCCCACACTGGCTCCCTGTAGCTCAGAGAATAGACTTCAAAATACTCCTACTAGTTTATAAATCACTACATGGCTTAGCACCAAAATATGTTGAAGACCTGTTGTCACGGTACCAACCACCAAGACCACTCAGGTCCTCCAACTCTAGCCTACTAAACATCCCTAGACTCAGAACTAAACATGGAGAAGCAGCTTTTAGAAATCCTAGGAACCAGCAGTAAACCTGCAGTCTGAGAACAAAGTGCTCTGTTAGGAACATGTGGAACAATCATATCTCTAATGGATGATGGAGCTGATTATTATGGGCTGTATATTTAAGAAGGAGGATCTTAGATTCTGTTCTGGATTTAACAGGGAGCCAATGAAGGGAAGCTAAAACAGGAGAAATGTGATCTCTCTTTTTAATATTCATCAGAACTCTTGCTGCAGCAACTTCACACTGGACTTCAAGCAGGTTGGATTGTGTACCTCTCCATTCTTCCTCCAGATTTTGGGACCTTGGTTTCCAAATGAGATCCAAAATTTGCTCTCATCAGAAAGAGCACTTTGAACCATTGAGCAACAGACCAGATCTTTTTTTCTTTAGCCCAGGTAAGACACTTCTGACACTGTTTTGTTCAGGAGCGGTTTGACAAAAGAATATGACATTTGAAGCCCATGTCCAGGATCTGTCTGTGTGTTGTGGCTCTTGATGCATTAACTCCAGCCTCAGCCTGCTCCTTGTGAAGGTCCATTACTATACAATGACCTTTTCCTGACAATCGTTTCCAGGCTGCGCTCATCCCTGCTGCTTGTGCACCTTTTCCTTCCAAACATTTCCCTTCCACATAACTTTCTATTAATATGCTTTGAAACAGCCCTTTGGGAACATCCGACTTCTTTTGCAGTTATTTTTTAAGGTTTTCTCTGATTATGGAGGGGGTCAATGATGGTTTTCTGCACAACTGTCAGGTCAGCATTCTTCCCTTTTGTAATTGTAATTCCTACTGAAGAGACCATTTAAAGGCGCAGGAAGCCTTTCGAGGTGTTATGGATTAATTAGTGACTCTTTGAGGCTAAAATATTGACCCTTTTGACAAGATTCTAATTTTCTGATATTTTGAATTTGGAGTTTTCATAAGCTGTAAGCCATATTCATCAAAATTATAACAGATAAAGGCTTGAAACATCTTGCTTTGCATGTAGTGAGACTATAAAATATATTAGTTTCACCTTTTAAGTTGAATTACTGAAATAAAGGAACTTTTGCATGCTTTTCTAATATTTCGAGTTTCCCCTGTGAAAGCAACCCCTTGTGTCCTTAACAGATTTTGAAGTAACTTTGTGCTATAATAATGATTCTTTAGGACACCTTTTTAAAGCTTTATTAAATAAATGTAATTTTTACAATCTTCCTGGGACTTTGAATAGGTTGTCTTGTTTCACAGAGTAAATGCTGTCAAACAATCATGGGTCTATGACTTGAACGCCACATTTTTATCGCAAGCTCAGCTGTCGCTCCTCTTCCCTTGCCTCTGAAGCAGAATATGGAGATTCATGGTGAACAAATCTCTTCAGGAATTGTCATAGTTGGACCTTTCCTTAGAGCTTGTCGTGACTATATGAATTTCAAAGTGCACTGGCTGTGACAGAATCATGTGGTTATATATATTTTTTCAGATAGAGCATTGCCGAGGGAGTCAACTGCTGGAGGGGTCAGAGAAAATAATGAGACTGATTCTATAAATTAAATAACATAAATAAATAGTAGCAATAATGTGCAGACCTGAGTGGTACTATTTCTACATGGTCTGTATTGAAAAATTTAAATGTAACTAACCCTGCCCTCTTTTGAATGATGCACCACAATCAGCTAATCTGAAGCTGAAGTAGACAGTGGAACATTATAATGAATACTTTTGGTTTCCTCTTTAGAGTGTATTATAATTATAATATAGTCTGATAGTTATTGCTAACCTTTCTAAAGTTTTTTATTACGTATAGTTTAGTGTTTGCAGGTGCACTGAAAAAAAATTTAGCACGAATCATTGAATCGGATTAGACCATTAGCAATTCGCATTATATATTATAGGATATTTCCATTCTATTATTCTAATAGAATCAGTCCTGAGGGAATTCCCTTCTGTATTTTATTCTGTTCATAATGATTAGATCACCTGGGATGACTACTGGGAACAATTTTCATAGGCTGAGAGGAGGAAGAGGTGAGATGAGTTATTGTCTCATCTCAACAATCTGTTCTGCCCTTATCTGACTAAGTGGCAATATATTGAAATAAAAGAAATGAAGACTAAACTACAATATTAAACCTTTTTTCAAGATCTTTATATCACCTAAGAGATGCTTTAGATTTTCAAATGTTGCTCCATGCTGAGTATGATCTCACAACATGTAAAAACTTAAGACCTTCCTTAGCCAGTGTGAAGGCTGTTTAAGAGTAAGGAAGGCAGACGGGAGACACAGGGAAAGGAATGAAAAAAGTCAGAATTCTCTTTAGACACTAAAGAAGCTAAAGAATAGAAAAAGAGAAAGAGGAGGATTAAGGCGGTGGTGGCGGCCAGTCGCACAGAGGTCATTCTGGTCAGCCCTGGTCACATTAAAGAGCACAAGACCCCCTAACCCAAGTGAATGGACCCAGTTCAAGTGCAGGCACCCTTCTCCAATAGGCCATACAGATTCACAAAGACACACATACACACGTTTTGTCCAGTGTCCAGTCATCATCACTTTCATGTGCTGACATGGGTTGTTGGGCGGCCTTTCAGAGACCTTTCATGGGGTAATAGGCTCCCTCACTGAATAAACTTGTTCTTTTCACAACACTCTGGCTCTGTGGGATGCTGGTACGGGCAGAGGAGGGGGAGACGTGGAGGCCACCATGTCAGCCTCAACACTAGATACAAAAACCTTTAACTCTGAAAAAGAACAAATTGTTTTAGTGAACTGGACCCTTTCGTCTTACAAAGCATTTCTAGATCACATTTGGTCAAGTGTTATAACATAAAGAAAACAGATTTAAATTCTAGTTGGAACTCGTTGAAGCTGGAGATCTTAGGGATTATCTTTGGATGCCCTGATAGCAAAGAATCACACCAGCTCATAAATAAGTGTGACCATCTTTATCTTCAGACACGCTTAAAATTTTGTAATACTGATAAAAGGAAGAAATCATTAAATCTTGGCCTAGTGCTTGAATCCAAAAGGCAACAATCTATGTCTTGTATGAAATCAGCAAAAGTTAAAATGAGGAAGATAAAACGTTATCTAAGTCTATATGTCCCAATTATCCTGGTTTAAACATAAGTTAAATGTTTGAGTTCACAAGAACATTATCACTTTGGTGATATTCACCTGTGCTGTTTCTGTGCTATACATTCTAAATGTTTATGTTCTTTCCTCAGATAATTTTTTTTGTTCTGTTGGTGATTAGCAGCTATTTTCAAAGACGTTCTAAAATTATGAGATTGGAAAAAAAATCTCAACAGGAGATTTTTTTCGATACAAATTTTTGTTTTTACTTCAAAAGCCTCAATCCACTAAAGACAGACTGAGATCCAAAACAGTGAGTTTAGTTAAGGTAATTTAACAAATTACCATTTGAGAACAGTTTCTTTGAGGTTGGATGTGACAGACAATGTATGGGGTAGATTTTTGATAACTCAGGTAATTTTTATTCACAGTTACTTTTGAATAACTATGATGAACTAGATATAGTACTGGTCAGGACATCGAGCTTTCTCTATTGCCTAAAATTTTGTGGTGTAAAATTTCAAGAAATCAGTCCAAACTGAGGGGTTAAAGGAATGCTATAGAGCTACTACTCTTATTCAGTCTAGCTATGCAGCCTAGAAACAGTGAGACTATTCTTGAAGCATCCCTTTTCCTGCTTCCACTCACTGCTGATACCTTCAAGTTCCTGTTGGGAAGCACTATTTAGGTCACACACATGCATATACTGTAAGAGTCGCGTGGCAGCCAGGCGCGACTTCTGAAGGAAGTAGGATCAGCATGTCCTCTAATACAATAAATATTTTGAGGCCTGTATTCCTCAACATCCCGTGTTATTCTTCTACAGAGGGAGAAAACAGTGGGGAGGAAAGTAAGACACAATGCTTTTCCTGTGACACCAAAGACCTTGAGCATTGTGACCATCAGGTTTAACACTGAGGAGGCACATCATGTTTGTTTTTCCTCTCCTTCCCCTCTAGCACTTGTTTTTACCAAGATGTGACAATGGAGGAAAGTGAAGGACAATTAAGTATGCAGGAGTTGTGTCATTATAAAGTAAAATAATAATTTAATGCACTAAACCAATAAAATAGATACTATAGAAGTTTCTGATATATACATTTCTAACAAAGTAAAAGCTTTTAAAATTACAAAGGTTATTTGAAAAAAGTGTTGATCATAAATGCTGTTAAGTTTTTATGCATGTTTCAAAATGGATACATAGTTTTGAACAGCAACTACATTCAAATAAGCACATTTATGACCAGCAATCATGTTGTAGGTTAAATTGTAACTTACCAAACTTCAACTGACCCTGACTTCAAACTGGCAACAATTAACCGTACTTAATTTAGTATGATGTTTGTGCACAGAGATTTTTAGGACAAACCCTCAAAACCAACAAAAAGTAATGTATATTATTTTCTAATGTAGAGATTCATGGTCTGCTGCATGAGCCACACAATTAGACTCAGTTGGTTCTGCATCTATCGCTGATGGTCTGGTTCATGGCATTACTTCCTCATTGTGTTTGCCATCTTGCAAAAGCACTGTCTGGCACAAGCTCCTCCCACAAGTTACGTATTTCCAGCTTGACGCGCATGAAAGTGGTATATTTTGCACTCCCCTCTGCTGTAAGCCTCAGAATGAAGTATTAAGGCTGCCATCTGTGGTGCCATCTTGCGTTAGATTATCTATGAGGTATAAAAATACTCCCTTTGAGGTTGGTGAATGTTGCACTCAACTATTTAAAGGCAATTTTCAGAAGAGTCAATTTTGACACGATTGTAGCACCAAAAGATGGCAGATAAACCGTCACAGGGGCATTGTTTTATTTGTGTGTGTGTATTTTCTTAGGGGGGAAAAGACACAATATGTGAAAACCCTGTTAATTTGCTAGACTTCTTGACAGTCAGTGTGTTTACATTTAGTGAAGAAAAACTTGTTTTAATTATTTAATTTTTGCCTTAGTCCAACTGAATTCAGGCATTTGAAATGCATGTATACACCTTAGTCCGGCTGAAGTCGAACCGAACTGGCCTACTCTTTATCAAGCTTTATCAACCTAGATAATGCAGTTAGAAAGCTGAATTTCTCTGCATGTAAACCAGCATACCAGCTGAATTGAGCTATTATCAACCTGGGCACTTCCTCTACGAGAAGTGGCAAGACCACTGAAGCAGGAGCAACAACACTGGTACAACAACGACACAGCGGCAACAACGGGTAAAACACAATCAAGCAAAATGTTCTGTGCTGCAAGATTGTTGTCGTCTATTTCTTCACTCATTGTTAATTTCCTGCCTTTACTCCGTCTGCTTCACTGCTGCTAGCATTTGTTTACTATCTGTGTGACGCTCTAGGCCAGTGGGAAAAATGCCAACCTTAAAGCTGCAGTCCGGAGTATTTGAGGGAGAGAGATTTTTTTGTATCCAACGTACCAAGGCCCCTCCCAAAACACTCCCCCCTCCCCTTCCCTCCCTCTAGCCCTACCGTAGGAGTTGTGCACGCACATCACCTGTGGCAACACAGCGTGTCAAAGAAGTAAGCAACAAGCGCTATTAAGCATCACCCGATTGTATTTTTGCTATGGACATTTCGGAGGTGAGCAACTGCTGCATGACTGATGCTCTCTCACAAAATGGCGACTGCAAACGGGAAGACACAAAGCGGTCTGTGTGCGCGGCCCATTGACTGTATATATAATGGACAGCTTTTCCGCACTCCTCCCCGTTTCCCAAAATGACCACGTTCATGGGGGAAATCATGGCAGATTTGCAGACTCCTCGTCCCCAGTTCTGACGCAGCATGTTACTAAAAAGGGCATAAGGGCGGGATCTTCACTGTAGACTCAGCCCTGCTTGGCCCTCACGGGGTGGGTAGTTCTGTCGTAATCCCGCCCATTCTGCTCCTGCGCCTTTAGCTCTGATGCTAAACTAGCTAAGCTAAAGGCTAATCCGCTCATTGACTGTATATATATAGCGCTCCCGCTTCATTCTACTGCTGCAGCCATCTGTGCGCCTCTGACGGCTCTCTTTTTTCCCCCATTCTCATAAGGTAAGAACTCATAACTTAAAATAATTATCAAAATGTAGTGTTACTATGATTACAGTCGAACGAAATACAGTTATTTAAACTGAAGTATCACAACGTGATATCGAAGACAATTGGATAAAAAAAGAGTCTCGAGACAGATTGCTGTCAAAATGTATGTAAAGCCGAGTGGAGGATGTTTATTAGCCTAGTCTAATCTGCAATATGTTTACATGTGTGTAACATTGACTGTATATATAGTGTATAATAATGTGTCAAGTATTAAATTCCCTATATGAAAAGGGCTTTCTGTCCACTGTATGTGTGTTGAATGCGTGTGGATGAAAGTGCCTCGTGTGTGCTGCTATGAATGGATTAATACGGTAATAATTGTAATTTAATAATAATTTAAATTCTACTCTCCAGAAATGAATACAAATAAGGCCACGGTCGACAATATCCTGATGCAGCCGAGGGCGGAGGGCTTGGAGTCAAGTCAGAAGCATGTTTTTCACCTTTTTTCATGATTTTTTTATTCTTGAAAACAAAAGTTGTTAAAAATTGTGAAAGCCTTTCTGTTTCTCCCGCAAACATATGCTTCATTATCAGAACAAATAATACTTATCCGCAGAGAGTTTGCATCTTTGAATTGATAATAGGTTAAGGTTAGGTTAATTAAAAATTTATATTATTATTAGCCAAATCATTGAATGTCTTTTGAGAAACATTCTGCGCAATCAACCCAGAATCCTGCAGAATCCGTTTGACAGACTAGAGGAATAGAATGATAAAAACACTCAACAATCTTCCCTTCATCTCTGCACGGAGCCCGGCAGGGGTCAGGTGCAGAAATTATTTTGTGGTTCATATGTTGAGGTTCATATGTAGGCTACCCTCAGTTTGATAAAACGTGCTTATGGATTTGGAATCCATATACACGTTTTATGTGCGCGCTAATTTGGGCATCGTGCTGGAATTTTTCAGAGCTTTAAACTGAAAAAAGGGTATTGTTCCTTTAACTTGTAAATAGGACGACTAAGATATACTTAATCTCACTAGTGACCAGGTTTGTTTCAACGCCATGCCCACGCCACGTTTTTATACGGCTTTGAAGACAAACCGATCGCAAAATTTGTGGAAATTGTCCAAAAACAGCACAGTGTATGTCCGTCTTGCCTCTGGGAAGCATAGAGCTGGTAGCGCAGCATAATTTGAACACCTTCCATTAAAGATGATACTGAATATAGGAAAATTGCACTGGTGGATGGACTGTTTAAAAAACAAAAAGAACAAGTGTTGGGGACATAACTTTAACTGATCAATATTACCGGGAACATGGTCCCGACTACAATGACTCAAATATCTATACTTTCCTGCAGGACCCCAAATCCGTGCGCACGGTTTAATAAACTGAGGGTAGGCATTCTTACACCTGAAAAGTATTTCTGCACCTGACCACAGCTGGGTTCCAGAGGTGAGGTCAGTTTTTAAAGGGTAAACGTATGAGCAAGATGCCCTGCAGCCTGCATACACAAACCTGTCGTTATTTTCATGAAGAAAAAGTAAAAAAATATATATATATATCCCCCCTCTGCTTTTTTCATAAATCGCACACTGCATATCAGCAGTAAAATGTGTTGTCAAAGAGACAAGAAAAAAAAAGAAAAAAACTTACATTTTGTAATTACAAACATGTTTTACTTTTGCTCACATTATTCAATTGTCTAACTGATATTTCAAACTGAAAAGACAAATGCGTTAGGTTGAGCTCAGCTCCACAGCCAGAAAGCCTCTGCTAGCTTCATGCAGCTGCGCAGCGAGCTATTAGCCTAACCGATGGGCCAGGCAGCGACGTAAACGGCCTGTCAATAAAAGTCCGGCCCTCATTAATTATGCAAGATTTGTAAAATTTATCCTTCGATAACCAGCCTGGTGCCTCCAATTGTTTTTAACCCAGCGTAATCACAGGAGGAATATGTAGCTGTAGACAGTTTTTAAAAAATAGGCACCGGGCATTAAAGTTGTTTTTAACGTGTCTAAAGTGCAATGTATTCCAATGGTGGACTACAGCAATGGCGGCCCCCAGTGTCGTAGTCAAAAAGCAGAGCAGTCAGCGGCCATTGGCGCGGCCCCATGTTCAGATTTGTCCGATCCGCATGCAAGTTGATTGACAGCCGACAATGCGGAACCTTGAATTCTATTAGCTAAAAAAATTTGGCGCTCAGTGTGAAATGCATAGGGGTCTACGGGAGGAAGGTGAGATTAAAAAAATAACAAATGTTGTGGAGCACTAGCCTTTTATCATAGTATTGAACCCCACTATCATTTTAAAGATTTATAAAACTTTGATACATAAATATATTCTCTGGACTGCAGCTTTAAAGGTCACATGTTGCCACCTAGTGTCACGGAATCAAACACACTTAATTCGGTAATTCGAATTTCTGGGTGACGTAAACTGGAATAAAGGCTCCCATTCTGGTTAAGCTGTTAATCCGAATTTTGCCAAAAGCTCGATTTAGATGTGCATGTACATGTACTGAGTGTAGGTAATCAAAGAAAGTTACACAAGAATATCCTCTGGAACAAGTCTGGAAAACATCAGGACTGTAATGCATGGACAAGAATGCACAGTTAATACAGTTCTCCTCGGTGAACTGTAACCCCACCCAGTGATGCTTCATTGAATTACAGGCATATAATTGAGGTAACAGCTCAAAATAACTTCTTTATTATCACTGACCCATATCAATATGAAATTGAAACAGATTTGACTGGGTCAGAATGTGATAATCAATTCTTACTCTTGAGAATCAAAATCTAATTGATTCTTGAAATCTGAATCATTTCCCAGCTTTAGTTGCTGACCAAGAGTACAACCATCATCTCATAAGTAAGGGGGGGGGGGGATTTGAGGTCTATTGAGTGATTTAAGCTTTGATTTTTAATCGCGCTTTTCCCCAGTGGCTAAAGAACCATTTAAACCACTTTTGCACAATGAGTGGGCTAGATATCAGCAACATCAATAGTTTAAAGACAGTTATTATCATTAAAATATTATTACTATTAATATAAATTGTAGTTACGAGCGCCACCTGCTCAACAGGAACAAATCACTAAGCTCAAATGTCCGTCTGAATTGACCATTGGTGTCAATCTAGAAAGACTTAAAGGTAGGGTAGGCGATTCTGTAAAAGCTGTAAGAGCAGGCTGTATCTTGGAAAAAAAAGTCCAATCCCCTTTCTTCAGACTCCCTCCCAAGGCCACGCCTCCAAAACACATGAACCTGCCCTGCTTGTTCACGTGGGTTTACGCACGGACTAGCGCTGTGTAGCTTCGACAGAGTACATGGCGCATTCACAGGTAAAAAAGTGTATGCTAATGTAGCTATTGCGGCTCTGGCTTCCCTTCCTGCTTAGTGCTCCAAGCCGAGAACACACAATGGGTGCACAAAGAGGGGAACGCGCAGCAAAGGGAAGTGCTGTGAGAGGGGAGTTTGATTGATGGCTCAATTTTAATTTGTGCAAAGATTTATTTTACTCATTCATTGTGTACTTGACAGATTCTGCCTAAAATTGTTTTTTCTTCTTCTCTGTTTTTCATTTATTTCTTAGGCATCCTGACTGATGATGAAGCGATGCATAAGGGCTACCTTGGGGACAAAGGAGTCGCTACATTCTTTTTCACCCAAAACAGTCGTGAGACGACTAACACGACCACAGGTTGGAGGTTGTTCATCTTTTGCATCGGGTCCAATAACTGTCACCAGGAGGGATGCATAGAACTCATCATTTTGTTCAGAAGTTAAGTTACTGTGACATGTAATGGATGAAATCATTTGGTACTGTTGTTTTTTTTCTTATACTGCCTGCCTTCTCATTAGTAGTAGTTTCAAGTGAGCCATTCTTAATTATTTATTTTTGTTGTGTTTTTGGTTTATCATAGATATGATGAAAAGGGAGGACTGTTATGGAAAATTAATTATTAAGAATGATCTGTTCTGTGTATTTCATGTACTGATAGTTACTGTGTGCCAGCTCCTTGTGATATGGTGACAATTTAGATTATTTGACACTGTATGAATTTGGGTCAGGACAAATCTACTGATTTAGGCTCTTACATCCTGGGTTGGCATAGCAACTCTTTTTTACATCTAAGGACGTCCTGACATACATTGATTGTGTTTCCACTATCAAGGACCTAAAGCCTGTGAGTCTAATGTTCTCAAACTGAAGAAATATTTTCTGATGTCATGTTGATAAGAGTCAGGATTACTGAACCTATATAATTCTGTGTCTTGTTTTGGAAGGCAGGTCAGTATTGCACATTTTTCTGTTAACGCTGCACCTCCTTGCTTGATCAACCAAGTTTGTATTAAAACCTCCAAATATCTGAGGAATCTCTCTCATCTCTTTATTTTAAGAACTTCAACCACAGATACACAAAGCATATGACACGTAAAAACATTACTCAAAAGCAGACATGAATTTAGGATAACATAAAAACAACATAAAACACACACAAAACATATGATACATGAAAACATTACTCAAAGGGGGCTCTAACCAGATGGGTTTTTAGCCTTGATTCACAAGAACTCAGTCTTTCAGCAGCTTTGCAGTTGTCTGGAATTTTGTTCCAGATTAGAGGAGCATAAAAACTGAAAGCTGCTTCTCCCTGTTTAGTTCTAATTCTAGGGATGCTGAGTAGACTGGAATTATTCCATTCAGTTTAAAATACTTTATTGATCCCAGAGAGAAATTAAGTGTTGGTATAGCTCATAGCATTAATTCTTTAAGGAGTTGTTGTAGGTCATGATGGCTGTGGGCAGGAAAGATTTCCTGTAGCGATTCTCTGTTGCTGCAAAACTGAAAAAGCCTCCCACTGAAGACACTCTGTCGTTGCAGGAGTCTTATGAAGAGGATGCTCAGGTTTGTCCATAATCTTTTTGATTTTATGAAGAATCCTTCTTTGCATCATTATCTTGAGATGTTCCACAGTCGTCCCCAGAACAGAACCAGCCTTCTTTATCAGGTTGTTTAGCCTTTGTAAATCCCTGGCTCTAGTGCTGCTACCCAACAGATAATGGCAGACGAGAATACACTCTCCACGACTCACTTGTAGAAGCTCTCTGTATTCAGCTTCTTGTCCATCTCTGATACACCAGACAATTGCAGAGTGATCTGAGTATTTCTGCAGATGACAAGTCACTGATTTGTACTGGAAGTCTGAGGTGTACATAGTGAAAAGGAATGGTGAGAGTACGGTCCCCTGTGGGGCTCCTGTGCTGCTGACCACCTGGTTTCACACACAATCCTTCAGTCTCACAAACTGTGGTCTGTTTGTTAAGTAATCGTTGATCCAGGCGATTGTTGAGGGCTCCACATTAACGCAAACTCTCTACGTTCTCTTTGTTTTTATTGCATTGCGCAGCTACGCCCTCTGGGCCACCATATGACGCACGCACCCACTTGAGATGGTCCTGTCTTGCAATGGAAAAGCAACCCGGGTCAAGTCGTGCGGAGTAGGGCCAAGTGGGGCCGAGTAGAGGTGGCCCGAGTAGATACAAGTGGAAAAACGCCATATTTTCCTGGTTCTAGTGAGGACACGAGCAGCAGCGTTGTGGATCAGCTGATTGACTTTTTAGACTTTTTAGACTTGTGAGGTCACCGGTGCAGTAATCAATCAGACTAAAGATAAAAGCATGTGTGTTGAGAGGGTGTTATACCCTCCCACTATCTACAGGTGTTGCACATAGCGTGGCAGCGACTTTATATTGGGTTAGATCAGACCGGTGTGTCATTCCTTTGTCAGCTGTTGTGTGGTGGTTTCCAGAGATGCTCACAAGTCTCTGAGCTAGAGTCCAAGTCAAGTCTCAAGTCTCTTTATTATATCAAGTCTCTGGTTATAAGTGTTGCATCATCACCTACAGCGACCCATCCAACACTGTGTTGTGCCGCAGATAGGTAGGATTTGGCTATGAATAATTATGAATAATTGCTTAGGGCAATTATTAATAAGAATAATAATTTTATGTAAAAATTACCAAGTTTAGGGGCACCATCCTGTTGGATTCCAGGAACATTTATATATATATATATATAGCCAAATTGTTCAGTCTCAGATAATTAAACAATAGATGAAGGAATAAGTTCTAACGCTGTGGACATTTATTGTATGCATCACTCCAAGTAATCCCAGACAACTTCTCTTTAAGATAAGGGGACTTTATTTAGGAAATAGAAAATCCCATCTATTCTAAAGCATGCAAAAATTACTACAGATCTTAGACAATAATAATAGGTGAACATTAAACACAATTAACATGAAATGAAATCAGTGAGACAGCTGAGGTTCGGGTCAGAAAAGGAGGGGGGGCCTCACTCCAGGGAGCCCAAATCACAGATAGCCTAGGAGACAAAGTCATAAATCTCAGCTCTGTGCCAAGATGGAGGAGAGCACATGGAGCCTAAGAAAGAATCATAAAACTAGCTTTGGCTAAAGGAGCACATGGGGGAAGCGTCCATGTGGTAGGCCTCTGCTTTAGCGACAGACTAAAGACAATGGAGTTAAACTTTTCAGCTAAGACCAGCTAACGCAGGCCGGACTGAGCCCGACTGCCGATGGAGTTATCAGGTAGGGAGAGAGAGAGAGAAAGAGAGAGAGGGAAAACAAGAGGATGGAAACAAGAAAGGCGTGATCTGCTCAGGATAAAACTGTTTCAAAGACAGCAATTTCACAGCTCAGACTTATACGTGCGACGACGCAAAAATGAGCAAACAGGTACAGCGCTTAAAAACACTTTAACCAACAATGAACAAGATCTAACTCGTTAAAACTCTATTTTCTCTGTTTATCTATGCCCAGACACATTATTAGTATAAATGAACCGGTTCAGTCCTACTTTGCCTTGAAGGAGGTCCAGTCCACTAGGAGGAGAGTGAATTGTGTCCGTAGTTGAGCAAGAAAAGGAACAGTTATAAAAAAAACCTGTACAGGATTTTAAGGACCAAGTGGCCCAAAGGCAGGCTGGATGGCCTGCAGGATCGACGTCTAACGAACTGTCTGGGAACAGTTCTGATATAGCTCACACGAGATACACAAACCGTATGAGCACTTCGAAGCGAGTTCTTCCCGGGTCCAGCGGGTCAGAACAAAAGAGAATCTTCACCGGTGAGATGTCCTCTGTTCAGCAGTAGTTCATCCAAGAACTTCCAGCTGGAGAACAATTCAAAATGGGAGCGACTACTCTTATAGCCCCCTTTGGCCGTGATGTCATCGCTGATGTCACCGTGGGTGGTCACGGACCAATAGGAGTGTGTTGGGGGTCACCGCTAGGATTGCTGGGAAATGTGGTCTGCTCAGTCCATCTTTGAAATAGCTCCCAGACATCCAAAAGTCTGTTCAGTTCATCTTATGAGAAATGCAATCACAACAACTGCATAGCTATATATAAGGAAATCAAAGCATGTAATATGTTATTATGACTCCTTTATCTTTTAGCATACAGTATCAGCTTTGATTTTGATATATAATTAGTTTTGCAACATGACAATGATAATAAGTTAAAAAAAGTTCATAGTTGGTTCCACAGACTGTATTGCATTAATTTCAACACCCTATATTTTACCCAAACTTGCGACTATAGTTAACTTTCTAAAGAAGGCGCAATCGATTGTTTGCTAAGGGTCAGGACCTACAGTAACATCAACATACTGATACTATTGTATTCAGAATATAAAATATTTTATAGGCCTTTTTAATCTGTGATTATGTGTTAAAAGTGTTCACAAGTCACCAACCTTTCGCCAGCCGTCTTCTCTGCACCAAATAGGCCACGCTTCCACAGGTGATCCAGACAGATGTGGTGTGCACGAAGGGGAGGGGCTGTGTGTGTGTGTGAGAGAGAGAGAGAGCGAGAGAGACGCATGAGTGACAGAGAGATGAAGATAGAGAAGGGAAAAGAAATGCAGTTGAACCAATACGCTTCGTGTGTTAAATAGAGTAAAAAAGAAACACGAAACGCAATATGTGACGGTCGGTGTAGATTTTTTGGGTTTTTTTGGTCGGTGTTGAATCTGTGGCGGTCAGTGTTGAATCTGTGGTGGTCGGAGTTTAATCTGTGGCGCACCTGCGCTTTGGGTGGTGGTAGCGTGGGGCTTCCACCTGTTCACCCACTGGTTCGCTCTCCCTTGGGACGCTGCGCTTCCACATTCCGGTAAGACACCGGCTGTTTCGCTGGTGTCCTTTCAGTATTGATATGTAGGCTGACATATGTTTTTATTTCTCTTAGGGGTATTTGTTTGCACTGCACTGTTATCTAAACTCGACAAGAGAACCTGGAGGGGCTGGACGTCAGCCCAGTCAATGTATTTGTATCCTATGTTTGTTTACTGTTATTTGCATGTTTTGAATTGTGTTGTTGGATTTAGATGTGTTTGATTTAATACTTTTTGGGATGCTTTTTTTTTTTCTTTCTTGAATTCGGTTGACAGATCCTGGAGCTCCAGGTTCAACTTGAGGTACCATTTCATCATCTGCTTTAAGTCTGGTTTATACTTTTAAGTACTTGTTAATAAAATGCGTTTATGGCGAGATCCCTTGTTTCTTGGGGCATTTATTCCACGCTGCGTCCTTCACTTTCTGTCCCTCTAACATCTGAACTAGCTTTGTTGGTTTAGAATTTAAATTGGAACATTTTCCCTCATAAATACTGCCACACATGGATGCATTTTTCGAGGTCCTGTTGTGACATCAGTCCTTTAAATCTAGAAATGCTGGTAGTGGGCGTGCAGGGCAGGTGGGTGGGGCGCTGGGTTTGGTTGCCTGCCGGGCCATTGAGCAGCAGTGGTCGCTCCACTAGGGAATGGGGCTGGTGGATGTCGGCCTGGTGGGTCGGCCGCCCAGTTCATCGGGCTGCGGGGACCTCCGATACGCAGGTGGCGCTGGGAGCTTCCTTTGTTGGCGGGGAGGCTATTTCTAACTAGCGACAGGTGCTCTCCCCCTACGAGGGCACTTGGACGGGGGGGAGGGGTGTGCTGGAGGGGGGTTGAACTCAACCTGGTTGTCTAGTGTCCTTTGTGTTCTGATAGTAGAGCGAATGTCAGGGTGGGTTTAGTTCTCCTTCTGGGATGGGGCTGGAGGGACTGTCAGTTTCTCAGGTTGCTGTAACATCCAAGAAAAGGGAGAAATTTAAGCCTTACTGCCCTTTCTGTGAAACGACAGAATATTACCTGGGCAGATGTAATGACTTTGCCAAGCAAGACCTCAACACTGTTATTAGTTGGATCCGGGATAATAATAAATGCTGGCGATGTGGACGGAATCACTCTCCTGACACCTGCACTTTGAAGAAACCCTGCAACACTTGCAGTGAACAACATCTCCTTGCATTACATGATCTAGCCAAAGCAAAAGAACAGAACCCGAGTATCCTCACTATGAGCACTGCATCCAGTATTATCTACATCAACCATCCCAGCCACTCTGGCAGAGTAATGCTCAAGATGATGAGAGTTCAACTCCACAATGGGAAAAGAACAATGGACACCTTTGCAGTGCTCGACGATGGGTCGGAGAGAACTATCATACTCCCTGCAGCAGTTAAGTTCCTCGGCCTTGCTAAGACGGATGAAGTGCTGGCTCTACGAACTATAAGGCAAGATGTTCTACATTTACATGGAGGAACTGTATCGTTTGAAGTGTCCAATAAAGCCAAGCCAAAGTTGAGACACCGGATTGTGAAACCCTTCACAGCGGAGCAATTGGCCCTAGCCAAACAATCCTGCCCAGATGAGACTCTGAAGAAGAGATATGACCATCTTAAAACACTGGCCCTTAAAGGCTTCAGTAAGGTGAAACCTATGATCCTGATTGGATCAGATAATCCTCACCTTATCACCCCTGTTAGTCCGGTGGTCCGGGGACCAGTAAGGGGGCCAGTGGCAGTTTGCACTGAGCTAGGATGGGCATTACAGGGACCTGTAAATAGTTTACCCCAACAGTCAGATGAGAATGTGTTTTTACATTCATCTTTCATCACCAAGAGCTCAAAGCTCTACAAGAATGTGGAAAAAGCTATGGCAGCTGGACGTCCTTCCTTTCAAGAGTGAAAAAGAGGTCACATGTTCTAAAGAAGACCAACAGGCAATAAACATGCTTGAAGCAAAGACATCACGTGTGACAGTCAATGGGGTGGAGCGATATGCCACTCCTTTGCTGCGACGTAAACAGCTCCCATGTTTGCAAGCCTCTCCAGATGCAGTCATGGCTCTTCTAAGATCCAGTGAGCGGAGATTGAGAAAGGACCCTAGTAGAGCTCAGACACATAATCAAGAGATCCAAAAGCTGGAAAAATCCGGATATGTGGTGCAACTAACCTCAGAGGAGGTGAGCAAGTCTATTGAATCCTGGTACATCCCACATCACGTTGTGTACCATAACAATAAAGCCCGCCTGGTCTTTAACTGTTCCTGTAATGGTACTGAATCGTTTCCTGCTGCCAGGCCCTACACTGAGCCCTACTCTTCTCGGCGTGTTGCTTAGGTTCCGCCAGGAAGCAGTAGCCATTAGTGGAGACATTAAAGCCATGTTTCATCAGGTGCGCCTCTTGCCTGAAGACCGGCCCTCGCTCCGCTTTCTTTGGAGAAATGGAGAATGTGAGCGGCCACCTGATGTCTATGAATGGCACGTGCTACCATTCGGGACGACCTGCAGTGCTTGCTGTGCTACTTATGCTTTACAGCGACACGTTCGAGACCATAATGAGGGGAATGAAGATGTGTAAGAGTCTGTCCACACTGCATTTTATGTGGACAATTGTCTCCAGAGTCTCCCTTCTCCACAACAAGCAAAACAACTAATTGACAACCTGCGAGAGCAACTGGCTGCTGGAGGATTTGAGATAAGACAGTGGGTTTGTAACATTCCGGAGGTGGTGTCTCATCTGCCCACCAGTGCTTGATCAGACAGCTGTGAGCTCTGGCTGACCTTGAACCAATCCGATCCACAAGAGTCAACACTTGGCTTACGTTGGCATTGCACCTCTGATACGCTGGGTTACAAGCAGCGCCCTGTTCCATACACAGAATCAACCCTCCGCAATGTGTACAGAGTACTAGCAAGTCAGTATGACCCTTTGGGTTATATTACTCCCTATACCACCAGGGCAAAGATCCTTGTGCAAGCTATGTGGCAGAAAGAGAGAGGATGGGATGACCCACTCACCGGGTATCTGCTTGCTGCATGGAGAGAGTGGGAAAAGGAGCTTCCTCACCTACAAGATATTGTTTTACCAAGGTGCTACATCCCGGTAACTGTTGATGTACCAGACCCCATCTTTGAGGTACACGTGTTCTGCGATGCTTCAGAAAGGGCGTATGGGTCTGTTTCATATTTGAGAATTGCAGATGACCATGGACATATATACACCTCATTCCTGATGGCCCGATTTCGAGTAGCCCCTCGGAAACAATTGTCCATGCCCCGGCTGGAACTCAGTGCAGCGTTGACTGGAGCGCAGCTTGCCAAGACATTGCACATGGAGCTGAAGGTGCCACTGCGGGACACCATCTTCTGGACTGATTCTACGACAGTGTTGACTTGGTTGCAGTCTGAGTCCTGTCGTTACAAAGTATTTGTTGGGACTCGTATCGCGGAAATCCAGGAGGTTACAGGATCCCAGAAATGGCAGTATGTTCCATCACCAAAAAACCCAGCCGATGACATTACAAGGGGAAAATCACTTACGGCTTTAACTCCCACCAGTCGCTGGGGACAAGGCCCCGTGTTTCTGCGGGAACCTCCAGAGTGCTTGCCGTTGCAGCCTATGGGCAGTGCTGAAACTGCAGATGAGGAATTGCGAAAAGGGATATTCTGTGGCCATGTCACAATAGTAAAGCCTGATATTCCGGACCCCAGTACTTTTATGTCATGGAAAGAGCTGGTTGAAGCCACACACCAGATTCTCCAAGGGGCGGCCTCCTCTCCTATGACTGCCACCGAGTGTGTGGAAGCGGAGATAGCCATCCTGAAGACGGCACAACTTGATAGTTTTACGGATGAATTTGAGACTTTAGCAAAGGGACAAGCA
The DNA here is from genome assembly GCA_963556495.2 of Valencia hispanica. NCBI lineage: Eukaryota > Metazoa > Chordata > Actinopteri > Cyprinodontiformes > Valenciidae > Valencia > Valencia hispanica. The sequence continues at coordinate 1,907,994 of OY747701.1, read as the reverse complement.
GTCCGCACTAGCAGTCGTATCAGTGCGCTCTCACCTGAGTATGACCCTGCTACTGGGCTAATTAGAGTTGGAGGACGACTACGACAAGCGGAAGGTTTGGATTCTGAAACGCTGCATCCCATTCTGTTGGCCCCAGAACACTTTGTCACCAGGCTCATTGTCCAGTATTATGACACACTGCTTCTACATCCTGGTCCAGAGCGAGTCTTCGCAGAGATCCGTCGCTACTATTGGATCATCTGAGGCCGGCAAGTGATACGAAGACACCATAGGCAGTGTGTCGAATGCCAGAAATTGCGAGGCAAACCCATTGTCCCCAAAATGGCTGACCAGCCGACAGCGAGACTCAGGATCCGCAAACCGCCCTTCTGGTCAACAGGAGTAGACTGTTTTGGTCCCTTTACTGTAAAGATAGGTCGGAGGCATGAGAAACGCTGGGGCATCATCTTCAAATGTCTAACAACCCGATGTGTTCATCTGGATCTATTACCCAGTCAGGATTCAGAGTCCTTCCTCATGTCCTTGCGCAGATTCATCTCCCGCCGTGGAACACCATTTAAGATCTGGTCGGATCAAGGCACCAACTAACGAGGTGGAGCTCGGGAGTTGCACGATGCCTTCTCAGATATGAATCCTGTACTTAAGGTGCAGCTGGCTGAACACAAAATCACATTCCATTGTAATCCACCTCAGGCTCCTCATTTTGGATGTGCCTGGGAGAGGGAAATAAGGTCGGCTAAGTGTGCACTCCAGGTTATCTTAAAGGAACAGGTTGTGACAGAAGGAAGTTCTTCTTACAACCCTCACTGAAGTAGAAGGCATACTTAATGCAAAGCCTCTTGGCTATGCATCATCGGACATTGCTGATCCTGACCCCATCACTCCGAATCTTCTGTTGATGGGGTGCCGAGAGTCCACTCTCCCTCAAGTTGTTTATGGAACAACTGATTTCATTGGCAGTCGAAGATGGAAGCAAAGTCAAATCATAGCCGACCACTTCTGGAGTCGGTTAATACGACGATATCTCCCAGGCCTCCAACCCATACAAAAATAGCTCAACTCCGGGGCTGACCTCACCCTTGGTCAGGTGGTCATGATCGTGGACTCTCAGCTACCCAGGGCTATGTGGCCAGTAGGTAGGATCACAAAGGTGTTTCCAGGAGCAGATGGTGAAGTGAGGTCGGCTGAAGTACAGTTGAAAGACCGCACGTACACACGACCTGTGGCTAAGCTTGTCACATTGCCTCAGATGCCTGAAGATCAATCCACCTCTTAGCAATAACATGGACTTTGTTAGTGTGTCTTTGCTGCACAAATCCAGGGGCGGCTGTAGAAAAGTCCCTGTTATTCTGGCAGAACTTCATATCCCAGCATTCCTTGTGGAGTCATGTGACCGCCGTGCATTGTGCTGACACGATTTTTAGACCGACACACTTCGTAGCAGCGAGTCTGCCGGAGCTAGTGAGCTAACGGTGTTCATTCCTAGTTGTTGAGACTGGTGTGCGTCACATGAACAAACCACACCATAATCTCTTTGACACCACTGTTGTATGGTGAATAAAAGTGAATATAACTCAATCTCTGGATGTGAGCCTCCTTCTAACAGAGGAAGTTGCAGCAGCACCAGCTAATAGACGCACAATATTCTTTACAATTATACTATATTTATACTGTTACATATTAAAAACAGTAAATATTTAAATTAGGGCTTTCAAAATAAAAATGCTAATGCAGGTTGAATAATTTGTAGAAATAACTCTTTTTTTTTTTTACGCATTGACACATGCACAGAATGACCCGCCCTGTCTATCCCAAAATTCAATCAATGTGGATTATTTTATTGCAGGTGCAAGAGAGGTTGTGCTTACAGTGCAGTTGCTTATATACAGGTAGAAATGAAAGATGGAGAAACAAACCACAAGCCTGGTTGCATCTACTCAAAGGGGGGACTCTGCCATGCCTGGAGGTGATGGAAGCTGTAGTAGCATCCTGGCTCTGGAGCACTCTCATAAAAGCACTGCAGATGGACAAGACACAAATCAGATTACAGAAAGTTTCAATGGTAGTTTTGCTCTGGATCTGCAGTCTGGTCAAAAGTGGAAACAGTTTGTACAGGGATGTCAAATTATCGCGTTAATTGCGATCAATTAATTACAGCCATATTTAGCGCGCTATGTTTTTTAATCGCGTTAATATAATTTTTAATCTTTAATTTGACAGTTTCTGCATGCGAGTTCCCTTTAAATAAAACCCGTTTTATGCACAGGGCTTCTTGTGCTTGAGTTGTTCGGGTTAACCACACCCTAAAGTGGACATCGATTGGCTGTAAACTCATCATGAGATGACTGGCTTCCATCGTGGTGGGGAGGGCAAGGTGAGGAGAAATGGTGAGTTGCCGACAGTGTTGCCAGCTTTGCTATATTTGGTGAGTTTATAGACCCCTCTAGCGATTCTTTCTAACAAATTAAAAATAAAAAAAGCAACTAACGGCAAATCCAGTAACTTTTTATGGGGTTGGAAACTTTTGGGTGAAGCATGTAACGCTGTTACTCTTCTCACCGAGCGCTCTCCCATCTCTCCGCATACTCCAGCTCCACCTGGCCACCCAGGTCCACTGGTATGGCAAGCCATCGGTATCAAAAATAATGTGCATATTACGTGTTGTTTTAACCCGTAATACAGCTGGACTCAGAGAAGATATTGACCCCACTGCGTCCAGAACGCTAATGAATCACGCATGTTCAAAGCAGAAGGTTGCAGGAGCCACTTGGGACTACTCACAAAAACAGCAGAATGTTAATGGCTGGGACTCCATCTGTTCAAGTCTGTTAAATACAATAGATGACTTCATAAAGCCAGTTTGTTTAATTACATATATCAAACTTTTGTTCCACCACAATAATGTAATGAATTTAAAAGAAAATATCTTAAGAAGAAGGCTTTTCTCAGCAATTATTAGGTGAGATTAAAAAAGAGGTTAATTAGATTAATTAATTACAGATCATAATTAATTAATCTCAAAGTTTTTTTAATCTCATGACAGTACTAAGTTTGTATCAAACAGGGTGTCAGAAATCCAGTCCCTAACTGACCCACAGTCATGGTCACACTGTCGAGGAAAAATGAACCCACCTGATCTTCCCACTAGAGGTCTATCTGTGCAGGATCTGAGGCAGATAACACTGTGGTGGAATGGACTTGGTGGTCTGGTGATCACCTGGTAATCACCTGACGATTCATTGAGCATTCAAGAGGATGTTCAAGAACAGGAATTGAATGTTGAACTCTGATCCAAATATCAATTTGCTGTACAGTTGGTCAATCAGAACTCAGAGTTCTTTAAACCTTTATGTCTGGAAAAATGTAGTAAACTTAGAACTGATTCCGAGTAACAGCCTTGATAAAGAGGTTTATCCCCAACGCAAGATCAAGGAAAAATGTTATGATCCTTAGATGTTTATACTTTTGTTTCATTGCTTGAAGGGGGGTTTTGATCAGGTTATTTGTTATTTTCTTATTATTGTCCTCTGTGTTAGTTCTGTTTTACTTTATTCCACTAATTAGTAGTATTGTTCTCTGATTTGAGTTTCTTTCTAGTGTTTATTATTATGCTTCCCTTCTGTTCTGTTTTCTTCCTTGCCTTCCTGCTAGATCCATTAGTGCTTTTCCTTTGAGTTCCTCTAGTGATTCTTTATTCTTATTTACAATACTTACTTACTTAGATTTTTTTTCATTCTTAGTTACCCCTCTCTGTTAGTCTTACCGTATTCATTTAAGATTATTTTATGTCTAGTCTTCTCTTCTGTTTAATGCTTATAACCTTGTCTTTCTTCACTGTATCCTCCCTGCCATTCCGGTTCCCTGCCCAGCTGTAAGACATCTCCAATCCTCTGTTGCTCTCTCTCTTTCTCACCTGCATCCATTTGTCACTAATTCAGCCTTGAGATTGATCTGTTAAAGGCAGGAAAATGAATGCCTCCCCCCATATTCAGGAATCCAAGCGTTGAACCCATTTCTAAATGAAGACGAGCGGATTAGGTTGGGGGGAAAGGCTACAGCATTCCGACTTCTCATACAGAGAGAAGCATCCATAGAGTCTACCCAGCAACCATAGATATACTGAAATGATGGTGCAGTATCAACACAGAAGGATCACTGCGCCCAGGTGTGGATTTTGCAGGCCCACTGTATGTGAAAGAGAAGGGCTCCATAACAAAATCATACATCACACTGTTCACCTGTGCTTGTAACCCAGACATGGATAGGCCCTCTAGGATACCAGGCAATGCCCAGTGGGCCGATGCACATTTTTGGGCCGGGGCTGTAATAATTTAACCACAGCCCTCTTACAAACTTTCCTGTCGCCCATGGCGGCCCATTGGCTGTTTTCCCAAAGGACATTGGGATAATCCAATGAAATCTTTCAACCCTCCTCACCCTCACTCCTCCCTGATTGCGGCGGCTTCTCTCTGGCACACACACAGCAGCTTCCCCCTGCTGCTCTCTCGGTCACAGTCTGACACAGAGAGTGGGTGAATAAAGAAACAAAACCAATAGTTTTTTGGATATGGTTCAGATTTAAAGTTTCAAATAAGCAGCAGACTACAATTCACTGCAGACAGCCTAATGATAATTCATTTTTTGACGAGCGCGAGTCGCAACACTTTTTTTTAAAACAGAACCGAGCTGAAGTTCATTTTAGGTTGCAAATTTGACAGACATTAATCCCAGTTTGACAAAAATATTTGTAGCATTTTACCAAGTTCTGAGAGTGACACAGCGACTGGATCAGCTTTGTGTTTACTGCATACCAGTGTGGTTTGGGGACAGTCAATAAATTACTGAAGAAAGGAGAGAAAAATATCAACTTTCACAGTCACACCACACTAACACAGGATTATTATACTATGCAGATAACTTTTCATATTTAATATGATAATTTTAATAGAAAATATGTTGCATTATGAGACTTATTCCTGCTTTCCACCCAACGCCTAAGCAGCGCGTAACATTTGCGTGCGAATCGTAATACACAGCTCATAGCCGCCATTGAAGTCAATGGGACTGTTTCCACCGGGCGCATAAGTATTGCGAATTGGACGTGTCCCAAGAGTGTTGTGTCGCGTTGTGTCGTATACCTGTGACACCAGGACTCACCTGGATGGTGAGTTTATGCTGCTTACTAACATAGAATTATATTTCACCTATGCATACTACACTTTAAGTTATGCAATTGCAATTCCCTGTGATTGCGTGATCTCCCGGGACCAGCCGGGTGGAACGCTTTCACGAGTAATACCGTCTAAAACGCACCCAGTGGGAAGGGACGCGCTGCTGAATGGGCGAGTAAAACGTGTCTATTACGTTACGCGCCACTTACGTGTACGGTGTAAAGCAGGCCTAGTCACAATTTAATTTTTACTCTTTATTTTTAAATGGTTGTCTGTTGTGAAAAGGTTTCAAAGATGTTGTAGCACTTCATCTTCATGTCTGTCCACTCATCCACTGAAGTGGTTTGTCTGCTATAGTAAATTACACATGTAGTTTAAGCAGATGTAGCTTTGACTTTAAAGGAGCTGTATGTAAGAAATGTATTTCAATTAATCATAAAATGGCTCTGATATGTCACTAGACATTAAGAAATCATGTTCATTTCAAATACTTATATCACTGACAACAGTAGTACGGCCAGGATATTGTCATTTTAAAAGTGAAGTTGCAGGCCTCAACTGATGTTGATGATGTCACCTTGTGTTTTGGCCTGAAGCTCCACCCTCTATCTATCTACCAATCACGAAGTCAGTAGTGTTTTGACATCGGGGTTGCCAGCTCTGCTCTAGTTACTACAGCTGCAGCTACAAAAGTGTTTCGGATAAAACATGTCTAACGTTACTACACTTAAAAGACCTCGTTATCATTCAGAAATACGTCGTGTCAAAGTCCGAAGTAAAACAAGGATTTGTAAAGGAGATGTCTTTGCAAGATGGAGACGGCTGAAAACAGAGAAGAATTTGAAGACAGACGCCAACGTTGCTAATTTTCTCCTGGACAGGTAAGATTCATCTATGTTTGGCTAACTTGTATTTAATGTAAACGGACATTTCAAATAAGCATGACAGTCGAACAAAGTTATGCATATTCGTACAAAGTGACGTTACGTTAGCACATATGGAGGAGGAGGGTCATCGAATTGAAAAGATAAGGAATTGTTTGGGAAATAAAAACGGCGAGTCGTCATTGCTAACATGAGCAATGCATTATCAGAGCACATTTCTCTGTCATTATAATTTAACATAATTAACAGAAAAAAACTTACTGTGTAGGACTCGTCACTTGCCATTGGAAGCTCCTTGTAGCAACCTACGTTCCTGCTGGATCCTGCAGCCTATCTGGCAACCTCGGGTCAGGGGGGAGGGGGAGGGGATACATCGCTCTACAGTAATTTAAAAGTGATTGTTGTACTAGTTTTGGTCACAATCTTACATACGGCTCCTTTAAAAGATCTTCTTTATATCAACTCTTATTCTGAACGATTTATTCCTTCATAGGTCAAAGTCTTATATTTTAAATTAATACGATATATAATATCCAGTGGGGTGATGGTGGTGATGGGGGGGTGATGCCTATCTCCAGCATTCATTAGGCGAGAGGCAGGGTATACCCTTGACACGTCGCAAGTCCATCGCAGAGCAACACAGAGACACACAGGACAAACAACCATTTATAACTAAGGGAAACACTCATAAGGGCAATTTAGAGGGACCAATTAATCTAACAGTCATATATTGTACTGTGAGAGGAAGCCGGAGTATCCGGAGGGTAAGGTGATACGCACAGGGAGAACATGCAAACTCCATGCAGAAAGAACCCAGGCCAGGATTCGAACCCAGGACCTTCTTGCTGTAAGGCAACAGTGCTGCCGACTGCTCCACTGTGCAGCCCACAATATATAATATAATAGCAATATTTTGGGATGTACATAATAATAATAATAATAATAATAATAATAATAATAATAATAACAATGAATTTATAAGATTGATGTAGTATAGCTAATTTTAACTCAACTCTGCTGTCTATCTCCCCCAGAGTCACTTTTATGAAGAGCTCTTAATTCTATATGGATATTAGCCCTTACTAAAGGCATAATTGTGTATTTGTATGAACAGCATATTTCATTAAAAAAACAATGAAAACACATCTTTACCAGTGTTTCTTTGACATCCACTCTCACTTCAAGATGGGAATTGTGACACCGTAGCCATTCTACCAAGATTAAATTCTGGGTGAGGAGTGGAGGCTTCTGCACTTTTTTTTTAAATTTGACTTTTAAAACAATACAATGTGCACGTATTCTTGAATGCCATGTGCTCCGCATTTTGTGCAATAATTATAAATTATGCCACTTTTTGGTCCCAGTCCAGCCTTGCTTTAACCAGAGCAATACACTTAGAGTTGGTTTCTGATATGTCTACAGAAAATTTCCTGCTAGCCCTAAAAAGATTCATCACAAGAAAAGGGTTATGCAAGGTGATATATTCAGATAATGCCAAGACTTTCAAGAGAATTGATGAGGTTCTGAAGTAACTCTGGAAATGCATCAAAGATCCACAGCTACAAACATTTTTCTCAGGAAAATCATCACTTGGCAGTTTATCGCCAAAAGAGCAGCTTGGTGGGGCGGAATCTGGAAGAGGCTTGTATGATCAGCCAAGGTCATTCTAAGAAAAGTGCTTGGCAGAGCTAAACTTGGATTTAAGGAGATGTGCACCATCTTGACTGAAGCTGAAGGCACAATCAACTTCTTACATTTGTGCACAATGATGTGGATCACCCACAGCCACTGACACCTGCGCACTTCTTAGTGGGTCAGAAAATAACTTATCTGCCCCCTAAGTCATGTCCAGTTGACATGAACCATGCAAAAGCGAGCAAGGAGAAGATTAAATGGAGGTGGAGATACAGACGGAGACCTATAATAAGCTTCAGGAAAAGCTGGAAGAGAGAATATTTGTTGGATTTAAAATCAGCTCATTGCTGTGAAACACCATAGCATTCTCTGCTGAAAGTGGTGGATGTGGCACTTATTGCTCAGGATAACGCAACAAGGCAGAACTGGAAGCATGCATGTAATTGTAATGAATGCTGTAAGGGAGGGAAATAACTTTTTTTTTTAATTGTGTTTTTTGCAGAATAACTTATTTATTTTTTAAAACATTGATGACAGTGTGGTTGGGGTGTACTGTTATATTTTGCCTTTTGAGTATGTCACAAATTATGGCAATAAAAATCAGCCTTACAATACAGACAGTAAGCTCATGTAACATCTCCAATGAACAGCTTCAACCGGCCTTTTAATTGAGAATTTGATTCCCACTTATTTCTGTATTTGTGAGAGTCCAGTTACACTGATACATGATGACTGTTTAATGTCTGTAACAGAAAGGCAACCATACAGTGGACGAGGTGAGTGTCTGAGCTGTGAGTGAAATTTGTGATTTATTTAATGTGCTGTTGTTTATTTTAGACAAAGAAATGTGTACATCTACATCCCACTCTGACTAAACACGGCTAATATCAGCCAGTGGCAGCTTTGGACAAGGTAGGGTTAACAGCTGCTCTGACTGTAGCTTGACCTGGGTGACTGGCTGCCTGCTGTAAGCGCTTTGGGATGGGAGAGCGGCCCACAGCAGCACCGCTGCTCGGTGAGAAAAGTAATAATGATACATGTTTCACGTTAGAGTCTTCAAATGTCATGTTGGAGTGGAGCTTTTTGACCCACATCCAGAACACCACAATGGAGACCAGTTGTTAAAATTATTAATGTTTGATTGAAACAATGATTAGATGATGATGATCTCGGTAACCAGAAACAGCGCACAGAGAAATGGACATATGAAGAACTGCACGAGTGGATGGCCAGAGGTAAAACAGAGTGTTGGAATGAGTCGGACTGTTAGGATGAACTCAGATGATGCTTACTAAACAGATGGTAAATTGAACACCTGGGAGAGAGAGCTAGGAATCCATGATGTCTGCAGGAGCTCCCTGCTGAGTTCCAGGGGAAACAGAGGTGGTGGAATCCGGGAGCGAGGACTGAGCACGGAGGGCGGGCAGACAGAGCACAGAGATGAATTACGGAACACGGAAAAGCTTGAAGTCTGAAGACTGTCAGATGTGGACTGAAGACTAAAGGCTTGCAATGAAGCTGGAGAACTGATGACCAGGAGAATTCTTGCAAGAAAAATCCTTTGGAGGACAACAGGTCAGCATTAAGCTGGTGGTCAAGGAAATAATAAAAACTAGGAGTCTCTGGGAAAACACAGAGGGCGAGAGGTTAACCAATTATTATCAAATGCTCAGGCAAGGAAGATCTGACAGCAAGGAGGCAGTAGGCAAGGAGCAAGGAGCAAGGAACCTTGGATTTGCAGCCAATAGTGAAGGAGTTTGGAGTTTTCAGGCGGTGAAGATTAAAGCCTGGATTATACTTCTCCGTCAGAAAATTTGCTCCCAAGTTATTTACTTCAGTCCATAAATGCACATCCACTCAAGGAGCAATGGCTGACAGAGAGCAAATTTTGATTAAGCTGGAACTCCTATAACAAAGAACTCAACGGGAGCGAAGGAGGCAGCGGCAAATATGCAACTTTTGTTCAACCTTTGAGGGACATTGATGGTGAAATGCATTTCAGATATTTTCCATGAGATTTTTCCACAATTCTGTCAACAGTGCCGGTGTTGACTAAATTGTAGAAAAATCTCGCAAGAAACACTGCACCAGGAATGCAGATATGAAGAAATGTAGGAGGAGAAGTCCCTAGGTGAAACTGTCTTGAAATGAATCATACTTTTAGGAGGAAATCAGATGATGCTTACTAGATAGATTGTAAGTTGAAGGCCAGGGAGAGAGAGCAAGAAATCCAGGATGTCTGTGGGAGCTTCCTGCTGAGTTCCAGGGGACACGGAGGTGGTGGAATCCAGGAACGAGGACTGAGCATGGAAGGCGGGGAGGCAGAGCACAGAGATGAAGCATGGAACATGGAGGAGCTTGGAGCCTGAATACTGTCAGATGTGGACTGAAGACCAAAGGCTTGTGATGAAGCTAGAGAGTTTAAAAACACAATGAAACTGTTAACTGTAACCTCCAATTTCCACTGCATGCGCTCCGCTCCGCCACACACTCCGTAGCAAAAATGCTTCCTTTGTAATCAATGAGAGCATTTCCACTGCGGGCGCCGTTTCGCCATCGGGCAGAAATAGGATCGTTTCTATTTTTGCCGGACACCAGAGCAAGTCCGCAGTCAATCTACACAAATAACTAAGCACCAACAGGATATAGAACAACAACATTTCAGGGTGTTTTTCAAAATAAATTAATAAAGACGGACTAGAAATTTTTTGTATGCATAGCTATATTAATATATACCTGTGTATATTTATACATATGTTGTCCAGAATATCTTGACACAGAATAACAGAGAAATAATATTTTCTGTTCGTCTTCCACAGAATGAAGAATTTTGTTCTGACTTCCGCATTTATTACTGGCTTTTATCGCAAGATCTCGCAATTCCCGTGCATGCTTCTTTGAAAACCTCATGGCTCCGGACCGGAGCGGACCGGAGCGGAGCGGATCTAGAGCGCATGCAGTGGAAACTGCGAATGGCTGCGGAGTGCGTGGCAGACCGGAGCGGAGTGCATGCAGTGGAAATTAGGGGAGACTTCATCATGGGGTTTGTCTATATACAGTAAAATATGTTTCTGTGATTTCGGTCTGTTCAGAAAAGTGATGCATGTGGATATGAAGTTGTAGAAATATTGGGAAACGAATGCCATTGATTATATTAGAAACTGTTTCAGTATTACAGAGATATCCGTTTTACAGTACAAATGTGTTGTTTTTCTTTTGGTAAAACTGAGAAGTCAGTATGTAAGCAGACAGAAAACAGACTGCACACCGAGTAACTCCTGTTGACCTGCTGTTTTTCTGTTTTTGCATTTTCTGTAAAATAAATATGTGGCACTGGAGATGAGTTGGCCCATCATTTCTGCAGTAACATATATTAGCTATATATATAAGTTCTATTTGGGGTTTGAACAATTTAGAATAGGTAGGTATAAGTGATTTTAGTGGAGGTCTGAAGTATTCAAAGATTTCTATCAGCCAAAGAGGGAGGCTGTTGTCCCTAACCACCGGGGGTTCCACTGACAGTACATTTTGAAGAACCCTAGCAGCTAGTACTGTTAATTAGCAAAATATCATTGCACTAAACTGATCATACAGTATAAGTCACAGGCATGTCATTTTATCTTAGCTAAAGCTCATCAAATAACTATTAATAACAATTAGGAATGTTTAAAACACTGAAATCACAATACGGTATTGTAAATGGCCTGCATTTGTAGAGCGCTTTTTCAGTCAGAGGACCACAAAGAGTTTTACACTCCATTTGGTCTTTCACCCACTGATGGTGGCAAGCTACTACATTGTAGCCATAGCTGCCCTGGGGCACTCTGAAAGAGGCAAGGCTACTGGACACAGGCACCACCTGGCCCTCTGACCATCCCCAGCAGGCAACGGGGTGAAGTGTCTTGTATGAAAGTAGATAACATTCCTTGTAATGTAAATTACTTGCCAATAAATCTGATTCTGATTCTGATGTGCCAAAACGCATGTAGTTGTAGCTTGTGATGTGAACACTTGTAGAATACCACTTGAGAACTTAAGCAATAAAAATCTAAAGTTATATGTCAAACATCTATCTGATTTAATTAATGGACTTCACAGAGTGGAATATTAAGTTGACATGGGTCTATTTCCTCTTCAAAACACATACCGGACATGTCTTACGATGTTTGGCGAAGTAACTCATCCCGGCTTGGTGCATCTTGGTGTATATACAGTCTATGGTCATGACGGTATGGAAAGGGAGAAAAAAATATGGCACGTCCACATGACCTCTCGCTCTGATTGGTTGATCTATTGACGATGTGATCACTCCCGCCGCTCCTCCCCCCCCATCGCCCCTCTGCTCTCTGCCCTTATCCTTCAAGTACAAGTTAGTTTTGGCACAAACTTTTCACAGATAGTGTGCCAAAATTCAGTGCACTGTTTTCGCTGCGCTGTGATTCGTCGTAGGTGATGTGTGCGCACTAAGGAGCAGATTCGAGTGGTTGAAATCAATACGTTGAGGTTGTAACCAAAAATGAACACGTTAAAAAAATATTTATAGTAGGAAATGATTAATGGTAAGCGGAGAGCTGTAATTATGTTTGTATAAAAATGAAAGCAGACATGTGAATTTTTTTTATGGGACTTTACATTCAGAACAGGTTAATGTGAAAGATTTCTCCAGGTGAAAATCTGACACTAGTGCATTTGTTTCACACAGGGTCTTATATGTTTGGGGGTTTAGTGCAATTTGAAATTCAGTTTGTCTGTGTGATTTTTTTTTTCCCTGCTGTGATGGTTCACATAGAACTTCAGATTTTTGTTGCTAAAGTTCTCAACTGCAATTCTACAAGTGTTCAGAAAGATGTTTGACATATAACTTCAGATTTCTATTGCTCAAGTTCTCAAATGGTATTCTACAAGTGTTCACATCACAAGCTACAACTACATGCGTTTTGGCACAAATCTACCTTCATAGTCTTGCCCAAGGACACAACGACCGAGACTGACAGAGCTGGGATTTGAACCGGGAACCCAATGATTACAGGACGACTTCTTACCACCTGCGCCACAGTCAACCGTTATTTACAAAACCTTTGCCCAAAGCAGAGCTTTCCCTCTGTGCTTCAACAATACAATCAAATATTAAATTAATGAGAAAACTTTAGCAGATCATATTGCTTTTCATTTATGAGTGAAAGGAAATTATTGCATGTGAAATGATAGAGAGATTGCATATTGGAAATAGTAGTACAAACAAAAGTTCTGAATAGGCTGGCTTTCTCCCGTCAAATAAAAGACAGCGAGAGAGTGAAAGAGGGATGAATAGGAGAAAGCAAAGTAAGAGAGGAGGCCGTGTGCTGCTCTGGCATGCAGTCTGTGAATTACCACACCAGATGGTGTGTGTGCGTGTGTGTCTGAAACACAAAAGGCCCAGGAAGTGGCGGATGAGTGGCATGCTGAGGCTTAAGCCACAAGACCTCTTGTCAATCAAGGCCCTTTACTGCTTGTTTCACTGAGCAGCTGGACACACTGTCTGCTACCATCAGTCACTGAGTACCTGTCTCACTGTGCTCAGCTTCTAGAAACTTGGTTTATCACTTCTTTAATTAAATCAAATCAAACTTTATTTATTAAGCGCTTTTCATACAAGAAGTTGCATCACAAAGTGCTTTACAGATTAAAATGACCCCACATAAAACCACCTTCCCTCCCCTCCCCCACAGATTTAAAAGCATGGTCACAGTTATACCCCCCTCCCCCCAACCCAACTCCCATGCACACACAGTTAAAAGAAAAAGTAAAAAAGGACATTGGGTCGAGTGTAGATGAACCAGGCAAGGAAACGCCATCAGAGGAGCCATCTGCCCCGGCAGCAGTAGATCAACAGCAGCAGCCGAGGCACCGACACAGGGCACCCAGTGGAGGCAAGGCCAAGACCCCCACCTCCACCCAAGCTCCACCTGGAGAGCACCCAGGGAGCCACAGCCGACCACCGCTCCCAGGGCAGAGGGCTCCCACAGAGGAAACACTGGAACGGGGATTAAAATAAATTAAAGTATAAAAATAAACAGTAAATTAATGTGCTAAGATTAAATAGTAAAACTGATAAAAATATAATCATATAAAACATGCAGAGCAATTAAACAAACAGTAATAAATAATAATCAGTTAAAAGCTAGGCTAAAAAGGTGAGTCTTGAGCCTGCTCTTAAAAACATGAACGTTCTCTGCAGCCCTGAGGTCCTTTGGCAGCCTGTTCCAGAGGTGAGGGCCATAAAACTGGAAAGATGCCTCGCGTGCGTGTGTCCTGACTTTTGGGGTGACAAGGAGATGGCTGGCAGAGGAGCGCAGAGACCGCGAAGGTTTATATGGTAAAAGCAGTTCAGAGAGATAAGAAGGCCCAAGACCATTAAGACATTTAAAAACCATTAAAAGAATCTTAAAGTCGATCCTGAAATGTACGGGGAGCGAATGCAATGATTTTAAGACCGGTGTAATGTGCTCCCGCCTCCCCCGTCTTCGTCAGGACACGTGCTGCTGAATTTTGTAGTAGTTGTAAACCTGATATACTCTTTTTGGGAAGACCAGAAAGCAGGGCATTACAGTAATCAATTGTACTGGAGATAAAAGCATGCATCAGTGTCTCTTTATTGGCCCGAGAGAGAATGGGGCGGACTTTGGCGATGTTCTTTAGTTGATAAAAACCTATTTTAGTAATATTTTTTATGTGAGGAGTCTCTCTCTCTGAGCCTCAGGACCGATGACTAAAACTTCAGTTTTATTTATTTAAGTTTAGATAAAGTTTAGTGATACCATGAAGTTTTTTTTGTACCAAAATGGATTCTGGTGGTGGACTTTACCCATCAGCCTCACATTGTGTTAGACCAATAATGTTTAGACTGTTTCAAAAGTATATGCCGCCATCAGTGCCGGCATCAATGAACCTTTTGGTTTTCAATAAGTGGTCAGCCTGTGGCGCCAATGTGGTGCAATCAGGTGTTTTTCACAAAAGATTACGTGATGGGGGGATAAAGGGGGTGTGGGGGATGGAGTCTCGGCTGTCGATGTGCAGGGTTGCATATAAACAGTGAGACGGAAGAGTCCGTGGTAAACAGGCAAAATGGCTTGGACCTAACTTGTTTTTATCACGATTGAAGCCTCGCTCCAAAACGTGGCTGTCCTTCACAGTCCCCGTGAACTATCTGGCGATCTGGTCTTCAGCTCTAATGTCCAGAAGCTGCCAGACCTCCGGATCACTCAAGTTTGCCATTTTAACTGATACAGTTTACAAATGCTAAATGAACTCCCCATGTTTACTTGCATTTGAAATACTGTTGCCAGGCTCCGCGCCCCTTTGCACACATCATCATGACATCACCCTGTGTTGCACCAAGGTGTGATCTTTATTCATAAGTCCAGGGTTTCTGCAGTATTGTGGTAATATTACTATCAAGCAAGAGCGCCATTTTCTCTCCAACTTCCTAGAATTCTGCTTTAAAGTACGCAACTCTGCGTTGAACCAAGGAGTCAGCCTCCTATGGCTAGCCACTTTCTTTTTTAAGGGGGCTACACTATCTAATGCCAAACGCAATGAGGACGTAACGCTGTGAACCAGATCATCAATTTCTAAAGGGTTAGAGATAGAATTGCTGCCATCCACTGTGTTACCCTGAGACACTAAGGAAAGTAAGAATGGAACAGATTCTTTAAAAATTGTTACAGCATTGTCTGATAAAGCTCTACTATAATGAAATTTTCTTTCAGATTTAAAATGGTCGGTTAAAGTAAAGTTATTAAGAAGTGGTCAGACAGGACCGGGTTATGTGGGTGGACTGTTATTTCCTCACACTCAATACCGTATGTCAGTACAAGGTCCAAAGTGTGTTTGCCCGAGTGGGTCGATCCCTGTACTTTTTGAGTAAAGCCAATTGAGTCTAAAATAGCACTAAAGGCTGCATTTAGGCTATCACTTTCAGTATCCACATGAATATTAAAGTCCCCCACTATTATAACCCTATCAGTATTTAATACTAAATCAGATAAAAAATTTGAGATCTGATCCAAGAATTGAGAGTAAGGGCCTGGTGGACGATACAAAACCACAAACAAAAATGGTCTTAATGTTTTGCAACTTGGATGAGGAAAATTAAGGGTTAGATGTTCAAAAGAACTGTAGCTATCAATTGGTCTGGGACTAATTAGTAAATCAGAACGAAAAATGGTTGCAACTCCTCCTCCTCGCCCAGTATTTCTAGGAATGTGAAAATTTAAATGACTGGAAGGAGTTGACTCATTTATACTGACATAATCCTCCTGCTGCAACCAGGTTTCTGTGAGACAAAGGAAATCAATGTGATTATCACAAATCAAGTCATTTACTAACAAAGTCTTTGAGGAGAGAGATCTTATGTTTAATAAACCACATTTAATAGATTTATTTTATTTATTGTATTACCCGCTCAAAACTGTGGAGATGACAGTGAACTTCAGGAAGAGACCCCCATCAACATCTCCTCTCATAATCATCAATAGGCCAGTCCCCACAGTGGAGTCTTTCAGGTTCCTAGGATCCACCATCACACGGGACCTGAAGCTGACCTCCCACATTAACTGTATAAGAAAGAAGGCCCAGCAAAGGCTGTACTTTCTGCGTCAGCTCAGAAAGTTCAACCTGCCTCAGGAACTGCTGACCATCTTCTACACAGCAATAGTCCAGTCTGTCCTGACCTCATCCATCTCTGTCTGGTTCGGATCCGCCACCAGAAAAGATAAGGACAGACTGCAGAGAAAAGTCAGGTCCTCAGAGAGGATCATAGGTACTGATCTTCCCTCCATTCAGGACCTGTACCAGTCCAGGGTCAAGAAGCGGGCCAGAAAAATCACCACAGACCCCTCACACCATGGCCACAATCTGTTTAGGCTCCTCCCGTCAGGCCGGCGTTACAGAGCGTTGTACGCCAAAACCACCCGACACAAGAACAGTTTTTTCCCCCAGGCTGTCGCACTGATGAACTCTGTGTAGTCACAGAGTGTGAGTCCATTCACATAACAATAAACTATAACTCTGCACTGCTGTACATACTCACTGTAAAATAACCCCGGTTTGGTGTATATATTATCCTTTATTATTTATTTGTATTTATTTCTTTATTTCACTTATTTAAGTTCTGTACTGGAGAGAAAAGTTGCCGGAGTCAAATTCCTTGTATGTGTCATACTTGGCCATTAAAGCTGATTCTGATTCTGATTCTGATTTTTCTGTTCAGTCAAAGTTGTATTTATTTTTATGAGATTTCCATAATTTGCGTTTGTTGGCTTAACTTTTAATCCATTTAATTTTGGCCGTGGGCAAGACACTGTTTCTATAGGGTAATGGGGGGTAACAGTACAGAAGCAGCAGAGAGGTGGGTTAAACTACGACTCTGCTTCCTGGTCTGGACCCTGGGTTGTCAGTGTTTTGGAGGACTAATAAATTCGGCCATATTCCTAGAAAGAAGAGCTGCTCCATCCAAAGTGGGATGGATGCCGTCTCTCCGGATCAGACCAGGTTTTCCCCAAAATGTTCTCCAGTTATCAATGTAGCCCACATCATTTGCAGGACACCACCCAGACAACCATTGATGGAATGACAGCATGCGGCTAAACATGTCGTCACTGGTCCGATCAGGCAGGGGACCAGAAAAGATTACCGAGCCTGACATTGTTTTGGCAAACTTACACACCGAAGCAACACTAATTTTAGTGACCTCCGATTGGCGTAACCGGGTGTCATTACCGCCAGCGTGAATAACAATCTTACTGTATTTACGCTTATCTTTAGCCAGCAGTTTCAGGTAGGATTTGATGTCGCCCGTTCTGGCCCCTGGCAAACATTTGACTATGGTCAATGGTGTCTCTAATGCCACGTTTCTGACTATGGAGCTGCCAATTACCAGGGTCGGTTTCTCAGCGGGTGTGTCGCTGAGCGGGGAAAATCTGTTAGAAACGCGGACCGGTTGGTGGTGGCCCGGGGGCTGGGTCCTAGAACTATGCTTCCTACGTACAGTCACCCAACCAGCCTGAGGTCCCGGCTGCGCGGGCTCTACCGGAGGACAGCTAGGGGGTTCTATCCTTGTTGGCTCCGCGCTGGCTAATGGGCTTCGGCTATCTGCTGGTTTTTAAACAGCGCGGAGCCGTGCTTCTAATTCTGATACCCTCGCCTCCAAAGCTACAAAAATATTACATTTATTACAGTTACCATTATCACTAAAGGAGGCAGGGAAGTAGCTAAACATCTGACAGAGAGAGCAAGAGAGAAGAGAAGAGTTAGAGACAGGAGAGAGAAGAGTAGCCATAGCCGCAATGAAGCTAAGCTAACTGAGCTAGCGAGACCTTACAACCCCAAGAAAAGCTGTGTGAAACACAAGGAGTTCCCAAAACTTAAAGTATACCACCACAAAACGTGTGTTTTAGTGTGCTTGTGTGTTAAAATAACTTAGAAAGGGCTCAGCAGAGAGAAAATAAGATCAATTCAAGAGAGTCTGAAAACAGTTTACAGGGAGCGCAACAGGAAATGACGCAATACGGCTTACCCCGTTGAATATTCCACAGCTTCGCTGGCCGTCTTTTTAGTAATTAATCATTACTTGAAAGAAACATGTAAACCGATTGCCTTGAAAAAACACAGTAATATAGAATAGTAATTTACCAGCTGAATTGACAAAAAAGTCATCTCAATTTGCAATTCCTATTCTACAATACTGCATTTTTTCAAGGCATTCTGTGTGCATATTATTTCAAGTAACATTAACTTGGCGCATGAGCCTAATTTCAGCATCACTTGCGGAATAAATGACTGCCAGGCAGCTTTCTTTTCGGCAACATGTGTATGGCAGACACAAGTCTTCTATTTTAAATTGCTTTGAGTTAGTTGAAGAACGTTTTTAAAAACACACACACAGAGGTTGAAGACGCAGAGTGCACACACACACACACACAGTTCAGCAGCCCACACTAACTAGTATGGAGAATTTCCTTGATAATTTAAGAGATCCTTTATTTAGCTTTATTCTCAAATGTACCAAAAAATTACCTTCCGCTCTCTGTCCAGGAATGCATTGTTGACGATCTTAATTTTTTGCTGTGTTTTTTTTAAAGAAAACTACGATTCGTTTAGTAATTATCATTCGGATAAAAATGGTTTCCACCTCGGTGATAGTCCAGAACTTGAGCAGGTTTTGTCTACTTCAGACTTTTTCCAGAAAGCATGTGATTTAATTCGTTCACCATTTATGATAAAATAACCCTCCTAATCAAAAATGAACGTGACAGAACCCATCAGTTATACAGTAAGAGACAATTCCGGAATGAAAATGGGTAGTTATTATGTTCCAATCTCACAGGTGTTAAAAAAGTACTGTCAGGTGGAGGATGTGTGGGAACAAAGTGTTCTGGATGACCACAGAAATCAAGATGATGATGTTTTGACTGATTACAGAGATGCTATGTCTTTTAAAGACCACTAATTTTTCAAAGATCACCCTCAAGCTCTAAGACTTCATTTTAATGAAGATTAATTTTAAATTGTGAACCCACTTGGTGTGAAACAAAATAAGTACATAATGTGTGCCTTTTATTGTACAGTAGGGAACATATGTGCAAAACATTGCTCAAAGTTGAGTCACATTAATTTAGCCTTACTGGTGCGCTATTCACATTTAAAAGAATGTGGGGTTAAAACTATACTTCAACCCTTGATAACTGACCTGAAGATTCAATTCAAATTAAAATTCAAAAATACTTCATTGATCCCAGAGGGAAATTAAGTGTTGGTATAGCTCATATAATTAATTCTTTAAGGAGTTGTTGTAGATGATGATGGCTGTGGGCAGGAAGGATTTCCTGTAGCGGTCTGTATTGCAGCGAAACCGAAGAAGCCTCCGGCTGAAGACGCTCTGTTGTTGTATGACTGTCTCATGAAGAGGATGCTCAGGGTTGTCCATAATTTTTTTGATTTTATGAAGAATCCTTCTTTGCATTATCATCTCCAGATTTTCCACAGTTGTCCCAAGAACAGAATCAGCCTTCTTTATCAGGTTGTTTAGCCTATTTAAGTCCCTGGCTCTGATGCTGCTACCCCAACAGATGATGGCTGAAGAGATCACACTCTCCACAACAGACTTGTAGAAGATCTCCAGCATCTTGCTGCAAACCTTGAAGGACCTAAGCTTCCTCAAGAAGTAGAGTCTGCTCTGTCCCTTCTTGTAGACGGTTCCACTGTTGCGCCTCCAGTCCAGTCTGTTGTCAAGGTGAACTCCGAGGTATTTATATTCCTCAACCACCTCCACTTCTTCTCCCATGATGGAAACAGTTTTTGACTTATCCCTGTTTCTTCTGAAATCTACAATCATCTCCTTTGTTTTGTTAATATTCAACGTGAGACGTTTGTTTCCACACCATGTCACAAAGCAGTCCACCAGCTCTCTGTATTCAGCTTCTTGTCCATCTCTGATACACCCGACAATTGCAGAGTCATCTGAGTATTTCTGCAGATGACAGGTCTCTGATTTGTACTGGAAGTCTGAGGTGTACAGAGTGAAAAGGAATGGTGAGAGTACGGTCCCCTGTGGTGCTCCTGTGCTGCTGACCACCTGGTTTGACACACAATTCTGCAGTCTCACAAATTGTGGTCTGTTGGTCAGGTAATCATTGATCCAGGCACATGATGCTATTCACAGAGGGTTTCACAATCTGTTGCTGAAATAGAGCACACAATTCATGCTGCTTTCGCTACCATTGACATGCGACAACCTCTCTGCTCATGTGATTGGGCGTTTTTCAATGTCTTTCAATACTGGCCCAACATCCCAATTTTGTATGGCCTCATATGCAGAGGTACTGTAGGAAGAATGACAAACCGGAAAGACCAGTGCCACTGACTGAACAAAATCTTCGAAATTCTAACATATTGGATCAGCCAATCAAAAATGGTACCTTTTCAGGCTCGTGCCCTTTCTAATGGCTCACCATATTCCACCCGATACTCTATTTTGTCATTTGTTCTTATTATGTTCAGAAATTGTGAATATTTTAATGGATACAAACATGCGAAAAGATGAGCTAGCTCATTTAAACTTGCTCATTAAAGCGTTCCTTGATATGACCACTGAAGTCTTTGGAAATGTTTTAATACCTAAGTGTCACTACCTTATCCACTACCCGAGGCTGATTTTGATGTATGGTCTGTTGTGGAAATATTCCAATGTAATTAGGATATAAGTACATATTCTCTGTCTAGTGAATGTATCTAGGGCAATATGACAAAGTTAGGGGAAGCAAGGTTATTGTTCCAGCTTAATGTTCCTGATAAAGATGTGTCAGATCACCAGAGAGACAGACGCCGGGGCAGCAAGATAACTATGAACAGTCTGATCTGGGATTTGTTGGTTCATGCTTTACTATCAGACTGGTATAAACCAGTTCTCCAGAAGTTGGACATGAATATTGGAGAAGACGTGCTGCAGAGATAAACAGTGATTGCTGAATACTATTTAAACTGTTAGACAGAAAGGTTGGGTAGGGCGATGTAAGAGTAATCTCTGTCCCCTCCATGTTCTGGCTAGACATGTTTGAATCAAATACCTAAACGCCTTCTGGGACTCAGTCTTCTTTTTTTTTGGGAAGCCTTAAGTATTTTCTTCCATTACAGGTCCTCTTCACCCTTTGTGGTGTATGAGAGATGGAAGCAAGCCTCTATATTTCAAAAATATAGCCAGCAAATGCAAGAACTTTGTAAACATAACTGTGACTCTCAGCAATCGTCATCAAATGAAACAGTGCTGGGAGTTTTCTTCAGATAGGTTGTTAGTTGACTTTAAATATTCGCTTAGCACAAGTGTTAGTGTGCCATTTTCATCTGTGCCAGATGATTTCCAGAATGCTCTGGAATTAAACAAAAGTTTTAAAGATGTGCAGTTTCAGGATAAAGTGCTTCAACGTGTGTCTGCTATATCTGTCAGCAGTGTCAAATATGCACTTGAGGATGTTTTTGTAGTAGGTGATTTACACACTGAAGCAATACCTTTATTCTTCACAATCAAGTACATTTTGAACATTAATACTTGTTGGGTGTTGGGTGGGAAACTGTTAGTTCTTTGTTCTTACGACAGTCATTTCCATGCTTACCAAGTTGCAGTTGAAAATGACTGGATTCTGTTCAATCCAGGAAAGGGATTAGACTTTCAAGCTCAAGACACCTATTTAGTTGATGATAGACTGTTTGTGTCCTTGAGGTATCCTGTGTGATGTGATTGTTTAAAAAATTTGACAAGCATAATTTTTACTTGACATGTCCTGTGTGTATGTATGTATGTATGTATGTATGTATGTATGTATGTATGTATGTATGTATTATATATATATATATATATATATATATATATAGAGAGAGAGAGAGAGAGAT
Source organism: Valencia hispanica (assembly GCA_963556495.2). Lineage (NCBI taxonomy): Eukaryota > Metazoa > Chordata > Actinopteri > Cyprinodontiformes > Valenciidae > Valencia > Valencia hispanica. The sequence goes on along the minus strand of OY747701.1, from coordinate 1,885,880 downwards.
CTATATCTATCTGTATGTGAATTGTGTATAATCTATCTTGATGAATTAGAGCACACAATTCATGCCGCTCTCGCTACCATTTCATGTGACAACTTCTCTGCTCATATGATTGGCCAGTATTGAAAGAAAAGCCCCGATATGCTGATTCTGTATGATCTTATTCAGAGATACAACAAAACTTTTGATAGGAAAGTTTTGAAATACATGCCATCTCTGTGATCAGTCAGAACACCATGTCCAGGTATTCTGTGTAACTATCTTGATGTGATTGTTTAAGATTTTTACATTAATATATTTTACTTGACATGTCTTATGACAATATATGAATTTAATCAAGACTGTTTGTGTACGTTGTTTAAGTACCTTGATGTGATTCTTTTAATGAAAATAAATGGTCAGGAACCAAATATTGTGAACAACTGGGGTACATTTCTTACAGAATAGGCTGTCGCTGGGGGGGTACCCTTATGAGTAGCCTATTGCACCCTTTTCAAGGGAACATTTCTGTACTATAGTTTGAAGGTACATTTATGTCCTAAGAGGTAAATGATTGTACTTCAAATGGTACAACTTCATAAGGTACAAAAATGGACCAGGACTAAAGGGTACAGAAAAGTTTCTCAAAAAGGAACACCCCCAGCTAGAAGCATTTGTACCCTTTAAGGTACAAGCTGGTACCCCTATTTTTGAGAGTGTATGACGAAATCTGACAGTTGAAAAAGGAAGTGTTACCCGGCTGGATGGTAGCTAGCAGAACAAATAGTTTGAGGCCTTCTTGAGTCATCTCAGGGGGATGTGGTGAGAGCTGAAGGGGCTCAGGAGGAAGAAGGAAGCTTCCACAGAAGCCAAAGGAGGCAATCACAATTTACTTATCTTTTATGTCTAACACTGTTTCATTTATGTAGCTGCAGCTACAGTAAAATGTATTTCATCCTTTTAATCCAATAATACTGATAAGAAAGTATATATTTCTATGACCAGTCAAATGGAAATATGGTTCTGAACCTCTTTTGTCTTTTTTTGGTTTTAAAAGCAAGTCAACTCCCAAATGAACTTTTTTGTTTGTTGATAAACTGTATAAATTAGTGTCTAATATTGCTGTTTACATGTGTAGTCATTATTTTGGCATTTTAGTGCATCTTATTTAAAATATAAATTTTCTGACTAAAACCATCAATGTAGCGCCCTCTTCTGGTTCAAAGTCTGCACTACATTTGAATTTGAATCTGCCATTGCTGTTGGCTCTGCTGTGATATGTGACGTTAGTAGGTATGTGTGATGTTGCACTGCCGCTGTGAGGTAGAAAAGCAGCTGAGCATCGGCCACGCCTCAGTAGCTAGTTGGAGTTGGAATGTCAACATAGAGCTAATAAAGAGTAGACACCGCATTGGCTGCTCTGAGGCAAGAAGTGCGGCAGCCATCTTGGACCGGTATTCCCATCTGCAGACTTCCACCAAAACAGCAGAAGTTAATACAAGATGCCCGAATACTCTGTGACATATTCCTGTGACAAGAATGCTAATGTAGAAATATATATATATATATATATTTTTACTGATATAAAATTTATTTTATCCACCCATCCGACTGTTGAATAGTTTGCAAACAAAGCTTACTGATCATTTCAGCAGCTTTGGGTCATCATCAACAGAAATGCATTTTTTTGTTAAAGAAAGGTTCTAAGAAATCTGCATGAAGAAGAAGTAAATAGGAAATATGAATAAAATAGGAAGATAGTAATAGAATAGAAGAATGAAGAAAAAATGATTGACCTCCTTTGTAGTGTTTTGGTGTGACTCTCCCAAGATTCCAGTCTTTTCCCAAAAAAATATAAGGAAGAAGTGGGAGTTGTATATCTATCTATTATATGATCTATTTTATATATATATAAAATCTATTTTATATTATCTATATCTATTATATATATATAATCTATATCTATTTATTAAATTTGTTATCCATATTACATATATATATATATATATATATATATATATATCATACTGCATATATTAATCAAGTATTAAAATTGCTGAGTTGTACTTTCTGCTTCTCTATCTTATAGCATTGTGTGTGTTTTGCATACATTTTATAGGAAAATTAGAATATTCTATTACTGTTAACTATGAATATAGAAATAGCCCGACCATCAGTCCTGTATCATAGCTAAATGTTTGGAGTTTGCAGATTAAAAAAAACGCATAAAGATCAGTTTAGTATTTAGCAAGTTATGATTTAATTAACACTGTTGCTTCATTGTGTTTGCCAAACAGATTACAAAGTGGAGCAGGGGATAACGGTCCAAGACTAACCCCACGGCTCATCACAGAGCCCTCTAATTCATTCAGTTTGATTAACTGGACAAGTTTAAGTCAGACTTACTCAAATTATTTAGTTTCTTTTAAATAAAGAATTCAAGTCCCTCTGACTCCATTTTATGGAAAGTCAACTTAAAGTTGTAAGGTCTTCTAAATCAAATAACTGAATTATCCAAAAGTACATTATCATTCATGCTTTACTAAAAAACAAAGCTTGAAAAATACATTACTTTAGTATAACCAATTAGAAGACAGTACTATGTGTTGAGAAGAGAAATACAAATATTAAAGCAAATAAACACATGCCCAATCATTTGTTGCTGAATTGTTGTATTTCTTAAAGAGCAACTCATCCCCCACCAGAATCTAAATCTGCACAGATTTCCTGTTTGAAAAATGCACCTAAATGAGGTGTTGTCTGGCAGACCAGCAAACTGCGGGAGGAGAGGGCTGGGCGTGGTCTGGGCTGTGATTGGCATGTTGACAGCAGCACTGCTGCAGTGGCACAGACAGACAGCGAGAAAGATGGAGAACAACATGAGCTCCTTTGTCTCAGAGCGATCTTTCTGAGGTGGAGAATTTCTCTCTACCTCCTTCACCAGAGGAAAGGGAGGGAGGTTATGTGGAGGAGGTGTGGGGGAGAATCAGCTTGTAGGATGGCTGACGTCAGCCCTCACTGCAGAGTAAATAGCAATGCCCAATTCAAATTCAAGTGCAGTATGGAGGAAGTGGGTGACATGCAAAAAACACAAAAGAAGGGGAGGAAGAAACAACAACAATGGAGTCCATCCAGCAGCTCATGGTTGTCATTCTTGCTTTTTTCTTTACACAAATATGACCGCTGTGTTTAATAAAAGGCTCAGTGTGGAACAGAAGACAGGTGTGTAAAGTTGTCGTGGGGGGGACCTTTAAACTTACTGCAGTGTTTATGAGTTCACCCAATCAAAGGATTGTGTTATGTGACGCCAGTAGCTCCACCCTAACTGTATCGGACCATTGTCCTGTGGACCTAAACCTGAAGGGGGACCATTAATGGACCGGTACTGGCCTGCTGTATGGGCCGCTTTTACAATGGAAACTGACAAAAAGGCGGACCGGACAGAGTCGGACCCGACCGCTCAGTGGAAACGAGGCTTAATTGAACAGGTGGAGTCCTGGGGGGTACCCAACAATATCTTGGTGTCTCTGTGGACAGTCTTCTTAAATAGAACATGCAAGTGGATTTTTTATGCCACAAATTGTCTCAGAGGCTTCATTTTCAAAGAAGACTCACATGTGAGCACAAAAATAAATTTTTTTTATAAAGCAGTGTTGGAAGGTTTAATCAAATATGGAATGGTAGCTTGGTTTAGCTCGCCTACTGTCATATGTAAAGCCAAAATTGAGACATTGGTTAGAAACACCATTAAAATTATTGGTAGCAGAGAGGATCCTTCTCTACAGATTTCAGCAGCTTTCAGTTTCTATGCTCCTCTAATCTGGAACAAACTTCCAGAAAACTGCAAAGCTGGTGAAACACAGAGTTCATTTAAATTACAACTAAAAATTTATCTGTTTAGAGCTGCCCTTTATTAACGCTTTGAGGTATCATGTTTTGTGTGTGCTTCTTGCTGTTTTTACATTATATGCTTTGTCTGTGTTTTACTGCTTTTTTTTATTTTACCTCTTAATCATGTAAAGCACCTCGAATCACCTTATTGTTGAAAGTGTGCTTTACAAATAAAATGGCCTTGCCTTGCCTTGCATGGCCTACATAAGATCTTTGAGAGCTCTATTCTGGTGTAGGCCAAAAGCATTTCGAAGGAGCCTTCCCACTTGCTGTTCAGTGAGTATGAGCTCTTACCATCAAGGAGGCGTTACTGAGCTGTGACCTATAGAAGTAATTGATTTAAAAACTCCTTTATAATTATATCTGTGTCTCTTTTGAACAAGTACAGAAAATATTAGAGGAACATCATTGTATTAATAGCATGAATGTTTTCATGGATTCTTATTTCACGGTGCAATGTATAGGAGGGGATAATGTATGACAGATAAATGTAGCATGGCTACTGTACACCGATTGCTGGCTCAGAAAATCTCTGAGTGGAGTTGTGAAAATGTGACGACCGTTGTCCTATTACTGTTATCTTTTATTGTTGTATACGATCACAGTTGCTTTTGTATAACTATATGTTGTACCCTTAGCACTACAAGCCCAAGACAAATTTCCCTTGGGACAATAAACTTTAATATAATATAATCTAAAATTAATGTTTTTACCAAGATGCACTAGAATACCAAAAATAATAACCAGAAATGTAGACGGCACTATTAGACACTCATTTAAAGTTGATCCCAGCCTTGATTTTAACAGTAACTCAAATAACGGACTTGGACTTTGTCAAACTACTCACATACCTGTTATTATCAGCAGAAAGCGAGCAAATAAACATAAATCTAGCAAAAATAATTTAAATAATCTCAAACAGCTACCAAAAATCACAGGGTCCATAGGTCATTTAGGCAATCCATCTCCTGCCACTCTTAATATGACTCTTTTAAATGTTTGCTCTCTGCTGAACAAAACTTTTATTATAAATGACTTGATTTTAGACCATAATCTCCATTGTTTGTTTTTAACGGAAACGTGGCTGAGCTCGGATGCCCCTGTTGTTCTTACAGAGGCCTCCCCACCATATTTTAATTTTACTATTCAACGAGGAATGGGAAAAAGGGTGGCGGGACGGCTTTTATTGGTTCATCAACACTTTCCGCCAAACCTGTTTTACTTGACAATTTTACCACTTTTGAATATACTGCAGCTGTTTTTAGAATTCCTCAGATTTTATGTGTAACTGTTTACAGGCCTCCTAAAAAGAGTGCACTTTTTATTCAAGAATTCTCAGAGTTTTTATCAATTCTGCACAACTCCTTTGAAAGGATAATTTTAGCTGGTGATTTTAATCTACACGTGGATAACCTTTTAGACTCTTTTTCAATAGATTTTTTAAACATCTTGAGTTACATAGATTTTACCCAGCATGTCACACAGCCAACTCACAACAGAGGACACACTCTGTACTTGGTCATCACATATAGTCTGTCCACCAGTGTGTCGTCTGTTGTTGACTTGGCTGTCTCTGACCACTACTGTGTGTTTTTTAACATCACCAGTTTTATTATGCGGGAGACCTCCGTGAGAACTGTAATGAAGTCCCATCTAACCCCTGAAGTGGCAGCTGGTTTTCCAGAAGCTTTTAAAAAGACTCCTCCTATTAATTTAGCCGCCCCCTGTGATTCTATTGTCAATGAATTTAACAGCAGACTTCGATCTACCCTCAACCTGCTTGCTCCACTTAAAGTTAAACATCTACAGCCAAAACATGCATCACCATGGAGAAATGAATACCTTAGAAAACTAAAGAGAAATTGCAGGGGGAAAAAATAAGATCACAATAAATATGCAGATTTATACTGACCTACTAAAATCATACAATAATGCAGTAAGAAAGTCAAGAAATACTTACATTTCCAAAAAAATCTCAGATAATAAAAAAAAATCCTAAAATTTTATTTACCACAAGTGCTAACATTTTTGACCGTGACACTAATTCACTTCAGAAAACCCCCTCTGACGCTCTCTGTGAGGAATTTGCAGCCCACTTCAGAGGGAAGGTAGATACCATCAGATGTACTATTTTATCTTCTCAAAGTAACATGGTTTTAGACAAATCTGAATGTGTGTCTATACCAGAGGAAACGGTGGACAGTTTTGTCCAGGTGGAGGCTCAGAGTCTCAATAAAGCTTTCTCCTCAATGATGCCCACCAGATGTGTCTTGGACCCGATTCCCACTAGATTTTTTAAGCAATTTTATGATTCTCTTAGAGATGAGATTTTAACCATGGTGAATTGCTGCCTTCAGACGGGACTCTTTCCTGCAGCCTTTAAAAGGGCGGTAGTGAAGCCCCTGCTGAAAAAGAGCAATTTAGATTCTGAATGATTTGAACAATTTCCGACAGGTATCTAACTTACCATTTTTAAGCAAAATGTTAGAAAAACTTGTATTAATTCAACTTAATAATTTTATTAACGCTCATAATGTGCTAGAGAAATTTCAGTCTGGTTTTAGGATGAACCACAGCACAGAGACGGCCCTTCTGAAGATTTTAAATGATTTTAGATTAATCTATGATGCACAGAAGGTGACAGTGTTGGTTCTACTGGATCTAAGCGCTGCCTTCGATACAGTGGACCACACTATTCTTTTAACCCGTTTGAAACAGCTCGGCCTCTCTGGTGCTGTCCATAAATGGTTCACATCCTACCTCACAGACAGGACTTTTATGGTAAGTTTAGATACCTGCTCCTTTAAGGTCCACAAGATTACATGTGGTGTGCCCCAGGGTTCAATTTTAGGCCCAGTGCTTTTTTAACCTCTATATGCTCCCTCTTGGTGGTGTCATCGGGAGACATGGAGTGAACTTTCACAGTTATGCTGATGATACACAGTTATACATCTCCAGGTCTCCGAATGACACACGGCTTATGGATTCACTTTTTAACTGCATTTTAGACATCAAATCCTGGATGGCAGAAAACTTTCTCCAGCTCAACCAGGACAAAACTGAAGTTTTAGTTATTGGTCCTGAGGGCCAGAGAGAGAAACTTTTACCAAAACTGCAATCACTGTCTTTTAATCCCTCTTTACAAGTGAGGAACCTGGGTGTTATCTTTGACTCTGAGCTGACTTTTATCCCTCATATTAAAAATATCATTAAAATAGGTTTTTATCAACGGAAGAATGTTGCCAGAGTCCGCCCGGTTCTCTCTCGGGCCGATATGGAGACGCTGATGCATGCTTTTATCACCTGTAGAATTGATTACTGTAATGACCTGCTTTCTGGTCTTCCCAAAAAGACTATTTCAGGTCCACAACTATTACAAAGTTCAGCTGCACGCGTCCTGACGAAGACCAGGAGGCGGGAGCATATTACTCCGGTTTTAGAATCATTGCATTGGCTCCCCGGATATTTCAGGGTCGATTTTAAGGTTTTTTTAATGGTTTTTAAGTGTCTTAATGGTCTTGGGCCTTCCTCAGAGCTGCTTTTACCGTATGAACCCTCGCGGCCTCTCCACTCCACTGGCAGCTGTCTCCTTGTGATTCCAAAAGTCAGGACACACACTCATGGTGAGGCTTCCTTTCATTATTATGGCCCTCATCTCTGGAACAGGCTGCCAGAGGGCCTCAGGGCCGCAGAGAACGTTCATGTTTTTAAGAGCAGGCTCAAGACTCACTTTTTTAGCCTAGCTTTTAATTGATTATTACTTAGTATAGTGTGTTTCATTGTTTTACATGTTTTATTTGCTTATATTGTAACTGAGTTTTATTAAATATTTCTGTTATTATATGGTTAATTGTTTTTACTATTATATTTATTGCTACTTATTTTACTTATATCAGCTCTGGTTATTTTACATTTTTTACTTATTAATCCTTCTTCCAGTGTTTCCTCTGTGGGAGCCCTCTGCCTCGGGGGTGGTGTTCGGCTGCAGTGGCCTGGGTGCTCACCAGGTAGTTCTCAGGTGGAGGCGGGGGTCTCTACCCTCCCTCCTCTGGGCGCCCTGTGTCGGTGCCCTGGCTGCTGCAATGGACCCTCTGCTGTCAGGGCAGACGGTTCTCCTGATGGCGTTTTCCTTACGTACCTGACTCATCTGAGCTCAGCCCAGTGTCTACCAATGATCTTACACGTTTTGGGAAGATGTCTGTGTGTGTTTGTGGGTGGATGTGTGCCAGTGTGTGTCTGTGTGTGTCTGGGAAATGGGTTTGGGAAGGGGAAATAACTGTCTTTTCGTTTTTATAATTGTGGGGAAGGGATGGGAATCTGGGTTATGTGGGGTCATTTTAATCTGTAAAGCAGTTTTAGCTGCATTTTTTGTATGAAAGGTGCTTTATAAATAAAGTTTGATTGATCAGCAAAAATTGATTTTGGGGTGAGGTGCTATTGAAAGAGCATATTTTGAGTTAAATATTTTTTAAACGCATATAAAATGTCCAAAGATTACTATTTAAACGTTTATTGAGTGTATTTAACATTTCACAATCAGGTCGAGAGGTCGTGTTATCAATACCGTTCACTAGTTTTGGATTGCATTCATTGTTCTTGATTGTAAATTATTGTGTTTGTGGAGGCAGTACGGACCCCAGCCTGTCAGGACCCCCCGACTCAAAAAAACCCCACCACTGTCATCCATACCTGGGTGCGTTTCGTGCAGCTGAAAAGACCGGACTTAACTTCTGCCTTGGCTATGAAAAACTCAGGTGTTAGTGGCACTCATTCAGACCAGAAAATTACCATCCCAGCAATGTGATGGAGCATCACATGGGATACCGAAGCAAAGATCAGGCCTGTACCACAGTAGTACCTTTGCAGTACCTTCAGTTTATACAACTTTATCTGTCAGACACGATCGTGGATTGATCAGAGGCTCAGCACTACACAGACTGGATCTGTGCACCAAAAGTCTTGTGGTCTAACATCTTCAAATTACAGCCTTGTTGACAGAATTATATCAGATATCAAAGTGATATGTGGGTTGTAAAAGAAACAAGTAAAGCTAGCTTGTAACACCCAGGCTAATAATGTTAGCTTTGCTTAGCAAGGTTTTGTTTTCAATTCAATTCAATTCATTTTATTTATATAGTGCTGATTCACAACAGATGTCATTTCAGGGCATTTTACAAGAAATCATTTCAATACAAACATACAAACATTCCAATCAGTTTAAAAGTTTTCTATTTAAGGCGTCCCAGCAGATTGCATCAAATCATTGACTGGCAGTTGCGCCCCGTTGATGCAGACTCCAACCACAGCAATTCCTCATACTGAGCAAGCATGTAGTGACAGTGGAGAGGAAAAACTCCCCTTTAACAGGAAGAAACCTTCAGCAGAACCAGAACCTGGTTCAGTACAAGCGGCCATCTGCCACGACCGTCTGGGGGTTTGAGAAGACAGAGCAGAGATACCTCCAGCAGTCTAGGCCTATAGCAGCATAACTACAGAGATAGCTCAGGATGACCTTAGCCACTCTAACTATAAGCTTTATCAAAAAGGAAAGTTTTAAGCCTGGCCTTAAAAGTAAACAGAGTGTCTGCCTCACGGACTAAAGCTGGGAGCTGGTTCCACAGGAGAGGAGCCTGATAACTAAAAGATCTGCCTCCCATTCTACTTTTAGAAATCCTAGGAACTACAAGTAAACCTGCAGTCTGAGAGCGAAGTGCTCTGTTGGGAACATATGGAACAATCAGATCTCTGATGTATGATGGAACTGATTATTAAGGGCTTTATATGTAAGAAGAAGGATTTTAGATTATATTCTGGATTTAACAGGGAGACAATGAAGGGAAGCTAAAACAGGAGAAATGTGATCTCTCTTTTTAATATTCATCAGAACTCTTGCTGCCGCATTTTGGATCAACTGAAGGTTTTTAATGGCATTTTGTGGACTTCCTGATATTAAAGAATTACAGTAGTCCAGCCTTGAGGTAACAAATGCATGGACTAGTTTCTCAGCATCACTTCTGGACAGGATGTTTCTAATTTTCGCAATAATCCTGAGGTAAAAGAAGGAAATCCTAGAAACCTGTTTAATATGGGATTTAAATGTCAAGTCTTGGTCAAACATAATGCCGAGGTTCTTTACGTTATTACTGGGGGCCAATTTAATGCCATCCAGATGAAGTGATTGACTATTCAATTCAATTCAATTCAATTCAGTTTATTTATATCGCGCCAATTCACAACAGATGTCATCTCAAGGCACTTAACAAGAAGTCATTTCAATACATTTATACAAACATTCCAATCAGTTAAAAAGTTTCCTATTTAAGGAATCCCAGCAGATTGCGTCAGTCATTGGCGTGAGGTTGGGCCCCGTCAATGCAGACTTTCCAACCACAACAATCCTTCAGCAATCCCTCATACTGAGCAAGCATGTAGCGACGGTGGAGAGGAAAAACTCCCCTTTAACAGGAAGAAACCTCCAACAGAACCAGGCTCAGTAGGAGCGGCCATCTGCCACGACCGTCTGGGGGTTTGAGAAGACAGAGCAGAGACACAGAAGGAACAGAGGATCTGAAATAAGAGAACTTTCTATGTTACAGAACATGCTGTCTAATGATTTTCCCAATTGGAAGGATATATATAGTAAAAAGAATTAGTCTAAGCACAGAACCATGTGGAACTCCACAAGTAACCCTTGAGTGTGAAGAAGATTTATCATTTAGATGAACAAACTGGAATCTATCAGACAAATATGATTTAAACCAGCCTAGTGCTGTTCCTTTGATCCCTGCAACATGTTCAAGCCTTTCTAAGAGAATATTATGATCGACTGTGTCAAAAGCAGCACTGACCCAGCTAGCAAAAAAGATCTGCACGGCTTCTTTTTGCCGCCGGCCGTAAGCTGTCGGCTATAGGTGCGTCCCGCTGGCGAGGATGAAACGTTTGCCGCCGACTACGTCACTCCCATTTCTTGCGAGATGCCGCTAGCGAAAAGCCGGCGGGCCGACTGCTTCATTTTCTTTGGCGGTTGCCTCCGTCTAATGGACCGCGGCCGGCTGGCGGCAAGCCACTTTGAAATACAAGGATTTCTGACCAGCAGCCATGGCTATGGGAGTTAGAATGGAGGTGGAACCGACAGCATTTTAACTACTTTTCACATTTGAAGCGATTATAAAATCATATCCTATATGTGAATTAAATCCCATATTATTAATTTTTTTAAATTTATTTTTTAAAGCCATTTTATTTTTAAACCTCGATTATTTTTGTTGTTGTTGACTTTTTACATGTATAAGGGATGGATTTGCAATTGCGACCTGTACAAATGTTTAAGACAGTGTTTTAAAAAAAAAATCTAAACACATCATAAATGTTAGTAATGTATAGGTTTTCACCATTGCTGTGTTCAGGATTTTTTTTTGGGGGGGGGGAGCTAAAACGGTGGCTCGATGACGCACTGGAGCCACTGAGCTCCTGGCCCCTCCCCAAACAACATAACTAGAGCACACATTCGCATCAGTTCGCCGCTCAATCGCGAGTTTCTGTGGACTACCATCGTTTAAGTAAGTACATGTTTCCTTAACGCAATATTATGTTTACAATGTTTTTAGTTTATCTTTGTAAAATCTGTTGTTATCTTTGTTCTAGTCAAGCTAAAGTAAGGCTAAAGTACGTTAGCCTTGTTTCCAAAGTTGCCGCCATGTTACAATTAACTTTCTGTAATAGCTACTTTGTTTCTTCCAGGCGTTGAGTTTTTCTTTTCTTCTAAGATACGTATGTTTATACGAGTGTGTACGTATGTGTTTTAAGTTAGTTTTGGTCAGTCGAATTAACTACGTAAACAGTTACTTGTATGGACAATTATGCCGCCGCCCATGTGGTAATGTGGTTCCAGCAGTAGGTAGCAAAATCTAAGACAAGACTAATCATTATAACTTGTGTTTTCTAACTAAACCGAATTATGATACCAGTAACCTTTTTTACACTGTTCAAGCATGTTGAAATGTGTCTACTTTCAGTACGTAGCCAAAGCTTTACATCTAGTGTTTTCTTACAAAACTAACGTTGTATATAGGTTGTTTAAATTATTTTGTTTGTCTGAACAAGTAGCTGCTAGTCCAGTAGCTAGAGTGGCTAGCAATTGTTATCTAACACATGCTGTTTTGGCTTTGTTACAGTAACTTACACACTGAGGTTAAGCAATGTTGCTAGTTACGTTACATGTAGAAATGTAACTAGCTACAGTAGGTAGGCCTATCCAAAGCTTTACATCTCGAAAGACTTAAGTATAACTTAAATTTGGTGTTTTCTATCAAAGCAGAATGATATAGGTTGTTTAAATTATTTTGTTTGTCAGATCAAAGTAATTTGCTAGTTCAGTTCACAATGTAGCTACAGTGACTAGCAAGTGTTAGCTCGCACGTGCTTTGTTGCTACTGTACTTCTAGGATTTAAGGGGATTATGATGAGTTATATTTATCTGAAGTGCTGTACTTTTATGTTTGAGGACAGTGCTGTTCACATGAATCACTACACTGAATGAGTACATTTAATTTTTTAACAATTTCACTGTTACACGTTTGGCTGATATTTTTTTTCTTTTTCTTTTTCTACAGCATATATGCTACTGTATATTCCTAACGTTAACAATGTGGTTTTGTTCACATTTTCTTGCAGATACCTTGACCGGAGCATAACTGGTTAACTTCACACAAGAGACCTACTGTTGGACAATCGTTTTGGCTTTAAAGGTAAATGCATTGTTAGTTACAATGTCTAGTTACTGGGCCAAAAGGAGACGAATATTGAAAGGAGTTGAGAAGGACAAACAGGAAATTGCAGCTGCAAACGATGCTCTACTTGCTGTTATTCCTGACTTTGACCAAGTAAATCCTCCTGTTAATGAACATCAACATGGAATGGCTCCAACAAGCCATGGACAAACTGTGCCTATGCTTTGGAATGACAAGAAAGTTGTTGCATCTTTGGCTAAAGGGACGGCGGCTGACAAGATTTTCGCCCAGCATGGTAAAAGAGCTCTCCAGAGTACTCCTGACCTTCACACCTCATGTTCCGTGCGAGTTCAACAGGAAGCAACGATCCATGGAAGATGTTGAGCGTTGGAAAGCTACAGAATTCAGGCAGTCCCTCTTGTACACTGGACCAGTCAGCTTAAAAGGCCTTGTACCAACTCAAGTGTACAACAACTTCATGCTGCTTTCAGTTGGCATCACCATCCTACTGAATGTGTCCCTGTGTGCTGACCTTGCAGACTATGCACACAGAATATTGGTTCTCTTTGTGGATCACTGCAGCAAGCTTTATGGAAAAGAACATGTGACATACAACATGCATGGATTGGTGCACCTCAGCCAAGATGCCAAAAAGTATGGTGTCCTTGATAACATCTCATGCTTCCCATTTGAAAACTTCCTTGGGCGTCTGAAGAAACTGTTGCGCAAGCCTACACAACCACTGGAGCAGGTTGTTCGCCGATTGTCGGAGAGAAGTCAGCACAGAAGAACAAACATCTCCAAAACAAGGTCCTTGAGAGAGCACAACCATGGACCACTTCTCAACGGTCTTTCTGTGAAAAAGCAGTATGAGGAGTGTTACTTTCAAGACTTTGTTGTGAAACGTTCAGAGGGAGACAACTGTGTCCTGTTGGAAAACAAAGACATAGTTGTTATACAGAATGTCGTCGTTGATGAAATGGACAACACTTTGGTCATCTACAAGAGGTTCCGGAACATGGTCGATTTCTTCACTTACCCTGTGGAATCTTCCAAGCTAGGCATTTTTCATTTATCTGGCCTATCAGATACACTCCGCCTTACCCATATAGAAAATGTGCAGAAGAAATATTATCTTCTTCCTTGCCCGGATGGAAAGGCTGGTTTTCCGTTGAACCACTTGTAAAAATGACTGCTTTTTTGAAGGGGTGAGAATTTAATTTAATTTATTTTGCCTGGAAATTAAAAACGTTTTACTTTATGCACGGTTTTCTTCTATTTTAGATGCTGTTTGCCATTGTTCAGTTTATTGATGAGGAGGATCAGCCATTTGCAGTGGTTCCGCAAGTGTGGCTCAGCGAGGGCATGTGCTATTGGCCCCCATTTAACCTCCGCAAAAAAAGACAAAGGCAACAATTTAGCCATCCGCTGCACGCCTCCACACAGCACCTGGGAGAAACATCATTTTAAGTTTTTATGAAGGGAGCAGGTAAATGGGTCTGACTTGTGCAATTGATTTTCCTGCATTTCATCTGTGTATTTTCTTTGTCTGTTTATGTTGGATAACTGACTTTCATTCATTATTCCCTGCTCTAGAATCTTGGCACGAGGCGATGAGATATTTGGTGCGCTTCGAAACAGGTTCTAGCGTTGAAACGACGGACGATGACAAGAAGAGAGAGAATCTCAAATTCCAAGTACAGACCCCAGGCCTCTTCTGATGAAGAGGAGTCTACTCTTCCAGATGCACCAGCAGTGCTGTCGTTTGGACAACCTCTTTTGAGCTTTGAAAACATTGTTCCTGGTAACAAGGTTTCAGTGCTGCCCGATGCTCCAGAAGTTGCATCGATTCCAGAAAACCAGGAAAATGTTGTGCCATCTGTAGACTTCAGAGGTGGTATGTAAAATTGCTGTGATGCTTGATTTGTGATCCTGCCACTAAGCTATACCCTTTGTTAGATTTTCAAATTTCTGTTTCCTCTTTCTCAGGACCAGGTTTCTCCCCGAAATCCAGACTCCACTTCACAGAGCCAAGACTTTGAGTACAAGTAAGTGATGTTATTGGTGACGGTTTTTGTCTTGGAAACTATTGCTTCTATTTAAGATAAAGAATCCTTTAATCATAATCTGTTTTTATATCTGTTGAGGTGTGTTGTACATTCCATTAGCATTGCACAGTTCAATTATAGTTTCATTACTGAATATGCAATATTCTGCACTGAAGTTAAAGCTGTTATGTTTGCTCCTCCAGCTCGTCAAGTACTATGCTTTACACCCCCAGCAGCAAATTTACCCTGGCAGCATATGGATGAAAACACTGGAGGTATGTAATATGTTGCGCTAAACTAAGTGTTCCATTTTAAGTCCAATTCATTAAATGTATGCAATAACTTCAAACATATTTTTCAGTCAATGATTATCAATAGGAGAAAGTTATCGCTCTGTAATTGGCCCTTGGACTCCCCTGGCATCTCGTGTACAGCATGAAGTTTTCAGCTATGAAGGTATATTTTAGGCCTATGTCTTAGTGTCCAGTGTTTTAAAAGTATTGAAAATAGTGCCTTTATGTGTTTTTTGTTGTTTTGTTTTTTAATGTAGATTTCCAGAGACTCCAGAATGAAAAACAAGCTCTGAGGGAGGAGAACCAAGTTCTGAGGGAGGAGAACCAAGCTCTGAGGGAAAGCACTGCACGAGCAGGTAAGAACATGCACATAAAAGTCAAACTTAGGAAAGAGTACGTGATGTATGTACAAAATTACCATATGCCTTTCATTTTGTAGCTTCGGATGAAAGTAGAACTAAGATTGTACACTGCATATTCTACAGTCTGAATCCACAGCCTGTCACATTTTATATATATGTATGATAAGCTTTAGAGAAATGTAATTTGTAACACTTTTTTTTTGGTTTTTCAGCTTCGGTTTTTGACAATCAAATGTGGGAGGGACCTAAAGACAACCGTCTGGCGGATGCTTCAAAGTATCTTCTCTAATCACCTTTCCATCAATACAACCTGGACTGGAGTTGGGGATAAAGCATGTTTTAGAGACATGTTCCTGAAGACCATTGTTCAAAGTAAGTTGGATGTAAAAAAAAAAATAATAATTTTAGTAGATGTGTATGGCATTATGCCATTCAAATGGAATGACAGATCTGTATTTTCTACAGGAGCCATCCGGAAGAACCCGGCAACCCAGGATGCCCCTGATGAAGCCGTCCAGGTTAACGTTATGCGTTACCTGAAAGGAGCATCTGACCGTGAAGGCGGAAAAAGGCGCCGCACAGCTGAGAGGGACCCACAGCCGACCCCTTAAACCTAGGCTGACTACTGACACCCCAGCATCACTGACAACTGGAACCCTTTCTTTATCCTGAAGCCAGAAGTGTCAGACTGCACTCACCCAATCCACACTGTTCACTGTGGATATTATCATAGTGCTTAACTCTTATTATATTGTAAAAAATAGCTTGTAAATCCTTGTGCCACAGGTCAGCATTGCAGTTATATCTGTTCTACTACTGTTTTTACCTCAGTATTTTTTATATATATGTGAAGATGTTTATCACAGATATAAGAGACATCTTGTACCCCAGGTCAGCAATGCCATTATAATGGTGTATTCTACTCCAGAGCTTTATTCTAAATTATTACCACTTATCTTATTGTTAGAAATGGTTTGTAAATGTGATGTTATACCTGAATTTTTTTTTGTGTCCTGCACATTCTTTGGTACCAGATATACTCATTACTTATGTGTACTGGTAATTCTTTTCATCCCAGAGCTGACCTCTTTATATTATTAACAATTATTGTGTTATAATTTTGTAAGCTAAGGCTGTTTTTTTTTTGTTTTTTGTTTTTTTTAACAATTTAATTGGAAACCTGCATGTTCTTTTGTGTGTTGGAGGTTAGACATAGGTCTGTAATTAAGTAAGTCATCTTGATCAAGGGAAGGTTTCTTAAGTAAAGGTTTAATTACAGCAACCTAAAATTCCTGTGGTACGTATCCGTTTACTAAGGATAGATTCATCATATCCAAAATGGGGCCAGGAACAAAAGGGAACAATAAATAAAATTAAATAATTTGGTTGGGATTGGGTCCAACATACAAGTTGAAGGTTTAGATAAGGCTAATATGTTTGATATGTTTAATATGTTTGAACCCAAACAGTCCAAACATAAATTACATTCTACAGTTACCCCCGATGCTGCCTTATGTACTGAGAGAAAAGTAATGATGTCTGGGAGGATGCCAAGGATTTTATTTTTAATAAAATTAATTTTGGTTATGAAGAATCCCATAAAATTATCATTGCTAAGAGCTGGGGGAATAGTTGGCTCAACAGAGCTATGACTCTGTGTAAGTTTGGCAACTGTACTAAAAAGAAACCTAGGATTGTTTTTATTCGCCTCTATTAATGATGAAAAATATGCTGTTCTAGCTTGTCGAAGGGTCTTTTTATACAGCAGTAGACTGTTATTCCAGGTTAAATAGGAATCCTCTAGGTGTGTAGAGCGCCATTTTCTCTCCAACTTCCTAGTATTCTGCTTTAAAGTACGCAACTCTGCGTTAAACCAAGGAGTCAGCCTCCCATGGCTAGCCACTTTCTTTTTTAAGGGGGCTACACTATCTAAAGCCAAACGCAATGAGGACGTAACACTGTGAACCAGATTATCAATTTCTGAAGGGTTAGAAATAGAATTGCTGCCATCCACTGTGTTACCCTGAGACACTGAGGAAAGTAAGAATGGAACAGATTCTGTCAAAATTGTTACAGCATTGTCTGATAAAGCTCTACTATAATGAAATTTTCTTTCCGATTTAAGATGGTCAGTTAAAGTAAATTCAAAAGTTATCAAGAATTGGTCAGACAGGCCCGGGATATGTGGGAGGACTGTTATTTCCTCACACTCTTTTGGCCCTTAATCCTTCCCCTGCTCTCTCTCTGCTCTCTGGGGCGTGCAGCAGACTCATAGCTGTATTATTGTGGTCCATTATATGTGTAGTCACAATCATTTAAAGTTTCTTCTGTGTCAGAGTTGGATTTAAAATCCAAAGTTTTCTAATGATCGAGCTGGCAGGACTCCCTATATAAACTATAAATAGTTTCTAACATATTTTGCTAAACAGAGGTTTAAGGGGGGATCTAACCTGGAACATGCACTTTAGGTCAGATAACGAGAACTGTGAAAATCAATTTGACCTTAAAACTGGAGGAACGGAGCTTTGCATGTTTAAAAAAAATGCATAAAGGCCTCATTCAAAAAAATATTGCAACTCACTGGAGAAGTGTAAAACCTGTTCAAATTTACATCAGAACTTCAGGTTAATTTAACCAGATGCTTTTCTGATGGGGTAATCTGTCGTCCACACAATCGGCCCTTTAAGTAAGTAAGTAGCTAAATAAATCCGCATATCACGACTGTTTCAGCAGTGATCAGCTCAAAGAGGCGCCTAGAGCAACAGAAATAACAAGAGATCGACATGGAAGAAGAGGGCATGGTTGCTGTGTTTCTGTTTGCTGTTGTTATAAACAGCTTTGTCAGCAACTCTTTATTGTTACAAAGCTGGTTGCTTGGCAACGTCTGCTCATTTCCCTCTGAATTACAACCAATCAGAGCGACTTGACCTTCACTGTGTGCAACATTCTTGAGAATTGAAATGTAGCTTGAGCTCTTCCAAATAAACAGTTTAGTTATTGTAAATAGAAAGCCACCCTTCAGTTCTAAGGTTCTGTGTTTTCGGAAAGTATTAAGATCTGTGGGGGTTTTTCTTTCCTTTTGTTCATGTAGGTTTGCCGTCATTCCTTTTGCACCTCTCTCTTCAGGTGCCACATAACATGGCTTACAAACCGAAAATGAGAAGAAATTTGGAATGGCACACATGAGAATATGAGCTACAGCAGCGGCAGGTTTAGGTCATGAAAAAAAGGTCCTGTTTGTGTTTTCCCACTGACCTACCGCATGCACAACTCCTCCATCTTGATGTAAATAGCCATAATTGGAGGTTTAACTGGTGTGTGATTATAGTGGAACCGTTTTATTTTTTACATCTTATCTAAATAAACAGAGAACCAACTTACCGCTATCGACACATCCTCCATTTACTAATATAAATGGAATGCCTACAATAAGTATGTTTTGTGTTGTTTTCTGTATTTCTTAAAGCCTCTGCTCTCTGTCTCTGTCCCTCCTTCTAAGCCTGTAATTGCTTCTCTCACTCTGAGATGATATTTGCACTGATGGCCCACTCATGAGCACAGTTAACTGGTCTTTCACCCTCCTTGCATAGTCACAGGGGCTGTCCTAGTTCATTTGGTTCCCTGGGCGAGCAACCTCTGACACGCCGCTCCGTGTCTCTGTTTGCGTCTCAGAATCAGAAAGGTTTTTATTGCCATATGTTTGAACAGGTTCTCAACATTAAAAAAATGCTGCAGTACTTTATGCAAACTTTGTGCATAGGACGGACAGAGTCAGGCTCAGTTTTTTTAAATAGAGAGTATGTCTGTGATTGGTCAGCCCAACATAATTTCACCAGAACGGTGCTCTATAGCCGATGTAATTAGTAATCAATGAAGCTTTTGGGCATTAGAGGCCTTATTTTGCAAGGCCAGTTAATCTAATATGGTATTGGCAATTCTGAACACCAGGAGGTGTAGAGACAACCAAACAATCAAACAGACCGCTGTGTTCGCTTGTTTACATGCGTTTTTAGAGCATTCTATTAGCTACAGTTCTAGTAAAAAGCTTTCGAGCTCAATCAAAAATCACTCTCTGTCAGCCATGGATGCTTGTGCGTTTACAAGCTGAACTAAAAATAAACTGCAATTGACATCATTGGTTGGCAGACCTCCCAGAAACGGTCTGCACCCCCTGCTGTCCTGGTGGGGAATTGCTTTGCAACACTGACAAACCAACGGAGAAGTATAAAAGGAAAATGTCTCCATCAATATGTGTGCGTGAGGGTGCAAACATGCTGACGGAGAAGTCAAAACCAGGCTTGAGGGGCCAGCTTGGAGACTTAATTTGCAAGTGTGCTATTCCCTGTACAGACAGCAGAGGGTGCAAGGAGTGACTTTATTCACGCTGTGAAAAATAATTTTATCATATACTTAAGTAGATGCTTCATGAACATGAAAATCCTGCCTTGTTTGTCTTTAACACATTACTGTATACACTGTTGTCAGAACTTTACTTAATTTATTCAGATAAACATTTATAAATTTACAATGTATGCATACAAAAACACCGTAACTTACATATAAATAGGAGAAAATAAACTATTACATACAAAACAACCCATCCAATATTGACCTACACTTTAGAGTGTGAGCAGATTCGCACAACCCAAGGCGCATTGAGGGGGAAAATAGCTGTAACGGTGCACCAGCAAGCAGCAGAGTAAATGTACCGTGATGCTCCCCGACTTGCATATGGAAGATAGAAAACTGATCCGTGCCTATATTTTCTAAAATAGGCATACACTGGCGTGACATTGGGGTGCCGCACTCTTGGGGAAAAAAAACACATTATGTCAGGAACTGCGGTGTGGTGCATGAACCCAAACGCAGATGCTGTGGAAAGGTGCAAGGCTGTTTATTAGGTGCTGTTGATGGAGGAGGTGACGATGATGATGGTGACGGCAGGAATGTCATGGCAGATGGCCGCTCCTACTGAGTCTGGTTCTGTTGGAGGTTTCTTCCTGTTAAAGGGGAGTTTTTCCTCTCCACCGTCGCTACATGCTTGCTCAGTATGAGGGATTGCTTAAGGATTGCTGTGGTTGGAAAGTCTGCCCAACCTCATGCCAATGACTGACACAATCTGCTGGGATTCCTTAAATAGGAAACTTTTTAACTGATTGGAATGTTTGTATAAATGTATTTAAATTACTTCTTGTTAAGTGCCTTGAGATGACATCTGTTGTGAATTGCCGCTATATAAATAAAGTCAATTGAATTGAAACTGAATTGAATTGAATGGAAAGCCAGGACATGGACGAGCAGGAATGGATGACAGCAGGACAACACACCATGGAGACATCAATAATGATTCGGCTTAGGGGTGTCAAATTATAGCTTTAATTGCGATCAATTAATTACAGCCATATGTAGTGCACTATGTTTCTTAATCGCGTTGATCAAATTTTTTTTTTTTGCGTTTTATTTGGGCCTGAGTGGCCTTTATTGACAGTGGACAGAGTTTTTTTGAAGGGGGAGAGAGGTTGGGGAAGACATGCGCCAAAGGTCGCCCAGAAGGCCATCATTGACACCCTCAAGCAAGAGGGTAAGACACACAAATACATTTCTGAACGAATAGGCTGTTCCCAGAGTGCTGTATCAAGGCACCTCAGTGGGAAGTCTGTGTGAAGGAAAAAGTGTGGCAGAAAACGCTGCACAACGAGAAGAGGTGACCGGACCCTGAGGAAGATTGTGGAGAAGAACCGATTCCAGACCTTGGGGGACCTGCGGAAGCAGTGGACTGAGTCTGGAGTAGAAACATCCAGAGCCACCGTGCACAGGCGTGTGCAGGAAATGGGCTACAGGTGCCGCATTCCCCAGGTCAAGCCACTTTTGAACCAGAAACAGCGGCAGAAGCGCCTGACCTGGGCTACAGAGAAGCAGCACTGGACTGTTGCTCAGTGGTCCAAAGTACTTGCATGTCATTCGGAAATCAAGGTGCCAGAGTCTGGAGGAAGACTGGGGAGAAGGAAATGCCAAAATGCCTGAAGTCCAGTGTCAAGTACCCAGAGTCAGTGATGGTCTGGGGTGCCATTTCAGCTGATTGTGTTGGTCCACTGTGTTTTATCAAGGGCAGGGTCAATGCAGCTAGCTATCAGGAGATTTTGGAGCACTTCATGCTTCCATCTGCTGAAAAGCTTTATGGAGATGAAGATTTCATTTTTCAGCACGACCTGGCACCTGCTCACAGTGCCAAAACCACTGGTAAATGGTTTACTGACCGTGGTATTACTGTGCTCAATTGGCCTGCCAACTCTCCTGACCTGAACCCCATAGAAAATCTGTGGGATATTGTGAGGAAGTTGAGAGACACAAGACGCAACATTCTGGATGAGCTTAAGGCCGCATCCTGGGCCTCCATAACACCTCAGCAGTGCCACAGGCTGATTGCCTCCATGCCACGCCGCATTGAAGCAGTCATTTCTGCAAAAGGATTCCCAACCAAGTATTGAGTGCATAACTGAACATAATTATTTGAAGGTTGACTTTTTTTGTATTAAAAACACTTTTCTTTTATTGGTCGGATGAAATATGCTAATTTTTTGAGATAGGAATTTTTGGTTTTCATGAGCTGTATGCCAAAATCATCAGTTTTAAAACAATAAAAGACCTGAAATGTTTCAGTTGTTGTGCAATGAATCTAAAATATATGAACGTTTTAATTTGTATCATTACATTACTGAAAAGAATTAACTTTATCACAATATGCTAATTTTTTGAGAAGGACCGGTATGTGTGAAAGCTAATCTGAACTCTGCTGCTGTCACACAAGTGAACTCTGGTTTACCTAGATGTGTTGGGTCTCATTTACCTTCTGCATCCACCCAGCTGTGATTCACCTGTGGAGGAAAATAGAATGAAACCAGAGTGTGAAGGTGAACCACTGGTAGGAAGTGGCATGTAATCTATAGACACATATTTAATCTGAAAACTTTTAAATCTTAGATTGTCCATGGCGCCGCAACGGTGGTGGGGGCCCTAAGTCGGCCGATCCCTGGTCGGGTCCCTGCTGGGGGGTGGGGCGCCCTTGGGCCCCGGGTCTCCGGGTCCGCGGCCGGGCCCGCCCTGAAGTAGTGCCGGGATTGTAGGCGCTGGATGTTCCCTTGGGGTTCTCATCGGCTCCTCTCAGCCGTGCGCTGGTCCCCCTGAGGCTCCTGGGCTCTGGGGGTCCTTTGGACGTTTGTGGCTCCGATCTCCTTCATGTCTGCATTGATTCCTGGGAGACAGATCGATGGCTCCTCACAACAGCTGTTGAACACTTTTATGGAGAAACCTTATAGGCACCAGCATGCTCACCCACACACACACACATAGATGTGGGGTCTCCGGTGTTTACAGATATATTCTTGGGCTGAGTTTATCATTACTAGATATTCACACATTTTTGTGTGATGTGGTTGTGTAGTTCTTAGTTCACAATATATGGTTTGTTTTGTCGATGTTCCTTTTTCTCTCTCTCTCTCTCTGCCGTCCTGTAGGTATGGAGGCAGACTTCGATGTTTTCTTGTGTTTTCCTCCCCTCCCTCTCTTGTATTTTGGGGTTAGGGTTAGGGTTACCCTCTCTCTTGACTTTTTGTTTTCTATCTCTCTTCTTCATCTTCTTTCTTTCTTCCCTTTTTTCATCCCCATATCATAACATCAGAAAATAAAAAACACCAAAAAAAAGAATTTAAAAGTGCCATATTTTCTTTTCACTATAAATATGTATTTTATTTCCATTTAATTTCTACCTTTAACGTTCCTCAAAATTAGGTTATAATTTAACACTTAGATAATAACAATAGATTCTACCCTCAATGTTTACATTAGCTTGGTATCGATGTCCCAACCCAGATTTAAAAATAACTATCTGTTGATACTGAGGAACAATTCAATACTTTATAAATATGAACTAACTCAATGCTATTAGTATGCTTAAATGTTCTGTAACTTTACAGTCACTTAAATTGCACACTACATTGCATCAGACTGGCACTGACTAATCAGTGATGATCTGAACACTGTCTATATTTCTTGGCAACAATACATTTTGCAGCACTGCCTCTATGTGTTGCTCCCACCTTGGTTAGCAATTTTATTATTATTTTTTATTTCATAACATTTTAAACACAGGACCTTGAAACCTTCTTTGCTTATCACATTTTCATAGCTTTGCATATTTTAATTTTATTTGCATATTTGTGTCATGGTGCAAATTTTCAGGGGAAAGCCTGCTGGTTGTTACTCATCACACATGCAGGAAGTAGCAACAGCAGCTGGACAAGTGCCAGCAGCCATAGGGAGGTACAGAGTTCCAGAGACTGCTTCCACCAGGCAGCTGGACTAAAATGAACAGCTGAAGTCACGGTTATGAAAAACTTGTCCTTCCTCTTTGCTGTGCAAAGCACTCAGGTAACTGTTCTATCTAATCAAGTGGTGGAAACGACAAAGATAACATTGAGCTTTTCAATGTCTGTAAACTAATGAAAATGTCAGACACCAAAAAGGAAGCACCACCAACTATGGGCCGGTTTTACATTTCCGCTGACAAGGCTACACCTGGGTATGTGCTACACCAGTTTGTTTTGTTTTGTTCCTGTTCTACTTTAAAAGTAAATACAGGTGAAATTAGAAAAATTGAAATTAGAAAAACACCCCAATGCATTTGTGGCAATATCTGGTGATTTTAATCATGCCTCGCTCTCTACTACACTTCCAACATTTCAACAGTTTGTCAGCTGCTTCCACAAGAGAAAACAAGACCTTGGATTTGTTTTATGCAAATATAAAGGATGCATACATTTCCAAACCAAGACCTCCTCTGTGACAATCAGATCACAATCTTGTTTTTCTCTGATCACAAAATAAACCACTTGTTCAGAGGCAACCTGTTACAAAGAAAACTGTGAGAAAATGGTCACAGGAAGCCGAAGAACCACAATCTGCAACTACAGACTGGATGACTCTTTGCCAATCACATGGAGAGGACATCAATGTCATTACTAAGTGTGTGACTGACTATATAAACTTCTGTGTGGACAACATCATCCCCACCAGAACAGTGAGATGCATCCCTAATAAAAAACCTTGGATCACCAGTGACCTGAAGGAACTGCTAAATAAGAAAAAAAGAGCCATCAGGGAGGGAGACAGGGAATTACTGAGGAGTATACAGAAGCAACTTAAGGTCAAGATCAGAGACAGCAAGGAGGCATACAGGAAGAAGCTGGAGAACAAACTACAGAGGAACAATATCAGAGATGTCTGGTCAGGAATGAGAAAGATCACAGGTTTTAAGGACAGGAAGGATTGGATAGATGGAAGTCTGGACATCCTGTTTTAGCTTACCTTCATTGGCTCCCTGTTAAATCCAGAATAGAATTTAAGATCCTTCTTCTTACATACAAAGCCCTTAATAATCAAGCTCCATCATACATCAGAGATCTAATTGTTTCTTATGTTCCTAACAGAGCCCTTCGCTCTCAGACTGCAGGTTTACTTGTAGTTCCTAGGATTTCTAAAAGTAGAACTGGAGGCAGATCTTTTAGTTATCAGGCTCCTCTCCTGTGGAACCAGCTCCCAGCTTTAGTCCGTGAGGCAGACACTCTGTTTACTTTTAAGGCCAGGCTTAAAACTTTCCTTTTTGATAAAGCTTATAGTTAGAGTGGCTAAGGTCATCCTGAGCTATCTCTGTAGTTATGCTGCTATAGGCTTAGACTGCTGGAGGACAGACTTACCAATTTTCTTCACTCTGCTACTTCCTTTTCTCCTACGACTCTCCAGTTGTATTACAGTACATTCTGCTATTTCGACTGTTAACTTTGTTTTCTCTCAGTGTTTTTCTCTCCATAGAAGATATACCTGGTCTGGTATCCTGCTTGGCTGCAATGCCCTGTTGGACGGGGGGACATCGACTGGGATGATCCTCCCAGTAACAGAACATCCACTGTGTCCTGCTATTAACTTTTTACTTTCTGTAACATAGAAAGTTCTCTTATATCAGATCTTCTGTTCCTTCTGTGTCTCTGCTCTGTCTTCTCAAACCCCCCAGACGGTCGTGGCAGATGGCCGCTCCTACTGAGCCTGGTTCTGTTGGAGGTTTCTTCCTGTTAAAGGGGAGTTTTTCCTCTCCACCGTCGCTACATGCTTGCTCAGTATGAGGGATTGCTGAAGGATTGCTGTGGTTGGAAAGTCTGCATCAACGGGGCCCAACCTCACGCCAATGACTGACGCAATCTGCTGGGATTCCTTAAATAGGAAACTTTTTAACTGATTGGAATGTTTCTATAAATGTATTGAAATGACTTCTTGTTAAGTGCCTTGAGATGACATCTGTTGTGGATTGGCGCTATATAAATAAACTGAATTGAATTGAATTGAATTGGACAGAGCCAATGAACTGAACACATTCTTCAACAGGTTCAGTTCAGGAACTAGCTCAGCATCCCCCTCTCCTGTTCCCAGCCAAACAGACATCCCACTCTCCTCTGACCAACAGCTTTCCTGTTACAACTCGGATGTTTTATCCTTCACCTCAGCCATGGACTCTTCTGATTCCACAAGTCAACCAAGTCAGGAAATGCTGCTACCCCCTTTGCCTCCCCCTCCCACTTCTCTGTCTCCAAAAGTCAGGTGAAGAGGCAGCTGGAGAAACTGAACCGGAACAAGGCTGCAGGTCCAGATGGTGTCAGCCCCAGAGTCCTGAAGGCCTGTGCTGAGCAGCTCTGTGGGATTCTGCAGCACCTCTTCAACCTTAGCCTAACTCAGGAGAAGGTTCCAGTGTTGTGGAAGACATCCTGCCTTGTTCCAGTACCCAAAAGAACTCACCCATCAGTCATCAATGACTATAGACCTGTTGCCCTGACATCCCACATCATGAAGGTCCTTGAGAGACTCCTGTTGGCACCCCTGAGTAAGCAAACAAGAACGTATCAGGACCCACTGCAGTTTGCTTATCGCTGTGGAGTTGTAGTTGAAGATGCCATCATAAACCTGCGTCAACCAACCCACTGTCATCTGGACAAAGCAGGCAGCACTGTGAGGATCATGTTCTTTGATTTCTCCAGTGCATTTAACACAATTCAGCCTAATTTGCTTTGTCAGAAACTCCTGAAGACACAGGTGGAGCCCTCAACAATCACCTGGATCAATGACTACCTGACCAACAGACCACAATTTGTGAGACTGAAGAATTGTGTGTCAAACCAGGTGGTCAGCAGCACAGGAGCACCACAGGGGACCGTACTCTCACCATTCCTTTTCACTCTGTACACTTCAGACTTCCAGTACAAATCAGAGACCTGTCATCTGCAGAAATATTCAGATGACTCTGCAATTGTCGGGTGTATCAGAGATGGACAAGAAACTGAATACAGAGAGCTGGTGGACCGCTTTGTGACATGGTGTGGAAACAATCGTCTCACCTTGAATGTGAACAAAACAAAAGAGATGATTGTAGATTTCAGAAGGAACAGGGATAAGTCAAACACGGTTTCCATCATGGGAGAAGAAGTGGAGGTGGTTGAGGGGTATAAATACCTCGGAGTTCATCTTGACACCAGACTGGACTGGAAACTGAACAGTGAAGCCGTCTGCAAGAAGGGACAGAGCAGACTGTACTTCTTGAGGAAGCTTAGGTCCTTCAAGGTTTGCAGCAAGATGTTGCAGATCTTCTACAAGTCTGTTGTGGAGAGTGTAATCTCTTCAGCCGTCATCTGTTGGGGTAGCAGCATCAGAGCCAGGGATTTAAAAAGGCTAAACAACCTGATAAAGAAGGCTGGTTCTGTTCTTAGGACAACTGTGGAACATCTGGAGATCATAAAGCAAAGAAGGATTCTTCATAAAATCAAAAAAACTATGGACAACCCTGAGCATCTTCTTCATGAGACTGTCATACAACAACAGAGCGTCAATACAGAGCGCTGCAATACAGACCGCTACAGGAAATCCTTCCTGCCCACAGCTATCATCACCTACAACAACTCCTTAAAGAAATAATTATATGAGCTATAACAACACTTAATTTCCCTCTGGGATCAATAAAGTATTTTTGAATTTGAATTTGAAGGCTACACCTGGGTATGTGCTACACCAGTTTATTTTGTTTTGTACCTGTTCTACTTTGAAAGTAAATACAGGTGAAATTAGAAAAATGTCAATATTGTGCGAAAGTTAAATTATTTCAGTAATTCAACTTAAAAGGTGAAACTAATATATGATATAGACTCATTACATGCAAAGCGAGATATTTCAAGCCTTTATTTGTTATAGTTTGGCTGATTATGGCTTACAGCTTATGAAAACACCAAATTCAAAATCTCTGAAAATTTTAATTAGAAATGTAGAATATTATTGTGAGGTTTTGTGTGTTTGTGTGCATATTGTGTGTGTGCATGCTTACCTTTTCCTCCTCAGGGTGTGACAGGCAGGCAGCACCAGCTGCACCTCATCAGTGGCAATTAAGGAGGAGCTTTAAAAGAAGATCGGAGGCCTGAAGTAGACGCCAGATGGTTAGACTCCACAGAGTGGTAATTAGGCCAGCTCAGCTCTTCTTCGCAAACCTTTGAGTAAATACTTACTTGTTATTCTTCCTTATAGTTATTGCTGTTTCTTCCTGAGTTCCTGGACCAGTGGATCTCCCGCTGCAGCCGCAGCACGTCCCCACCGAGTGTTCTTACTGCTTCCTTGCAAGTCTCTGAACCAATTTGTCTCCCGCTGCAGCTTGTCAGCATCTGCTTCTTCCTGGATCTTCGGTTGGCCTTCCTCACTGTTCCTCCTGCAAGGTCTCCCAGGACCCTTTCACTAGATTCTCGACTTCCTCACATTGCTCTCAACCCTCGAGCTCCCATCACGTCCACCTGCTACTATCTTCAAGGAAGAGGAAAAGAGCCACCTTGCACTCCTCACCTCTGCCAGTCACCCTCACACAGAATCTGCTTACCCCTCGTTCGGCACTCCTCATCCCCCCCTCTCAAGTAAGCTCTAACTCCTTCTCACCGTCAGACCTGGTTTCCTGTTTTTCACCTCTGATCCTTCTTCCAGTGTCATCCCTTCCCCAAGACCCTCCTGTTCATCTCCGAACCTAAGCTGGGTGTCCACTGTCCACTGCATCATTGTTCAGTGGCATGGATGCTATGGAAAACCAGGATGCTTCAATAGCTGCCTTCTGGACATTGACATCCCTTCCATATAACTTTCTATTAATGTGCTTTGATACAGTACTTTGGGAACATCCAACTTCTTTTGCAATGACCTTCTGAGGCTTTCTCTCCTTATGGAGGGGGGTCATTGATGGATTTCTGCACAACTTTCAGGTCTTCCCCATGATTGTGATTCCTACTGAACCAGACTGAGACCATTTAAAGGCTCAGGAAGCCTTTGAAGGTGTTTTGGATTAATTAGCTGAATAAATTGTGACACTTTGAGCCTAAAATATTGAACCTTTTCACAAAATTCAAATTTTCTGAGATTTTGAATTTGGGGTTTTCATAAGCTGTAAGCCATTCTCATCAAAATAATTACAAATAAAGGCTTGAAATATCTCCCTTTGCATGTCATAAGTCTATCTCATTAGTTTCACCTTTTAGGTTGAATTACTGAAATAAATGAACTTTTGCATGCTATTCTAATTTTTTGACTTTAACCTGTAAATAAAAAGGGCTACTCTATCTGACAATTACCAGGGTCAGTTTCTCAGGGGGTGTGTTGCTGAGCTGGGAAAATCTGTTCGAAATGCGGATGGGTTGGTGGTGACCCATGAGCTGGGTTCTGGGACTATGCTTCCTACGTATTGTCACAACCAGTCTGAGATCTCGGCTGCACAGATTCTGTTGGAGCACCTCAAGGTGGTTATGTCCACGTTATCTGCTGGTTTTTCAACAGCGTAGAGCCAGGCCTTTAATACCGACACCCTTTCCTCCAAAGCTACAAAAATGCAACATTTGTTACATGCACCATTATCAATAAAAGAGGCAGAAGAGTAACTAAACATCTGACACAGATTAAGAGAGAGGAGACATAAGGACAGAGAAGAGAAGTAGTCATAGCTGCAGTGCACCTAAGCCAACTAAGCTAGCAAGACCACGGAAAGAAAAACTGTGTGAAGAGTGAAGAGTTCCCTAAACGTAAAGTACACCAACATAAACAATGTGTTTTAGCATGCTTGTGTGTTAGAATGACTTAGAAAGGTCTCAGCGAGTCGAGTGTAAAGAGTCTGAACACCAAACAGCTCCACTAACTAATACGGCTTACCCTATACATTTTGGGTTGTTGTAATTAAACCTTTACTTAAGAAACCTTCTCTCGCTCAAGGTGACTTAGTGAATTACAGAGCTGTGGCTAAAATGCAGCTTACCATCACCAGTGTGTGCATGACAAAATAAGACACTATATAAGACCATTTTAGTTATGATGACTTAGTTAATTACAGACCTATATCTAACCTTCCTTTCTTATCTAAAATCCTTGGGAAAATAGTTGCTAGATTTGAGCATCTAAACAGCAACGAGCTGTTTGAAGAGTTTCAGTCAGATTTTAGAGCTCATCATAGCACTGAAACAGCACTGGTGAAGGTTACTAATGATATTCTCATGGCCTCAGATAATGGACTTGTCTGTTCTGCTTTCTTAGATCTCAGTGATCTCAGTCGATCATAATATTCTCTCAGAAAGGTTGAACATATTGCAGGGATCAAAGGAACAGCACTAGGCTGGTTTAAATCATTTTTGTCCAGTTTGTTCATGTAAATGATAAATCTTCACAGTAAGGGTTACCTCTGGAATACCACAAGGTTCTGTGCTTGGACCAAAGCAGACACCCTGTCTACTTTTAAGACCAGGCTAAAAACTTTACTTTTTGATAAAGCTCCGAGTTAGAGTGGCTTAGGTCATCCTGAGCTATCTCTATGTTATGCTGCTATAGACTATTGAAGGAAAGACAGACTTTTCACTCTGCTACTTTTCTCTTTACTACTCTCAAGTTGTATTATTTGCTGTCATTTTGACTGTTTTTTTCTTAGTGTTTTTCTCTTCATAGAAGCAACTCCTGGTCTGGTATCCTGCTCAGCTGTGATACCCTGTTGGACGGGACACATCGACTGGGATGATTTGCCCAGTAACTGAACATCCTCCATCTCCTGTTATCAACTTTTTACTTTCCTTGATACAGAAAATACTCTTACATCAGTTCTTTTGTTCTTTCTGTGTCTCTGCTTTGTCTTCTCGAAACCCATTAGGTCGTGACAGATGGCCGCTCGTACTGAGCCAGGTTCTGGTTCTGCTGGAGGTTTCTTCCTGTTTTGGACCCTGTGTCCTATACGTTGAGGCTGATTTATAGATTTTTACTGGCTAACGATCTCCAGGGGGCACTATAACAGGAAGCGCAAAAGTGAGATAGATATGTGGGAAAAGATTATGCGCCAAAGAAGACACTACCGGTAGTTTTCATGCACACACCTTTATCATGGAAAACCCAAAAACAAATGCAGCTTTTATGTTAAAGGTCATAGAGTTGGCCATCAAAGAAAGAAATAGAGCTACTGCATGTAGGCTTGGGATCAATGAATCGATGGTGAAACGTTGAACGAGGCAGCAGGAAGAACTGAGTCAGTATAAAAAGACAACAAAAGCTTTTAAAGGACATAAAGACACTGAAGAAGACGACTTCAGTGGCTTTAGTGGGAAAGAGGAAGATGCCAATGAGTTTTCTGGTAGGCGAAAGTATGGTTTTTTGTACGTTTTATTTGTGATCAACTTTTTGTTGTCTTTTATGGTTTCCAAAAAAAGTATAATAATAATAATAATAATAATAATAATAATAATAATAAGATCCCCAAAGTCTGCCTTCCACAAAGAATCCAATACCAGGGATCTATAAAGGGAATGTAATAAAAATGTATACAGTTTAGAAACATGGCCACCAAACTTCGTTGGCGCCGACAACAATTTCTTGACTGGTAAAGTAGATAATGGGCTCTGCAAGGGGGCACCAAGAGCTTTGAGAACAGACCGTAGTTGTAAGTAAAAACAAAGGGTTATTCAAGGTAGATTGAATTTGGTACATAAAGTGGCTTGCAAAAGTATTCGGCCCTTTTTAACTTTTCCACATTTTGTCACATTACAGCCACAAACATGAATCAATTTTATTGGAATTCCACGTGAAAGACCAATACAAAGTGGTGTACACTTGAGAAGTGGAACGAAAATCATACATGATTCCAAATATTTTTTACAAATATATAACTGAAAAGTGGGGTGTGCATAATTATTCATCCCCCTTTGGTCTGAGTGCAGTCAGTTGCCCATAGACATTGCCCGATGAGTGCTAATGACTAAATAGAGTCACCTGTGTGTAATCTAATGTCAGTACAAATACAGCTGCCCTGTGACGGCCTCAGAGGTTGTCTAAGAGAATGTTGGGAGCAACAACACCATGAAGTCCAAAGAACACACCAGACAGGTCAGGGATAAAGTTATTGAGAAATTTAAAGCAGGCTTAGGCTACAAAAAGATTTCCCAAGCCTTGAACATCCCACGGAGCGCTGTTCAAGAGATCATTCAGAAATGGAAGGAGTATGGCACAACTGTAAACCTACCAAGACAAGGCCGTCCACCTAAACTCACAGGCCGAACAAGGAGAGCGCAGATCAGAAATGCAGCCAAGAGGCCCATGGTGACTCTGGACGAGCTGCAGAGATCTACAGCTCAGGTGGGAGAATCTGTCCATAGGACAACTATTAGTCGTGCACCGCACAAAGTTGGCCTTTATGAAAGAGTGGCAAGAAGAAAGCCGTTGTTAAAAGAAAACCATAAGAAGTCCCGTTTGCAGTTTGCCACAAGCCATGTGGGGGACACAGCAAACATGTGGAAGAAGGTGCTCTGGTCAGATGAGACCAAAATGCAAAACGCTATGTGTGGCGGAAAACTAACACTGCACATCACTCTGAACACACCATCCCCACTGTCAAATATGGTGGTGGCAGCATCATGCTCTGAGGGTGCTTCTCTTCAGCAGGGAGAGGGAAGCTGGTCAGAGTTGATGGGAAGATGGATGGAGCCAAATACAGGGCAATCTTGGAAGAAAACCTCTTGGAGTCTGCAAAAGACTTGAGACTGGGGCGGAGGTTCACCTTCCAGCAGGACAACGACCCTAAACATAAAGCCAGGGCAACAATGGAATGGTTTAAAACAAAACATAGCCATGTGTTAGAATGGCCCAGTCAAAGTCCAGATCTAAATCCATTCGAGAATCTGTGGCAAGATCTGAAAACTGCTGTTCACAAACGCTGTCCATCTAATCTGACTGAGCTGGAGCTGTTTTGTAAAGAAGAATGGGCAAGAATTTCAGTCTGTAGATGTGCAAAGCTGGTAGAGACAAACCCTAAAAGACTGGCAGCTGAAATTGCAGCATAAGGTGGTTCTACAAAGTATTGACTCAGGGGGCTGAATAACTACGCGCACCCCACTTTTCAGTTATTTATTTGTAAAAAATGTTTGGAATCATGTATGATTTTCGTTCCACTTCTCATGTGTACACCACTTTGTATTGGTCTTTCACCTGGAATTCCAATAAAATTGATTCATGTTTGTGGCTGTAATGTGACAAAATGTGGAAAAGTTCAAGGTGGCTGAAAACTTTTGCAAGCCACTGTAACTCAGCAAAAGACAGTAAACCATTGTTCCCAAATATATTCCAAAAACAGAGATTCCCCTCTCTTTCCAAACTGTAAATCTTAGTGGTTGTTTATCTGTTTGAAGTCTTTTGTTACCAAGAGATCCCAGGATCCCATGGGAAAAGTCCACCACAAAGCTTCTCATTTTTCCAAACCTTGAGTAAGGGCGTGACAATACAGCCATGAGTGTTGGATCAAGAGCCAAATGGGTACAAATTTAGGAATTGATGACGAGAATGAGAACTAGCCCAACTCTCCTCTAATGCCCGCCAGGACACTTCAGAACTTGGTTGAAACCAAACAGTCAGGGGTCTAAGTGTGAAAGCCCAGTTGTAAAGTTTGAAGTCTGGGAGGGACAGACATCCATCTTTCATTTCATGCTGCATTGTCTGAAGCTTAACACGAGGTCGTTTACCATTCCATACATATTTAGTAACAGCTGATTATAGCTTCAATCAATATTGCCGGGTAGGAGAAAGCGCTATCATTAAACTAATGAAGTTCACCCTGGGCAGTATATTCACTTTAATCAATAAGACACGACTGTGAAGGGAATTTTTAAATTTAGACCACTTCTACAAATCCAAAATTATTTTAGTTAATGTTTTATCAAAACTGTATTTTATAATATCAGAGATTGACAGAAAGATCTCTACATGCAGATATATAAAATGTTCGACCACTGGGACCAAAAGAGGGACCTGGGCAACATCTGGAGCATGATTTAGCTATAATAGAGCAGATTTTTGCAAATTTATTTTGAAACCAGGGATTTTTCCAAATTTCCCAAAGATAGCTAAAATATTGGACATGCAGCTGATTAGGTTATTGGTATATCATAAAATGTCATCAGCGTACAGAGATATTTGGTGGTGAGCGTCATTAATAGAAACCGGTAAAAACAGTGTTGGCAAGCGTAAGACTTGAGCGAGGGGCTCCATTGACAGGGCAAACAGCAAGGGGCTCAAGGGGCAACCTTGTCTTGAGCCCCTCAAAACCGTGAAGAGCAAGTCAAACCAGTTATCACTGCAGCAGATGGGTTGTTATACAGGACCTTAATCGCAGTAATATAAGAGGGACCGAAACCCATGTGTTTGAGCAGAGACCACAGAAAAGGTCACTTAAGGCGATCAAAGGCTTTCATAGCATCCAGGGATAATACAGCAGTACACAAGTTAGTGTCTCAAACTTTATCTATCACATGTAGCAGTATCTCCACATTACCTGAGGCCAATCTTGAAGTCACAAACCCTGTTTGATCACAGTGCACTAATTTTGTTATACACCTTTGCATTCACTTGGCTAATACTGCATGTAATACAGCCTGTAGCTGGAACATTATAAAAGATCCTTGCCTTTTTTAAGGAGTAATGATATCAATGAAGAATTTACATCTCGGTGAAAGATGCCAGCTGAAATTTAAAATTGGATCATGTTCAACATATAGGGGCCTATAAGGGACCAAAATGTCTGATAGACCTCTGGGGAGTCAGGACCAGGGGATTTATCCATGTTCATTGTCTTTAGCGCTGAGTCACACTCCTACAGACTGATAGCTCACTACTGATCAGCCAATTCATTATCTAAAAGACAAGGTAATTTGGATGAATTAAAAAAAATATCACATGCTGGCAGAGTAAAAACCTCTTCTGAGCTATATAATGACTGATAAAAAGAGGCGAATTAATATTTTCATCTTGTTCTATACATGATGAATTATGAACTGTGCTTTAAAATATAATTTAGCTCTTTTCTAAGTAGCATTTTTTGAGTTTGCAGTTTGTCACTGTATTTCCTCTGCAGTGTGGCATCAAGAAAAGCATACTGCTGCTCTCAAGCCGCCAGCTTCCTTGTACACTCCTTCTTCCTAAATTATGCATAAAAAGTAGCATTTGATCTTATAAACCCCTTCACAACCTCCCACAGTATCCTGGGGTCAGATATTGAACCTTCATTAAAATCCAGAAATTCCTTAAAACGTGTCTCGATTGGGCCCTGTAATTTGCATCCTTTAGAAGGGACACATGAAACCTCCATCTAAGTGCTTGAGCCCAGAATGAAAGGCAACTGAGCAATGGTCAGACCATGCTACAGGTATAGAAGCTGCGTTGTGAATTTTCAGAAGTAATCTATTTGAAGCAAAGAGGAAGTCTAATCTTGAAAATGAGTTGTGTCTCCTTGAGAAATAGGAAAAAATAATTCAGAGAAGGATGTACACTCCACCAGAAATCAAACATGTCTGTGTCACTGCCCCACTGCCGCAGTGCCTGAGTGACTAAATTTTTGTCCCTGGTTTCTGAGCTTCAAGTTCGATCCATATTCTTGTCCCAAACTGCATTGAATCCACTCCAAAAACAGACTGATATTTAACCAATTCACACATAGCTTGAGCTAGGGCATTGTAAAATGATTCGTCTTAAACATTTGGTGCATAAGCTGAAACAAGAACTATCCGAATCACATTTAAACATATTTTAGCAATAGTAATACGCCCTTTATTATCTACGCTAGTCAATTAGATTGAATTTCCGGTTCCTTTTGCAAGCCACCATAACACCTTTTGATTTTGTTGTTGCTGAAGAGCAAGCAATAGTGTGGTAAAACCTATTCCCAAAACGCCCAACATCTTTAGACAGCAGATGTGAGTCTTGAATCATGGCAAAATCTACATTCCTCTTTCACAAAAAAATTAAATATTATACCTCTTGTATGGAACGTTAAGACCCCTGGCATTGAGAGAAATAAAGATGAGGTCTGTCACTTTCCCCTTAAGTTTGTAGTAACATTAGAAGACCCACAAAATACAATCTTAGGCTCTGAACCCCCAAATGTAACCTTAACTAGCCCTCTTTGAACAAAACAAACTAAACCCTGTAAACGGCACATCAGCTAGTTTCTCCTTCAAGTCTGAGACTGCCCTCTGCTGCGCCAAAAATTGATTCCGAATGTCGGCAAAATTCTTCACTTGATCCTCCAAAATCTTTGAGCATGCACCACGGAGGAAGTTGGAGCTTCAAGGCAGTCAGACATGTATCAGACATCAAGGAATTGTTAACAGGCACAGGAGAGAAAAACTAGAAATTCTGGAGGTTACACGGAGGGCTAGAGGTTTACCAGAATAGTTCAACACTCAGGCACTAAAGATTTGACAGCCAGCTTCTTATATCCAACCGGTGATGAGACTCAATGAGCTGCAGCTGTGCAGGCTGCAGAGAAACGCTCCGCCCCCAGCTTGATGGACAGGTCCTCAGCTCACGCAGGGCCTCTGGTGGATTTATCCAGAAAGGTAGATAAAAACAAGAAGCTAAACAGAATGGCAAACCCCCCTACGACTCCTAACAAATTCAAGATCCCAAGAAAACAGTGACCGTGAAACAAAGAAACAGGAACACGCATCTACTGAGAACAGAAAAAACTAAAAGTTTGCATTCTGCAGCTCAGAGCAGAATACCCTGAGCTACAGAATGCAAATACTTCAACTCCATTTGCTGGGAAAATTATGTAATGCACCTCTGAGGCATCCTTCATGTCTAGCAGCCTTCACTCACATTTTCAACTGACTGGTTGCTCTGGCAACTGTTTTTAACATACTGCTTCAATTGTGATGCCAGCAATTATGCCAAGTTATGGTGGATTCCAAAGAAGCATGAATCCTCTAACTCAACCTGCAACTAGAAACACAACACATGAAATGGATGCATCTCCTTGTGGACAGGCTTTGATAAGATACTAGTAATTTTTCATTGCACTTGTCTTAAATGTGTGGGAAACCTAAAAAGAATGTGCTCTCACTTCCCACACGGCAATCTCTCACTACTTTAACAGGCCAACCTGTCAACAAGTTCATTCTTGTTTATACAGGCTCATCAGAAGGCTTGGCCTACTAAAATTTAACTGTGGCATATGGGAAAGGTTATGTTAAAAGCTGCAGGGACAAACACACCGTCAGTCAAACACAAGCCCAGGACCATTTGGAATGACAAATGTAGGCCAGATTTACAAGGTATTCTCCAAACAAAGACATGTTTAATACTGTGATGAGGCACTCCTACAAGACCTAAAAACTCAAACACATTAGCTCGCTGTCAATAGAGTTATGTATTTTCCACAGATCATAGTGTATAGAAATTCTTTCATCAGCATCAAATCTTTCCTCCCACGTTTCAACTATTAGAGGCCATATTGCTGAGCAAATAAACAATGCAAACATCAAAAGGATAAGTTTTGTTTATGAACCACTCGTGTCTTGCAAACTTGAATTGTGGCAGTTATATTAAATATTTTAAAGATTTGTCCTCAAAAGGGGAAAAAAACAGTATATATTAAGCCACTGATGACTGTATGACTTTTGATATAATCAGAAACTATGGTCAAATACTTTTATTGCATTGTAATTGTAGAACATTGCATTGTGGGCTGCAAATCGGAGCAGTTAGTGGCAGCCAATGGCAACAGACAGTACAAATGTGGGTAGAGTAGCCAAAAACTACTCCAGTAAGAGTACGATTACTTCATTGTATTTTCACTCATGTAGAAGTGAAATTTCGATTCAATTCAGTTTATTTATATAGCACCGATTCACAACAGATGTCATCTCAAGGCACTTTACAAGAAAAGTCATTTCAATACAATCATACAAACATTCCAATTAGTTTAAAGTTTTAGTCAGTTCTCTATTTAAGGAATCCCAGCAGATGACATCGAGTCATTGACTTGCGCCCCATTGATCCAGACTTCCAATCAGAATCAGAATCAGAATCAGAATCAGAATCAGCTTTAATGGCCAAGTATGACACATACAAGGAATTTGACTCCGGCAACTTTTCTCTCCAGTACAGAACTTAAACAAGTGAAATAAAGAAATAAATACAAATAAATAATAAAGGATAATATATACACCAAACCGGGGTTATTTTACAGTGAGTATGTACAGCAACCCTCAACCACAGCAATCCCTCATACTGAACAAGCATGTAGCGACAGTGGGGAGGAAAAACTCCCCTTTAACAGGAAAAAACCTCCACCAGAAACAGAACCAGAACCTGGCTCAGTACAAGCAGCTATCTGCCACGACCACCTGGGGTTTCAAGAAGACAGAGCAGAGACACAGAAAGAACAGAATATTTATGTGGTGATCCAGTAAATTACTCAAGTAAGAGTAACAATGTATAAGGCCACTAAGTACTGACTATTAAGTAACTGTTAGATCTTAACACCTGATTTAATTTGTGGAATAAATATAAAGCCTTTCAAACGAATACTTTCAGTAGGTAATGTCTAACAGTGCAAAGTACTTCCAGTGACTTTATCTTTTGTTGACCCTTGACTTTGTTGACCTCTGAATGGCACAACAGACTTAGCAGATAGAAAATAACATTGAAACAATAAAGGACAAATATGTTTGAACCAAAGATGCACCAGATATAGACACAGGTGTCTGGTGAGACATCTGGTTTGGAAAAGTTTGTTCTTCATTCAGTATATCATTCCAGTAGAAGTAAAAAGTACAGTGCAGTAAAACTACTAGAAGTATTTTATTTATTTTTTTAAATAAATGCAAGAGTTAATTTAACTACATAGGTTGTCTTTTGGCTAAGGTAATGTTTGCTTGCTCTCACAATTTCCTTAGCAAAGACCTAAAGAATGACTCACCTTATCATGCCCCAGACAGTTTTTCAGTTAGACATCTTAGATTCAAAACACTTTCTCTTCCAAGCCGCATTCAGATTCTTCTAGGCAAGGCAAGGCAAGGCAATTTTATTTGTATAGCACACTTTCAACAGCAGGGTAATTCAAGGTGCTTTACATGATTTGGTGATTAAAAAAAAAACATAAAAGAAACACACATTACACATGATACACAATAAAGCAAGAGAAAAATAAAAAAAGCAAGAGAGCATGAACACATTTCATACATATGACATCAAGCATTTACTCAAAGGCAATTCTAAACAGATGGGTTTTTAGTCTCGATTTAAAGCAGTTCAGAGTTTCAGCAGCTCTACACTCGTCAGGAAGTCTGTTCCAGATAAGGGGAGCATAAAAAGTGAAAGCTGCTTCTCCATGTTTAGTTCTGAGTCTAGGGATGTTTAGTAGGCTAGAGTTGGAGGACCTGAGTGGTCTTGGTGGTTGGTACCATGACAACAGGTCTTCAACATATTTTGGTGCTAAGCCATGTAATGATTTATAAACCAGTAAAAGTATTTTAAAGTCTATTCTCTGAGCTACAGGGAGCCAGTGTAAGGACTTTAGAACTGGGGTGATGTGCTCTACTTTCCTGGTTCTAGTGAGGACGCGAGCGGCAGCATTCTGGATCAGCTGCAGCTGTCTGATTGACTTTTTAGGCAGACCTGTGAAGAGGCTGTTGCAGTAATCAATCCGACTAAAGATAAACGCATGGATGAGTTTTTCTAGGTCGTGTTGCAAAATCAGTCCTTTAATCCTAGAGATGTTCTTCAGGTGATAGAACGCTGACCTTGTTATTGCCTTTATGTGACCCTGGAGGTTCAGGTCTGAGTCCATTACTACACCTAGGTTTCGAACCTGATCAGTAGTTTCTAGCTGTATTAATTGAAGCTGTGTGCTGACTCTTGATCGTTCCTCCTTGGGTCCAAAAATAATCACTTCAGTTTTGTTTCTATTCAGCTGGAGAAAGTTATGGCACATCCATCCATTTATTTGGTCAATGCATTGATTTAGGGTTTGAATGGGTTCAGAGTCACCTGGTGACATTGTAATGTAGAGCTGAGTGTCATCTGCGTAGTTATGGTAGCTAATGTTATTGGTTGCTATAATCTTGCCTAGTGGGAGCATGTAGATATTAAATAAGAGGGGCCCCAGGATGGAGCCCTGGGGCACCCCACATGTGATTTCTGTTCGTTCTGTTCATTTGATGTGGCTGAGTCACAGGAAGATGAAGACTTAATCTCTGATGGTTGTTTATCTGTTTATCTGTGGTGTCATCATGACTTGCTGTTTTTGTTCTCTGATATCCATGGGCGCCTCAAGGTCAGCTTTTGGGAGCAAGTGTTTTGCTTTCTGATTTTGATAAGAAAAAATGTTTGCTGCTAAGAGCCTTACTCCGGCCTTGTTCAAATAGCGCATCCCTTCTTTGAACAGATGATTAGCACTTCCAAATACTTTGAAATTATTAATAAATGTGAACGACTTCTCAGCTGATTGTTTCTTCAACCATTTATGGAGCATGCGGAGTCTGCTAAATCTTTCATCATTCCCTTCAGGGACTGGTCCGCTGATGAGGATGTTTACGTTAAGTCCATCAAGTCTCTGTAGGAGATCAGAAAAGTCTCTCTTCAGAATCTCTGATTGTCTCATCGCGATATCTGCTGATCCAGCGTGAATGACGAGCTTTTCCAAAGCAGGATGTTGGTCCAAGATTTTAGGGATTTTTTCTGATATTTCTCTCACTGTATTTTTATAGCAGCTATAAACTTTGGTATTCTTGCTACAAAAAGCCTCACTTCCATTAATTGATCCATCTTGTATGATAACAGTCTTTGCTGGGGGGGCTCTTACTTTGTTATGTGTCCGTTTGATGCGGCTGGGTTTCTCCTGGTG
This sequence comes from Valencia hispanica, assembly GCA_963556495.2. Classification (NCBI taxonomy): domain Eukaryota; kingdom Metazoa; phylum Chordata; class Actinopteri; order Cyprinodontiformes; family Valenciidae; genus Valencia; species Valencia hispanica. Next base: position 1,845,320 of record OY747701.1, on the reverse strand, counting down.
GCTTTGACTGGTCCTGGGGGCTGCGTCATCTTTAGGGGAACTCAAGGCTGCAAATCTGTTTTTCAGCGGGATACCAGGTGGAGAAATATCTCTTGTTTTTGGCTGAAACCTCTTTTGTTTACTTTTAGCAGAAGCGGCAGTTCTGGGTTCAGAGGTTTCTCTGTGCCAGAGTTTCTTTTGTTTTTTCTTCCTCGGAGAACAGGCTGGGGTTGATTTCATGCGTTTTAAAGCTGGCCAGTTTTCATTATAGTGCGGAGTTCTGCCGCTCAGGCGCCTGTAGGGAGTCTCTGTGACACGGTTAGACCGATGTAACACCGGGCTGATAGGCTGTTCCCTGTTTGTATTCAACGGTAAAGTTGTGTCATTTTGTCCATAATCAGCGTGAAGATCAAAATTAATTTCCAGACGACGTAGCTTCGTTTCAATGCCCTCAATTCTGTGGAGCAGTTTTTCAAAATCCTCAGCTGAGCAAAAAACCATGTTGATAAGTCCATAAAAAAGTAATCCAAGAAGAGATCTGGTCTAATACAGAAACTCCAGGGACTGGGTAGATAAAGTAACTAAGAAAAAGTTAAGAAAAGAAAATAAGAAAAGCAAACAGAAAATAAAATAAAGTGAATGGATCTGGAGAGAGACAGAGAGCAGCTGCTCCCCCTTCAGCAGTCGCAGGACTAGAAATCTTTGGACATCTCCTTAGCTCTCAAGGTCATTGTATGCAACTTCATGTAATTCAACATCTCCATGCACATGAATGGGATTGTAATGCCCCAGAAATCAAGAATGGAGATGTTTATTGTTTTACAAAATTATGACCTGTCTTTTTTTAACTCACACTTTTTGCACATTTTGCATGTTTTAATTACTAAACTGTCTGCTACCTGGGAATGTGCCAGGTGAAATATTTTCAATGGTTAGGCTATGTCAGACTAATTGTAGAGAAACACTTGAGTGAAGGGCAATTGTCAATAATGTCTAGACCTAGTTCTTTAAAGGCGATGAATGTTATGGGCGATAGGACGATTATAAGGTTATGGGTGTAGTTGTGAAGAACATGAATGTAAATGGGAGGACATTTTCACCTGCCAAAACACTGACATCCACAATGCCCTTGATCTGTGAAATGTTGTATAAATGAGTTAGTATGACTTAGTAGGGTAAAGGCACTTTTTGAGAGGTCGTTAACTGAAAGTTGCAATCTAATTTCATAAGATGCATAGATCGTTCTCTGGTCAACTAACCAAAAGTTGTAATTTCATGGTTGAATCATGGAAATAGTTTGTTAGGATTTGAGCACAATTGTTGTCCATCCATCCATTATCTGATTCCTAAGCATGGTTGTGGGGGACTGGTGGGGGGGAGGGGCTGGTGCCTATCTCCAGCAGTCATGGGGGAAGAGGCGATAAGTCGCTGGACCATCCCAGGGACACAAAGAGACACAACCATACATGCATACACAAAGGCAAGTTAGAGAGACCAATTCACCGAACAGTCATGTTTTTGGACTGTAGGAGGAGGGCAGAATACCCGGAGAGAACCCACACATGCACAGGGAGAACATGCAAGCATGCAGAAGGACTTAAGGCTGGGATTCGTACACGGGCCTTCTTGCTGCAAGGCAACAATGCCACCAACTGCGCCACTGTGCAGCCTACCATTGTTGTTAGGGATAAAATTGATTATTTACCTAATCCCAATACTCACATTATCTTTGTTGTTTTGATGACATATTAGCAGGCAAGATACAAAAAAAAATTACTCCGTAAAAACGTCCGACAGGGGTGACGCAAACAGCGAGGCAAAATAGGTAGCAGCTGGTGAAAGGCAGATTGGACAATATAAATAACTGATAAAGAATAAGGAGTGTACATACTGCAGCAGAATCTTCCATGGTATAGTTAGTTAAGCAAATCCTGACATAAAAAACACCCAAATATAGCAGCATTTAACGTATTTTATTGTATGGGGCCCAGGGAAACAAAAACAAATAAGATCCTAACCAAACACAAGAATAAAAGCTTCGACTAATATAGAAATCTAATGCCAAAAGAACAAAAGACCCAAAATCAATTGACAAAATTAAACCAAATATGACGATTATAACAGGTCTTGAAAAACACTGATCCTGCTGCATCATATTGGTTCAAAAATATCAAAACAAACAACTGCAATATGCAAGATTTTTGTACCTGCAACTATTGGGTGCATTCCCTGTCCAACACATCTGAATCAGACGACTGAATCATTTCTTCAGCATGTCATTTAGCTCTGATAATGAAACATTCATTAGATTCAGGTCTGTGTACTGGCAAGAATGTAGTGATACAATATGTGTCACAATATGGGGGGGTGGCGATACAATATTTTGCAATATATTGCAATACTATGAGTAACACTATATATTGCGATTTTTAAAACTTAATTAAACTGTATAAAAAAAACATCATTCTAAACACTCCAACCTGTTTCATACTTTAACACACCCAGTTTTATTACAAGATCTAGTTAATCCACTGGAATGAAGACATGGAAAACAGCCACAAACTACCAGTCATGCTTTTAATTTTACTACAAAAGTTACTAACATGAATTTTTTAATTCAAATTCTAAAAATATATATATATATATACATTGCTTTTGAATATCAATACAATATTGTGATATAAAATATTGCGATATATTGGTGTATCAATGTTTTCTTACATCCTTAGTTGAAGGAAAAACACATTTAATAGCTGTAGGATATCAGCTCTAAAGGACCTAAGTTAGGCACCCCTGCCTTGAAAGGTCCTTAAAAACTGAGCTAATGACCAAGCCATAGATTGGGAGCCACTGTGTTCACTTCCAATCTTCAGGGGTCTGTAAAGGAGTCTAAAGCTTGCATCCATTCCAGAACTCTGCATGTCGAGCTGAATACAATGGAATGTCCTGCTATGTTTGATTCAAGTGATGGAAAGTGTGCTTAAAAATACAAGTCATTCCCAGTCTTGGGAAGACTGTAAACTTGTTATGAGACACACCTTCAACACATCTTTCTTATTGTCTTAGTGCATAATGTGTTTCACAGTATGACATGTCAGGACATCCTTTACCACACATTTTAAACTAGTCATATAGACCTGAGTGACATAAACCTCCGCACCTGTTTCTTCACCAAATGCTTAGCTCCCATCCTAAACTGTGTGGAAAACCCATCTCACTTCACTCCTTCCAGATTGCTTAGGGAGAGTAGACATATTTGCCCTGTTTGATATTTGATCTGATTGGTCAAGCCGTCCAACCCCATTTCCTGACCCCCAGCCTACTGTGCAGAGTGGTGTTGAGCAAAGTCAAGCTGCGCTGCAAGGTGCTAGTGGAAACAGACACTTTGGGATTTTTTTTGCAGAGGTTCATTTTCTTAATGTACACACAACTTGTTAAGTCAGGTCATCAAGACTTCATCATGAAAAAGATTTCATAGCTATCCATCAACCTTAGCAGCTTCTGTTTTTCTTGAGCACTGGCAAACTGTTGAGATAATGAGAATAAATGAGATTCAGGTTACCCAAAACATAATACTTTGATCAAACTGAAAAACCACATACTTGTTGAAAGCACAACATTTAGTTTTTCTCAGCTTTTAGTATATTGCCATTATTTTTATTAAGTATAGGGCTTGAAAGAAGCATTAATAATGCTACTTAATTGTCATGCCCCACTATGTTTATGTCTGCATAATCCACACACTCATTAGAAGTGGCAACATTTCTAAGTCTGCAAAAAAAAAATTATATCAACCCTGCAAACCTCTCCTGAGCTTCTTTGTCTTTGTGAATTAGCAGCTACTGTGTTTCAACTGAGCCCAGCATTTCCACAGCAGTTCTGAAAGTCATTAAAACCTCCACAGACACACAACTGGCTTTCATCTTGTCATTATGGCCCCCATGAAGGCCCTGATTGTTGGTAGGGAGCCTTAGCCAGTGAAACAGTACCATAGAGGGGGAGGGAAAACAGGATGAAGAAGGGACCACACATGTCTACATGGACAGGGGATCCCCTGCGACTCTGTGGACTTTACTGAGGCCTGTGGGAATCAGCTGCCTCTGTCAAGTAGGAGAGCAAAGTGTAACGCAGGCTGTGCACTTTCTCCAGATGCGTTTTCTTTTTTGAAAATGTGAAAGTCAAAGTTTCTCAGCTGATTGTTTTCTGGTCAAAGTTTGGATTTTGTGTACAATCTCTGTTTACTGATTGATGAGAAGTTAAAAAAATAAACTAAAACCTTTAGTTAAAACATAATTTAATTTAAAGTTTATTTAACAGACAAAATGAAAATGTTTTTTGTTTTCAGTATTGAACAACTTTCAGAAATGTATTTGAAAAAGTTAATACAGACTAAGTATGTCTGATAAAGTAACTGAAGTTGCTGGCACAAAAACTGCTGACTGGTAACATCATAGTGGTATCTGAGCAGGGTTAGAGTTTCTGGATTAAAATCTGGTACTTAAAAGTTAAGACTGGAAACAGCTCCTGGATGCATCCTGGTGATCTCAGGCAGTGCTGCATGAGAAACAGCGCCACTGTGACATGACCTGCATAACTAAAGGTACCCTTGATGCAGATGATCAAACCGGACTTTTGGAGAAATATGGTGGTTAGGCCTGGTTCATATGGCAGGATTTTAAAATTGTTACAAGAGTTTCAGATCACACACATGGCGATACAAAATCATGGATATTCCTATTTTGGTCCTACAGTGTCTGCTGTGCAGCCGCACAGCAATGATGAGACACCACACACAAACCAAATTTACTCACAAACATTTCCAGCTCAGACAGGAAATCTTACAAAACCTCATGATCTAAAATGTGACTAAACTCAAATGAGTAAATGCAGAGGATGAGGCATTGGCAATAGTTTGTGAACTAGTTAACAGAGAAAAAAAATCCTAGTGTTGGAAAAAGGAATAGACACAGCAGGAGCAGGGGCTCTACCACTCTACAAAGATATGGAGGTGAATTATTGTTGTTCTTCACTGGGAAATGTCCTTACACACTTTGCTCTGACTGATCTCTGTTTCCATGCATTTGTGGACTGCGGTCAAGTGAGCCGACACTTCAAAATAATAATAGACGCTTCCAAGGTGTATCATTGCCTGTCACCAGACTTTCTGATAGGCTACAGCTCACATTCAACAGGCTGTGTGCTCGTTTGTCCTCACAACACCCCATACACTGTTACATCAGGCCAAGACTATGCAACTTGTTGAATATCCCCGATTTGTTATCGGAGCGGTCGATATCGATGTCCTTCCAAGTTGTCTTCAGTTTTTAAGAGGCTTTAAAAAAGACTGACATAACATCGCTGATGGTTCAGATCCTACCTCACAGACAGAACTTTTATAGTAAGTTTAGATACCTGTTCCTCTAAGGTCCATAAGATTACACGTGGTGTGCCCCAGGGTTCAATTTTAGGCCCAGTGCTTTTTAACCTTTATATGCTCCCTCTTGGCAGTGTCATCAGAAGACATGGAGTTAACTTTCACAAGTTATGCTGATGATACACAGTTATACATCTCCATGTCTCCTGATGACACACGGCCAATGGATGCACTTTTCAACTGCATTTTAAAAAATGCTTTCAGACATTAAATCCTGGATGGCAGAAAACTTTCTCCAGCTCAACCAGGACAAAACTGAAGTTTTAGTCATGGGTCCTGAGGTCCTGAGTATGAACCCTCGCGGCTTCTCCACTCCACTGGCAGCTGTCTCCTTCTGATTCCAAAAGTCAGGACACACACTCATGGTGAGGCTTCCTTTCATTAGTATGGCCCTCATCTCTGGAACAGGCTTCCAGAGGACCTCAGGGCCTCAGAGAACGTTCATGTTTTTAAGAGCAGGCTCAAGACTCACCTTTTTAGCCTAGCTTTTTATTGATTATTACTTATTATAGTGTGTTTCATTGCTTTGTATGTTTTATTTGCTTATATTTTAACTGAGTTTTATTAGCTATCTTTGCTACTATATGGTTAACTGTTTTTACTATTATATTTATTACTACTTATTTTACTTATATTAGCTCTGGTTATTTTACATTTTTTACTTATTAATCCTTCTTCCAGTGTTTCCTCTGTGGGAGCCCTCTGCCTCGGGGGCGGTGTTCGGCTGCGGTGGCCTGGGTGCTCACCAGGTAGTTCTCAGGTGGAGGCGGGGGTCTCTACCCTCCCTCCTCTGGGCGCCCTGTGTCGGTGCCCTGGCTCCTGCAGTGGACCTGCTGCTGTCGGGGCAGACGGTTCTCCTGATGGCGTTTTCCTTACGTACCTGACTCATCTGAGCTCAGCCCAGTGTCTACTAATGATCTTACGCGTTTTGGGAAGATGTCTGTGTGTGTTTGTAGGTGGATGTGTGCCAGTGTGTGTCTGTGTATGTCTGGGAAATGGGTTTGGGAAGGGGGAATAACTGTCTTTTCGTTTTTATAATTGTGGGGAAGGGATGGGAATCTGGGTTATGTAGGGTCATTTTAATCTGTAAAGCACTTTGAGCTGCATTTTTTGTATGAAAGTGCTTTATAAATAAAGTTTGATTGTGTGAAAAGCTGAGAATCTTGTTAAATTTGAGTGTGCAACTGTCTGTTCCCCCTGAAGGATCTGTTACACATAAAATAAGAGACATGGGCAATATGATTTATAACTATTATGAATAATTTCAATAAATTGATACACAGATGGTGTGTCATTATGTCTTTTGATTGATGCATGTCATTCAGTCCCACAATCTAAAAATAATTCAGACATTGTGTCCTTAAACAGATGACAATATTGTATTTATTACAAATTTAGTCTTGTAGAATCTTTTGTAATGAAAAAGAACCCTGTTGCACTGATTCTACAGAAACCCTAACTTCATGGAGGAATGGTAAGGCTTCTTTAAACTCAAATCTAATTCAATCAAAGATAGAAAATCTAAATACTCAAAAACATGTTTAATATTTTGTCAAGAGTGTAGAAGCAAACACCAAGCTGCTTTTTAGCCTTCTGTTACTAACGTTTCTAACATGTATAGGGACTTTCTTTATAATCCTGTGGGAGGGTATTTAACGTTTTGACTCGTTTGAAACCACCTCCCCCTGACTCCACCCCTGATAACTGTTATCAGGGGTGGAGGAGTCATGCAGAATGGGATTAGACGAGAAATCACCCCTCTTTAGATGGTGCCATTTATTACGATCGTGCCATGAACGAGTTAAATTACTATCCAGTTGTTTAATTCAAACTGCAGAAAACTTTGCTAAACATTTAAATTAGATTTTAAATTTTAATGATATATTTCTGTATTTTAGTATAATTATTTAAAATATACAGTGGCTTGCAAAAGTATTCGGCCCCCTTTAACTTTTCCACATTTTGTCACATTACAGTCACAAACATGAATCAATTATATAGGAATTCCATGTGAAAGACCAATACAAAGTGGTGTACATGTGAGAAGTGGCACAAAAATCATAGATGATTCCAAACATTTTTTACAAATAAATAACTGAAAAGTGGGGTGTGTGTAATTATTCAGCCCCCTGAGTCAATACTTTGTAGAACCACCTTTTGCTGCACTTCCAGCTGCCAGTCTTTTAGGGTCCGTCTCTACCAGCTTTGCACATCTACAGACTGAAATTCTTGCCCATTCTTCTTTGCAAAACAGCTCCAGCTCAGTCAGATTAGATGGACAGCGTTTGTGAACAGCAGTTTTCAGATCTTGCCACAGATTCTCGATTGGATTTAGATCTGGACTTTGACTGGGCCATTCTAACACATGGATATGTTTTGTTTTAAACCATTCCATTGTTGCCCTGGCTTTATGTTTAGGGTCGTTGTCCTGCTGGAAGGTGAACCTCCGCCCCAGTCTCAAGTCTTTTGCAGACTCCAAGAGGTTTTCTTCCAAGATTGCCCTGTATTTGGCTCCATCCATCTTCCCATCAACTCTGACCAGCTTCCCTCTCCCTGCTGAAGAGAAGCACCCCCAGAGCATGATGCTGCCACCACCATATTTGACAGTGGGGATGGTGTGTTCAGAGTGATGTGCAGTGTTAGTTTTCCGCCACACATAGCGTTTTCCATTTTGGTCTCATCTGACCATGGCACCTTCTTCCACGTTTGCTGTGTCCCCCACATGGCTTGTGGGAAACTGCAAACGGGACTTCTTATGGTTTTCCTTTAACAATGGCTTTCTTCTTGCCACTCTTCCATAAAGGCCAACTTTGTGCATTGCACCACTAATAGTTGTCCTATGGACAGATTCCCCCACCTGAGCTGTAGATCTCTGCAGCTCATCCAGAGTCACCATGGGCCTCTTGGCTGCATTTCTGATCAGCGCTCTCCTTGTTCGGCCTGTGAGTTTAGGTGGACGGCCTTGTCTTGATAGGTTTACAGTTGTGCCATACTCCTTCCATTTCTGAATGATCGCTTGAACAGCGCTCCGTGGGATGTTCAAGGCTTGGGAAATCTTTTTGTAGCCTAAGCCTGCTTTAAATTTCTCAATAACTTTATCCCTGACCTGTCTGGTGTGTTCTTTGGACTTCATGGTGTTGTTGCTCCCAACATTCTCTTAGACAACCTCTGAGGCCGTCACAGGGCAGGTGTATTTGTACTGACATTAGATTACACACAGGTGACTCTATTTAGTCATTAGCACTCATCAGGCAATGTCTATGGGCAACTGACTGCACTCAGACCAAAGGGGGCTGAATAATTACGCACACCCCACTTTTCAGTTATTTTTTTTTTTTAATGTTTGGAATCATGTATGATTTTCATTCCACTTCTCAAGTGTACACCACTTTGTATTGGTCTTTCACGTGTAATTCCAATAACATTGATTCATGTTTGTGGCTGTAATGTGACAAAATGTGGAAAAGTTCAAGGGGGCCGAATACTTTTGCAAGCCACTGTATTTACAATTAAGCATCAGTCTATCTTACATCAGCTCAGGAGTTGGTTATATAGCCTGACTAGAAGCTGTCGTTAGTTCAAAAAGCCACATCTCTACTTAGAACATGTTTGCTTAAACATTTTTACTCCATATCAAAAGATATAGAATTTGTTTTCTAAAACTGATGACTGTTTCAAGTCTGGCTGACTGAACAAAGCCTGACCACACACAGTGGTCACAAGCAGCCTGTGCTGCAGATGTCTTTTTGATGTTTCCTACAGTGGCAGGAAGAACCGTGATACTGATCGGATCCCTCATGCTTGGCACATTCCCCTTCTGTCACTGTTTCCTAAAACACAATCTACCCAGAAGAGAAAGGTACTTCCAATCAAAAGAAATGTTTTATATATAGCTCTGTTGAGACAACTATTCCCCCAGCTCTTACTAGTGATGACTTTTTTGGATTCCTTATAAGTAAAATTAATTATATTAAAAATAAAATCCTTGGGATCCTCCCAAACATAATTACTTCTCTCTCAAGTAAGGCAGCATCGGGGGTAACTGTAGAACCTCATTTGTATTTGGACGGTTTGGATTCAGTCGAGCTTTCGGAATTATCAAACATATTAATCTCATCTAAGCCTTCAATTTGTGTGTTGGACCCAATCCCAACCAAATTATTTAGGGAAGTGTTCCCTTTGGTTCCTGGCCCCATTTTAGACATGATTAATCTATCCTTAGTAAATAGATACGTACCACAGGAATTTTGGGTTGCTGTAATTAAACCTTTACTTATGAAACCTTCCCTTGATCAAGATGACTTAGTGAATTACAGACCTATATCTAACATTGGTTTCTCATCCAAAATCCTTGAGAAAATAGTTGCTAATCAAGTCTGTGAGCATCTAAACCGTAACAGGCTGAGTTTCAGTCAGGTTTTAGAGCTCATCATAGCACTGAAACAGCGCTGGTGAAGGTAACCAATCATATTATCATGGCCTCAGATAATGGACTGGTGTCTGTTCTGGTTTTGTTAGATCTCAGTGCTGCTTTTGACACAGTCGATCATAATATTCTCTTAGAAAGGCGTGAACATGTTGCAGGGATTAAAGGAACCGCACTAGGCTGGTTTAAATCATATTTGTCTGATAGATTCCAGTTTGTTAATCTAAATGATAAATCTTCTTTATACTCAAAGGTTACTTGTGGAGTTCCACAGGGTTCTGTGCTTGGACCAATTCTTTTAACTATACTTTTTACATACTCCTTGGTTTAACGCAGAGTTGCATACTTTAAAGCAGAATACTAGGAGGTTGGAGAGAAAATGGCGCTCTACACATCTAGAGGATTCCTATTTAACCTGGAATAACAGTCTACTGCTGTATAAAAAGACTCTTCGACAAGCTAGAACAGCATATTTTTCATCATTAATAGAGGCGAATAAAAACAATCCTAGGTTTCTTTTAAGTACAGTTGCCAAACTTACACAGAGTCATAGCTCTGTTGAGCCAACTATTCCCCCAGCTCTTAGCAGTGATAATTTTATGGGATTCTTCATAAATAAAATTAATTCTATTAAAAATAAAATCATTGGCATCCTCCCCAATATAATTACTTCTTCCTCAGTAAATGAGGCAGCATCGGAAAGAACTGTAGAACCTCATTTGTGCTTAGGCTGTTTTGATTCAGTCGAGCTTTCGGAATTATCAAAAATATTAGCCTCATCTAAACCTTCAACTTGTATGTTAAACCCAATCCCAACCAAATTATTTAAAGAGGTGTTCCATTTGGTTCCTGGCCCCATTTTGGATATGATTAATCTATCCTTAGTGAACTGATACGTACCACAAGAATTTAAAATAGCTGTAATTAAACCTATACTCAAGAAACCTTCCCTTGATCAAGATGACTTAGTGAATTACAGACCTATATCTAACCTTCCTTTCTTATCCAAAATCCTTGAGAAAATAGTTGCTAATCAAGTCTGTGAGCATCTAAACAGTAACGAGCTGTTTGAAGAGTTTCAGTCAGGTTTTACAGCTCATCATAGCACTGAAACAGCACTGGTGAAGGTTACTAATGATATTCTCATGGCCTCAGATAATGGACTTGTGTCTGTTCTGGTTTTGTTAGATCTCAGTGCTGCTTTTGACACAGTCGATCATAATATTCTCTTAGAAAGGCTTGAACATGTTGCAGGGATCAAAGGAACAGCACTAGGCTGGTTAGATCCCATTTGTCTGACAGATTCCAGTTTGTTCATCTAAATGATCAATCTTCTTCACTCTCAAGGGTTACTTGTGGAGTTCCACAGGGTTCTGTGCTTGGACCAATTCTTTTCACCATATATATGCTTCCAATTGGCAGAATCATTAGACAGCATGGGACAAATTTCCACAGCTATGCAGATGATACACAACTATATTTATCCATAAATCCTGATGAACCCAGTCAGTTAGGTAGATTACAGGCATGTCTGGAAGAAATAAAAACATGGATGAATCTAAACTTTTTGCTTTTAAATCTTGACAAGACAGAAGTTGCTGTCTTTGGACCAGAAGTTCTAAAAAAGAAACTGATTAGTCAATCACTTCATCTGGATGGCATTAAATTGGCCCCCAGTAATAACGTAAAGAACCTCGGCGTTATTTTTGACCAAGACATGACATTTAAATCCCATATTAAACAGGTTTTTATGATTTCCTTCTTTCACCTCCGGAATATTGCTAAAATTAGAAACATCCTGTCCAGGAGTGATGCTGAGAAACTAGTCCATGCATTTGTTACCTCAAGGCTGGACTATTGTAATTCTTTACTATCAGGTAGTCCACAAAATGCCATTAAAAGCCTTCAGTTGGTCCAAAATGCGGCAGCAAGAGTTCTGATGAATATTAAAAATTGAGATCACATTTCTCCTGTTTCAGCTTCCCTTCATTGGCTCCCTGTTGAATCCAGAATATAATTTAAGATCCTTCTTCTTACATACAAAGCCCTTAATAATCAAGCTCCATCATACATCAGAGATCTAATTGTTCCTTATGTTCCCAACAGAGCACTTCGCTCTCAGACTGCAGGTTTACTTGTAGTTCCTAGGATTTCTAAAAGTAGAATGGGAGGCAGATCTTTTAGTTATTAGGCTCCTCTCCTGTGGAACCAGCTCCCAGCTTTAGTCCGTGAGGCAGACACTCTGTTTACTTTTAAGGCCAGGCTTAAAACTTTCCTTTTTGATAAAGCTTATAGTTATAGTGGCTAAGGTCATCCTGAGCTATCTCTGTAGTTATGCTGCTATAGGCTTAGACTGCTGGAGGACAGACTTACCAATTTTCTTCACTCTGCTACTTCCTTTTCTCCTACTACTCTCCAGTTGTATTACAGTACATTCTGCTATTTCAACTGTTAACTTTATGTTCTCTCAGTGTTTTTCTCTCCATAGAAGATATACCTGGTCTGGTATCCTGCTTGGCTGGAATGCCCTGTTGGACGGGGGGCATTGACTGGGATGGTGCTCCCAGTGGCTGAACATCCACTGTGTCCTGTTATCAACTTTTTACTTTCTGTAACATAGAGAGTACTCTTATATCAGATCTTCTGTTCCTTCTGTCTCTGCGCTGTCTTCTCAAACCCCCAGATGGTCGTGGCAGATGGCCGCTCCTACTGAGTCTGGTTCTGTTGGAGGTTTCTTCCTGTTAAAGGGGAGTTTTTCCTCTCCACCATCGCTACATGCTTGCTCAGTATGAGGGATTGCTTAAGGATTGCTGTGGTTGGAAATTCTGCATCAACGGGGCCCAACCTCACGCCAATGACTGACGCTATCTGCTATGATTCCTTAAATAGGAAACTTTTTAACTGATTGGAATGTTTGTATAAATGTATTGAAATGACTTGTTCTTAAGTGCCTTGAGATGACATCTGTTGTGAATTGGCGCTATATAAATAAACTGAATTAAAATTGAATTATATATATATCCTTCCAATTGGTAAAATCATTAGACAGCATAGGAGAAATTCCCACAGTTATTGATCTTAAATTCTATTCTGGATTTAACAGGGAGCCAATGAAGGGAAGCTAAAACAGGAGAAATGTGATCTCTCTTTTTAATATTCATCAGAACTCTTGCTGCAACATTTTGGATCAACTGAAGGCTTTTAATGACATTTTGTGGACTTCCTGATAGTAAAGAATTCCAGTAGTCCAGGCTTGAGGTACCAAATGCATGGACTAGTTGCTCAGCATCACTCCTGGACAGGATGTTTCGAATTTTAGCAATATTCCGAAGGTGAAAGAAGGAAATCATAGAAACCTGTTTAATATGGGATTTAAATGTCAACTCTTGGTCAAAAATAACGTGGAGGTTCTTTACGTTTTTACTGGGGGCCAATTTAATGCCATCCAGATGAAGTGATTGACTAATCAGTTTCTTTTTTTAGAACTTCTGGTCCAAAGACGGAAACTTCTGTTTTGTCAGAATTTGAGAGCAAAAAGTTTAGAGTCATCCATGTTTTTATGTCTTCCAGACATGCCTGTAATCTACCTAACTGACTGCGTTCATCAGGATTTCTGAATAAATATAGTTATATATCATCGGCATGTTGTTACCAGTGTTGGGTATAGGTACTTTGGAATGTAGTTCATTAGGTTACAGTGTTACCATCAATTAAAAGTAATCAGTTACGTTACAGCATTATCCATTCATCAAAGTAACGCGTTAGAGTACTTATGCGTTACCAAGAATTAAAAGCCAGTTCGCAGCGCCTCGCACATGCTGCAACTTAATTGAGAGACACAGCCTCCTTTAAATGCACCGAGAAGTTGTGACGATGAATAACGTCCGTCATCCAACTAAATTAACTCTGCAGGATAACAGCAGGAAAGAAAGCCAGCAATAGGCTATTCCACATAGTGTTTTATTAATGATTTTCTTGATCACAGAACATAAGAATCGAAAACACTTATCCAGCCCGGGTAGATTTTTTGTGCTCGACAGAATCTTTTTTCCCAATGCAGAAAGTGCATTTTACCGTTATATTCTTTTCTTTTTCGTTGACGAAATTAAAATAATGTCCGTACTTCCACGAAGCTGTGCTACTGCTCTCTGCCATCTTGCCAGGAGTTCAAAAAACACTCACGCACACACACACCCACCCACACAGATGATACAGCCGCAGGTGACATAGTTCCTAGTAATAATAATAATGGCTTGCATTTATATAGCGCTTTTCAAGACTCTCAAAGCGCTTTACAACTCCATTATTCATTCACTCTCACATTCACACACTGGTGGAAGCAAGCTATGATTATAGCCACAGCTGCCCTGGGGCAGACTGACAGAAGCGAGGCTGCCATATCGCGCCATCGGCCCTTCTGGCCAACACCAGTAGGCAAGGTAGGTGAAGTGTCTTGCCCAAGGACACAATGACATGTAGCAGGTGGAAGCTGGAATTGAAGTGCAGTCGGGATTTTCTTTTCCTTATTGAGAGAAATTCTTAAAATAACGGATTACTTTACTTAAGTTTTTTTATAACCAAGTTACTGATTGCTTAGTGCACAAAACTAACGTGTTAAGTTACACATTTCACTGAAAAAGTGATAAGAGTACTCTAACACATAGCCTGATAGAGTGGTTACATGTTACCCACAACACTGCTTGTTACATATGAAGCCCTTAATAATCAGCTCCATCATACATCAGAGATCTAATTGTTCCTTATGTTCCTAACAGAGCACTTCACCCTCAGACTGCAGGTTTACTTGTAGTTCCTAGGATTTCTAAAAGTAGAATGGGAGGCAGATCTTTTAGTTATCAGGCTCCTCTCCTGTGGAACCAGTTCCCAGTTTTAGTCCGTGAGGCACACACTCTGTTTACTTTTAAGGCCAGGCTTAAAACTTTCCTTTTGATTAAGCTTGTAGTTAGAGTGGCTTATCCTGAGCTATCTCTGTAAGGCAAGGCGATTTTATTTGTATAGCACACTTTCAGATTTAAGGTAATTCAATGTGCTTTACATGATTAGGGGATAAAATAAAAATAGCAGTGAAACACAGACAAAGCATATAAAGTAAAAACAGCCATAAACCAAGAAGCATACACAAAACATATGATACATGAAAACATTACTGAAAGGCAGCTCTAAACAGATGGATTTTTAGCCTTTATTTAAAAGAACTCAGTGTTTAAGCAGCTTTGCAGTTGTCTTGTGGGTTGGTATAGTAACAGTAGATCTTCAACATCTTTTTGGTGCTAAGCCATTCAGGGACGCTGTTGCAGTAATTAATCCGACTAAAGATAAACACATGGATGAATTTTACGAGGTCCTGTTGCGACATCAGTCCTTCAATCCTAGAAATGTTCTTCAGGTGATAGAAGGCTGACCTTATTATTGCCTTTATGTGACCCTGGAGGTTCAGGTCTGAGTCCATTACTAAACCTAGTTTTAAGACCGTATTTATATTTTCTAGCTGTTTTAACAGAAGCTGTGTGCTGACTCTTGATCGTTCCTCTTTAAGTCCAAAAGTAATTACTTCTGTTTTGTTTCTGTTCAGCTGGAGAAAGTTTTAGCACATCCATCTATTGATTTGTTCGATGCATTTACTGAGGGTTTGGATGGGTTCAAAGTCACCTGGTGACATTGTAATGTAGAGCTGAGTATCATCTGCATAGTTATGGTAGCTAAACCTTTTGGTTGCTATAATCTTGACTTGTGGGAACATGTAGATATTAAATAGGAGGGGCCCCAGGATGGAGCCCTGGGGCACCCCAGATTGGATTTCTGTTCGTTCTGATGAAAAGTTTCCTATTGAAACAAAGAAGTCCCTGTTCTTTAGGTAAGACTCAAACCAGCCAAGTACTGTACCAGAGAGTCCGACCCAGCTCTCCAGTCCTTCCAATAGTATATCATGATCAACAGTGTCAAATGCTGCACTGAGGTCCAACAGAACCAGCACTGTGGTTCTACCACAGTCTGTATTTCTGCAGATGTTATTGAAAAGTTTGACAAAGGAAGTCTCAGTGCTGTGGTGAGCACGGAAACCAGACTGAAAAACATCAAAGCACTTGGTCATTGTTAGGAAGTTATTTGATTGCTGAAACAGCTTTTTCAATAATCTTACTGATGAATGGAAGATTAGAAATTGGTCTGTAGTTCTGCATTAACGTGTCCAAATTATTCTTTTTTAGCAGTGGTTTAATAACTGCTGTTTTTAAAGACTGGGGGAAGACACCTGACAGGAGGGATGAGTTAACTATTTGAATCAGATCAGACAATATGTAGTTATGCTGCTATAGGCTTAGACTGCTGGAGGACAGACTGACCACTTTTCTTCACTCTCCTACTTTTCTCTTCTACTACTCTCCAGTTGCATTTTCTGCTGTTATTTTGACTGTTAACTTTGTTTTTGTTTTTTTATTTTGACTCCATAGAAGCTACACCTGATCTGGTATCCTGCTTCACTGCCATGACCTTGGACAGGGAGCATCCTAGTAACTGAGCAATCCCCCATGTCCTGTTATCAACTTTTTACTTTATTTAATATAGAAAGTGCTCTCATCAGTTATTTTGTTCATTCTGTATTTCTACTCTGTCTTCTTGAACTCTGAGACGGTCGCTTGTACTGAGCCAAGTTCTGGTTCTGGTTCTGCTGGTGGTTTCTTCCTGTTAAAGGGGAGTTTTTCCTCTCCACTGTCGCTACATGCTTGCTCAGTATGAGGGATTGCTGTGGTTGGAGTCTGCATCAACGGGACACAACTGCCAGTCAATGACTCAATGCAATCTGCTGGGATTCCTTAGATAGAAAACAAACTAAAACTTTAAACTGATTGGAAAATTTGTATTGAACTTACTTTCTTGTAAAGTGCCTTGAGATTGCATCTGTTGTGAATCAGTATTCATAAATAAACTAAATTGAATTGAAAAGAATTACTTACTCCAAGGCAGCTCTAAACAGACGAGTCTTTAGCTTTGATTTAAAGGAATTCAGGTTTTCAGCAGCTTTACAGTGGTCTGGAAGTTTATTCTAGATAATGGGAGCATAGAAACTTAAAGCTACTTCTCCATGTTTGGTTCTAATTCTAAGGATGATTAGTAGACTAGAGTTGGAATACCTGAGTGGTCTAGGTGGTTGGTATAGTGGCAACAGGTCTACAACTTACTTTGAAGGTAAGCCATTCAATGATTTATAAATTAGTAAAAGTATTTTGAAGTCTATTCTCTGAGCTACAGTGAGCCAGTGTAAGGACTTCAGAACTGGGGTGATGTGTTCTACTTTTGTGGTTCTAGTGAGGATGCGAGCAGAGGCGTTCTGGATGTTCCGGATGAATGTGTGCGTGAATGACTAAATGTGGTGTGAATGAAGAGCTTTGGGGACCTCAGGACTAGATAAAGCACTATATAAGTACAGGTCATTTATAAAAAGGGGTGCCTACCTTCCTCTGAAGATAGAACATTAAAAAAGAGATTTAAAGAGGAGCGGCAAAAACAAATGAGGTGGATTAGCAGTGCTTGCCAACAACTGACTGTCATCCAGTCCAAGTCACTGTGCATAGTTATCTCTACTGCCCAGAAATTGAGATGATCATGAGACTGTCATTCAGCAACAGTCTTCCGTCAGAAACCTCTTCAGATTTGTTCCAAGACTGACTGCTACCAGAGATCTTTTTTCTGCCCACAGGATGACCATCCACTTTGAACAATCACCTGGAATGATGACTACCTGACAAACACACCACAGTTTGTGAGACTGAAGAATTGTGTGTCAAACCAGGTGGTCAGCAGCACAGGAGCACCACAGGGACCGTACTCTCACCATTCCTTTTCACTCTGTACACCTCAGACTTCCAGTACAAATCAGAGACCTGTCATCTGCAGAAATACTCAGATGACTCTGCAATTGTCGGGTGTATCAGAGATGGACAAGAAGCTGAATACAGAGAGCTGGTGGACTGCTTTGTGGCATGGTGTGGGAAACAATCGTCTTACCTTGAATGTGAACAAAACAAAGGAGATGATTGTAGATTTCAGAAGAAAGAATTAAGTCAACAACTGCATTATAGGAGAAGAAGTGGAGGTGGTTGAGGAGTATAAATACCTTGGATTTCGCCTGGACAACAGAAGGGACTGGAGATTGAGCAGTGAAACTGTCTACAAGAAGGGACAGAACAGACTGTACTTCTTGAGGAAGCTTAGATCCTTCAAGGTTTGCAGCAAGATGCTGCAAATCTTCTACAAGTCTGTTGTGGAGAGTGTAATCTCTTCAGCCGTCATGTGTTGGGGTAGCAGCATCAGAGCCAGGGATTTAAAAAGGCTAAACAGCCTGATAAAGAAGGCTGGTTCTGTTCTTAGGACAACTGTGGAACATCTAGAGATGATGATACAAAGAAGGATCCTTCTTAAAATCAAGAAAATTGTTGACAATCCTAAGCATCCTCTTCAAGAGACTATCCTACAACAATAGTGTCTTTAGTCTGAGGCTTCTTCGGAGTTTAGCTGCAACACAGAAAGCTACAGGAGATCCTTCCTGCCATCATTATCTACAACTCCTTGAAGAAAAATCAATAATATACGACACTTACATTCCCTTTGGGATTAATACCTTATTTCTGAATCTGAATTGAATTTGAATTACCAGGTTTTCAGCTACAAGTCAGAAAATCAGTAGGATTTAATGAGACTATTGGTCATACTATGCAAGCTGATAAAAATAACATTTCAGCATTTTGTGGTTTGAAACAATAATTAGAGCATGTTCACAAAAAGAATTATGATCTGTGTGACTGACTCAATAAGAATCAGGGTGTAATAGTTATTTATAGCAGCAATCCCAATTTCTATGTATGCCAGCCATGTTGGATTTTGTGGTGAGGGTTGCTTCCAAGTGAGACATTTTAACTTTTCAATTATTTTGTGTTTTTTTCTCACTTCAAACTCAAAACAGGAACATTTTCAAGAATAAATGAAATAAAACCCAGACCCCAAATTCACGGTTTTCAAGGCTATATGCACTAAGTGAGAAAGAGGTATTGTTACATTTGATGACAATTACTGTTAGTTTGGTTCAGCATAACTGATTCTAATTAGATGTTACAGCATTTGTTGAACAATAATAGTTTTAAGAGAATTTGACTGTTAACAGTGCAGATAAACAATTTTAAATGTTTCTTTATTCTTTTGAATCATAGAAATCTAAATTAATTAAATCATTCTTTGCTTACAAAAATTTTGAATTTGGTTGTGAGTCCTTTTGAACCCAAACCTCTGAAAAGTTTAACCTAAAAGAACACCCACCCCCTACAGATGAAGATCCTGCTCCCCTCTACTTGTTACATCGTTAAGTCCTTCACTGCTTTCACTGTCTCTCTCACATTATTGCGCTCTTTCCTTTCTCCTTTCTTTTCCACTCCTCAATGTTTTGTCTGCTTATGCAGTAAAACCCCACATCCCCCAACACATTAAACCACCATAATAAGTAGTGGGTTCATGTGGGTGGAGGCTATGACAGAATCTCACTTTGTGGAAACACATGCTAAGAGCATTCTCTGCAAGCTGCCACTTGATGACAGACAGATCTGAGTGATAAAGCTTCACAGAATAAAACTGAATGGACCTGAAGCATGCTTCCTCCCATGCTGCCCCTGTATTAACACTTAAAGCTGAGAAGACCGCATGAGAATGGCAAACATGAGGACAGAGTAATAGAATGAAATTAAAGACAGAATGACCTCACAATGTTAGTTATGACTGTGTAGAAAATATTTCAAATTAATCAACTAAAGAAATGTAATGAAGCAACAGGTTAGTATACCAAGGGAAACAGCAGCTCACAGGTTCACATAGTCTTTTACAGTTTTTCTACTTAGGGTATCTTTCTTTAGTTTACATGTTCCTTATATTTCGGCATGAGATTACTTAATATTATCTGGCATCTTAACAGCCCAGAGACCTACATGGCTAGGAATAAAGTATGACTGTGTTGTGGTGTGCTCCATTTACTTCAGAACTCAGAACTTGGAGATGTGAACGATCCCGCACCATAAATAATTCATTCAGGGAACTCACAAGCAAATGTTTGAATATATATTTGAGCCAGTGTAAAATAAGTTTGAGTTTGGCATTCAGGCTCTGATCAAAACTTGAATTCAGTGAAGGAAAGGTTACTTTAACTTCCCATGTAATAAATCCTGCATCAGAGGGGGTTGTTTTGTGTTTTGCTACTGCATTCTAAGTGCAGAGATTTGTTGTGCCACAGATAGGTAGGTTTTGGCTATGAATAATTATGAAAAATTGCTTAGGGCAATTATTAATAAGATTAATAATTTTATGTAAAAATTACCAAGTTTAGGGGCACCACCTGAATTCCAGGAATAAAATAGCCAAATTGTTCAGTCTCAGATTACCTGCCTGATAAGGCTAGGGTAATTAAACAATATATGAAGGAATAAGTTATTGGCATTCCTGAACAGCAAGTTACTGCACATGTGGGTGAAATAACAACAACGGTTTTCCAAAATACAAGAGTTTATTACCAAAAGAATTCAACTTTCAGTTAACATACTTTAATCAACAAACTCACCAAACTATTGACACACAACTAAACCCCTAAAAAAATAATAACTATAGTAAAACAATTGGAAGAACCAATGTTTTATTAAACCATTTGCTGAATTAGAAATCAATAACCTTTAGATAATTGATTCTATTTTATGGATCGGTCACCGCAGTGATTGATCTAATTTAATATTTAGACTTTATGTTGACGTTAACTGCCGTACCAATTATGTCGATCTAATTTAGTATTTTGACTTACCAAGAACACGGTCTCAAAAATGACTTAAAGGATTAGTTTAGTGTTGAAACTATCTGTTTTAAAGTCGATCTTTATTTTGAATAGCATTAACGGCAGTCTTTATTGTTCATGAATAAAAAGCCGTCAAAGGCGGGCCCACGTGGTTCGCTATAGCATGTAGCTTACAGCTAACTCACGTGGTGCTTCTTAAAGTCTCTCTGAATCATTTATTAAACATCAAACCAAGGAAAACTGTCGGATTGAGTTACTCAGGTTGCAGGATATAAAACGACTTTCCATCGGAAACCTCGAAAATCACTGTTTAAACCTCCAGGCCGACTGGCCTGTTTGTACCCAAACAATAAATGAAATCTCACACAAAGTAAAAAATCACAGTGAAAATAAACAACCCTTAAATCTTGTTTAAACTAACCTAATCTCGCCTCTTGCCAGACAGACCTTATTGAATGGTTAAAGTTCTCCAGGTTGCTCCGTGGATGATGGGTGAAGCCAAAACAATGTTAGCCCGCAGGCTAGCCAAAGCTGCGGTCCGTTAGCAGTGGGACGGCGTGTCGTCCTCTCCGGCTTGCTAAACAGCGATCAGCTCTACCCTCAGTCACTGACACAGTACCTTTTTTGCAGGTTCAAGATAGCATTGTCCCAGGCTTTTTCACGGTGGGGTAATGCTCCAGTCTGGACGCGGTTCTGCAGCATTCAGTAGCTTGTTAGAGGTTCGCTCCACACGGCAGCATCTGTTCAGAAAGCAGGGCTCAGGGCAGAACAGTGGGGTTTATCTCAAAACAAACTGGGTTGCTGATTGATCAGCAGTATTGTCGTCCTTGGAGTGAGTTTCTCCCAGAAACTTGTGTCCTTCCCTCGCCCGCGAAAGGATTGGATCTCTCCTGGCGCTGTTTGGCTGAAAACCAGAACGGGAGAGGTCGTGAAGGCCTGCATCGGTGCCTTATATAACCTCTGGTCCTCTTCTTCTCCTGTCGGACCTAGAATGTGGGTTAGCGCCACCCAATGGCTGTGTGTCCGCAACACATTGGTATTATTATCTTTAAGAGACATATTCTGATGCATTTCCTTTGTTGCTATTGTCAATGTTCCTTAATGGGTATTAAAAAAAGGCATGCTGATATCTGTTGAAAGCTTCCAACCTATTTTCCATGGCATATATACCCATGGGGTACTTAATATTTTTCACAGAGCTTTTCTCTGATGGCTTTGTTTTTGTCTGCAAAATAAGTAAGCAGTTGTGTCTTTGTTCACTTGAAATAAATTTTTTGTCATTTTAGGAGCAGACCACATCAGTTTTATGTATGTCTCTATACCTAAAACTGTAGAGGTAAAAAAAGCTGTGCATTATATTTTATCATGATTGTATCTAAAACGCTGTTTATGCATCTTACAAGAAACGTTTAGAATTAGTTTATCTGTGTAACATTACACACTGGCTTTGACTCCCAGGGGAAAGAAAATGTAAGTATAAAAATCTAAACATGTTGAAAATGTTGTGTAACAAAGACTAAAGCCTAGTTTATACTCCTCGGTCAGCAAGTTTGCACCCACACGCACACATGTTGACGGAAATTTTCCCTTTATACTTCTCCACTTGTGTGTCAGTGTTGCGAAGCAATTCCCCACCAGCACAGCAGGGGGCGCAGACCTTTTCTGGTGGGTCTACCATTGTGGCCAACCATTGCAGTGACATCTCTGGTCGACGACAATTTATTTACTTCAACTTGTAAACACATTTCTAGTGGCCGACAGAGAGTGATTTTTGATTGAGCTGGAAAGCTTTTTTTACAAGTGCAGCTCATAGAATCCTCTAAAAACGCATGGAAACAAACAACTACATCGTCTGTTTTGTTGTTCTCTACACAGCCTGGTGTTCAGCATCACCAAAAGATCATATTAGATAAACTGGCCTTGAAATATAAAGCATCTAGTGGCCAAAAGCTGCATTGCAATGACTGGAGCACCGCTCTGGTTAAATGATCTGGGACTGATGTTGGGCTGACCAATCACAGATGTGCGCTCTCCGTTACATTCGATGGGTTGTTAAAAAATTGGGCTCTACTCCGTCTGTCCATATGTGCATGTTGGAGAGCCCTTGCATGGATGGCGCTGCTTGTCTCCACTCCTCCGCAGACAGAGAAGTATAAACTAGGCTTAAGGCAGCTGAGTTGAATAAAAGAGGAGTCGGGTAAACCTGTTTCCATTCAAACAGCAGGATACTGAATGCATAGATTTGTTAAAAGTAAAAAGATAGTAATTGTGAGCGCTCCTCTGTTGATGGTGATCAGTGGTGCTGCATTTAATAGCTCCTGTCATATAATGTGAGGGTATCAAATCATACAACTGTACAGCTACTTGTGGTGTATTCTCTCCCAGACTATCAGAGAACAGCAGCTGTTTGTAGATGACCAATTTATCATACAGTAGCACAAAGGAAACATGCATTGCCTTATTTTTCCTCTATCACTATGATGTCTGAATGACAGCCCTCCTTACTAAAGCCAGTGGTGTTATACAACCCATGTCTGAAGAGTTTCTGTTCTCTTCCTTAGCTGGCTGTGAATTCTTCTTACATACAAAGCCCTTAATAATCAAGCTCCATCATACATCAGAGATCTAATTGTTCCTTATGTTCCTAACAGAGCCCTTCGCTCTCAGACTGCAGGTTTACTTGTAATTCCTAGGATTTCTAAAAGTAGAATGGGAGGCAGATCTTTTAGTTATCAGGCTCCTCTCCTGTGGAACCAGCTCCCAGCTTTAGTCCGTGAGGCAGACACTCTGTTTACTTTTAAGGCCAGGCTTAAAACTTTCCTTTTTGATAAAGCTTATAGTTAGAGTGGCTAAGGTCATCCTGAGCTATCTCTGTAGTTATGCTGCTATAGGCTTAGACTGCTGGAGGACAGACTTACCAATTTTCTTCACTCTGCTACTTCCTTTTCTCCTACTACTCTCCAGTTGTATTACAGTACATTCTGTTATTTCGACTGTTAACTTTGTTTTCTCTCAGTGTTTTTCTCTCCATAGAAGATATACCTGGTCTGGTATCCTGCTTGGCTGCAATGCCCTGTTGGACGGGGGGCATCGACTGGGATGATCCCCCCAGTAACTGAACATCCACTGTGTCCTGTTATTAACTTTTTACTTTCTGTAACATAGAAAGTTCTCTTATATCAGATCTTCTGTTCCTTCTGTGTCTCTGCTCTGTCTTCTCAAACCCCCAGACGGTCGTGGCAGATGGCCGCTCCTACTGAGCCTGGTTCTGTTGGAGGTTTCTTCCTGTTAAAGGGGAGTTTTTCCTCTCCACCGTCGCTATATGCTTGTTCAGTATGAGGGATTGCTGAAGGATTGCTGTGGTTGGAAAGTCTGCATCAACGGGGCCCAACCTCACGCCAATGACTGACGCAATCTGCTGGGATTCCTTAAATAGGAAACTTTTTAACTGATTGGAATGTGTGTATAAATGTATTGAAATGACTTCTTGTTAAGTGCCTTGAGATGACTTGTGAATTGGCGCTATATAAATAAACTGAATTGAATTGAATTGAATTGAATTGAATTTTCATCAGTGCAGTTCATTAGGTGTTACCAGTCAAGTGTTTTTAACATTTGCCAATATCTTGTGCTCATACATGGCTCCTACACTCCCCCTAGAGGCATTCACACATAAAAAAGCACATTTTAGCCTACTGCTTATTGCAAGATATTGTTAATCACCTGTAGGTTTCATCATTTTAATTACTAAAAGGGAGCATGGGAGCATGGTGTCTAAATTCAAAAATTCTGTCGCGGTACAATATGCAAGGGTTTAATTTCAGTTTCTGATTCCTGTAAATGCAGAGCAGTTATTGGATCTGTATAGTTAGGCATTATGCATAATCAGCTTTACTTTAGGATGCAGATAGGGGACGGAGAGCTGGAAGTGAGCGTGGCCTCACCCCTTACAGTGTTTGATGTGCCGACAGCTGGAATGTTAAATGAGGCTGTCAGCATTGATAAAACCATTTACAGTCCACTTTGCATTACAGTTGCAAGAACCAAAGGGCTCATCAAACAAAGCCAGATCAATGTCAGAGGAATCTATGCTAATATAACCAAGGTGTGGACAAAGAACTGATCCACCCACACTATGTAGGTGAAGAGGTGCTGTGACTGAACTTTGCAGGGCAATCTTGGTGTTTTTATTCTGATTGGAGTTCATCTTAGATAAACAAAAAAAACGAATCTATTTAGCTGAATTCTTCAACAATCCAGTTGAATGGAGGTTTAGCAGATCTTCTCAGCAGCAGGCCAATCATTACTATGATGCCTGGCTTGTGAGATTAATGGTATCTCTACTTTTGTTTACACTCAAGTTTGCCTGAGCCTCAACAATAGAGGGAGTGTGCAGCTGAACAAAGAATGCAGAGGCTTTTTCAGACTGTAGACTTGCAGTCCATTTTAAAACTTCTTCAGTTCTTCTGCTGTTCTATACTCACACAAAACAGTTAGGTGTGAACAGACCTTTCATTTGTTTTATTCATCAGTGATAGGTGCAGTGTCTCAAGCTGTTTCTACTGCACTTAAAGCGATAAAGGTGAACAAGCCACTCCTTAAGCCTAGTTTATGCTTCTCCGTCAGTAACTTTGCACTCATACGCACATGCACAGGTATTGATGGAGATGTTTTCCTTTTATACTTCTCCATTGGTGTATCAGTGTTGCGAAGCACTTTCCCACCAGGACAGCAGGGGGTGCAGACCTTTTCTGGCAGGTCTGCCTACCATAGAAGTCTCTGGTCAACAGCAATTTATTTACTTCAGCTTGTATTGGACATCCACTCAAGGAGCAAATGCTGACAGAGAGCAAGTTTTGATTGAGCTGGAAAGTTTTTTTGATCAAATCAAACTTTATATATAGAGAGCTTTTCATACAAACATTGCAACTTAAAGTGATTTACAGATTTAAATGACTCATAAACCACATTTCCATGCTTCCCCCCACAGATTTAAAAGCATTATCACAATTATATCCCCTTCCCCCGAACCCAACCCCCATGTGCACACACTCAAGAGCAACAAAAAAAGTATATTGGGCCCAGTACAGATGAGCCATCAAAGGAGCCATCTGTATCGGCAACAGCACATCAACAGTAGCAGCAAAGGCACCGACACAGGGCACCCAGAGAAGGCAAGGCCGAGACCCCTACCTCCACCCAAACACTACCTGGAGAGTAGCCCTCTGCCTTGGGACTGGTGGTCCCGAGGCAGAGGGCTCCTATAGAGGAAACACTGGAAGGAAGATTAAAATAGGAGGTTAAAGTGGACCTGGCATGAAATTCCCCGCGATGTTTGGGCCCTATTTAGTCACACTCTAAGTACCTTAATACTGTATCAAAGGATCGTTTGCCGTCATTCAGCCTTGTTGTAGAATTGTAGCCCCTACTAGGTGACCCTTCTGTTAGCATTAGCACAGAACGAGCGAGTTTTGGTGGGCGGGGCCCAAACCACGCGCCTCTATTGTCCGTATCTGATGAAACATTGACAGACATGCATTTGCGCACCACAAATTGCCCAAATTCCAATATTATGTATGAAATGTAATTAGGTTTAGGCCTAATTATATTGTGTGTTGAACAATAATCTGTTTACAAATTACAGGCCTAATAAAATATTTGATCATCCATCCACACATCCATGCGTCCTCATTACGTCTCTAGCTTCACCACGACAGTAATGGCTCAGTTATTGGCCACTGTAAGGGCGTTTCAATTTGATCCGGTATCTGATCCAGATGGCGAGGCACCTGAGGAGGAACCAGAGACGCCACGGATTCAACAGGACGTGTCTGAATGGTTAGTTTTTAGTTCAGTTTGGTTATGTTTTTTTTATGCTACATTAACAAACTGGGGTATTAGCTGTGAAGGTAATTCTGAATGTTAGCTATGAAGGTAATTGTAAAGCGAAGAAACTCAAACAATGCCACAATGTGTATATAACAGCTGAAGGACATTATTGCGGAAATATACTTACTTGTATAGGGATATTTCCTGGTTCACGGAGAGTTGGTATTGATCCTGGTAAAAGTTTAAGACGATCTGTGAATCCACTGCTGTGTTGTCCCAAGTTAATAAAACATTCGTCAGAGAAAAGTTTGCCAAAAACGACCACGCAGTTCAGGAGTCGGTCGGGTACATTCCCTGCATAAATAAAGTCCATCCACAAGCTTGAAAGTGGCTTGAAAGTGGGGAGGACAAAAAGATTTGTGTTGTCTTTTATGCACCCTGGTACAGAGCAGAGTCGATGCGGTCTGGACTCCATGCTGTCGGTTTGTTTGCCTACATAGGCAGGCTGGGAAAACTAAAAAATATGAGAAAAAAACTCAAAAAATGCTTATTTCATGCCAGGGCCACTTTAAAATATAAAATAAACATTGGAGAAATATGAAAAAACTAAGTAGTGAAACACTGATAAAATATAAGCAAGTAAAAAATGCAGAGCAATTAAACAGACTATAATAAAAATCCATCCATCCATCATCTTCCGCTTATCCGGGGTCGGGTCGTGGGAGCAGCAGCTTAAGCAAAGAAACCCAGACTTTTCTCTCCCCAGTCACTTGGCTAGCTCCTCGGGAGGAATCCCAAGGCGCTCCCAGGCCAGCCGAGAAACATAGTTCTGGGTCTTCCTCTGGGCCTACTTCTGGTGGGACGTGCCCAGAACACCTCACCAGGAAGGCATCCAGGAGGCTTCCTAACCAGATGCCCGAGCCACCTCAACTGACTCCTTTCGATGTGGAGGAGCAGCGGCTCTACTTTGAGCCCCTCCTGGATGACTGAGCTTCTCACTGTATCTCTAAGGGAGAGCCCAGACAACCTGCAGAGGAAACTAATTTCAGCCGTGTTTTATTTTGTTTTTCAAACAGCGCTGAAAACCATCATTAGACTGTTGTCTGGGAAAGATCATGTTTATCCGCATCGTAGCACAAATAATAATGTTGGCTCCATTAATAATATGTTCGCCCCAAAAGAAGAATGCGTAACAAACAAAACAAACACATTTCCCTTGCAACCCTTGCCGTTCTTTGTGCAGAAACGTCAACTGTAACTTCACTACAGTTCTGCATAAAATAAAAATCAGCTATGCAACATTCCAGAGAAATAAAAAGGGAAATAATTTATTGCAATACAGGGTCACGTTTTTTTCCGTTGTTTTTTTTTTTTAAACACAAGCAGTTTACAATTCACATCCCTGACCACTTGTTGCAGACGCGCAGATATTTTCAACTTTACGCACAGAGTTCAGGTAGCTGAATGCATGGGGGTCGGTAAAATTGGACCAGCGCAGGACTCTGCAACAGTAAACTGTATACTTTTACTGCAACTATTTTGTATTTAAAGCATATGTGAGAGAAATTAGATATGCAAGCAGAAACTATAGGGGAAACATATTTATTTTTATGCAGCTATGAAGACGAACCGATCGCAAAAATTGTTGCATGACTGGAAAATGGGCTTAAAAGTATGACAAATCACACAGTGCATGCCCACCTTGCTCACTGGGGGAAGCGTGCACAGACCTGCGCCATCCTTAGATGCATGGTGTAAGATAACTAATAGTGGGCAGCTTGTTGTGCAGTTAGTTTCCAAACCACGCAATCCATAGTTACATACAATTTGAGACTGTATGATGTGCACCAAAGCGTAGCATAGCCAGTAACATTATAACAGACACATTTCATTAGCGAACATGACTTTAAGTGACTTACAGGTTTCTTTGAAAAATAGTTCCTCATGTCTAAATTCTTCATTTTTGCTGCCATCCTTACTCACTTTTCACTCATGTGTCACCCACGTCTCACCTGAGTCCCCTCACGGACTGGAAAGTTCTACTTGCAGTTTTGGCGCTGCTAACAAGCAAACATAGCTGCAGAGTCTCACCTGACAGCAGGGAAAGGCACAGCCAATCACATTGGCCATATATGTTACGGGAGGTAGGACTCCAGTAGAGAACGTAATTTAACTCTTTCTGCACCTCTAGAATGAGACATTGACAGATTGGTATTTTTCTTTCCCTTTTTTGCTTTCTATCGGGTTTGTTTTTCTTTTCTCGAGTAGATCAAATTATTGGTGGGGACAATTCAATGATCGCTGGATATTGGAGAACTTTAAAATCAATCCTAAGACACACGGGGAGCCAATGCAGTGATTTTCAGACAGGTGTAATCTGTTCCCGCCTCCTAGTCTTCGTCAGGACACGTGCTGCTGAATTTTGTAGTAGTTGTAAACCTGATGTACTCTTTTTTTGGGAAGACCAGAAAGCAGAGTATTACAGTAATCAATTCTACTGGTGATAAAAGCATCAGCGTCTCCGTGTTGGCCCGAGAGAGAATGGGGCGGACTCTGGCAATGTTCTTTAGATGATAAAAGCCTAGTTTAGTAATATTTTTAATGTGAGGGATAAAAGTCAGCTCAGAGTCAAAAATCACGCCGGGTTCTTCACTTGTAAAGAAGGAATAAAAGACACTGATTGTAGTTTTGGTAAAAGTTTCTCTCTCTGAGCCTCAGGACCGATGACTAAAACTTCAGTTTTGTCCTGGTTGAGCTGGAGAAAGTTTTCTGCCATCCAGGATTTTATGTTTAAAATGTAGTTAAAAAGTGCAACCATTGGCCATGTGTCATCCGGAGACATAGAGATGTACAACTGTGTATCATCAGCATAACTGTGAAAGTTAACTCCATGTCTTCTGATGACGCTGCCAAGAGGAAGCATAAAAAGGTTAAAAAGCACTCGGCCTAAAATTGAACCCTGGGGCACACCACATGTGTATGGGTATCTAAACTTACTATAAAAGTCCTGTCTATGAGATAGGGATGTAAGCCATTTGTAAAAAGCACCAGAGAGGCCAATCTGTTTTAAACTGGTTAAAAGAATAGTGTGGTCTACTGTATCAAAGGCAGTGCTTTGATCCAGTAGAACCAACACTGTCACGCTTTGTGTATCATAGTTTAATCTAAAATAATTTAAAACCTTCAAAAGGGCCGTCTCGGTGCTGTGGTTCACCCTGAAACCAGACTCTAAACAGTAACGAGCAGTAACGAGCTGTTTGAAGATTTTCAGTCAGGTTTTAGAGCTCATCATAGCACTGAAAGAGCACTGGTGAAGGTTACTAAGGATATTCTCATGGCCTCAGATAATGGACTGGTGTCTGTTCTGGTTTTGTTAGATCTCAGTGCTGCTTTTGACACAGTCGATCATAATATTCTCTTAGAAAGGCTTGAACATGTTGCAGGGATCAAAGGAACAGCACTGGGCTGGTTTAAATCATATTTGTCTGACAGATTCCAGTTTGTTCATCTAAATGATCAATCTTCTTCACTCTCAAGGGTTACTTGTGGAGTTCCACAGGGTTCTGTGCTTGGACCAATTCTGTTCACCATATATATGCTTCCAATTGGTAGAATCATTAGACAACATGGGATAAATTTCCACAGCTATGCCGATGATACACAACTATATTTATCCATAAATCCTGATTAACCCAGTCAGTTAGGTAGATTACAGGCATGTCTGGAAGACATAAAAACATGGATGAATCTAAACTTTTTGCTTTTAAATTCTGACAAGACAGAAGTTGCTGTCTTTGGACCAGAAGTTCTAAAAAAGAAACTGATTAATCAATCACTTCATCTGGATGGTGTCGGCTTCGTAACCTATATTGTCGGCAACTCACTTTTTACTCAGAGAGGTGGGGGCGCCGAACTCCAAAACCCCGGCGGGAACTGTTTCAAAATAAGACCCAGAACTGAGAGACAGAGAGTAAAATAACACACACACCACAGATATCTGTTTCACACTGGACGCACCTGCAGATGGGAGCCAGAAAAGATCTGACTCGCTTCTCTACAAGGGTGTACCATTTTTATTAAAGAAGAACAAAGAAAATATCACATGACTCCTCTCTCCTCCTCCTACATCTTAACAAGTCATACATTTTCTCCAGGTCTCCTGACCTGGTTTTATAGCCGTACCATGAACTAGAGTTATAACCGATCCTCCCTGCTTTTAGTTCATATCTTTGCCCAAGAGTTTATTTACTTAAAACCTTACCCCCATAAAATACTGGTAGACAGTCATGTTTTACTACCCTGAATAATATAAACAGGCCTATTTACCTCTAAACGCTTACTAAAGATATAGTTAAAACATATGTACTGCATAATAAAAATAGCCCCAAAAAAGTAGAATACAACAAATCCCTCTTTCAATCTATTTTCAAATAGATTGATCACTCCTCTGTACTTCTCCTTCAGGCTCCATGTGAGGGAGTAACAGATATTGACCTTGCATATTATCACCAACAGCTTTTTCAATACACTTTGTGAGCAATGAACGTATACAAGGAATACAACAACATCCACATAACACCATAGTTGACACAAATACTGCTAAAGAAACCATTATAGACATTGCCAGAGTCTTCCATTTACCAAACATATTATTTAACAAATCGTCCCACATTGAGGTATCTACACCTGATTGTTCTTTTAGCCTATTTGAAAGTATTCTGAGTCCTTCTACTGCTCTAGTTAATTTACCGTCTGCATTAGTATTATTAGGGATGAAAACACAACATTGATCACCAAAGAGGGAACAGACGCCGCCGTTCTGAGCCAGGATCATGTCGACCGCTATTCTATTTTGAAAGGCCATTAAGGAGGTGGCTTTAAGTTGCTCGTGAACAGCCTCAAACCCATCTCTAGTATTATTAGCTAATTTCTGTACATTATAGTGTATATAGTTTATTCTATCCACGTTCTTGTTCAGGGTACACCACCAACAAATACTTGATTCCCATCCTGCTGAGATCTGATTAACCAATTTATATTCGTCTGGAACACCTCTAGGAACTCCAATGGCATCAATATAAGTTGGATCATCTTCGTGGCTTAAGTCCCTCTTTCTAACATGATTATTCAAAGTGAGAAGAGTCTGGTCTCCTGTGGGATCATAAGTAAATATTGCTACTGGCATAATTAATGTAACAGGTGCACACAATCCTGTCCAATTACTAGGTAAAATGGAGCGGAGAATTTTTCCTCCACACCACCACCAGATGTCAGCACGAGCCTGAAAAGATTTAAGGAAAGTTTGGATTGAATTACAATATGTAATGTTGACTGAACCCACTAGTTTATTTCCAGGCTTACCAGTTTTGAAACAAGTAAAATTATTTGGAGCTACATTACTATCAAAGAAGGGTGGGGTAGCTCTGTTATCAGCTATAGGGAATAATTTTTCCCAGTTACTACAATCTTTTACTGGATTTTCACTAGATAGCAGGGAAACCAGACAAGTTGTGTTGAGCTCAAAAGGTGCAGGGACCACCTTGAGAACAGGTCGGGCTCCCATGCACACAACACAGTTCTGTCTCGCTTCTTGTCCTGCATGTTCTACCATAAGCAACCAATTATTAGTGGAGCCTCCCACTCCTGTCATCATTTCAAAGTAATCGTCCACAGATGGTTCTTCTTTAATTATACTACCTCTTGCTGCTGAGGCCTGATTTTGACTTACTGAGGTGGAAACATTAAGAGAGTCTTGACATATTGTAATAGGAAATTGAACATCTTTTCCCCCTTTATAAACCCAAATTATAAAGAGAGTACAACCTTCCCCCTTCTGGAGATATTTTAAGGGGAGGAGATCACTCTTAGTTAAATTAACCGTAAGAAGTAATTTATCTGCAGTCTTATCCAATTTAACCAAGGGACGCATGTGTTTTGCAAAAGCGGTAGTGGTATACCTTCTCCAGTCATATCCTAAAGGATCAGCAATTAAAGTGGACCAACTAGTATCTTTTTGATAATTTGTTATGTACCACAAGGGGTAGGTTTTATATTTACTTGCTTGTTGTCCCTTATAAACCAATGTATTTAAAGGAATAGTAATCACTGCAGATCGTCCTTTTGGTATACAAAATTGAGAAAATCCATGATGTGCCTCGGAAGTGCCGCACCGTGAAGAGGGAGATGGTTTAGCCATTAAGTTTCTTCTCTGTCTAATTGAGTGAACTCCAACCTGCGTTTGATTTGTAGAACTATTATAGGGCCATTCACCACAACAGTAAAAGATAATATTGACCAATAACACCATGCAAAAACCTGTGGCGTACAGCACCTTCTAATTTTCCCAAAGATGCATATTTCTGTCTGTGGTGTGATCCTATGTTTATTTTATCCAAAAAAGAAGGGTGTCTTTTTTTTTTTTATCTTTACCTTTAAGCAATATTTTTTTTATTATTATTGTTTTTGATGTTTTAACCTAATTCTCAATATTCTTTTAGTACAAAGCAAACTCTAGCAATTGTCACCAACCCCAAAAACATCCTACAAAAACCACATCATAATGAAAAAAAGAATAAGTAAAACAAAAATTAGTAGTCAGTCAACCTGATTATAGTTTAAACACCCCTTAAAATGTTTTAGCTTATTAATAAAAAGTTTTATAAAACCGTAAAAACTGAATATTAAGAAAAAAATCCTACAAATTAACTACTTAAAAATTCTTTGACACCCTCTTAGGCAGTGTCTAACAATCTGCACCTGTAAATAAAAATTGGTTAAACAACCTGTAAAATACAAGAAAAATGATTAATAAGTGTTCAGTCTTTATTATTTTCTTCTCTAGTCTTCGCTCTTGTTTATTTCTCTGGCAGCAGGCGGCTACCAGAGTGATGAAATGATTCAGTACAGTGGACTCTTTATTTTTCCCAATGTTACTGTCTTTTATGCAGATCGCCCTCACTGAAATGACAGTTAGTTCATTAACTGAACATTTCCCCCAATAAACACAAATGCACAGACAGGCCCCGCCTCCAATAGCTTCCCCCACCGATTGTGAGGTGGTCAAAACCTGCTGTGAAATGTGTTTGATTTCTTGCGATCTTTTCTCTTCTGTATAATCCCTCTTCAAGAAAAGCAAGTCCAAATTGCTTATCTCGCCCAATTTTTGCACATATAGATTACACTGGATGATTACAGCAACCCCAACCAATCTTCTGGGTGGGCCAGGCCCCGCCTCCTGGCTTCGGCGGTCGACACCGCCTAGTCAGAACCGACACCACCCACTGCAAAGAGATTCCCCCAGGTCAGCAGAGAGCTGCTGCAGCGTGAAGGACAGGAGGGGGGTCGGGGGCAGGAGCACACTGTGACCAGTGAAACCAAGTAGAACCCTTTCCCCGCAGCTGGACAGCATGGGTTGTACGAGCAGCAACCTGGAACGGGCCAGACCACCTGGGCTCCTGCCACTTTCTTTTATACACCCTCAGCCAAACGCGCCCAGCCTCGGAAGGAGACACTGCAGGTCCCTGCACGTCACGGGGAGCCGGAAGGAAGGAGGAGACCAGGCCCTTCAGCTGCTGATGATCACTGCGAGGGTCCGGGTCAGGGTGCGGTGAAACCTGTGGTTCTCTGCCAGCCCACGGACCAGGAAGTTGCAGAATGATGGCAGATACGTCAGCCATCTTCCATGGTTTGTAAATTACTGAACCATCCGATGCTCCCACTAAAGGAAGCATTAAATCAGGGCCCCCACATGCCCCCAGTGGTAACTTAGATCTGGTATTCTTAAATGGCCCCTCACTCCCCTCGTCCCCCAACGTCTGCACATTGTCAACCTGTACAACTGCTGCACATTCATCACGTTGACTGGGGCTGGCACTCCCTGGAAGGTCTGCAGCTTGCCCCCTTACCACAGATGCTAATCTTTCCTGATCCTGCAGCACCTCATCCATCTGTCGCTGAACTTTAGTTAACCTGTGTTCGTGCTGCTCCATCTCGTCCATCAATTTAGCATTATACGCCAAGAACAATTTATCAGTGTCCTGTTCTACTTTGTTGCTAACTAATTTTAGTAGCTGTCGCTTTTCCTCCCCAGTGTGTTCAATAATCCCTTTACCGGTGACTTCAAAACGCAATTTATAATCTTGTCCCTCATCTTTTACCTGTAGATCACCCTGTGGTTTATTAGTCAATGGTTTATGGGCTACAGACCTCTGTGTGAGGCCACTTCAGTGCAACACTGCACTGCTTGAAGGAAGGGGGGGAGTAAGAGAGGTGCCCACCGGGGATGGCGCACAAGGAGATGGTGAACTCTGTGCGTCACCCTGCGTGTTTTGAAGTACAATCTGGCCATTGTCTGTCTCCAACCCCCATGAAATATGTGTTTGACCAGAGGTCGTCAACATGGGGTACATGGGCTGGTACGGGGGAGGAGTATGGTCTGCCAAAAAACTATTTTCTGCAGTAACACACAAATGATCAATACCCTGTCCTGTTAAACCCCATGTTTTCCACATTTTCTCAGCTTTTAAGTGTCTCATTTTAGCACCAGTGATGCTCTTTGCTGTTTTAGCTTTATCTGCAAAACGTTTTCCTTCCTCAAAACACATCTGTGAGAGACTCCGCTTATCATCCCCTCGGGCACCATGACGAGCCCACATGGCCGTCATAACGCCCTGGAACTGGTTTTTATCTTTTTTACCGGGCTTATCAACTAAAACAGAATATAGTTTAGAAGTGTATACTAACAATTGGGCATCTAAAGTGCGCCACTCCTGTCCCTGTGGAGCAGGGAGTAATTTATATTCGGCTGCCATTGAAAATTCGTAACAAAATCCAAAATGGATTAAAATTTAACAAATTAGGTTATTTGTATTAACTCTGTAAATTATTTATTTTAATTGATAAACTATCAATTCGTAGGCCCAAATTTATCCCAATATTAATGCAGTTAACAGTAAAGGCAGGCACAGTTTTTATTTATTTAATTTTCATTTATTTCTTTTTATAGTGAAGGGGTTTATGTATTATTTAGTCATGCAACATTAACCTTAATAATGTTTTAGGCAAAGCCGAAACGAAGGAAAGCTAAAAAGGTTTATAAAGCACTGTTTATCTTAT
Source organism: Valencia hispanica (assembly GCA_963556495.2). NCBI lineage: Eukaryota > Metazoa > Chordata > Actinopteri > Cyprinodontiformes > Valenciidae > Valencia > Valencia hispanica. Next base: position 1,809,698 of record OY747701.1, on the reverse strand, counting down.
CATTAATTTATTTATATACGGAAATTATTGCCGTTTCGTCTAAAAATCAAAGAATTCCTAATGGAGTCCGGCCGGCGCCAAAACCCGGGACGCACACTTCGGCGAATCACACGAAGAAATAGAATTCTCCCAATATAAAGCAATTTTTATTTATCATTAAAACATATACCGAAAGAAATATATTTAAAACTCGCTTTGCAACACAAAATCGTCAACAGTTTGCTCAAAAAACTCCACCGGACTGACTGATCAAGTCAGGCCCAACAAAACTTCCGGGTCACACCGCGGAATGAATAAGCCGGCGCACAGATGGCTAATTCTTCACTACGATGCTAAACTTAACAGACCGTACTCATAAGTAAACCAACCAAAGACAAGAACAAAATGCCTCCAACAAAACCACACTTCGCCACCAATACTCGAATGACTGTTTAACCGAGCCAAATAAATACAGTTCGGAAGCTAAGCTACCAGAGATTAGCTGTAACCATGAGCAACCTAGCTCAACCGGAAGCCAAACGTGACCGCTCCGTTACAATAAAAAAGTTATTTTATATATATTCTAAAGAGTTTACTACCAGTTATCCATAATAACAGTCCTATATATATGTGTTAGACAATGCTTTAGACGTGTTTACGTAGTTGCACAAGGTTGAACGCCTTTATCCCAGGCGAGACTCATCCACACTGTGTGTTAGCCGTAAGCTAGCTATGGTGGTACTTTAGCCGACTGAAAATGATATTCCCTTATTCCTCTACAATGTCAAGCTTCTACGCTTATTGTCTATACAAAAAGCGCGGGCATTGTCTAGGCGTTTAAGATTCGCAGAGGAATTATGGTTTTAGATTCAGTCGGTTAGTTCCCCTAAATGAGAAGTTTATATGAGGCCGGTGTGCAAAGAGCTACATGGTAGCTCCCTTCCGTAACCTCCACTTCCTCCAATCACACACACTCACACTAGAAAAAAAATAAAAGTACAGCAATTTTACAATACCTCAACCGCTAACCTCAACCGGAGCCACCTAAAGCCGGACCATTAAACACAATCCAATTCACGTGGCTCAATCGTGCGTTTGGAAGATACGCCGGCCTCTCCAAGGGAATCTGTCTCGACAACAGAGAGCACACAGGCTCTGCTGCTGTCTACTTTTTCCGTTTGCCAGCCTTGGAGAACTCCGACAGCGTCCTACCGGAGGCGAGCGGCCACCTCTCAAGCTCTGGTCCGCGCTTCGGTCGGCCCTCAACCGAAAGAACAACACGTCAACATTAAATGGAGAACGTTTAAATCGATCAATACCTATTAATTTGGTGTTAGCGCTTTTCCAGATTGATACAAAACCACCCGGGTGTTGATTAGCAAGGATCAATCCAGTCGCTCTCCGATTCTCTGTTGAACTCAAAGAAAAAACACAAAATTACTATAATGCCACAAACACATGTATCAATCAGTTATGCCACACTCATTACTCACACTCAATCTCTCTCAGCCCTGAGAAAACTCAAAACCAAATTATTGCCCGCATTCTCCACCATTTTGTCGGCTTCGTAACCTATATTGTTGGCAACTCACTTTTTACTCAGAGAGGTGGGGGCGCCGAACTCCAAAACCCCGGCGGGAACTGTTTCAAAATAAGACCCAGAACTGAGAGACAGAGAGTAAAATAACACACACACCACAGATATCTGTTTCACACTGGACGCACCTGCAGATGGGAGCCAGAAAAGATCTGACTCGCTTCTCTACAAGGGTGTACCATTTTTATTAAAGAAGAACAAAGAAAATATCACATGACTCCTCTCTCCTCCTCCTACATCTTAACAAGTCATACATTTTCTCCAGGTCTCCTGACCTGGTTTTATAGCCGTACCATGAACTAGAGTTATAACCGATCCTCCCTGCTTTTAGTTCATATCTTTGCCCAAGAGTTTATTTACTTAAAAACTTACCCCCATAAAATACTGGTAGACAGTCATGTTTTACTACCCTGAATAATATAAACAGGCCTATTTACCTCTAAACGCTTACTAAAGATATAGTTAAAACATATGTACTGCATAATAAAAATAGCCCCAAAAAAGTAGAATACAACAATGGCATTAAATTTGCCCCCAGTAATAACGTAAAGAACCTCTGCATTATTTTTGACCAAGACTTGACATTTAAATCCCATATTAAACAGGTTTCTATGATTTCCTTCTTTCACCTCCGGAATATTGCTGAAATTCAAAACATCCTGTCCAGGAGTGATGCTGAGAAACTAGTCCATGCATTTGTTACCTCAAGCCTGGATTACTGTAATTCTTTACTATCAGGTAGTCCACAAAATGCCATTAAAAGCCTTCAGTTGATCCAAAATGCGGCAGCAAGAGATCTGATAAATATTAAAAAGAGAGATCACATTTCTCCTGCTTTAGTTTCCCTTCATTGGCTCCCTGTTGAATCCAGAATAGAATTTAAGATCCTTCTTCTTACATACAAAGCCCTTAATAATCAAGTTCCATCATACATCAGAGATCTAATTGTTTCATATGTTCCCAACAGAGCCCTTCGCTCTCAGACTGCAGGTTTACTTGTAGTTCCTAGGATTTCTAAAAGTAGAATGGGAGGCAGATCTTTTAGTTATCAGGCTCCTCTCCTGTGGAACCAGCTCCCAGCTTTAGTCCGTGAGGCAGACACTCTGTTTGCTTTTAAGGCAAGGCTTAAAACTTTCCTTTTTGATAAAGATTATAGTTAGAGTGGCTTAGGTCATCCTGAGCTAGCTCTGTAGTTATGCTGCTATAGGCTTAGACTGCTGGAGGACAAACAGACTTACCAATTTTCTTCACTCTGCTACTTCCTTTTCTACTACTACTCTCCAGTTGTATTACAGTACATTCTGTTATTTCGACTGTTAACGTTGTTTTCTCTCCATAGAAGATATACCTGGTCTGATATCCTGTTTGGCTGGAATGCCCTGTTGGACGGGGGTCATCGACTGGGATGGTGCTCCCAGTAACTGAACATCCACTGTGTCCTGTTATCAACTTTTTACTTTCTGTTACATAGAAAGTTCTCTTATATCAGATCTTCTGTTCCTTCTGTCTCTGCGCTGTCTTCTCAAACCCCCAGACGGTCGTGGCAGATGGCTGCTCCTACTGAGCCTGGTTCTGTTGGAGGTTTCTTCCTGTTAAAGGGGAGTTTTTCCTCTCCACCATCGCTACATGCTTGCTCAGTATGAGGGATTGCTTAAGGATTGCTGTGGTTGGAAAGTCTGCATCAACGGGGCCCAACCTCACGCCAATGACTGACGCTATCTGCTATGATTCCTCAAATAGGAAACTTTTTAACTGATTGGAATGTTTGTATAAATGTATTGAAATGACTTCTTGTTAAGTGCCTTGAGATGACATCTGTTGTGAATTGGCGCTATATAAATAAACTGATTTGAATTGAATTGAATTGACTCTTGGACATTATGAAAGCTTTTCTACAATTTTGCTTAAAAACGGTAAGTCAGATACTGGTCAAAAGTTCTTAAAATCATTAAAATTTAAGTTGCTCTTTTTTAACAGATGTCTCACCACCGACCCTTTAAAGGCAGCAGGAAAAACCTCGTCTGAAGGGAGCAATTCATCATGGATAAAATCTTATCTCTAAAAGATCTATAAAATGGGTTAAAAATTAAGTAGGAATCGGGTCCAAACCATTTGGTGTGCCTCACTGAGGAGAAAACATTGTGAAAAATCTCAGCTTCTACCAGAACAAAACTGTCCAGCGTTTCCTCTGGTAAAGACACACGCTCAAATTTGTGTAAAACCATATTACTCTAAGAAGATAAATAATTACATCTGATGGTGTCTATCTTTCTCTGAAGTGGTCTGCAAACACCTTACAGGGAGAGTCGGAGGGGGTTTTCTGAAATGCATTAGTAGCATTGTTAAAGATGTTGTCAATGGTGGAAAACAGAATTTTGGGATTGTTTTTGGAAACTGAAATGATTTTGGGAAAGTATGCATTTCTTGAATTTCTTACTGCCTTATTGTATGAATTTAGAAGTTCTGTGTATAGACACGTTGATTGTTATTGTTTTCATCCGGGTAATTTCACGCATGCGCACAACACTGAAGGGCAAAAAGACGTTCTAACAACACTACACAGAGCCGTGACGCCGCGGTTCAACAAAATGAACCTGGCGAATACAAGTATTACCATTTCAGATAATCTAAATCGTCTTTGTGCAGATAATTGGAAGAGGTACATCGCGAAGCTAACTATATTTGTCTATCAATTCCATATATTGACATAAGTAGCAGGCTGCGTCTTGCACTGCAAGTAATTCTTGAGAACTCGACTAGGGGGCAGAGGACACAACCCGGACCGGATAGAGTGCCAGATTTGTAGGGCAGAAGAAAAATCAAACATGGCGACCATAGAGGACATCTTTAACTGATTAATTTTCATATTACAACAGAAAAAAGATTGCAGCAGAGTCGTAGAAGGTATGTAAGACCATATTTATCGCTAATGTTGATTGTTTTCCTACTGCGTTTCCCAGCTTTGACCCTTTGCATCTTCGGGCGGTCATATAGCGCTCTACACTCCATCCTACTGGTTAATCACATATTGCAGCGTACGAACATGTCTCGTTAATTTCAGACGCACAAACGACACATCAAACAAACACAAGTTATGCGAGGCAGCCATGATAAATGTGTAGGCGTGATTAAAAGCAAGTATATTTAAGCCCTTAGTTTTTCATGCTGACTATGCTAGCAGTAGAAGTAGCTTTGCAAATGCTGGCAGGTTATTTAAAATAATTTAAAACTTGGAATTACGTACGTTATAAATATATGTACTATTAACGTCAACATACCTCCAATGAAGTGAACTGAGCAGATCCTGTCATGAGTTTTTGGCTGCCAGGATCTGGATGGATCATCCACTGTAACCCGCTTCATGGCTGTTAACCCCTGCTGTCGGCGTATTTTGTCAGCTGGAAACCTATGAAACTTAAATCACTATTTTGTTTTTCTCCTGTTTGTACAGCCTACAGCACTGCAAGTGTTAACCATGCTGATATATATTGATTTCCCCACTATTTAGCACAGAATATTGAGATCTGATCGCTAATAACTATAGTCAATGGCCGTGATCAGTCTTTTTGCCCTCTTGGCAGAAGCTGAGGGACATCACGTTTCAACGTTTCGATTTCTGATGGTTTATTGTTATTTTATTTTTCTTGCATTTTTCTATGTTAATCTTAAATTTCTCTTTTTTTTAGGTCTTCATTTCTCCACGGCGATGCAAGTTTTGAGTGTGAACTTATAACATTTAGTGGAGCAAGCAGGTCGAGGGCGAATTGAAGCCTACTGTTAAAATCATTAATGATAAAATCACAGGGGCAGTTGAAGCAATAGGACGTGTCTTTTCAAAACCTTCAAGAAAACCAGCAGCCACTTCAGGGGCTAGATTATGTTTCCTGACAGTTCTCACAGAGGTCTCGCTCTGGATAGCACTGGTGATGTTAAAAAACACACAGTAGATGTCAGAGACAGTCAAGTCAACAATAGAGAACACACTGGTGGACGGGCCATAGGTGATGACCAAGTCCAGGGTGTGTCCTCTGTTGTGAGTCAGCTGTGTGAAGTTACTAAAAGTGCAGCTCATAGAATACATGTATTCTATTAGCATGTAAACAAACAAACACAGCGGACTGGCACAGCAGCGAGAGGAGGTTTGGGTCTGCACACCTCTCACAGCCTATCTTGATTACGTACACACTCTTTAGGTAGTGTCGAGAGGAGATTTTTAAGTGAAAGTCTGCTCCTCACGCTGCTATGCTACCAGTCCCTGACCAGCCTGCTGTCTGCTAACTCCTCTCTCCCAGTTCGTTTATCCTGTGGCAGAGTATAAAAAAGAACTACACATTCACACAATATACATGTTTGGCATGCATGGGGAGAGGCATGCCGAGATTTGGGAGAATATACTGGCATGCTCTCTCCACAAACACATAACAAGATTGTCTTTGGGAGTCTTAAACAACTATTACATAGATATTTTTTCACCCGCAGTAAAGAAACTTCCGCCAGACCCTTGAAATATAATTTATGTATTTTTCCGTCTTTAAATGGGTACCCGCGACATTGCAGGACTCTGAGCCCTGAATGTGTTTGCAGCGGACTATGAGTCTTTTAAAACCTCAACATATCCAATGCTAAGAATGCTGCAGCATCTTCGCAGAAAGAAAATATGAATGTATAAGAAAGTGGAATGGAGTGATTTAAATAATAGTCCGTTCAGACACCAATAATGTGGAAATTGTGCTGGGATGTTAGAGCTGGTAAGAAATTCTGCAACAGGTTTTTAAAAGGGGTGGGGACAAAACTGTCAATCATAAATATTGCTGGGGAAATGTCCCCAGTTCCTCGGCTAAAATGACGCCTATGAACAGAGGTCTGATAGCCGCGGTCCCAGCAGTACATTTGATCAATTATGTGCCAGGACCACGCAAATAAGTGTTGAGACCTCGTGGTTTTTCATGGTTATAGCACGGATTTATGTGAGATCAGGTTGATACAAGAGTATTTGTGATTAAATGTAACCAGTTTTAAGATCAACTCATCTCAACTCAGTATGTGACGCAATGTCAACTTCCCTCCGGTTCGTTAATAGCATCCTTAGCAACCACCATAACAACAACAAAAAACGTATCATTCCTAAAATTTTGTTGAGACCTGAAAGAATGTATGTCGAAACAAAACAAATATGAATCGAATACATAAACCGAATTATTACTGTGAAAATAAAGTGTACATCTGATCATACTCTTTTTACAGACATTTTCACACACACACACACACACACACACACACACACACACACACACACACACACACACACACACACACACACACACACAGACACGTACACACCCCACTACTGTAAGTAAATCTCATATTCTCTCTGTACAAAGACGACAATATTTTGTTCTTGGTAACATCAACACCATCTGATTATCGACCCCCGGTTTAGACTACTGAGAGCAAAACATTAAAATCACTGCTCCTCCCCGTGGACAAAAGAGGCATTGCAGCTGGTTTTCATTCAGGCTACTTAGGGGTGGGGCCTCACTGACAACATCATCACAGGGGATTACATTACTACCACGGACCTGTCGGCTACCAGTGAAGGATCAGCCAAGAACCAACCAAGGGCCCATCATGGAAACAGGGAAACTTTTAAACCGCTACTACTGTAGTAGAGCCCTTGCGTCGACAGATGATAGCACTGCGTGTCTCCGCACCTCCGCAGACGGAGAAGTAAAAACTAGGCTTTAGCCAAGCATTTCTGCTGACACTGCAGCTTAATATTTGGAACAGAAGGGAAGTTTTGATAAACCAAAGAGATTGATTTTGAAAATAATTTATTTTGAGCAATTATTTTTCCACTATTCATCAAAATTCTCACAATTCCTTAAATTCCTTTTCATTGCTTTACCCATTGCTAGGAAAACAGGATGTGACACATAAAACTACATGAGTTCTTTCAATGAGTGTAGAAGCCTTTAAATTATGTGTACCTCAGTATTAACTGCCTTAACAACTAAAAACATGTATCTGGAGCATCCCATGGCATAGCAGTAGTGCGGGCGCCCTATATGCGGAGGTTATAGTCTTCAACCTTCTCCCAGGGTTTAACTCCCCTTCTTGGGACCTTTGCCGGATGTCTTCTCCCCTCCTCTCTCTGCCCCTTTCCTGTCAAGCTACTTTCAGTAAAGGCCACTGGTGCCAAATACATTTTTCAAAAAGACATGTATCTTAAAACGGTCAAGTACAAACATGGACAACAAATCAATGAAAAGCTCCAAATGCCCAATGAAAAACTTAAGTAGACGTTCAATGAAATTGGAGAGCATGATACTATTAATTAATCCAAAAATTGAGATCAAGATCAAGCACAGAACCGTAAATGTATCAATAGTGGGCTTTGTGCCATTATTAACTGCAGAGGCTTTTAAAAGCATTTCCTTAATAAGTCAGCAGTTTTATCTTTCTGGGTTTCCTCTGTTTGCACAAGGTCAGGTGACAAACTGCCAGATATTTGTGAATGAACAAGTGATGAATGCATCAGCATAAATAGATGTTAGTGTGTGTGTGTGTGGGGTGTGTGTGTGTGTGTGTGTGTGTGTGTGTGTGTGGTTGCGTGCACTTGTGTGTAGGGCTGTCCATTCATACATTCCTTGTTCCAACTGTAACCTGAGCCTTGTTGGGGGAGGGATGGGAAGTAGAAGAGCGGAGTAAGAGAAAGCTAGGCTGGAGTCCCCTTCTGTGTATAAAATCTGACATTCCAGATATATGACTCAACGTTCCTTTCTGCCAAGTCAACTTGAATCAAAGTAGCATGCAGGCTGATGGGCAGAAGGAGCAACCGTGAGGTGAATAGGCCTGTTCAACTATGAGACATATAAATGTAATAGTTAACCAATAATCATGTCTACAATTAGCACTTCATTAATTTTTTTACAGTGTCTTTATTAATCTTAGCTGTTTGAACTTCCTAGGCACAGAGCCCAGGATTTCCCTTTGATTACTTGAATCAAAACATACTGTTGTCAAATAGTTTTATTTATTTGAACATCGCCTCTTTCTACATGAGAGAACCGTTATAACTAAAGTGCAATAAATAATGATAATAGGTGAACACATCAGACTGGAAGTAAAATTAAAAAGTTAGAGAAATAAGCTCAATTTTCATGAGACATGAATCATGATCGAAAGAGTGAGACCCCAGCTACAAGAGACTGAAATGGCCGCTGTAGGGTGATAAGGCTAAATCTTGTGAACAAGGCAAGAACTCCACCATCCAGGGAGGATGAAATGGAGCCAGTTGAAGTCAATAAAACATAAAGCTTTTATAGACTTTGTACACAATAAACCTTCCTGTAGGCACAACAAAATTACAATGGTAACATTCAAAGTGCTGTTTGGTCCTAATATCAGTTAAAAAGTAAAATAATTTTGAAATAGTTAGGAAAGTAAGACATACACAATTTCATTGAAAAACATTAAAGTACAGCCCAATTGAAAAGAGGAAAGCTACTGCATCCATGCCTCCTAGGCTCCTCTCTTTCAAGGTTTTTCTAGCCAATTCCCCCTGAGAGGATGCCCCAGGCCAGACCCACAACCCGCTGGAGGGATTATATATCCCTAGTAGCCTAGGAACATCTTGGAATCTAGAATGAGTTAAAGAGTTTTTCTGGGGATATGGATGTTTGGGTTTCCCTCCTAGAACAGTTACCCCCAGGACCCAATCTGGAATAAGTAAAAGATGACAACTGGAGAGAAAAACTTATTTTATGATATGTGATGCCCAATATATTTTTATTATTATATTTCTCCTTTTTGTTCAGTTACTCAAGCCCATTCTACGTAGTTAACTTCAGTTGTTGTTGCTCTGACTTGTGTCATGACTGTGTTTTTAAATTGTTGAAAATAAATGATCAAGTTTAAAAACCAAATAAAACTTTTTCCTCTTATATTCCTGAGAATCCTGATTGAACTCTTGAGAAAAAGAGAAAGTTAAGGAAGAATGTTTGCTTCTCCTCCAGTGGTGTGCTCTAGAGACAGCTGAGATGGCAGGACAACATAATGCTGGTTGAAAGAGCATGCCCCCAGTCTGTGGTTCCCCTCCCCTATGTCTGGTTGCAGTCCTCCTCCATCCTGTGACCTGTAGGCATTTAACCTCTGACCTTCAGGGCCAATATTAACTCTTGTGTGATTGTTCCAGGGCAGCCGACTTCCCCTGGCCCAGGCCCTGAGAACATTCCTGCACTCCGTCGCTAGGAGAGCCTCACTGTCACACCGCTGACCTCCTCTATGCTTAGGGTTACCCTTGATCTTCTATACATACTCACACACAGGAACTAACATGTACAAAAGGACTCACACACATCACCATAGTTCAGTCAGCACCCTGCCCCCCACACAGAGGTCCTTATGGGGGCTGCTGGTCTGTCTCGAAGCTGAGGGCCACCCAGTCCGCCTACGAGCTGACACTTCGATTTCACTCTGCTACCACACAACACCTGGAGTCATCTTTAACTGCTGCTGTCAGTGATAGAGAGGATGATTGACATGTTTACTCTCCTTGAATGTGTTCGAGGTTTCACATAATGTGTGAAACTTGGTTGTTCTGCTCTTAATTTCAGTGTAACAAGGGCTCTGATGACATCAAACTTGAAAGTCCTAAACAGATACCTGGATTAGCCTTTTAGATGGAAAACATGTCAATGGATGTGCTCCTGGGAACATGTCCTACCAAGGAAGCAAACAGCGACAACACAAAATAACTCGGGAGCAGTATTTTCACAAACAAAATAGGACTCTGCAAAGATAGAGCAATCCGTTAAAAAATTAATGTATCATAATTTGAGGTTGTCGAGGAACCAATTCAATTCAGTTTTATTTATATAGCGCCGATTCACAACAGATGTCATCTCAAGGCACTTAACAAGAAGTCATTTCAATACATTTATACAAACATTCCAATCAGTTAAAAAGTTTCCTATTTAACCCACCTCTCTGCAGCTTCCATACTGTTACCCACACAATACACTGTTGAAACAGTGTCTTGCCCATTACCATAATCAAATGGTTTAAAGGTTAACTTAAACAACAGCAAATCATGAAATTCTCAAATATAAATATGACTTTGACTGAACAGAAAAATAAAACAATTAAATGTGGTTTATTGAACATAAGATCTCTCTCTTCAAAGACTGTTAGTTAATGACTTGATTTGTTATAATTAAATTGATTTGTTTTGTCTCACAGAAATCTGGCTGCAGCAGGAGTATCATGTCAGTATGAATGAGCCAACTTCTTCCAGTTGTTTTACACATCCCTAGAGTTTAAACTTACTGTAAATTGTTAGATCAAAATACCTGATTTAGTATTACATACTTGTAAGTTCATTATAGTGCAGGATTTCTAGATTCGTATTGACAATGAGAGTGATAGTCTAACCGATATCTGGTCATCACTCTTTGGACCTTCTACTGCAGTGATGTGCCGGTCACAAACGAAACGGTTCTTAGAGCTGGCTCTTTGAAGTGACAGATCGGAGCCAGATTCTTTTTAGTACAGCTGCCAAACTTACATAGAATCAAAGCCCTGCTGAGCCAACTATTCCCCCAGTTCTCAGTAGCGATGACTTCAAGGGATTCTTCATAAATAAAAATTAATATGTTACAAATAAAATAATTGGCATCCTCCCAAACATGATTACTTCTTCCTCGAGGCAGCAATAGCGTTAAGTGTAGAACCTCATTTGTGTTTTGACCGTTTCCATTCAGTCGAGGTTTATCACAAATATTAATTTCATCTAAACCTTTAACTTGCATGTTATCAATCAATCAAACTTTATAACGTGTTTTTCTTACAAAGATTGCAACTCAAAGTGCTTTACAGATGAAAAATGACCCCACATAAACCACATTCCCATCCCAGCCCCCCACAGATTTAAAAGCATGATCACATTTATACCCCCCTCCCCTCAACCCAATCCACATGCGCTAACACACTCAAGAGCAACATTAATAAGGACATCTGGCCGAGTACAGATGGGCCAGGTAGGGTAAGGAAACATCATCAAAGCAGCCATCTGCACTGGCAGCAGCACATCAACGGCAGCAGCCATGGCACTGACACAGGGCGCCCAGAGGAGGCAAAGCACCAATCTCCACCAAGCGCTACTTGGAGAGCACCCAGCCAGCCACACCTGACCACCGCTCCCGAGGCAGAGGGCTCCCGCAGAGGGAACACTGGAAGGAAAATTAAAATAGCAAGTTCAAATCTAAAAATAAAGAGTGGATAAATATTATAAGACTAAGTAGTAAAACTGTGATGAAATATAAGCAAGTAAAACATGGAGAGCTGTTAAACAGACTATAATAAATAATAATCAGTTAAAACCTAAGCTAAAAAGGTGAGTCTTGAGCCTTCTCTCAAACACATGAACGTTCTCTTCAGCCCTGAGGACCTCCGGCAGCCTGTTCCAGAGGTGAAGGCCATAGTACTGGAAAGACGCCCCACCATGAGTGTGTGTCCTGATTTTAGGGATGACAAGGAGATGACTGCCAGAGGAGCGCAGAGACCGCAAAGGTTCATATGGTAAAAGCAGTTTTGAAAGATAAGAAGGTCCAAGACCATTAGGACACTTAAAAACCATTAAAAGATGTTGGACCCAATCCAAAGTGTTTCATTTGATTACTGCCACCAGTTAAAATATGATGAATGTATCCTTAGAAAATGGATACGTACCACAGGATTTTAGGATCCCAGCAATTAAACCTTTATGTAAGGAACCTTCTCTGGATCAGGGTAACTAAATAAATTATAGACCTATATCCAATCTTCCTTTATTATTTAAAATCCTTGTAAAAATAGTTGCTAATCAAGTGTGTGAGTATCTAAACAATAATAACCTGTTTGAAGAGTTTCAGTCAGATTTTAGAGCTCATCATAGCACTGACACAGCGCTGGTGAAGGTTACTAATGATATTCTCATGGCCTCAGATAATGGACTTGAGCCTGTTCTGTTCTTGTTAGATCTTAGTGCTGCTTTTGGCACAGTCGATCATAATATTCTCTTGAACATGTTGCAGGCTTGAACATGTGACAGGGATGAAAGGAACAGCACTAGACTGGTTTAAATAATATTTGTCTGACAGATTCCAGTTTGTTCATGTAAATAAAAATCTGCTTCACATTCAAGGGTTACTTGTGGAGTACCACAGGATTCTGTGGTTGGACCAATTCTTTTTACTATATATATTTCTTAGTTACAGAAGAACTGCAGTCATGGGCCTCCACCTGTTGGCTGAGCTGTGGGATCAAGAGAAGGTCTCATCCTCTTTACCACTTCCTGCTTGAGGCCTCCAGCAGAACTGATTGGGCCTCAAGATAGTAACTCGTGGCCTCAACATACTATCTTGTGGCCTCAAGATAGTAAAGTGTCGGACAAATGGACCCTTATTCTCTGTTTTAATATTCAGAGTACATTATAGTTGGCTGCAGTTCTGCTTCTGTTTATTTACTAGTACTGTAAGTCTTGTGGACTGCATATTCATAGTCCTTTATGATTCTTCTTCATATTTTATATCTTATTTATAATTTTTACATGTATAGCCTATAGTTGTTTATTTACTTCTATTATTATTTATATTCCTTTAAATGTCTTGATGTGCACATCAACTGTGACACAAGAATTGTCCCCCGGGTTATCAATAGCATCAATAAAGATCAATAAAGTATTTCTGATTCTGATATTTAGTTAGCCTATAGGGGAGTGTGCAGACTGGTTCATTAATTATTGAAGTGTTTCACATTTTGGTAGTTTTGAATGTAAGAAAAGCATGTGTCCGTGTAGCCTACGAAAAAACGTCAGCAGAGGGCATTCTAGACCGCGGTCAAGCGAGCCGATACTTCGAAATACGCCGTCAAGCCAGCCGCCCCTAGGGCTCTTATAAACATTAGCGTCACGCATACATGGTGCATTACGGTAATAGAATGTACACAATGTATAAGAGAGGAATTAAAAGGATCAACCATAAGAAATTATTTTTTATTACCTACATAATACTTTTCCAAACTATGACTCAGGTACATATTTTATAATTTTACAGCAAGTTTTTGAGAAATACCAAGTCAAAGTACTGTATAATGCCTTTCCAGAATAGACGTATTTATCAATTTCAAGAATGTATTTCTCTGCAATGGACTGGCGACCTGTCCAGAGTGTACTCCGCCTCTCGTCCCATGACAGCTGGAGATAGGCACCAGCCACCCGCAACCCTGCATAGGAATGGCAGGTGCAGAAAATGGATGGATGAAGAATTTATTTCTCCAAAATACTAAGAGGTGACAACAAACTCTCTTGAGATTATGGTAAAGGGTGTCCTACAGTATTACCAGAATAAATATTTCAGAACTTTACTGTAAATTTTAGAGAAATGCCACCCTCCAAGATGAAAGCAATACCAGTTGAAGGGAGAAATACCAGCAGCAAACAATGCAAACTATTTCGTTTTGGAGCTAAAATACTATATATACATACATGAAGCACTTCCAGTGCGCAGTGGTGATTTGTGTACCTGAATAACTTGATGAACTGGCTACAGACTGACGCATGTTAGCAGTGATTGGTCGGGGGGCATCGACTGAGATGAGGCTCCCAGTAACTGAACATCCACTGTGTCCTGTTATCAACTTTTTACTTTCTATAACATAGAAAGTTCTCTTATATCAGATCTTCTGTTCCTTCTGTGTTTCTGCTCTGTCTTCTCAAACCCCCAGACGGTCGTGGCAGATGGCCGCTCCTACTGAGCCTGGTTCTGTTGGAGGTTTCTTCTTGTTAAAGGGGAGTTTTTCCTCTTCACCGTCGCTACATGCTTGCTCAGTATGAGGGATTGCTGAAGGATTGCTGTGGTTGGAAAGTCTGCCCAACCTCACTCAAATGACTGACGCAATCTGCTGGGATTCCTTAAATAGGAAACTCTTTAACTGATTGGAATGTTTGTATAAATGTATTGAAATGACTGATGTTAAGCGCCTTGAGATGACATCTGTTGTGAATTGGCGCTATATAAATAAAACTGAATTGAATTGAATTGGTCAAAGCTATTAACGTGACTGACCTGATTACCATAAATTGAAGAGTAATCGTCATACTTTTAAAATATTATTTTAAAAAATATAGAGTAAAATAATTATGGATTTTATGTAAAACTTTAGAAACATGTATATGAAGAGCTTAAAAGCATATTTATATAATGGTGCAGTGGTAATACATAATATACTACATAAACATAATGTCATCATAAATCTTAATAGCACCACCACCACAGATAGCAACAACTTAAATTATACCACTACAACTACAACTATTACTACTACTAATAATAATAATAATAACACCAGAAATGCTGCGATGGACTGGTGATCTGTCCAGGGTGTACCCATCCTCTCGCCCTGTTACTGCTGGAGAAAGGCACCAGCCCCCTGTGACCCTGCAGAGGTGGATGGATGGATATCAAAAGTGACTATAACAAAAAGAACCAGAAGGAATAGAGGAATACATTTTTTTAAATATTCCACATGAAAATGAAGAGAAACAGAAATTTCATTTTCAAACAATAATATTTTTAGTTTGAGAAATGTAACAAATAAAATGTTATTAATTCACCCAGAAACTCAGCAATTTTGAGAGATAAATTCGTGAATGTAACAAAAACAGCCAACCTGGAAAGGCATTGTACTGTACAGTAAAGTTCTGAAATATTTATTCTGGTAATACTATAGGACACCCTTTACCATAATCTGAAGAGAGTTTGTTGTCAGCTCTTAGTATTTTGGAGAAATAAATCTTGAATATGATAAATACGTCTATTCTGGAAAGGCATTATACAGTACTTTGACCTTGTATTTGTCAAAAACTTTCTGTGAAATTAAAAAAGATGTAACTGGGATATAGTATGGAAAAGTGTTATGTAGGTAATAAAAAAGTATTTCTTATGGTTAATCCTTTTAATTCCTCTCTCTTACATTGTTTTCGCCTGAAAGGGCGCCCCAGAGATCTTTATTGATGCTATTGATAACCCGGGGGACAATTCTTGTGTCACAGTTGATGTGCACATCAAGACATTTAAAGGAATATAAATAATAATAGAAGTTAGTAAAAAAACAAGTATAGGCAATACATGTAAAAAGTATAAATATAGGCTATAAAATATGAAGAAGATATATAAAGGACTGAATATGCAGCCTACAAGATTTACAGTACTAGTAAATAAATAGAAGCAGAACTGCAGCAAACTATGATGCACTCTGAATATTAAAACAGAGAATAGGGCACAGAATGTGAAGTATTGCACTACACGGTCCAGTTTAATAACAAAGGCTCCATGTGTCAGACACTTTACTATCTTGAGGCCACGAGATAGTTATATATATATATTTTTTTTTTTTTGACAAAGTGGGACTAGGGGGGCTCTGTACTAACTTAATTAAACAAAAGTTGTAATTGTAGGGGAGACCAGGACTGGTTGTCTCACTTTTTGCTCTAGTGTATATTGCTCATCATCCAAACATATTTCAAGAGACATTTGTAGATTCAATGAAAGCCAACGATATTGATTTGAATTGAACTCACCTTTCTTTTTCACCATTTATTTTGATAAAAACTTGAACAAAAACAATAAGTTTAATTAATATAAACACAGAATAGATTTACCCAACTTTGGTCCTAATGATCATAATGCATGCCAATATATTGGGTCTTTAAAATGTCCGCAGGTGATTTTCTGAACTATTTTGTCTTATGTCAAAGGTCAAAAAGCCAAGAGTTACATTTGACAACCAACCCCTGGAGCAGAGAGACAACCAGCCCCATGTGACCTCTTTACAAAAATAATTGGCTAGCTAACACATGGTTTTAGCTAAATAAAAAAATGTTAGCTCAAATCAAAGCTCTCAACTTTGACTTTTTGAGTTATTAATGTATTTTTTAAAGCTAATAACTTACAAACTTTAAATACAAAAATAACAGCAACATGAAAAAAAACTAACTCATAAAAATACACAACTGTATCCTCACCTCAGTGTTGTGTTGAAATGAAAAGATGAATAGTGCAAAATGAGCAGATTAATAAGGCAAATGTTTGACTTCAAAATCAAACCACAATGCCCTCTAGTATGGATGTAATAAGCAATGTGACAAACATCCCATGGGACAACCAGCCAGCCAGCCTTTACTTTCATTCTTGTTTTTACTCTCTGTGACTATCTCATCATAATTTAATGTTCTGTGTGTGTTTACAGTTTTCTTGTTTAGTGTTAAAGAGAATAAACCTACACATCTGCAGGGCACCATATGTGTACTTCTCACTTGTGGTATGATATGATATATTAACACTCTAGTCAAATTTAAAACGAGTCTGGTACCTGTTTGTTCAAAAGTAGGGTTAGTCTCAGTTTTAGGTGGATGGTGGTGTGACCTATTTTATTTCATCTACTACTATACTGGTAAATGTATTGAAATGACTTCTTTGTATTGAAATGACTTCTTGTTAAGTGCCTTGAGATGACATCTGTTGTGAATTGGCGCTATATAAATAAACTGAATTGAAATTGAAATTGAATTAAATATTCAGGCTACACATTTGTAGCCCTTTTCTGACTGATAGATACAAGCAACATTCTTATTAATCTATTCATAAAAGTCTTTATATTGGAACATAATGTGTTGCTCTTTGAGAGTTTTTAGCTGACTTCCTGTTTTTAAATAAGTTGTATGTCAATGTTTTTTTTATTTTAAAGCTCAAGCAGTGATCATTCTTGATTGACACTGAAGAAATCAAAAAGGTTTACAAAACACTGTACAGTTTTTTCCTTTTTTGTACAATAATGAAACAGACTTTTTTGCATACCTTATCAGAATGTTTTAATGATGTAATCAACACTAAGTGGTAAGTGCCTGCTATCATAGAAGTTATATGATAGCAGGCAGGGTTGTTAAATGTCCCAGTGTTTCTGCGTTTGGTAAGAGTCAGTAATGTTTTCTAGAAATACTAAGGTTATATGAATATTCTTGAATTTTAATGAATTTCATCATTGGTTTCACAAAAGGGTTCCAGAACTTTAGCTATTGCCTCCTTGTAACCGCTAACAAAAGCATGCTAACTAATTAGCTTTTCATTGGTCATTAGTCAGACAGCCCTGTCAGACTATAGATGTAAGAGATATTAATGATTTGTGAAATGTGATCAGTCATTGTGTTTCAGGGAATAAAAGAGGGCAAAGGTTCATGCAATCTGTAGAAATTTCAATTTGAAAGTGAAAGCAAGACTTCAAAGTGTCTCCAACAGAGGCTGGAAAACTCTCTCCTCAGATTGTGTTTTTGGACCACAATTACTTTGAACTGCTGAGTTTTCCATTAAGAAGGCCTGTACGTGTGGAGCTTACTAAATAATTGGTGACCTTATTTCAAAGTGCTTCAACTACATTTTATATTTTATTTATATTAATATATTATATTATTAACAGGTCTGAGTTTTCTTCCTGTGTTTCAATCCTTTTTTGTGGGGGGGCGTATTGTTACTTGCACATGCCTACTCTTTTCACCGTTTTATTTTTTACCTTATATAAATAGTATGTTGTTTTTAAAGGTGCAAAGACACAAGCACATTTTGTAAATTTTTCCAAATGATCTTACTCAGCTGCAGAGTTCTTTGGAGTATGCCATTTTTAATAACTGCACAGTATTATTATGTTGTACATTTGCCCTTACTGGACCGTCTTTTATCCTTAGTTCTGTTTTTATATTTATATTTTTGTGTAGATGCACATGCTTCGACTTTACTTCACTTTGCTGGTGGTACACCTGAATTTTTCCCACAAAGGGACAATACAGGTTATTTCTATTTACATTCTACATAGTCACGCATTTCTGTAAATATGTTTTAGAAAAGCAATACATTTTCCCTATGCATTGCAAAACCCTAATCCTTTTGACATCTTTAGTCAGGCCCAACATTATTCATCCCTCTTTAGGTTTAAAGTTATCGTTTAATTTCACTAAAATGTTTTTTCTGACTGAAAATAATACTAACATTTGTAGCAACTTCAAAGTCTAGATGTGAGGCAAAAAGAGGAATCTTTAAAAAATACACATGGAACAAACTGGTCAGCTAGGGAGTTAGGCCACGTCCACACGAAGCCGGTACGTTCTCTATCTGATAATTTTTTTTCCTCGTTCTAAAAAAAATTCCGTAAACACGGCGTCATCTCAAGAAATATCTGCGTCCACACGAAACCACTGAAACCGACTGAAAACGGTGTAGTATATATGCCAGACCAGTATGGGGCGCAGTAATTCTGCCACACCGATACACCATACACGGAGAAGAAAACTTTGAGAATGCGCATAACCTTGCGCGCTGTATACGAACCAAGAAGAATAAATTTATAACAAAGCATTGGATTTTGTTGTAATAAAGCTAGTAGGCTTAGTAGCTTCTGCAGCACGAACAAAATCATGTAGTCCGCCATTATTGTTGTTGCAGTTACGTGTGACGCAGCCGAAACGTGATGTGATGACATCATCGTTTCAGAAAATATACGGATTCGCTGTACATACCAAACCGCAAGGGCGTCATTTTCAGATTTATCCACTTTGGGACCCGGTTTCAAAAAATAGCGGTTTCAGTCTCCGAAAATGGCGGATCCGTGTGGACGAAACACTAATACGATAAAAAATTTATACGTATACAGCGAAACGCGTCTCCTTGTGGACGGGCCCTTACACTGCTATAATTACACAAAAGGATTTTCCACTGACTATGGTGAAGTGTACAAATTTTTTTTCACATATCATTTATATGAAAATGAAACAACAGACAGATAAATAATCCTGTCTTTCAAAATTGATACTCTTTTTACATAGTTTTATTTTCTTTTTTAGAGATTCATGCCTCATATTTATCAGAAACAAACTTCTTGATGGAGAAAAAACAAATGTCAAAAAGTGATGTGTTCTCATCTGGGTTCTGCAGCATATCATTTAGCTATGTCTTGCAAAAGTTTCAGTTAATAGAGGTGTTTGCTTCCACTTTTTTTCTGTGTTTGCTCTGTTGCTTCCACTCACCTGCCGGGTTTTTCCCTAAACACTGTGCAGATGTTGAATGCTCATGGGGGAAGGAACTACCTTAAAGCAACAACAGTCTGTTCATTACCTGACCCACACTGCTCACCCACAGAGGAAGTTTGCTGAGGGTGATGGCAGCATACTTGTCCCAACTTCAGTAAGAGCCTGTTAAGAGATTATCTGTTGTGATACACTTGGCGACAATAAAGAAAAGAACATTTAAATGCCATTGTTTTACCGCATGTCAAAAGATTTACACACACACAAACTCAATAGTGAGCAATTGAATGCATTTACTGTAGAACAAAAGTGTTGCTTTGGTATTAATTAGCTACACATTGGTGTGACTTTTAGGCATTCCTCCTTAAGTCTAATCGAAGTTTAAAAAAGAATCAGAACCCTTTGTCCACTAAATATGTCTCTCTTTAAAAAACTACAGACCAACTCTGCTTCTCATTTATCTGCCATTGATATACAATATGCTTTATTTGGTGCTTTGATGTCTCCATCAGTTTGTCAACCTCGGTATACAGGGCTGAAAAAAACACAGCTATACAAGGCCCCTGATCCACCTCAGGATCATTAACCACAAAAAACGGTGAAGAGTAATGCATGAAACAAGTTCAATTTCAATTCAATTCAGTTTATTTATATACTGCCGATTCACAACAGATGTCATCTCAAGGCACTTAACAAGAAGTCATTTCAATACATTTATACAAACATTCCAATCAGTTCAAAAGTTTCCTATTTAAGGAATCCCAGCAGATTGCGTCAGTCATTGGCGTGAGGTTGGGCCCCGTTGATGCAGACTTTCCAACCACAGCAATCCTTCAGCAATCCCTCATACTGAGCAAGCATGTAGCGACGGTGGAGAGGAAAAACTCCCCTTTAACAGGAAGAAACTTCCAACAGAACCAGGCTCAGTAGGAGCGGGCATCTGCCACGACCGTCTGGGGGTTTGAGAAGACAGAGCAGAGACACAGAAGGAGCAGAAGATCTGATGTAAGAGAACTTTCTATGTTACAGAAAGTAAAAAGTTGATTACAGGACACAGTGGATGTTCAGTTACTGGGAGCCTCATCCCAGTCGATGCCCCCCGTCCAACAGGGCATTGCAGCCAAGCAGGATACCAGACCAGGTAGATCTTCTATGGAGAAAAAAACACTGAGAGAAAACAGACAGTTGAAATAACAGAATGTACTGTAATACAACTGGAGAGTAGTAGTAGAAAAGGAAGAAGCAGAGTGAAGAAAGTTGGTAAGTCTGTCCTACAGCAGTCTAAGCCTATAGCAGCATAACTGCAGAGATAGCTCAGGATGACCTAAGCCACTCTAACTATAATCTTTATCAAAAAGGAAAGTTTTAAGCCTGGCCTTAAAAGTTAACAGAGTGTCTGCCTCACGGACTAAAGCTGGGAGGTGGTTCTACAGGAGAGGAGCCTGATAACTAAAAGATCTGCCTCCCATCCTAGGAACTACAAGTAAACCTGCAGTCTGAGAGCGAAGTGCTCTGTTGGGAACATATGAAACAATTAGATCCCTGATGTATGATGGAGCTTGATTATTAAGGGCTTTCACTAGCTTGGACCATGCTTTAGAGATCTGAATTAAAAAGTTTATTGAAGGAATGGAATGAGGGATGAAAGGTCTGGGGAGATGTGCTGATGGAGGCTAGGAAGAGGTCTCAGTGTGGGGGTGCAGTCTTCAGGAATTCGTCTTTCCTGAGCCTGCTCAGGACCCCCCCCCCCCCCCCCCCCGCCCCAGACAGAACCTGAAAGAGAGAGATGTTAGGAGGCTAGGACTGAGGGGATGTAGGGATGTGAGGATGTAGGGATGAGGTCATGAGGGAGGGGATGTAGGGAGGGGGAGAGATGGATATAGAGGGGATGGAGGGATGAGAGAAGGGATGTAGGGAGGGGATGAAGGGATGAGGGAAGGGATGTATGTAGGGAATGAAGGGATGAGGGAAGGGGATGTGGGGATGAAGGGATGAGGGAAGGGGATGTGAGGATGAAGGGATGAGGGAAGGGGATGTGAGGATAAAGGGATGAGGGAAGGGGATGTGAGGATGAAGGGATGAGGGAAGGGATGTAGGGAGGGGATGGATGGATATAGGGAGGGGATGGAGGGATGCGAGTATGAAGGGATGAGTGAGGAAATGAAGGGATGTAGGGAGGGGATGAAGGGATGTGAGGATAAAGGGATGAGGGAAGGGATGGAGGGATGTGGGGATAAAGGGATGAGGGAATGGATGGAGGGAGGGGATGGAGGGATGAGGGAAGGAATGGGAGGATGAAGGGAGGGGATGGGAGGATGGGGATGAAGGGTGAGGATGTGAAGATTTCAATTGTATTTATATAGCGCCGATTCACTACAGGTTAAAGTATTAGCTAGTTTTCTATTTAAGGAATCCCAGCAGATTGCATCGGGTCATTGACTGGCAGTTGCGCCCCGTTGATGCAGACTCCAACCACAGCAATCCCACAGTAATTCCTCACACTGAGCAAGCTTGTAGCGACAGTGGAGAGGAAAAACTCCCCTTTAACAGGAAGAAACCTCCAACAGAACTAGGCTCAGTATGAGCGCCCATCTGCCACGACCGTCTGGGGGTTCGAGAAGACACAGCAGAAACGCAGAAAGAACTGATGCAAGGTAACTTTCTATATTAAAGAAAGTAAAAAGGATGAGGCCAATTAGAGGGTCGGTAAGGGATGGAGTGCGAAAACGATTGAGACAAACACGGAGCGCTAGGCGGGCTAAGTTTATACAGACTGCATAGGAATTAGATATGCGATCCGGGTGTAAGACGCCAGATGAATCAAGTTTGGGTAGATTGCTGAGTGGGAATTGGATATTGGGGCGTGGTCCTGCTCCTGAACTTAAGCTAAAACATTAACTTCTTTTGTATGTAAGAAGGAGGATCTTAAATTATATTCTGGATTTAACAGGGAGCCAATGAAGGGAAGCTAAAACAGGAGAAATGTGATCTCTCTTTTTAATATTCATCAGAACTCTTGCTGCTGCATTTTGGATCAACTGAAGGCTTTTAATGGCATTTTGTGGATTACCTGATAGTAAAGAATTATAGTAGTCCAGTCTTGAGGTAACAAATGCATGGACTAGTTTCTCAGCATCACTCCTGGACAGGATGTTTCTAATTTTAGCAATATTCCAGAGGTGAAAGAAAGAAATCCTAGAAACCTGTTTAAAGTGTAACTGAACCCCATGAAAAATCATAAGCCCACCCCCAGACAACATTTGAAAAATTCTACAAAGTGGGCGGTGCCAGGAAGCATGGAGGGGTATGGCCAAGTGTGGAGGATTAGCAGAGGGGGGAACGTGGGGGTGTGTTCAGGAGGACAGTGACAGCTAGCTTAATCTGACACTGAAACATGGACAGTGACCAAAGCAACGTTGGCAGTTTTGCAACTGATCGATCTGATCAACATTCAACTGTTTTGAACATTAGCTTATGTTAGCATTACCACTCAGAGACTGGACTCCTCATGTCTCCCTCTGCCTCGGTGTCGCTGGTAGGCGCCCTGAGCCAGCGGATCTCCTTCGTCGTCGTCACTGGAGGTAGAGGAGTAGAGGGAGGCTTTATGGAGCTCAGCGGCCGCGAGCCGTATCAATTCGAGCCGCTGGCTCGGAGCGCTGAGTCACCGCTGCCCAAGGCCGGCGCTGCTGCTGAGGGAGAGGGAGACAGGATGGGTCCAGTCTCTGAGTGGTAATGCTAACATAGGCTAACGCTCAAAACAGTATGTCAGCTATGCTAACTAAGTGCTAATGTGATAATAATGGTAACCTGAAAAACGCAATCCAACTCCAAACTCGCCACGGGGCCGGTATGTCTGATAGTTTTATACCCAAACCCACGGGGCGTGTCTGTGAGACCATGGCTGCTGTGTCACAGTCAATGACTGTGACGTAAAGATGTACCACTCTCCACCAATCACAAAATTCAAATGCAGTAGCCACAGTTCAACCCTAAGAGGGCAGCACTAAGAAGTTTTTAGACCAAAAAGTGTAGAATTAAACAACTTTACACGGAAATGTAAAAGAATCCCCAGAAACTGAAAGATTGCATTGGTAAAGGAAACTGCAACCTCCTGAAACAGGAGCGCCAGAGCATTTTTGACACAGAAAACGACTCACAAGGCATTCATTCAAACTACAGACCACAGCAAGTTTATTGAAAAGACGACTGAATGAGACCTTTAAGTATAATTTTTGTTTTGGCAGATAACCTTGCAGTACTTTTTTAAAAGAAATATACAGTAGGGGTGGGACGGTACAAAATCACGATTCGGTACGTATTCAGTACACTTTAATCAAGAAAAGTAAATACAAATGTGCATGTGTGAGAGTGGCTTGAATACACAGGAGTCTCTGGTGCGCATGCGTCAGCGTCCTTCTACAGAGAGACTTGCCAAACTTTGGCTCCCTAACAAACACGGTTTTAACTGGTTTTAAATCATTTTGATGACTGGTTTAAACCGATTTTAACACCACTGACTTTTAGCAACTTGTTTTTATCGGGAGCGTTTTTTATCCGAGCACGGACTACTTTTTATTTCGTCATGCCTTCACTCACCTGCACCCCCGGATGTGATGGTTGTTTTAAATTAACACAAAAAGTTCTAGAGCTGGAGCAGAGGATCTCCACGCTCCATCAAATCCAGGACCACGAGCGCGACGTGGACATCATCTTCGGCCGGACTTTCGTCGCCGCCAACAGCGCTCAGCCAAAAGCCCCCATCAGCTCAACACCGGTGCTTCAGGGTGCCTGGTCCATGGTCGGGCCCGGCCGCGGTGGGGGGGCCCGGAGCAGCCGCCACCGCTCTCCTTCACCCGGCCTACCATTGTCAAACCGCTTCGGTGCCCTGGAGCACAACTTTCCTCCTCTGACTGTCCCTCCGGCCGCCCTGAAACACCGCAGCTCCGCAGGACTGCCGCCCATCCCCTCCCAGCAGCCGGAGCAGCAGCCGGGCTCCCGCAGCCCTCCACGTCGCGCTAAACCTAGGACTCCCCGAGGAGTGCTCCACTACACCCCGAACCCACGGAACGAGCCCTCGGCACCGACTACACATCGCTGCAGTCCTGGGGAAGCTAATCCGCCCAACATCCAGCAGGTCCTGGACGGTGAAAGATCCTCTGCCCAGTATCAACTTGTTGACCAGCCGCCCACCACGCTCATCATTGGAGACTCTATTATCAGGAATGTAAGGATGAGAGGAGCGGTCACACTGTGTTTACCTGGAGCCACCGTGAAGGATATTGCTGAACAGATCCTGGACCATATCCAACATCACCCATCTGTGAGTAGAGTTATTATTCACGCTGGAACCAACGATATTCGTAAAAAGCAATCTGAGCTCCTGAAGCTGGATTTTATTAATTTGTTTAATCTTTTAAAATACACACATGTGTCTGTTTTTATTTCTGGCCCCACCCCCACTGTTGGCAGAGGTATTGGTCGTTTTAGCAGACTTTTATCTCTTAACACCTGGCTTTCCTCTGCCACCGTGGTGCACAATATTGGTTTTATGGACAATTTTAACATTTTCTGGGGCAGGAGTCAATTGTTTGGTCCAGATGGACTACATCTTAATAGACAGGGTGCCCGCATGCTGTCAATGAGCCTGGCATGCCCTCGCCCCCCCCTGTCTACCACACCAGCGCCAGCTGCACCTGCCGTCCATGCCCCTTCTGCCACATCCTGATGTGTAGCTGGTCCCTGCTCCTATGAACTCAGTTCTGATTTTACCAGTAATTCACATATCGGACTTGGACCTTGCCCTAAATCATCTATACCCGTTATTATCAGCAGAGAGCGGACAAATAATAAAAAACGTAGCAAATGCAACTCTAATAATCTCAAACAGTTACCAAAAGTCCTACCCCCAGTAAATCATACAGTCACTCCATCTCCAACCCCTATTAATATGGCACTTTTAAATGTCCGCTCTCTGCTGAATAAAACTTTTATAATAAATGACCTAATTTTAGATCATAATATACATTGTTTATTTTTAACAGAAACATGGCTGAGTACAGATGCCCCTGTTGTTCTTACAGAGGCCTCCCCACCAAATTTTAACTTCGCTTATTACACGAGGAGTTGCAAAAGGGAGGCGGAACTGCTTTTATTAGTTCATCAACGCTTTCTGCCAAACCTGTTTTATTTGATAATTTTAGTTCTTTTGAATATAATGCAACTGTTTTTAGCACTCCTCAGATTTTATGTGTCACAGTTTACAGGCCTCCTAAAAAGAGTGCACTTTTTATTCAAGAATTTTCAGAGTTTTTATCAATTTTGTACAACTCCTTTGAAAGGATCATTTTAGCTGGTGATTTTAATCTACACATGGATAACCTTTTAGACCCTTTATCAACAGAATTTTTAAATATTTTGAATTATATGGATTTTAGTCAGCATGTCATGCAGCCAACTCACAACAGAGGACACACGCTGGACTTGGTCATCACGCATGGCCTGTCCACCCGTGTGTCCTCTGTTGTTGACTTGGCTGTCTCTGACCATTACTGCGTGTTTTTTAACATTACCAGTTTTATCCAGCAGGAGACCTCTGTGAGAACTGTCAGGAAGCGCCATCTAACCCCTGAAGTGGCTGCAGGTTTTCTAGAAGTTTTCCAAAAGTTTCCTCCTACTCTCTTACCTGCCCCCTGTGATTTTATCGCCAGTGATTTTAACAGAAGACTTCAGTCCGCTCTTGACCTGCTTGCTCCACTTAGAGTGAAATGCTCACATTCAAAACTTGCAGCACCATGGAGAAATAACAATCTTAAAAAACTAAAGAGGGACTGTGTTAGGTAAAATAATAATGTTGTATTATTTTTTTCTTAGGGTGTCTTTCTAATGTACTTTTTAAATGTCATTTTGGTTTCAGTCACATGCTCATTTGCATGACATCCTGTTCTTTTAATATGTTAATGAAGTGTGACTAAATAAAGAGAGACTGCAGAGGGGGTGCTCTTCGAGACCAGAGACTATGACACTGGGAGGCTGAGAACAGAAAGACACGGTTGGCTCATTCCTTATAGTATTTTCCTGGTCTCCCTCTGCAGAACTGATTATCCACATCTACCTCTGCAGAGCTTATTGACTCCATATTCTCTCCGACCTTTGTGTGTGATTCTTTGTAGGTCAACCGCTTTTTAACCTAACATCTTGGTGCCGTGAATCGACGTACGGAGCACTCCCGCTGGTGGTCTCCGTCGAAGGGCTGTTCTTGACGTCCAGATCGCTGAATTGCTGCACTGGCCGGCTGCATAACTTCCACGAGGACCCCCTGTGCGTGCTCCCGTGCGATCGATTCGGTTTGAATCACTTGCTTAGGGGAGAGATTGTGAGTACGTCTTTTTTGTGCACCTTCACATAAAAAAAAAAAAAAACAATTCTAAGATAGTCAGGGTATATTCTGCTGTTTGGGCCTAAAGGACGCTTTAGCCTCTCTGATAAAATATCAGGTGTTGATCCTTAAGTGATTAATGCGTTAATTACTACAGCAAAAGGGTGTAACGGTACAGGTTTGCGAACCTGTCCACCTCGAAAAAAGGGTGTAACGGACCAGGTTTGCGAACCGGTCCACCTTGCTGGGAAACGGTTGTAACGTGTTAGGTTTGCGAGCCAATCCACCTCGCTGGGAAATAAAGCACGCCAGTGTATGGGAGTAAAAACACAAACAGCAGAATCAAAACGATATACCGCACCCCAGGTGGGTAGAGTAAGATAGGCACAGGACATAATCTTTATGTATGCCAGTCCAACCTGAAACCTAACGGTGTTAACGTACGGTTTGACGTGCACTACAAGAGACGTTCTGTGCGGAATTATAGGTTACACAACACATCCTTAGATTAAGAAAGCCATAAAACAGCTCAATCTAGTTGCACAAAAGAGACACTTAGAGTAAAAACTATACGATCCAGTTTCAGCAGAATTTGATTACAATTACAAATCTCAAATAAATGACCAAAAAATTATTTTAATTAATTAAAGAATAAATGACTAACTTTAACTCGACAGACTAATTTAATAGTTCTTGCTTTTTCATTCACCTTAATCTTAATATTAATAATTGCCGTTATCCTCCTAGAACTATTTGGTATTCTAACACTAGACTTTACCAGACCAATTAATATAACCCATTAAGGGTTATATAAAAACAATGCAAAGATGGGAAACGATGTTTCCACCGACAAATTAGAGGGAGATTCAAAGTATATGCATAAAAAGGACCCCGAAAATCTTCACATTTCTGACAAAATGGCGCAAAAAGTATAAAGTAGACGGGAAACTTAAAGGAAATCAATGGAAAGAACTGGTATGTGTTCTCGAAGCAAAAACACTTATCGCTAAAGGTAAAAAGAAAAAACTTAAACAGACACAGTTAAAAATAGCACGTGTGTGGGCTGATGAAACAGAGAAAACGAAGCAAAATATAAAAAACAGGAAAAAAAACAAAGGCTCTAAAGATGAGGCTTTTCTTATGAAAAAGCTCGGTGACGAACTCACACTGTGTCCTCCTCCTTATGCACCTCTACCTACAGCCCAGACAGACCCCCCTGGGGCTGTTGGAGGAGTACCTTATGCACCTCCACCAACACCCCCATCAGACCAGCCGGGGGCTGTAGGGGAAGGTCTATATCCTCCTGTTCCAAGAGATCAATTTGCAATTGAAGAAAAAACAGATGGTACCACAATAAAACAAAGACTTAGAATTACAAAGAAGTCAGGTCCAAAAAAATATGAGGATAAGTCTTATGAGAGTGAACCAGAGGACTCAATAGATGTTAACCCTATGATTCAAGTACCATCTGCCGATGGCACTCCGAGATATGTTTTTAGACCATGGTCACTTAAAGACGTTAAAGAGATTGTAGAACAAATCACCAGCCATAAGGAGGATACAGAAAAATGGACAGAGGATATGGTTGATGTGGTCAAATCCTACCGGTTAAACGGTCATGAATTAGGACAGGCTATGGCTGCATCGTTGGGAAAAGACTGGCACCATGTAGGAGGAAATTACACAGGAAGAGATGCTGCCGGAGTTGTGTTACAATTTCAGAATGATTTCCAGGGAGCACTAAAGCAACAATTCGATGCAGTAGCGGTTAAAGTTCGTGCACAGTTTAAAAAGAAACCAGATTATGGGCATATGGCCTCCATAAAACAGAAGCCTGAGGAAACTGTAGATGATTTTAAATACAGATTCCAAAAAGAACATGATATCCATAGTGGCCTAACTAAAGAGGGTGGTGATGAGACCCCATATATGCGGCATTTGTGTAATGGTCTGCTACATAGTTTCCACCCCACTATCACTAATTGGATTGAAAATCACCTACTGACATGGGAAACATGCGACCTTACTACCCTTAAGGCCAATGCACGTTTTGCAGAAGGTGTCATGGAAAGAAAGGGGAAGAAACCAAAACCTCCAGACTCCGACACACAGGTATTTCACACCCAGCTTGAAGACGATGAGGGGGAAGTTTATTATCAAAGTGACAACCACAACAAAGGAAGGGGGTTTAGACCACGAAGGAATACACATTTTCACACACCCCAGGGTTCATGGAGACATCAAGATGGCCACACTGCCCCCACGTGTTGGATCTGCGGGAAAGTAGGCCACATTTCAAATGAATGTAGCAGAGGCAGAGGCCGAGAATGGGGCAGAGGGCGAGGTCAGATCCATACACAGGGTCCAACGGCCCCAGACCACTCGCGGTTCACACAGCAATGACTAGATACTTTTACCGCCTCTAATGAGGTGGTGGATTGCTGTGGCGCCTGGGAATTACTTAATGTTCTGAAAGAGAAGCCTTACATAACACTTAAAATTAATGAACAAATGGTAGAGCTCCTTTGTGACACTGGAGCTTGCAGAACAGTGATCTCCTCTGGCGTTAATCTGCCAGAATCTAAAGAAAGCATTTTGGTCAAATCAGCAGATGGTGCTACTACGCGCTCATTTTTATCTAAACCAGTGTTAATAACAGATCCAAAAACTAGGTTTAGTTCTAAAAACTCAATAGTCATTTCACCACAATGTCCACTCAATTTGTTGGGCAGAGACTTAATGTCAGCCCTAAAAATCTCAATTATCCCAGTGGGAGACGGCATGAGGGCTGTGAGAAAAGGAAAGGATGAGATTTACCTAAATACAACTCATAGACCACAGGGACCTGGTCTGTACTATTTTTTACGAGTTGAACCTAAAGAAAACCTTAAAGATTCAACAACAATGATTGACACAGCTTTGCAGGTAGTTCCTGAACCCGACAAACAAATCATGCCTACATCACAGTTACATGTGACTATGGCTCTGAGGCCTGAACCTGATCCCAAGTTCCAAGACTATTTTATGCAACTCTCACCTGCTGTAGTGTTCACGTCACACATCATTACTGATGGAAAATCTGTTTCAGCTGCCTCAGTAACACTGTCTACCAGCCTTAAACCATTCTTCGATTTGCCTACAGATCCGCATATATCCCTGACAAAAAGCAGTACATCACGTTGGAAAGATTTGGGATATATGGTGCGAAAAGCAAATAACGCCACAGATTTTAAAACTTTGCAAGAAAATAAAGAAGATCATTGGCAATACAGTGAATCCACAGGTTTATATAGACTGCCCCTTATCATGCCACTCCACTGCACCACTCAAGTTGCACCACTAGAATGACCAGAAGCAGAAACCATTTTATTGACTGAAGAGGAAGAAAAGCAACTCAAAGAAGTCCCTGACACATTATGGTCTAAAAGCCCCACTGATGTGGGCCTACTCTCATCCATTGCTCCCGTTCAAATAACTGCTAAATCACATTTTACACCCAGAGTGAGACAATATCCGCTCTCTGCGGAAGCAGAGTTAGGAATTACACAGACCACAGAACAGGAACTTATAGATCAGACTGTTTTGAAAGACATACAAACAAACGCTCCCTCTTCTGAAAAACAATTATGGAAAACAAAAGGTGCCATTCTAAACGAAAATAGACTTTATGAAGTTCGTAATAAACCCATCCTACCTAAATCACTGTTTAAAGCTGCTGCGCTTGTGAGCCATGGGCCTTGCCATGTCTCCACAGGGGGGATGGTATCAATGATACAGCAACACTTTACAACATACAACCTTGAAACATACTTAAAACATTTTTGCAAGACATGCCTAACATGTATCAAACACAACCCACAAGGGAATATGAGACCCAAGCGAGGCCAATTTCCTCAACCAGCCTACCCATTCCACACAATCCACATGGATTTCATTGAACTAACACAGAGCGGCTCATACAAATATTGCTTAGTAATAATTGACGCTTTCTCCAAATGGCTGGAAATAATTCCCACTGCAAAGAATGATGCTCTAACAGTGGCAAAAGCACTATGTAAAACTATCATTGCAAACCATGGTATTCCACAAGTAATATATTCAGATAATGGACCACATTTTGTGAATGAGGTTATTCAAAATATGGCGAAACATGTAGACATCCAACTAAAAAATCATTGTGCCTATAACCCCCAAAGTGCAGGTTTAGTAGAAAGACATAATGGGACCATCAAAAGCAGACTCAGGAAATGCATAGCAGAGACTAGAAGACCATGGCCTGAGTGTTTGGACCTAGTAAAACTTTACATGAGAATCACGCCAACAAACCAAGGTTTAACACCTTTTGAAATAATTTATGGCAGACCTTACAGGTTACCTCTAGTTGCGCCTGATTTGCAAAAAGCAGACGAAGAACTCACATTAGCTGATTACATGAGGAAAATTATCCTAGCCAAAGAAGTGCAAAACGCACACAATCTGCCTATCTCTCCTTCTGTTTTGCAGGATCCTGAAAAGCCAATCAAACCTGGAGACTGGGTTTTCATCAAGGTGATTAAAAGGAAGAACTGGACGAGTCCCCGCTGGGAAGGACCTTTTGAAGTCCTGCTGACCACACCCACGGCTGTGAAAATCGCTGAGAGACCCTCGTGGATACACATCTCACACTGCAAATTGCAAAGGCAATTAGGGGACTAGACACGGGACAGTGGGGAAGTCTGGGCTACAAAGGACAGAGTGACCAATAGGGCCTCTGGTCTCAAACCCAGCAGAACAACATCCCTGTCCCCTTAGTGGTCAAACCTCTGTTTTGGAGGGCTAGTCCTCTAAATCTGAATGTGTGTCTCTACCAGAGGAAACGCTGGACAGTTTTGTCCTGGTAGAAGCTGAGACTCTTGATAAAGTTTTCTCCTTAGTGAGGCCCACCACATGTGTTTTGGACCCGATTCCCACTTCATTTTTTAAGCCATTTTCTGAATCTTTTAGGGATAAGATTTTAACCATGATGAATTGCTCCCTTCAGACGGGGGTCTTTCCTGCCGCCTTTAAAGGGGCGGAAGTGAAGCCCCTGCTGAAGAAGAGCAATTTAGATTTTAATGATTTTAATAATTTTAGACCAGTATCTAACTTACCATTTTTAAGCAAGGTTTTAGAAAAGCTTGTTTTAATTCAAGTTAATGATTTTATTAATGAGCACAATGTCCTGGAGAAATTTCAGTCTGGTTTTAGGGTGAACCACAGCACAGAGACGGCCCTTCTGAAGATTTTAAATGATTTTAGAATAAATTATGACGCTCAGAAGGTGACAGTGTTGGTTCTACTGGATCTAAGCGCTGCCTTCGAATACAGTAGACCACACTATTCTTTTAACCCGTTTAAAACAGATCGCCCTCTCTGGTGATGTTCACAAATGGTTTACATCCTATCTCACAGACAGGACTTTTATGGTAAGTTTAGATACCTGCTCTTCTAGGGTCCACAGGATTACATGTGGTGTGCCCCAGGGTTCAATTTTAGGCCCAGTGCTTTTTAACCTTTATATGCTCCCTCTTGGCAGCGTCATCAGGAGACATGGAGTTAACTTTCACAGTTATGCTGATGATACACTGTTATACATCTCCATGTCTCCCGATGACACACGGCCAATGGATGCACTTTTTAACTGCATTTTAGACATAAAATCCTGGATGGCAGAAAACTTTCTCCAGCTCAACCAGGACAAAACTGAAGTTTTAGTCATCGGTCCTGAGGCTCAGAGAGAGAAACTTTTACCAAAACTACAATCACTGTCTTTTAATCCCTCTTTACAAGTGAAGAACCTGGGCGTGATTTTTGACTCTGAGCTGACTTTTATTCCTCACATAAAAAATATCACTAAAATAGGTTTTTATCAACTAAAGAACATCGCCAGAGTCCGCCCCATTCTCTCTCGGGCCAAAACGGAGACACTGATGCATGCTTTTATCTCCAGTAGAATTGATTACTGTAATGCCCTGCTTTCTGGTCTTCACAAAAACAGTATATCAGGTTTACAACTACTACAAAATTCAGCAGCACGTGTCCTGACGAAGACCAGGAGGCAGGAGCACATTACACCGGTCTTAAAATCATTGCATTGGCTCCCCGTATATTTCAGGATCTGCGCTCCTCTGGCAGCCGTCTCCTTGTCACCCCAAAAGTCAGGACACACACGCATGGTGAGGCGTCTTTCCGGTTTTATGGCCCTCACCTCTGGAACAGGCTGCCAGAGGACCTCAGGGCTACAGAGAACGTTCATGTTTTTAAGAGCAGGCTCAAGACTCACCTTTTTAGCTTAGCTTTTAACTGATTATTATTTATCACTGTTTGTTGAATTGCTCTGGATGTTTTATATGATTATATTTTTACTATTTAATCTTAGCACATTAATTTACTGTTTCTTTTTATACTTTAATTTATCTTAATCCCCGTTCCAGTGTTTCCTCTGTGGGAGCCCTCTGCCCCGGGAGCGGTGGTCGGCTGTAGCTCCCTGGGTGCTCTCCAGGTGGAGCTTGGGTGGAGGTGGTGGTCTTGGCCTTGCCTCCACTGTGTGCCCTGTGTCGGTGCCTCGGCTGCTGCTGTTAATCTACTGCTGCCGGGGCAGATGGCTCCTCTGATGGCGTTTCCTTGCATGGTTCATCTACACTCAGCCCAATGTCCTTTTAACTTTTTCTTTTAACTGTGTGTGTGCATGGGAGATGGGTTGGGGGGAGGGGGGTATAATATATGACCATGCTTTTAAATCTGTGGGGGAGGGAAGGGAAGGTGGTTTTATGTGGGGTCATTTTAATCTGTAAAGCACTTTGTGATGCAACTTCTTGTATGAAAAGAGCTTTATAAATAAATTTTGATTTGATTTGATTAAAGACCCCTTTATACAGTTTAGAAGGAACAAAAGTTGTTTTGGGGTTTAGTTACTCTTTAATATGGGATTTAAATGTCATGTCTTGGTCAAAAATAATGCTGAGGTTCTTTATGTTATTGCTGGGGGCCAATTTAATGGGATCCAGATGAAGTGATTGACTAATCAGTTTCTTTTTTAGAACTTCTGGTCCAACGACTGTCTTGTCAGAATTTAAGAGCAAAAAGTTTAGAGTCATCCATGTTTTTATGTCTTCCAGACATGCCTGTAATCTACCTAACTGACTGGGTTCATCAGGATTTATGGATAAATATAGTTGTGTATCATTGGCTTAGCTGTGGAAATGTATCCCATGCTGTCTAATGATTCTACCAATTGGAAGCATATATATGGTGAAAAGAATTGGTCCAAGCACAGAACCCTGTGGAACTCCAAAAGTAACCTTGAGTGTGAAGAAGATTTATTATTTAGATGAACAAACTGGAATCTATCAGACAAGAATGATTAAACCCAGCCTAGTACAGTTCCTTTGTTCTCTGAAACATGTTCAAGCCTTTCTAAGGGAATATTATGATCGGCTGTGTCAAAAGCAGCACTGAGATCAAACAAAACCAGAACAGACAGAATTCCATTATCTGAGGCCATGAGAATATCATTAGTAATGAAGAAATAAAAAATGTAAATGTTGTATGGGGGTTTAATTCTGTAGTGCATGTGGAAACACTTAGAAACATTGAACAATCAAAAATAATGTAGTACATCATGCATTGCCTTATGTGAAGAAGCTGAGTGGAAGGGTTTCATGCAACTAGTGGTTCAATAAAAACTCTGTGATGACGCAGAACTGGGCCCAGTTAAGGAGGACTAAGCCCAGCGAACGACGACTCGCTGTTAAAATCTATAACTGTTGTCTATTGTTTCTTACTGCTCCTCTTTACAGAAATGAACAAGCACGCTGGAAGGTGAAACAAGAGCCCGAGAGAGCCTAGGGGTCATAAAATTAAATGGGTGTGTCTTCCTTTAAGAGAGGCTTTAAATTAGTGTGAAAAAATACCTTCCAACAGTAACCTTCACCAGTGCTGTTTCAGTGCTATGATGAGCTCTAAAACCTGACTGAAACTCTTCAAACAGGTCGTTACTGTTTAGATGCTCACAGACTTGATTAGCAACTATTTTCTCAAGGACTAAGGATAAGAAATGAAGGTTAGATATAGGTCTGTAATTCACTAAGTCATCTTGATCAAGGGAAGGTTTCTTGAGTAAAGGTTTACAGACAAAGCCAAACAGACATCCCACCTTCCTCTGATCAACAGCTTTCCTGTCACACCTTAGCTGTTTATCACTTCACCTCAGTCATGGAATCTTCTGATTCCACTAGTTTGTCTTCAACCACGACAGAAGATGCTGCTACCCCCTTTGCCTTCCCCTCCCACTTGTCTGTCTCTAACATTCAGGTGAAGAGGGAACTAGATAAACAGAATGGGAACAAGGCGGAAGGTCCAGATGGTGTCAGCCCCAGTCCTGAAGGCCTGTGCAGAGCAGCTCTTCGGGATTTTGGAGCACCTCTTCAACCTTAGCCTGACCCAGGGGAAGGCCCCAGTGTGGTGGAAGACATCCTGCCTTGTTCCAGTACCAAAGAGAACTCACCCATCAGTCATCAATGACTATAGAAGTGTTGCCCTGACATCCCACATCACGAAGGTCCTGGAGAGACTCCTGCTGGCCCACCTGAATAGGCAAAGAACGTATCAGGACCTGCTGCAGTTTGCTTATCGCTGTGGAGTTGAAGGTGCCATCATCTACCTGCTTCAACCAACCCACTGTCATCTAGACAAAGCAGGCAGCACTGTGAGGATCATGTTCTTTGATTTCTCCAGTGCGTTTAACACAATTCAGCCTGATTTGCTTTATCAGAAACTCCTGAAGACACAGGTGGAACCCTTCAAGGTTTCCAGCAAGATGCTGCAAATCTTCTACAAGTCTGTTGTGGAGAGTGTAATCTCTTCAGCCATCATCTGCTGGGCTAGCAGCATCAGAGTCAGGGATTTACAAAGGCTAAACAACCTACCCTAACCACTGGAGATGATGATGCAAAGAAAGATTCTTCATAAAATCAAAAAAAATTAGGGACAACCCTGAGCATCCTCTTCATGAGACTATCATACAACAACAGAGCGTCGTCAGTCGGAGGCTTCTTCAGTTTCACTGCAACACAGACCGCTACAGGAAATCCTTCCTGCCCACAACCATCATCATCATCTACAACAACTCAACTCAATAATAACAATTATTTATTATATGAGCTACAACAACACTTAATTTCCCTCCTGGATCAATAAAGTGGTTTTGAATTTGAATTGAATTTGAATGTGTTTTTTTAATGGAGTTAAAGAAATTAAATGAACCAGACAGGAAGTGAGACCTGAGCCAGCATTTTTAAAATGTGTGTGTATGAGAAAGTGAGAACTATTTTTAAGCTGTATTGGTATTATATTCAATAAAAAAATACTTAGAAAACTGTTGTCTTCTGCTTGTAATTAGTTTTAAATTTGTAATGATGTATTTGTATAATTTTTTTAGATACCACAATTACCTTTATATTTGTGTCTTTCTGTTGAAATTGTTTTAAAAATATTAACCAGATGTCACTCAGTACTCAAGTACACTTTTTACTAAATACTTTTTTACTCTTACTCAAGTATTCTTTGCACAGCTACTTTTTACTTATACCTGAGTAAAAATATCTTGAACTATGTTATTCAAGAAATTCAATCTTTAAATCTAGATTGGTCATGCACTTTGTTTTGCCGTTCACATGTAAAGCAATTTAAAAATAACGTTTGATTTGATAATAATAGTACGATGAATATTAGGTAAAGCTGCAGTTTTTACAGTGATTCGGTAAGCAAAACCATTTCTGAATTAGTAATACATTTTCTTTTTGTTTGTCTTTCTTTTATTTTCAGAGGATGCATCCCAGGGTCCTGCACAGTTTACCCAAAGCAAACACATTGAATCATGGTGATGATCAGTGCCAAAACACAACCCCTCCTTGTGTCAAGCAAGCCATTCTCAGCACTCCAGCCATCACCCAAAGAAGAGTAAATTCCTTGGTATTTCACTTTATAGGCAAGGGAAGGCAATTTTATTTGTATAGCACACTTTCAACAACAAGGTAATTAAAGGTGCTTGACATGTTTAAGGGGTAAAATAAAAATAACAGTAAAGCAAAGACAAAGCATATAAAGTAAAAACAGCAATAAAGCAGGAAGCATACACAGATACATCAAGGCATTACAAAGTATATAATGCAAAAAACAGCAATAAAGCAAGAAGCATACACAAAACATGATACATCAAAGCAGTACTCAAAGGCAGTTCGAAACATCATCATCATCATCATCATCTTTATTGTCAGACTCAAGGTCCATAAAAAAATAAAACATCTACAACACAACAACACCCAATATAAAATATATAAAAAAGATTATAAAAGACACGTATACCAGTGTTTCCACATCGATGACTGGTACCGCGCTACACTAAAACTTGGATTCACCAGTATCGAGATGAGGCTGTTCTCAGAGTTATTAAGACGCTGAATAAATCTGTAAATCAAATTCCTCATTAAAGCCTGAAAGGTACTGACATGAGCATTACAGAACAAAATACTAGCACTACTTGACCGTGGCTTTCTGAGCAATATCCTTAATGAGTCATTATAAGCAACTGTAAGCTTCTTTATGCTAGCTTTCTTAAATTTACACCACAGAGGAGCAGTATACAAGGGTGTACAGTAGGTTCTGAATAGGTGGCTTTTTACATCTTCTGAACACATATGAAATGTCCTAGACAAAATATTGGCTTGTAAATACAGCAAATACACTGTCTATATATATCATCATCATCACAGAGCTGATCTGTGATGACGTGACCCAAATATTTAACTTTTCTACAGACAGTTATCTTTTCTCCAGCCAAATAAAAGTCAGGGAAGAAGAGTTCTTTATCCCCTTTGGTCCGACAAATTAGCACAACACTCTTTTTGGCATTATACTTCACATCGTATTTTAAACCATAGTCAGAACATATATTCAGCAGCTGCTGAAAGCCAGCACCGTTGGAGAAAGTATGGCCAGATCATCGGCATACATGAAATGGTTTACCAGATTGTTACCAATAACACATCCTGCTTTACAATTATTTAGTTGATTGGACAATTCATACCTATAGAGGTTAAACAGAGCCAGTGACAATATCCCTCCCTGGCACACACCATTGCTGACACCAAAAGAGGCAGAGATCGAATTGCCCCATTTAACTTGCATTTTCTGATTAGAATACCAGTGTGTCAACATTCTTATTATACTAGCAGGAACACCTCTTTTACTTAATTTATAGAAAAGCTTACAGTGGTTAACCCTGTCAAATGCCTTAGATGCATCAATAAACCCCATTAACACGGAGGAGTTTCGTTTTAAATACATTTGTGTAGCCTCCTTCAAGCCATAGATACACAGATCTGTTCCCAGCTTGGATTTAAAGCCAAACTGGTTATGTGTAGTTGATATGCAGCGACACAGACGATCAAGCAATATCTTTTCGAAGACTTTAGATATGAAACTAGCTAAGGCTATTGGCCTGTAGTTATCCAGCCTTCCAACCTTACCAGCTTTGTCCTTTATAACAGGTACTAAAGTGACAGAGAGTAAGGAATCAGGTAGCAGTCCGTTGGTCATGATTCCAGTGAAACACAATGCAAAAAGTATAGCAGTCTTTGGACTTGCATTTTTTTTTTTTTTTTTGTCTTTTTTTTACGTGTCCCGTTTGGCAGTGTGGAGCTCAGAATTGGTGTCTGAGTACCAAGTAGAAGCCCAACATATTTACTTTCACAAGCAGAGCAGTACAGCTTTTGCTATAGTACTCCACTTGATATATGTGTGAAAAATCTTTATTATGAATTGTTGGGGTTTTTATTTCCTGATGTTATGGACACGGAGATGGAAAATTAAGGAGAAGAAAGAAGGAAGATGAAGAAGAGAGGTAGGAAACAAAAAGTCAAGAGAGAGGGTGAGTTGAAAATACAAGAGAGGAAGGGGAACAAAGAAAACACAGGAAGACATTGAAGTCTGCCTCCATACCCACAGGACGGCAGAGAGAGGGGGAAAAACAAAACAAAACACGAAAAAGGAACATCGACAAAACCAACCAAACATTGTGAACTAAGAATTACACAACCACATCCCACAAAAATAGATATAAAAATACAACAACAATGTCACAGAAAAACTTATGGTACCGATTAATCAAGGTCTAGTAATGATAACCTCAGCCCAAGAATATTTCCTTAAACACCAGAGACCCCACATCTATGTGAGTGTGTTAGCATGCTGGTGCATATAAGGTTTCTCCATAAGAGTGTTCGATAGTTGGTGTGAGCAGACATCAATCTGTCTCCCAGGAATCGATGCAGACATGAAGGAGATCGGAGCAAAGACGTCCAAAGGACCACCAGAGTCCCAGGCGGACCCGGGCGGGGCCGACCGCATCCCCCAAGAGAGGAGCAAAGGAGAACCCCAGGGGAACATCCAGGGGCCACTATGCAGGGGCACCGGGGGGCAGCAGTGACGAGCCCACGGGCCCGCACCAGGGCGGGCCGGT
This sequence comes from Valencia hispanica, assembly GCA_963556495.2. Lineage (NCBI taxonomy): Eukaryota > Metazoa > Chordata > Actinopteri > Cyprinodontiformes > Valenciidae > Valencia > Valencia hispanica. The sequence goes on along the minus strand of OY747701.1, from coordinate 1,770,100 downwards.
CAGCGGCCCGGGGGAGCCGGGACCCAGGGGCACCCCACCCCCCAGGGGACCCGACAAGGGACCAGCCGACGAGGGGCCCCCAGGACTGCAGGGGCCGATAGCCGCAGGGGACGGACAGCATCCCCAGGCCGGGCTCAGCCAGCATCTGGACGCCAAGTTGTACCAGCTCCCGGGTCCTGATCCCGTGCAACGCAGGGCGCCGAGACCAGGCATCCAACGAGGGCCAGGGCCGGTCCAACCCGCCAATGAACCGGTCACGCACGGCGCGCACAGAACAGGTGATCAAACGAGCAGAGACGCCGGATCCGCATCCCGCCGAGCCACCGAGCAGGCACCACCCAACAATCCCAAACCTGGCACCTCTAAAAGAGGTGCCCCAACCAACCAAAGGAAGATATCGCCCCAGCACATCGGCCGACCGACACACCGGGCCCCCCAGGCACGCACCAGGTCAGAACCGGATTGACCACCGATGCACCGGCAGGCAGGGGCCCCCGTCACCGGCGGGGAGTGACGGAAGGGAAATGGGCCCCCCATTAAGTGTAAGGCCTGAGGTAATAACCAGCAAACAAGGCGAGACGCCATACAGGGACTGGCGATGACAATCGGCCCAGAGAAAAAGAGAGAGGCGGCAGCACGACCCCCACAGCTAACAGAGACCCCACGCCGGCCGACCCCCAGCCAGGACCACAGCTCGGGGGTGCGGCCCCGAATCCCCAGGCCCACCCCAGACCCTACCCAGGCGCAGCACGGCCACCAGTAACCCATGTCCGCCAGTGCAACCCCCCCAAGGCACCGCATGCAGCCATCAGGAGTCACCACCCAAAGCCCAACCCCAGGCCGGCCACGATGTCCAGCGCCCCATCCGCCCAGTGATCCCAACCCCCGGGGTCCCCCCCTGATGCCTCCAACCCCAAAACCCCCACATCAGCAACAGTGTCCCAAACGACAAAACCAAGTGCCCCCCCACCCCCACTAGGTGATGTAGCCGATCAAAGGAGCCCAGAGAAATTGATCAGATATGGAGCCAGAGGCTGTCTCAAGACCAATATGGTCCAACAAGAGATTTCTATACTGATTAATATTAAGAGCTTTTTTATTTTTCCAGTTCAGGAGGATAGTTTTCTTAGCAATGCATAAGGCAATGTGAACCATTAGAACTGACTTTGTGTCCATGGTGACATCATTTAAATTTCCTAACAGGCAAATTGAGGGAGATGGTGGGATGTTACATTTCAGACACTTTGATAAGTCCTCACATATCTGGCACCAAAATTTCTTAACAGGTGGACAGAACCAAAGCGCATGAACATAAGTATCTGGTATATTGCTTGTGCATTGTAAGCAGGTATTAGACGATGTAAAACCCATCCTAAACATTCGTTGACCTGTATAGTGTACTCTATGAAGGATTTTGTATTGTATTAATTGCAAATGAGGATTTTTTGTTATTTTAAAGGTTCTTAAACATATCTGAGACCAGACGTTTTGGTCAAAGCTGGCTGATAAATCCACCTCCCATATTGAAATTGGGATGGCTATTGATTCATCTAATGTAGATAAAGTTTTGTATATTTTAGACAGCAATTTGGGGTGTTGAGATTAATAAAATCTAAAACTCTTGCTGGAATTTGTAATTCAGCTGTATTGAGCCTAAATTTACCTTTAATAATAGATTTAATTTGTTGATATTCTAAGAATTTGTTTTTATCAATTCCATATTGTGTAATTAATGTATTAAATGGGATAAAGTCTGTTCCTTCAAATATATGTTCCAGGTATTCAATTCCATTGCACCTCCAGACTGGGAAACTTATCATACATTTTTTTTGCAAGATGTCGGGGTTATTCCAGATGGGTGTGCATCTGCATGGGATTATTGTGGACTCCGTCATTTTTAGAAACTCCCACCATGCTGTCAGAGAGGAGCTGATATTTATGCTTTTAAAGCATTCATATTGTTTTATTTTTGAGCTAATAAATGGTAGGTCTGAAAGTTTTATCTTATTACATAGTGTCTGTTCTACGTCTATCCAGGACTTGCATATTTTAAATGTTCTGCTGTGATATTATCTGAAGCAGTTGCCTTACTGACAGATAACTGAGCTACAGCCTGTTGCACTTCATTAGTGGTGATAATCATAGACTCACTGCTAGTAACACTCCCCACTTTATAGGGCTCACTTTTAATGCAGTTAAATAAGGCAGAATAGTGATGCCTCCACAGATCAGCTATGTTGTCATCCCCAGAGACTCCCTCTATAGTAATGGGCAAAACTGTGTTGACTCTGTTTAGAGCCAGAAACCTGTAGTATTATTCGATAGCAGTTTTCCAGCCATAGAATCTGCTCTCAAATTCTGTTCATATTTAGCTATGTAGCGAATAGCATATTTATACTTTGCACTGGTCATTTTTCTATACTCCAGAACAGGCCCTGCTCTGGGTCTGCCTGCATGCACCCATGCCTTATAGGCTTCTTTAGCTTCTGCTTGATGTGTTGCCACATACTTATTCCATCCTGGCTTTACATTTTTAGCCTTTAAACATGTAAGATATGATCTACTGCTCTCATAAATCGCACCAATAATACTTTCATACATTACACAAAGATCCTTACCATGAGAGGTATCATTACAATTGACATCCGTGGACACAATTGCATGTCTGGGAAGATGAACATTGCTTAGAGCAGTATCTGTTTTCATGCGATATGTCCTAAGATCATATTCTGACAGTCTGCTCCATTGGATAACTCTGTATCCCTCCTTTTACTTTGTGTACCAGTTCAGGAAGAAATCTAATATCTAACTGCATGAGAAGCGGTACATGATCAGCCATTGAACAATCATACAAAATTTCCATAGATTTCACATGTGATTTCTGTTTGTTCTGATGAAAAGTTTGAAACAAAGAAGTCCCTGTTGTTTAGGTAAGACTCAAACCAGCCAAGTACTGTACCAGAGAGTCCGACCCAACTCTTCAGTCGTTCCAATAATCTATCATAATCAACAGTGTCAAAGGCTGCACTGAGGTCCAACAGAACCAGCACTGTGGTTCTACCACAGTCTGTATTTATGCGGATGTCATTGAAAACTTTGACGAGGGCAGTCTCAGTGCTGTGGTGAGCACGGAAACCAGACTGAAAAACATCAAAGCAGTTATGTTGTCATGAAGCTAAACTGCTGAAACAGCTTTTTCAATAATTTTACTGATGAATGGAAGATTAGAAATTGGTCTGTAGTTCTGCATTAACGTGTTGTCCAGATTATTCTTTTTTAGCAGTGGTTTAATAACTGCTGTATTTAAACCCTGGAGGAAGACACTTGACAGGAGGTATGAGTTAACCATTTTAATCGGATCAGACCCAATGACAGGGAAAACTTTCTTAAAGAAAGCCCTGGGTAGGATATCGAGACAGCAGGAGGAGCAGCTTAATTGTTTAATGATTTCTTCTAGGTTTTTTGGTTTAATTCATGGAATTCGGACATTTTTTTTACATTGGTGTTAATTTGGTATAACATTAGTAGTTGTTTCGGTGCTGTAGTACAGACCGACTGTCTAATTGTTAGAATCTTTTCTGTGAAAAAGCTGGCAAATTCATTGCAGGCCCTGGTCGATTTTAGTTCAGGGGCTACTGTCACTGGAGGATTAGTTAGTTTTTCCACTGTTTTAAATAGTGTCCGTGCATTTTTAAAGGAGTCATAACCTAGTATTACCTTGGATACCCATGCTCTATTATAGTCTTTCAGTGTCAGGGTCTTTGTATTTTGTGTGGCAAGTTTGAGTTTTTCCTTCCACTTGGTTTTCTTCCCCTTTTTTCCCCAAGGTGCCCTCTTGTTTTGTTCCTCCTGTTTGTCTCGAGTTAGTAGTTTTTCTTATTCAGTTTAATTATATTTTTGTATTCTGGCACTTCCTGGGTTCTGTAGATGTTTTTCACCTTTGTCTATGTCCACCTTCCCATTTGTGTTTCCTTTATCTCTTTATTTAATTCCTCCTTCTGTTCTCCAGTGTGTCCTTACGTTTCCCTTAGAGTTCTCTTAGTTTCTTAAGTATCCTTTTAGTTTCTTTAGAGTCTTCTGTCTCCTAGCCAGTCACCTCCTGTCCCAGCTAATCACTTCCACCTGCTCACTCCCTCTCAGCTGCAACCGCTTCCCTTAATTGGTCCTGCTCCTTCTCTGCTTCACTCTTCACTCTCCTCCCTCAGTATAAATACGGTCCTCTTTCAGTCACAACTCGCTGGTTCGTCCGTCTTTCTTCCCCGCCTGATTCCTGCCTTCCTTGTAGCCCGTCTGGTTCCTGTTTTTCCCTGTTGCTGCCTGTACCCGCCTGTACCCTCCTGAGTTATGTAAGTTCCTTGTGTTTTTCATTAAATCATTTTTGTATTTACTCTGCTGCTTTTGGGTCCAGTTTAAACTGCAAAACATGACATTCAGGCCCTTCTAAAAAAGAAAAGTTGAAAAAAAGTGAAAAAAATAAACACAGAGCTCCTCTGACCCATATTTCTGAAAGCCTTATTGTCTAACGAGATTTGATGCGATATTTTGACTGTCGTGGACGGGCATTGTAATTATGCAAATGAGGGACGCGTTGATTGGTGGCAGGAAGGAGGGGGGTTTATACGATATGTCTATGGTTGACAACGTTTCAGCATATCTAACCCATATCTACTACTCCCGCTAGCATACAATAGCCACATTAGCAGTTAGCTGCTGTTTGTTAGACACAGCAGAGCAATAAAAACACAAAGACGTACCTGCAATTGAAACGGTAAGGCTGATTGTTGGAATTGCCCCTTTTTCCAAACGGAGCTTCGATGCCAACTTCGCCTGATATTGTCCCAACTTCGTAAAGGATTCCGGTGTAAACAAATATTAATAAAGTATAATAAAAAAATAATTTAAAAAATGTTTCCATGTTGATTTTGGCAGTTAACAACAGAGCAACTCACGTTAGCACTACTGATGTGTCAGTCGCGAACAAACCGGCTCTAAGAGCTAACTTTTTGAAGTAAACGATGGGAGACGGCTCGTCATTGGGAACCGTTTTTTTATTTTTTCATTCCCCCCTGCTTTTTTTGGTACATTTGGTACACATCGTTTTGCATTAATATTGGTAGAATTGCGCTGCTCTGGGTGGCTGCATGTTGGAGTGGCTCTGTTGGCTACATATTAAGTTGTGTTTTTTTTGTACATTGGTTCCTCTTTTTTCTTAAAGAAGATTGCATTTTTTTGACCTGTATACTTTCTAGTTTTTGGTGCTGTGAAGCTGGAAGGATTTTTGCTGTAAATTTTTCCCTTTTTGACAATTTGTTATGATGCGTAACCATGGCAACAATATGATTTACAGCCGGGAGCAGCTGATTAACATCGCAAAAGCTGAAATAATACCTCAACTGAAACCACAAATCCCCGATGAGTTGATAAGGAGGAGACGTGGATGCAGAGCAGGAGCGAAAAGGAGACAGAGAAAGAGGAAGTTCAAGCCATCTCTTCCATCGATCATAATGGGTAACGTAAGATCACTGGCTAACAAGATGGATGAACTCCAAGCCCTTACAAGGACTCAGCCAGAGTACCGTGAATGCAGTGTTATGTGTTTTACGGAGACGTGGCTGCTGGATCATATCCCCGACTCCAACGTCTGTCTGCCAGGCTTCCTGACTGTACGAGCAGACAGAGATCTGAAGACGAGCAGGAAAAGAAAAGGTGGTGGAGTAGCAGTGCTTGTAAACAACAGATGGTGTCATCCAGGACATGTTACTGTGAAGTGCCGTCTCTGCTGCCCAGATGTCGAACTCTTGGCAGTGAGTTTTCGTCCATATTATTTACCAAGAGAGTTCACCAGTGTAATTTTGGCAGTTGTTTACATTCCACCTTCAGCCGTTGCCGACAATGCATGTGATGTCATCAGTTCCATTGTTGCTAAGCTACAGACACAGCACCCCAATGCATTTGTGGCAATATCTGGTGATTTTAATCATGCCTCGCTCTCTACTACACTTCCAACATTTCAACAATTTGTCAGCTGCTCTACAAGAGAAAACAGGACCTTGGATTTGTTTTATGCAAATGTAAAGGATTCATACACGTCCAAACCAAGACCTCCTCTGGGACAATCAGATCACAATCTTGTTTTTCTCTGTTCAGAATATAAACCACTTGTTCAGAGGCAACCTGTGACAAAACGAACTGTGAGAAAATGGTCACAGGAAGCTGAAGAAGCCCTGCAGGATTGTTTTGCAACCACAGACTGGATGACTCTTTGCCAAGCACATGGAGAGGACATCAATGACATGACTGAGTGTGTGACTGACTATATAAACTTCTGTGTGGACAACATCATCCACACCAGAACAGTGAGATGCTTCCCTAATAACAAACCCTGGATCACCAGTGACCTGAAGGAACTGCTAAACAAGAAAAAAAGAGCCTTCAGGGAGGGACACATGGAATTACTGAGGAGTATACAGAAGCAACTTAAGGTCAAGATCAGAGACAGCAAGGAGGCATACAGGAAGAAGCTGGAGAACAAACTACAGAGGAACAATATCAGAGATGTCTGGTCAGGAATGAGAAAGATCACAGGTTTTAAGGACAGGAAAGATTGGATAGATGGAAGTCTGGACAGAGCCAATGAACTGAACACATTCTTCAACAGGTTCAGTTCAGGAACTAGCTCAGCATCACCCTCTCCTGTTCCCAGCCAAACAGACATCCCACTATCCTCTGATCAACAGCTTTCCTGTTACACCTCGGATGTTTTATCCTTTACCTCAGCCATGGACTCTTCTAATTCCACAAGTTTGACTTCAACCAAGTCAGGAAATGCTGCTACCCCCTTTGCCTCCCCCTCCCACTTGTCTGTCTCCAAAAGTCAGGTGAAGAGGCAGCTGGAGAAACTGAACCGGAACAAGGCTGCAGGTCCAGATGGTGTCAGCCCCAGAGTCCTGAAGGCCTGTGCAGAGCAGCTCTGTGGGATTCTGCAGCACCTCTTCAACCTTAGCTTAACTCAGGAGAAGGTCCCAGTGTTGTGGAAGACATCCTGCCTTGTTCCAGTACCCAAAAGAACTCACCCATCAGTCATCAATGACTATAGACCCGTTGCCCTGACATCCCACATCATGAAGGTCCTGGAGAGACTCCTGTTGGCACCCCTGAGTAAGCAAACAAGAACATATCAGGACCCACTGCAGTTTGCTTATCGCTGTGGAGTTGGAGTTGAAGATGCCATCATCCACCTACTTCAACCAACCCACTGTCATCTGGACAAAGCAGGCAGCACTGTGAGGATCATGTTCTTTGATTTCTCTAGTGCATTTAACACAATTCAGCCTGATTTGCTTTGTCAGAAACTCCTGAAGACACAGGTGGAGCCCTCAACAATCGCCTGGATCAATGACTACCTGACCAACAGACCACAATTTGTGAGACTGAAGAATTGTGTGTCAAACCAGGTGGTCAGCAGCACAGGAGCACCACAGGGGACCGTACTCTCACCATTCCTTTTTACTCTGTACACCTCAGACTTCCAGTACAAATCAGAGACCTGTCATCTGCAGAAATACTCAGATGACTCTGCAATTGTCGGGTGTATCAGAGATGGACAAGAAGCTGAATACAGAGAGTTGGTGGACCGCTTTGTGACATGGTGTGGAAACAATAGTTTCACCTTGAATGTGAACAAAACAAAGGAGATGATTGTAGATTTCAGAAGAAACAGGGATAAGTCAAACACTGTTTCCATCATGGGAGAAGAAGTGGAGGTGGTTGAGGAGTATAAATACCTCGGAGTTCACCTTGACAACAGACTGGACTGGAGGCGCAACAGTGAAGCCGTCTACAAGAAGGGACAGAGCAGACTGTACTTCTTGAGGAAGCTTAGGTCCTTCAAGGTTTGCAGCAAGATGCTGCAGATCTTCTACAAGTCTGTTGTGGAGAGTGTGATCTCTTCAGCCGTCATCTGTTGGGGTAGCAGCATCAGAGCCAGGGATTTAAAAAGGCTCAACAACCTGATAAAGAAGGCTGGTTCTGTTCTTGGGACAACTGTGGAAAATCTGGAGATGATAATGCAAAGAAGGATTCTTCATAAAATCAAAAAAATTATGGACATCCCTGAGCATCCTCTTCATGAGACAGTCACACAACAACAGAGCATCTTCAGTCGGAGGCTTCTTCAGTTTCGCTGCAATACAGACCGCTACAGGAAATCCTTCCTGCCCACAGCCATCATTATCTACAACAACTCCTTAAAGAATTGATTATATGAGCTATACCAACACTTAATTTCCCTCTGGGATCAATAAAGTATTTTTGAATTGAATTGAATTGAAATACACTTTTAGCAACAGAAAATCTGAGGAGCCACTTGGGAGCTGAAAGAGCCGGCTCTTTATGGTGAGCCAAGCCAAAAGAACTGGGTCTCCAAAAAGAGCTGGAATTTCCATACCTAGAATTCAGTAATGGCGACACTCGACTGAATATGAGGGGGAGAGGGGCGAGGGGGAGGGCGGGCTTCCTGCAGCATAGGTAGGTCTGCGATGTCTATATATGGTATATCCTGCGCCGACTTGACATCAAGTCGGCTAGAAATTAAAATCACGTATTTGAGTGCACGTGGGCTAGTTGACGATCCTAGGGGTAAACAAACGCTTCACTTTTAAATATCGGCTTCCCGGCCAGTGTATAATCGTTAGGCAATAATAACATACATTTTTTTTCTCGTGGAAAAGTGAAAATTACAGGTCATGACTCAATTCAATTCAGTTTATTTATATAGCGCCAATTCACAACAGATGTCATCTCAAGGCACTTAACAAGAAGTCATTTCAATACAATTATACAAACATTCCAATCAGTTAAAAAGTTTCCTATTTAAGGAATCCCAGCAGATTGCGTCAGTCATTGGCGTGAGGTTGGGCAGATTTCCAACCACAGCAATCCTTCAGCAATCCCTCATACTGAGCAAGCATGTAGCGACAGTGGAGAGGAAAAACTCCCCTTTAACAGGAAGAAACCTCCAACAGAACCAGGCTCAGTAGGAGCGGCCATCTGCCACGACCGTCTGGGGGTTTGAGAAGACAGAGCAGAACACAGAAGGAACAGAAGATCCGATATAAGAGAACTTTCTATGTTACAGAAAGTAAAAAGTTGATAACAGGACACAGTGGATGTTCAGTTACTGAGAGGATCATCCCAGTCGATGACCCCCGTCCAACAGGGCATTGCAGCCAAGCAGGATACCAGACCAGGTGTATCTTCGATGGGGAGAAAAACACTGAGAGAAAACAAAGTTAACAGTCGAAATAACAGAATGTACTGTAATACAACTGGAGAGTCGTAGGAGAAAAGGAAGTAGCAGAGTGAAGAAAATTGGTAAGTCTGTCCTCCAGCAGTCTAAGCCTATAGCAGCATAACTACAGAGATAGCTCAGGATGACCTAAGCCACTCTAACTATAAGCTTTATCAAAAAGGAAAGTTTTAAGCCTGGCCTTAAAAGTAAACAGAGTGTCTGCCTCACGGACTAAAGCTGGGAGCTGGTTCCACAGGAGAGGAGCCTGATAACTAAAAGATCTGCCTCCCATTCTACTTTTAGAGATCCTAGGAACTACAAGTAAACCTGCAGTCTGAGAGCGAAGTGCTCTTTTAGGAACATATGGAACAATTAGATCTCTGATGTATGATGGAGCTTGATTATTAAGGGCTTTGTATGTAAGAAGAAGGATCTTAAATTCTATTCTGGATTTAACAGGGAGCCAATGAAGGGAAGCTAAAACAGGAGAAATGTGATCTCTCTTTTTAATATTCATCAGAACTCTTGCTGCCGCATTTTGGATCAACTGAAGGCTTTTAATGGCATTTAATGGACTCCTTTAATGTTTCTGTTAATGATTTCAGAGAAGAAAGATTCCGTAGCTTCTATAACTTATATCTGTTCAGTCTCTCTTTGTAGATCTCACAGTGAACCTGGAGTAGAGTTTTCCACCATTTTCTCTCAGCTCGTCGACACTCCCTTTTTTCACTACATACCAGTGGATCACTTGTCCATGGGGACTTCTTTCTACCTGAGACTACTTTCACTTTAATGGAATCAATGATATCTGAGATTATCACGAGGAAATTATCTGCCAGCTTGTTTACTGAGTTGAAGTTGGGAAATGAGGGGGATGTGGTGGAAGGGTAAATACTTTTAAAGGTTTCAACTGAACTGTCCCTAAAAAAACACTTTTACAGTTATCTCACTGTGGCTAGATAGTTTAGCACAGATGGTAATTTCAAAGAAAACACAGAAATGGTCAGATAGTGCAATATCAATTACCCAGACGTCAGATATATTTAAACCGTTGCAGATAATTAAGTCCAGAGTGTGTCCTCTATTGTGTGTTGGTTGTTTGACATGCTGGGTCAGGCCGAAGTTGTGAAGAGTGTCACTTAAAGGGGCTTTATGCAACTTTTTCCCCAAAATAAACGTAAGAATAGCCTTTTTATTTGACCATTTATGACTCAAACATCTCCTGATGAACATACTGACACCTTGTCAGCTCACAGTGGGTGCACCTATAAGCCTGTATCCAATTTTTTCTATTTTCTGTCGGGTCGGATTTTCCCGCGCTGTCTGCGGATGTGACGTCAAGCCCGTTCATGTTAAATGTTTCAGATCACTCTGCCACCACCACTAGTCACCACTTGCAAGCAGTTCAATGGATTGGGCGAATACACAGAAGAGACCAAGGACAACTTTGACACCAACAATAACTCCATATAAGAATAAAAAAGTTAAACCCCTGACAAGTGCCCGAAAAAGATCGAAGATTGAGAGCGACCGGCGTAGGAGCGCGCACTGCGAGAGCGAGCAGAAAGGAAGAGCAGTTCCGTTTGTTGGCCACAGGTGTCAGTGGCGAGTTAAAATTTCAGAAAATTGCATATAGCCCCTTTAATGTTTTTGCTAGTCTATCCTGGGGGTTGTCAGTATGGATGTTGAAGTCCCCCACAATAATTAATTGGTCATAATAGACACATATTACGGAAAGAAGGTCACTGAACTCATTAAAGAAGTTAGAGTTAAGTTTTGGGGGTTTATATAAACTTTAAAAAGAAATACTCAACAAAGTTCTGCCCTTTTTATACTGTTGAGAACAAATCATTCTGTAAGATGGTTGAAGGACTAAGTGGGGGCAGGACTCCTGTTTGCAGAAAAACATTGATGACACACATTGAGAAAACCTTTCAAAATATGAAAGAAGCTGAAATGGAAATTCTTCAATAGGCTCAATATGTATGTACAACAGCAGATATATGGACAGCACATCACAGAAGTTTCATTGGCATCACGTGTCACTGGATAGAGCCTGACACATTGGATAGCAAATCTGCTGCACTGGCATGTGAGAGAATAAGAGTACGCCACACCTATGATCGTATCGCTACCAAAATAAGTCAGGTTCATGATGAATTCCATATCAAAGGAAAGGTTAGTGCTACAGTCACAGACAATGGGAGCATTTTGTAAAAGCTTTCAATGAATATGGGGATTCTGAAACAGAAGATGATCTGGAAGACGCAGATGATGTAGAGTTTGCTGATGTCACTACAGTAGTGGAGGAGGAGCAAATGCATGAGGAGCTAAGCTTCTTTTTGCCACCTCACCATCGATGTGCTGCAAATCTCATTGCCACAACTGACCTAAGGCTGCTTCACATGGTGTTTCCAGAAAACTATATAGGAGTGCAATGGCAAAATGTGCTGCCATCTGGAATAAGGCTCATCACTCATCAGGTGTGTGGTTGAAGTTCTTAAATAAAAGAGATGAGAGATATTCCTTCAGATATTCGGAGGTTTTAATACAAACTTGCTTGATCAAGCAAGGAGGTACAGCGTCAACAAAGAATGTGCAATACTGACCTGCCTTCCAAAACAAGACACAGAATTATATAGGTTCAGTAATCCTGACTCTTATCAACATGACATCAGAAAACATTTCTTCAGTATGATAACATTAGACTCGCAGGCTTCAGGCCCTTGATAGTGGAAACACAATCAATGTATGTCAGGACGTCCTTAGATGTAAAAGAGAGTTGCTATGCCAACCCAGGATGTAAGAGGCTAAATCAGTAGATTTGTTCTGACCCAAATTCATACAGTGGCAAATAATCAGATTGGTCATCATATCACAAGGAGGTGGCACACAGTAACTATCAGTACATGAAAAACACAGTACAGATCATTCTTAATAATTAATTTTCCATAACAGGTGCTTCTGACATAATCAAAGAAATTGGCCAAATGAGATGTGTTGTACCTTCAGTAACTGGGTGGAGATCAGAGTACCTTGGAATCAAGAAGCTAATGAGTCTACGTGAAAGTCAGCTAAGTGAAATCTGTGACCAACTGAAGGTTGCAAAACTGTATACTCTAGACAACGTTTCTCAAGGAGTATTTAGCCATTCTAAAACTACTTGCCTTCTCAGTCAATCTGCTGTAGGGGGGAAAAAACGTTTTTTCGGATATGTGATTCCCACCCTTCTCAGTCTGAAAGCCAAGTTATCTGATAAATTGGCACAGGTGCAATTTTCAACTCACATCCTCTCAGAGAACATCAAAGTCAATGACACCCAATTTGAAGCTGTATTGGCCTCACATGAAGCAAGAATGGCAGCATCCACCATCCCAAAATTGCGACTGTGGTGGCTTGCTGATGGTGAGCCAGAATCCATGAGAAGAACATTGGTACAAAAGGTTAGTCTTCTCAACACAGAACCTTCTAATAATACCAGCATCACTCATCTTAAAATACAATACGACTTTGCAATCAAGTGCTCCCGTTGAACGTCTCTTTAGCCAAAGACAACGTATTTTCACCCCACATCGTAACCGCATGACAGACAGACACTTTGAACAGATGCTCTTGCTTCATTACAACCGCCTTTACAGGAGTCTAGACTATCTGGAACAGATCCAGGTTGCTGAAAATTATTTGGTCTTGTTCACAGGTAATGTTTGCAAACTCATTGTGTACTATGATTATTTCTGTTTGGCATGCATTTGAAAAGCAGCGTCTAATGTTTAATTGTTGGCCGATTGTTCGATTTTTGAGGTATTTAAGCTTTTAACCGAACAGTTCAGAACTGAAACCTTGGATGGTTCTTCTTGCATACCTCTGTTAAACAGCAAGAAGTAAAGTTGTTGGTTTGCATTAAAACATATTGTCTTGCGTTTAAAGTTATATATGCTGGCAAGGTTTAAAGTGTATTTTTCATTCTCACATCAAGTTTGTACATCTGATTTGCATTGAAGACTTTATTAACTTGAATTATTGTTGCGGAAAGAATTTGGGAGTAAATGCACAAAAATAACACTCATTTTCTAGAAGTGTTTTTTGTCCTAATCAGGACAAAGTGTCATTGAAAAAGCAGATTTTTATTTATTTTATTAATTCATTTATTTTTATTTATTTATTTTTGGTGCACGGCTACATATTATTTTTAACTTAAGTGAATATACAGTGAATGCTTTTCAATGGCATATTTTATGTTTGTCCTATAATCATACTTTTCAGCCTTATTAAATAAAGTAATGATTAAGGAAAATATGGCTTTTTGTCATCTTTAAGCAGTCAATACATCTTATGTAAACATAACTCAACTTTGCTCCTGTACAGCAAATATATTGTCTATTCAGAGATTTGGGCTGAACAGTGAATTGGTAGAAGAAAAAGAAGAATTTGCAGGATATGATCCATGGAGTTGTAAAAAGTATGGTGATCGCTGAGAGAGTACAGCTCCAATCCCTGTGTCAGAGGCGTCAACCTCTAAAATAAATTGGGAGTTGGAGTCAGGATAGATAAGGATAGGGCAGCCGCAAACCTTTTTTTAGGTGCAGAAAGGCCTGATCCGCAGCTTGAGTCCAGACGAAAGCCTGCTTAGTGGAGGTGAGGGGCGTTAGTGGGGCGGGAACGATGCAAAAATTTAGAATGAACCGCCGGCATAAATTAGCGAACCACAGGAAGTGCTGCAGTTGTTTTTAGACTTGGTAGTAGGCCAATCTTCGATGACTCAAACCTTTTCGGGGTTGGTCTTCACCTGTCCACCCTCGAAAATGTATCCCAGAAAGGCGATGGAGTCCCTATGGAACTTGCATTTTTCCGCTTTATCAAAGAGGTTGTTTTGCATAAGGCGCTGCAGAACCTGGCGAACATGCTGGTGATGTTGAGGGAGGGACTTGGAAAAGATGAGGATGTCATCTAGATAGACGAACACAAAGACATTGATAAAATCCCGGAGGACATCGTTCACCAAATGTTGAAACAATGCTGGAGCGTTGGTAAAGCCAAAGGGCATGACCAGGTACTCATAATGTCCGATGTGAGTTTTAAAAGCAATTTTCCACTCATCACCTTGACAGATCCTAACCAGGGGGTAGGCATTGCTTAGTTCGAGCTTAGTGAGAACGGAGGCTCTCTGTACAGCCTCGGAGGCGGAGGAGATAAGTGGGAGTGAGTATTTGTTTTTAATGGTGATGGCGTTGAGCCCCCTATAACCAATACAGGGCCTGAGGGATTTGTCTTTCTTTTCAACAAAAATGAAACCTGCACCCAGGGAAGAGGAAGAGGGACGAATAATGCTGGCCAGCAGGGAATCGTTTATATAAGACTCCATGGATTCCCGCTCCTTGTGGGAAAGGTTAAAAAGATGACTGGAGGGCATAGGGGCACCAGGGAGGAGGTCAACCACACGATTGCAAGGCCAGTGTGGGGGAAGAGAAAGGGCTTATGATTTGTTAAAGTTTTGGCTAGGTGGAGGTCGTGGTACTCCGGGGAAACTCCAGACAGGTTTTGGAGGGTTCATGTGATTACAAGGATGGCGGACTGGTGGCGTTGCTGGAGACAGAAGGGACTCCAGGCTTCTATGCAGGCTTTTCTATGCAGGCTTTGGCCCAGTTAATGGAAGGACTGTGTGCCTGGAGCCAGAGAAAACCCAGAACCATGGGACCATCCCTCATGGGGAAAACAAAAAATGAAATGTTCTTGTGATGGTTCCCTGAAACTATTAAATTTAGGGGTAACGTTTGCTGGTCAACTATGGTTAAAGAGGTGCCGTCCCAGGCAGTGACTCCTAAGGGAACAGGTAACTGTCCCACTGGCAGACTGTGTAGTTTAATGATTTCAGGACTGATTTGATTTTTCTCAGACCTCGAGTCAATTAAAGCCTGAAGGGGGACATGCTCTGATTTAAAATAATGGGAGAAATAATAAGCCCGGAACTGTTGCTAGTACCCCCAGATTTACTGTCGGGCGCTGTCTTTTGGGCGAACCAGGCAAGAAAAAAAGAAAATGACTGGAGGTGCCGAAATACTGGCAGCAACCGGTCTCCATACATCTCTGCCACTCTGCCTGAGATAGCCAAGCCCTGCCGATCTGCATGGGCTCCGGCGATGGCTGACGAAGAGGGGGACTGGGAGCTGGATTCACGACTGAATGCCAGGGAGACGAGCCGAGGGCAGATGAGGACTAGAATTTTAATCTTTCTCTGAGCCGATTGTCTACCCCTATAGCAAGATCAACCAAGTCATTCAGCAAATTGGGTTTGTCTCTACAGATGAGCACGTCTTTAATTTTTTCGTTAAGCGTGTGTAAAAAAGCTGATTTAAGGGCTGGACTATTCCAACCGGATTTGGCTGCTAAAGTCCGAAACTCGATGGCAAGCTTGGCGACTAAGCGACCTCTCTGTTTTAATCCCCATAGGCGCTATGCAGAGAGCTCTTCCCTCATTTTAGGAGAAAAGGTCTGCTTGCACTGTTGAACAAATTTGTCAAAAGAGCGATCAAATAGAAGATTTTATTAGCATCCTCTCGGAATGATCAAGGGGATCACTCCAAAGCGAGCAAGCATTGCATAAGGAAGCCTCTGCTCTTAACTAAGTCACCTGAGGAGGGTTCTGGGGGTGGCAACACAACCTCACTAAAGGCTTGGGTGGTGTGAGAATCCACCGGGGCTGAAACAGAGGAAGAGGAGTTAGGTTGTGCCTCCGAAGAGGGGATCTTGGCTCTAAGGTCATTGAATAGTTTTGTTAACTGGTTTAAACCCTGCTGAAGGGTAGTTTATTCCTGGGACATGTCTTGAAGGGCGGCTTCGTGCGGTCCCAGAAGGATTCTCTGTTGCGTTGCGGCTGAGCCGAGGTGTGTTGCAGACTCCGGATTGCCAGATGGTTCGGTGTTGTTTCTTTTTCAAATGGACTCCAGAATGAACACACAGGACTCAGGAATAACGGTGTAGCAATAACAATCTAAGTTTTATTTTCTTTTTTGAAAGTGGAGACAGGCTTCCTTGGGACCGGAAAAACATTTGCAGCTTGGGACAGCCACTAGAAGCGGGGGGGTGGGGGGGTTTGGGGGGGGACAGGTGAATCGGAGCAATGCTATGGATGAGTCAGAAGGTGCAGAAATGATGCAGATCTTACTTGGGAGTGGTTTTGAAATTCCTAGTAAGATAAGATAAGATAGATCTTTATTGTCCCACAATGGGGAAATGCTCAGTTTTGCAGCAGCACAGTGGATAGTTAAAAAAGAATAAATAATTATAATAACAATAATAATGTAAATAATATATACAATAAATAAGCTATATTAAACTGAGTCCTTGGAGTGTGTGTGTGGTCTACAAGGAGCAGTGCTGGTGTTAAACAGGGACGGAAGGACCTGCGATATCTCTCCTTCACACACTTAGAGTGAAGGAGTCTATCAATGAAGGAGCTGCTCAGTGCTGTGATGGTGTCCTGCATAGGGTGGGAGTCTTTGTCCATCAGTGATGATGGCTTTGCTACCATCCTCCTCTCTCCCACCTCCTGCACTGTATCCAGCCCAGGACAGAGTTGGCCTTCCTGATGAGCTTGTCCAGTCTCCTCCTGTCAGCAGTAGACATGCTGCTGCTCCAGCACACCACCCCAGAGAAGATGGCGGATGCCACCACCGCATCATATCATATCAAATCAAATCAAACTTTATTTATAAAGCGCTTTTCATACAAGAAGTTGCAACACAAAGTGCTTTACAGATTAAAATGACCCCACATAAAACCACATTCCCTTCCCTCCCGCACAGATTTAAAAGCATGGTCACAGTTATACCCCCCTCCCCCCAACCCATCTCCCATGCACACACACAGTTAAAAGAAAAAGTTAAAAGGACATTGGGCTGAGTGTAGATGAACCATGCAAGGAAACGCCATCAGAGGAGCCATCTGCCCCGGCAGCAGTAGATTAACAGCAGCAGCCGAGGCACCGACACAGGGCACCCAGTGGAGGCAAGGCCAAGACCCCCACCTCCACCCAAGCTCCACCTGGAGAGCACCCAGGCAGCTACAGCCGACCACCGCTCCCGGGGCAGAGGGCTCCCACAGAGGAAACACTGGAACGGGGATTAAGATAAATTTAAGTATAAAAAGAAACGGTAAATTAATGTGCTAAGATTAAATAGTAAAACTGATAAAAATATAATCATATAAAACATCCAGAGCAATTAAACAAACAGTGATAAATAATAATCAGTTAAAAGCTAAGCTAAAAAGGTGAGTCTTGAGCCTGCTCTTAAAAACATGAACGTTCTCTGCAGCCCTGAGGTCCTCTGGCAGCCTGTTCCAGAGGTGAGGGCTATAAAACTGGAAAGACGCCTCGCCATGCGTGTGTGTCCTGACTTTTGGGGTGACAAGGAGACGGCTGCCAGAGGAGCGCAGAGACCGCGAAGGTTTATATGGTAAAAGCAGTTCAGAGAGATAAGAAGGCCCAAGACCATTAAGACACTTAAAAACCATTAAAAGAACCTTAAAGTCGATCCTGAAATGTACGGGGAGCCAATGCAATGATTTTAAGACCGGTGTAATGTGCTCCCGCCTCCTGGTCTTCGTCAGGACACGTGCTGCTGAATTTAGTCATAGAAGGTTTTCAGGAGTGCCCCCTGTACACTAAAGGACCTGAGCTTCCTGAGCAGATGGAGTCTGCTTTGACCCTTTTTATAAAGCGCCCTGGTGTTCTGGGCCCAGTCCAGCTTACTGTTCAGGTGAACACCCAGGTACTTATAAGACTCCACTCTCTCTATGTCCATTCCCTGGATGTTCACCGGTGTTGGGGGGGCGTGACTGCTCCTGCAGAAATCCACCACCAGTTCTTTTGTTTTCCCTGCATTGATGTGGAGGTGGTTCCTCTGACACCAGCCCACAAAGTCCTGGATCAGCTCTCTGTACTCCCTATCATCGTTGTCTGTGAGGAGGCAGACGATGGCAGAGTCGTCAGAGAACTTCTGCAGGTGCCAGCTGGCAGAACAGGAAAGGATTCAAGGCTGTTCCCTGCGGGGCCCCTGTGCTGTAGACGACTATGCAGTGAGTCCATGGTTGGTCACACTAGAGGGCGGAGATGGGCGAGGACCAGCTGCTCCAGTGTCTTCATCAAGTGCGATGTTACGCCACTGGCCTGTAGCTGTTGAGTTCCTTTGGGTGCGGCATTTTTGGCACCGGCACCAAGCATGATGTTTTCCACAGTTGTGGAATTCTCACCACCTTCAGGCTAAGGTTGAAGATGGGCTGCACAATCCCAAAGAGTTGGTCTACGCAGGTCTTGAGGAGCCTGGAACTGATGCTAGCTGTGATCTGAGTGCTGTGCCTGTAGGACTGGGTGAGGTAGTGGGGGAGGGGGGGAGAAAGAGGGGTTGCAGCAGTGATATCTGACCTAACTCAATTCAATTCAGTTTATTTATATGGCGCCAATTCACAACAGATGTCATCTCAAGGCACTTAACAAGAAGTCATTTCAATACATTTATATAAAAATTCCAATCAGTTAAAATGTTTCCTATTTAAGGAATCCCAGCAGATTGCGTCAGTCATTCACGTGAGGTTGGGCCCCGTTGATGCAGACTTTCCAACCACAGCAATCCTTCAGCAATCCCTCATACTAAGGAAGCATGTAGCGACGGTGGAGAGGAAAAACTACTCTTTAACAGGAAGAAACCTCCAACAGAACAAGGTTCAGTAGGAGCGGCTATCTGCCATGACCGTCTGGGGGTTTGAGAAGACAGAGCAGAGACACAGAAAGAACAGAAGGTCTGATATAAGAGTACTTTCTATGTTACAGAAAGTAAAAAGTTGATAACATGACACGGTGGATGTTCAGTTACTGGGAGCATCATCCCAGTCGATGCCTCCCCTCCAACAGGGCACTGCAGCCAAGCAGGATACCAGACCAGGTATATCCAGGGGAGGGTTAGGTGTCTGGTCGAACCTGTTAAAGAATAGGTTCAGATCATAAACCCACTTTTGATCCCCCCCAGGCTGGGAGTCTGGTTCTTTGTACCCTGAGATGGTCTTCAGGCCCTTCCAGACTCCACTGATGTTCCTCTACTGCAGCTCCTCCTCCATCCTCTTCCTGTATCTGCTCTTTGTCTCTCTGATCCTCCACCTCAAATCCCTCTGCACAGTCTTCAGCTCCTCCTTGTTTCCTGGCCTAAAGGCCCTATTCTTCTCCTTAAAGCAGGGCCTTTATGTCCAGATTAATCTAGGGTTTATTGTTGGAGAAGCACCGTACTGTCCTGGTAGGTAGAGTGTTCTCCACACAGAAGTTTATATAATCTGTGATGCAATTAGTGAGACTGTGAATGTCCCCATGAGGTTCACAGAGCTCTTCCAACACAGTTGTCTCAAAACAGTTCCTCAGAGCTTCTTCAGTCTCCTTGGACCATCTTTTCACTGTGTGGGTCACAACCGGTTGCCTGTACACGAGGGGTTCATACACAGGCTGGAGATGAACCAGGTTGTGGTCTGATCTTCCTAGGGGAGGGAGGGGTGTTGGGTTGTATGCCTCCTTGGTGTTGGGATAAAATAAATCCAGTATTTTACTGCCTCTGGTGTGGCATGTGACGTACTGGGTGAATTTTGGCAGGGTGGAGGATGGGGGAGCATGGTTGAAGTCTGGTTGAGGAGGAGGGCATGTGGGTGCTGGAGGGCATGTAGGTGCTGTGTCTGTAGCCTGCCTACAGCTGAGTGCAGGACATCGCAGGCCGTGTCACCATTAGCAGAGGGGGGGGACGTACGCCACCATCACAATAACATGAGAATAACATGAGAAAAAAGATAATACGGCCTCATGCTAACAGCTAACAGTTCAATGTCCTTGCAGCAGTGTTGTTCTTTAACAGCTACGTGTCCATGGTTACACCATCTGTTATTTACAAACACAGCTAGCCCTCCGCCTTTCCCCTTACCACTATCCTGTGTCCTGTCGGCCTGCAATAAATAAAATCCATCCAGAGAAGCGAGAGAGTCTGGGGACAATGAGTTCAGCCATGTCTCTGTAAACAGCATGATGCTACACTCCCGATATTCCCGCTGGTACCGGGTTAGCGCCGGTACCAGTGCTGATAGGGTAGCACTGGTAGGGTAGGTGGGGTCGTGTCCGGAGAAGACAGCTGAACTGCAAGAGAGGAAGGGAGTGGAAGGTAAGTTACTTTCAGAATATGTTGGGAACTCAGAACACGGTCTAAGAAGCAGCCTGTTACCACACCAGGGTGACTAACCATCTGCTCCAGGTAAACACTCCCCTTTCAAGCGGTCCTCCCTGATTAAGCTGAATGGAGCCAGCCAGTGCTGCACCTGCCTGCGGCGCCTTGCAAGGAGATGAGGTAAGGCACGCACACACACATGCTCGCAGATACACGGCACCTCACAAACACAAATTCTGTGCAGTACAACTGCAGTGCATAAAATGACAAATAAAGCTAGAAGTACTAAAAGTGGTCATTAAATATGAAAACACAATAAAACCAAAGACACCCAAATAAAACCCATGTAATTTTAAAACTCTTTTTAAAAAAAACTTTTTTTTTGCTGAGATGGACGCCAAACTAAAAAGTGTTTTTTTGAAAGAGTTTTAAAATTACCTAATAACCTTAGTGACAATAACCTGTATGACCAGTTTCAGTCTGGTTTTTGGCCCAGTCACAGCACCGCCCTGGTCAAAATCACGAGTGATCTCCTGATGGCATCAGACGTTGGCTTCCAAACCATACTCATCCTTTTTGACCTAACTGCAGCTTTTGACACCATATCTCACTCGATTCTTTTAAATCGTCTAGCTTCCATTAATATATAAAACACTGCCTTGTCCTGGTTCTCTTCATATCTCTCTGATCGCTCTCATTTTATTCAGCTAAAGTCTTTTCAATCCTAACCCTCCCCAGTCAGTAGTGGCATAGCACAGTGCCCCGTCTTGGGGCCCCTCCTTTTTGGGGAGCTATGAAGCAAAATATGGCATAAAATGCACCTCAGTAGAGCTCCTGTAGAATTTTGAAGGATTCTCTCATAAATGCCACATTCTACATTCTGAATTCTGAACAATGTCCAGAAAATGAGTATTTCTATGGAAGCAAGTGGCTAAAAGTATCCTTGCCTAAAGATCAGGAAGTAGGGGATTTTAATTTAAGTATGTAGAGTCAAATGTATTTTAATTCATTCTACCCAAGTTAAAACCTTTAGGAAAACACAATTAAAGATTGTTGTATAAACAACTACTTTGTTAATCAAGGCAACTACCGCTAGTTTTGCTTAATGAACCAATATGGGGTTTGAGGATTTTATTCATGTCAATCTAGGTCTTTCAATTACATTTGTTTTCAATTGTTATACATCATTTAACCAATTACTTTACAATAAAAATCACAATCAGATTATGACGAAATGACCTTTATAACTGGATTTAATATATAATATAAAAGCTTACCATTTTTGTATGTAAACTGGAAATTACATCTGATTTATGCAAATCAGACAGCGGAACCGAAGCTGCCAAAACTAAAAATAGATGCAAAAATGGCTCAATAAACTAATTTGTATGTCAATTATCTTTAAAAAAATTTAAAGAACACATGACACGAAGTTGACATTTTTAACACTAGAACTACCAGAGACCGGTCATTTGACTGGATCCCCACCACTCTACCACAGAGCAATCATTTGACAGGGCTGTTGTTATCTAGGACTGTTAATCACTTGTGAATAGATGCTTTTGTTCTGTAAATGTCGCAATTAGGAGGAGATTGGTGACAGTTGCAACACGTTTTGCATTTGGCTCCATTACTCAAAAACCTTGTGGATGAGACAAACTGGATTTTTATACAATATACTTTCATCCCTATGTTAACAGTTAAAGCTATTTAAAGATGACTACAGGGAACAGATTCTTCTAAATTTGCAATAAAATGAAAGCTCTCCAGTGTTGCAATTGTCCCTGGGCCCAGGTGCAGTTGCAACACTGTTCGGGGATGGTTGCAACATGTTACAAATACAATATATTTTAATTTTGGTTTAAAAAAATATAAAATTTACAAATATAATGAAATAAAATAACACAATCAACAATTTTTGCAACTGTCCCCGGTCTCCCCTACTTGTGAATCAGCAGTGTAGTGACAATTCATTCAAAGAATTAAACATTTCATGATCCAAAAATGTTTATTTTCATATTCAGGTAAAAAGATCAAAAAGTATACAAACAACATGAAAATATAAAAATACCCATTGTGTGTGTGTGTGTGTGTGTGTGTGTGCGTGGGTGTGTGTGTGTGTGACGGAGTGACCCATGTTTCCCTGTTTCTTTTCTCGTTGGCACATCTCTGGCACTCCCACTCAAAGTCCTTTCTGCATCTTCCGCAAGTATACTTATAGCAGTGTACACAGCGTGAAGTTGTGCGAATGCTTTTACATTGGATGGTCACCTGACACATGGCTCTTTTCCCTGGGGATGGTGTGGCAGGTTGTTGCCGAAGAAGCTGCTCTTTCTCAGCCATCTTTCTGAATTCTCATTTGAATTGGCGCTATATAAATAAAAGTGAGTTGAAATGAACCAATACATTCTCAGAAAGTCTCTACCCTGAGGGACGACTGAGGTCCTTGCCAAGGTAAGGGATGGCATTACACATGTATTTGGAGTTCAAATCACATGCAACCCAGAACTAAATTCCAAACTTGTCAGGTTTTGAAGCGATGTACTGTTGGAAAGGACAGCAAGACTTTGTTGGAAAAAGCTGCCACAGCCTGGAAAGCTGTTTGGACGAGTGCTTTGACAACATTGTTATGGGCAAGCCACAAAAATCCACCTCTGCTATGCCGACAAGCACACTATCACAAAAAAGGAACCGGTTCTGAGGCCAGCACCTCCACCATCACGCCAGAGAAAAGCTACAGCGATGTCCTGGACTCAATAGATAAGAAGCTAACCAGCCTAGAGGCCCGTCTGGCCCTGGTTGAGGTTCTACACAAAGAATTTCAAACTCTAAGGGAATCCCTGGAGTTCAGCCAACAACAGGTAGCATCGCTCGCTGCAGAAAACCAAACGCTGAGAGACAGTGTAAAGAAACTCACCGAGGGAATGACGCAGTTGTCCGGAGAAAGTAAGAGGATGAAAGAAACTATCTTGGACATACAGGCCAGGGGAATGCGGGACAATCTTGTTTTTTCCGTGATCCCAGAACAGGCTGAGGACGACGCTGAATCCACCGTCCGAGATTTTCTCCAACATCAGTTAAAGCTCCCAAGCGACACGGTAAAAACCATCACTTTTCACCGCGTCCACCTGCTCGGAGGTAAGAAGCCCAACAACAGTCGGTCGCGACCAATTGTTGTTAAATTTGAGCATTATAAGCCAAAAGAGCACGTCAGAGGTCAGGGCAGAGAGCTGCGGGGAACGAATTACAGCGTTAATGATCAATACCTGAAGGAGATCCTGGATAGAAGGCGTATTTGGTTCCCAAATCAGGAAGAAATATATCAGTGAAGGCACCAAAGCTACAGTAGTAGTAGATAAACTATGTTAATGGGCAGCTGTTCAGGGACCCCCAGCTTACTCCTTGGCTTTATTAGTCATGTAACACTGGTCAGATAAGAGTTGTTTTATCAGTCAACTATAATGTGATGTTAGCACAGCTCTGTAAAGTTGTTTAGATTACTCAATGTGGGCGGGGCCAGGGCTAAGCACTGGGATACTGGCTCATTTTTCTTTTCTCATCTTCACATGTCTATCACCAAATGTCTTTGTCACTACTTTTTTCTCCTTCTATCACTCACACACACACACACAAATAATTTTTTCATAATATAACTATTTCTTTCTCTCTCACCCTTAATACCTTCGCAACTTTCTTCTATTTTTCTCTTTCTTATATCTTGGCTTTTGGATTTTCAATCAGGCAATCCCAAGCACAAACTAATAATGCACCTGTGTTTATCTGTTTCTATGGTGATATGAACTTTACAACTTTTGTCTCAAAACTATGGCTACTCTAAGGTTTGTCACATGGAATGTTCATGGAGCTGGCACCAGAGAGAAAAGAGTTAAGATTTTTAACCAGCTTAAAAGATTGAAGCCAGATGCCGTCTTATTACAAGAAACCCATAAATCTACCTCAGCTGCAGTTAATCTTAAATCCCCTGAGTTTCCTAATGTGTTTTCTGCATGCTATAACTCTAGACAAAGGGGAGTAGCAATATTAATAAATAAAAATTTAAATTTTACAGTAATAGATACAGTTACAGATCCAGAGGGTAGATTTATTATAATAAAACTATCTATACATAACCAAAAGTTATGTATTGTCAGTTTATATGGTCCAAATGTTGATGACCCCTCATTCTTTCATTCCTTCTTCTTGGTGCTCCTTGAACACATGGATTGCTCACTTCTTCTTGGGGGTGACCTCAACTTTGGTTTAAATGAAGAAATAGACAGGCTCAGCACAGCAGGGACTCAGCGCAGCTGGAAATCTATAGATATAGTCAAACAGTACATGAGCGATTATGGACTTTGTGATGCATGGCGATCTCTTCACCCCAATGACAAAAAATATACTTTCTTCTCAAATGTACATCATTCGTATTCTCGACTGGATTATTTGTTAGTCAGCAGGATTTCAAACACTGAGATCACTGCAGCAAGCTTTATGGAAAAGAACATGTGACATACAACATGCATGGATTGGTGCACCTCAGCCAAGATGCCAAAAAGTATGGTGTCCTTGATAACATCTCATGCTTCCCATTTGAAAACTTCCTTGGGGGTCTGAAGAAACTGTTGCGCAAGCCTACACAACCACTGGAGCAGGTTGTTCGCCGATTGTCGGAGAGAAGTCAGCACAGAAGAACAAACATCTCCAAAACAAGGTCCTTGAGAGAGCACAACCATGGACCACTTCTCAACAGTCTTTCTGTGAAAAAGCAGTATGAGGAGTGTTACTTTCAAGACTTTGTTGTGAAACGTTCAGAGGGAGACAACTGTGTCCTGTTGGAAAATAAAGACATAGTTGTTATACAGAATGTCGTCGTTGATGAAATGGACAACACTTTGGTCATCTACAAGAGGTTCCGGAACATGGTCGATTTCTTCACTTACCCTGTGGAATCTTCCAAGCTAGGCATTTTTCATTTATCTGGCCTATCAGATACACTCCGCCTTACCCATATAGAAAATGTGCAGAAGAAATATTATCTTCTTCCTTGCCCGGATGGAAAGGCTGGTTTTCCGTTGATCCACTTGTAAAAATGACTGCTTTTTTGAAGGGGTGAGAATTTAATTTAATTTATTTTGCCTGGAAATTAATAAATTTTTTAGTAAAGTTTTCTTCAATTTTAGATGCTGTTTGCCATTGTTCAGTTTATTGATGAGGAGCATCAGCCATTTGCAGTGGTTCCGCAAGTGTGGCTCGGCGAGGGCATGTGCTATTGGCCCCCATTTAACCTCCGCAAAAAAGACAAAGGCAACAATTTAGCCATCTGCTGCACGCCTCCACACAGCACCTGGGAGAAACATCATTTTAAGTTTATGAAGGGAGCAGGTAAATGGGTCTGACTTGTGCATTTGATTTTCCTGCATTTCATCTGTGTATTTTCTTTGTCTGTTTATGGTGGATAACTGACTTTCATTCATTATTCCCTGCTCTAGAATATTGGCAAGAGGCGATGAGATATTTGGTGCGCTTCCAAACAGGTTCTAGCGTTGAAACGACGGACGATGACAAGAAGAGAAAAAGAGAGAGAATCTCAAATTCCAAGTACAGACCCCAGGCCTCTTCTGATGAAGAGGAGTCTAGTCTTCCAGATGCACCAGCAGTGCTGTCGTTTGGAAAACCTATTTTGAGCTTTGAAAACATTGTTCCTGGTTACAAGGTTTCAGTGCTGCCCGATGCTCCAGAAGTTGCATCGATTCCAGAAAACCAGGAAAATGTTGTGCCATCTGTAGTCTTCAGAGGTGGTATGTAAAATTGCTGTGATGCTTGATTTGTGATCCTGCCACTACATTCCATTAGCATTGCACAGTTCAATTATAGTTTCATTACTGAATATGCAATACTCTGCACTGAAGTTAAAGCTGTTATGTTTGCTCCTCCAGCTCGTCAAGTACTAAGCTTTACACCCCCAGCAGCAAATTTACCCTGGCAGCATATGGATGAAAACACTGGAGGTATGTAATATGTTGCGCTAAACTAAGTGTTCCATTTTAAGTCCAATTCATTAAATGTATGCAATAACTTCAAACATATTTTTCCGTCAATGATTATCAATAGGAGAAAGTCATCGCTCTGTAATTGGCCCTTGGACTCCCCTGGCATCTCGTGTACAGCATGAAGTTTTCATCTATGAAGGTATATTTTAGGCCTATGTCTTAGTGTCCAATGTTTTAAAAGTATTGAAAATAGTGCCTTTAGGTGTTTTTTTTTTTTTTTTTTTTTTTTTTTATGTAGATTTCCAGAGACTCCAGAATGAAAAATGATGGATGAGAACCAAGCTCTGAGGGAGGAGAACCAAGCTCTGAGGGAGGAGAACCAAGCTCTGAGGGAAAGCACTGCACGAGCAGGTAAGAACATGCACAAAAAAGTCAAACTTAGGAAAGAGTACGTGATGTATGTACAAAATTACCATATGCCTTTCATTTTGTAGCTTCGGATGACAGCGGCTCACTTCAAGAGCAGGTGAAGCAAGTTGGGACAATGTTGAAGACGTTTGCTCGCACTGGGCAATCAGGTACAACTTGCAAACAACACCTGTGGTTGTTGGTTTAATTCCCACTGGTGCCACCTATACATGTAGTAGACCTAGATATAAATGTCATAGTTTAGTAGTTGAGGGATCATGACTGACTATTATTTTATTTAACCCCTGTAGGTGCAGATCAGACCTTGATGCTGCGACTTCATGGAGAGTTTGGCGATGTTGTGCGTAGCATGGACAACAAAATGGACACTATGCTGCAACATTTCAGTGCCAATGTGTCTGTTGGAGAGTTATCCCTGCCAGGGGATCTGTTACTCCCCCTAGACACCCAGGAAGATTTGGCGTTGCTTGACAACAGTTTAAGGCAGGATAAAGAGCTCCAGGAACGATTTGTAAGTGGGCTGATTTCGTTTATAACTCCATAGCGTAATCTAAAAAGTAGAATTAAGATTGTACACTGCATATTCTACAGTCTGAATCCACAGCCTGTCACATTTTATATTTATGTATGATAAGCTTCAGAGAAATGTAATTTGTAACCCTTTTTTCAGCTTCGGTTTTTGACAATCAAATGTGGGAGGGACCTAAAGACAACCGTCTGGCGGACGCTTCAAAGTATCTTCTCTAATCACCTTTCCATCAATACAACCTGGACTGGAGTTGGGGATAAAGCATGTTTTAGAGACATGTTCCTGAGGACCATTGTTCAAAGTAAGTTGGATGTAAAAAAAATAATAATAATTTTAGTAGATGTGTATGGCATTATGCCATTCAAATGGAATGACAGATCTGTATTTTCTACAGGAGCCATCCGGAAGAACCCGGCAACCCAGGATGCCACTGATGAAGCCGTCCAGGTTAACGTTATGCGTTACCTGAAAGGAGCATCTGACCTTGAAGGCGGAAAAAGGCGCCGCACAGCTGAGAGGGACCCACAGCCGACCCCTTAAACCTAGGCTGAATACTGACACCCCAGCATCACTGACAACTGGAACCCTTTCTTTATCCTGCAGTCAGTAACTTCAAGACCCCTAAAGAAGCCAGAAGTGTCAGACTGCACTCACCCAATCCACACTGTTCACTGTGGATATTATCATAGTGCTTAACTCTTATTATATTGTAAAAAATAGCTTGTAAATCCTTGTGCCACAGGTCAGCATTGCAGTTATATCTGTTCTACTACTGTTTTTACCTCAGTATTTTTTATATATATGTGAAGATGTTTATCACAGATATAAGAGACATCTTGTACCCCAGGTCAGCAATGCCATTATAATGGTCTATTCTACTCCAGAGCTTTATTCTAAATTATTACCACTTATCTTATTGTTAGTAATGGTTTGTAAATGTGATGTTATACCTGAATTTTTTTTGGTGTCCTGCACATTCTTTGGTACCAGATATACTCATTACTTATGTGTACTGGTAATTCTTTTCATCCCAGAGCTGACCTCTTTATATTATTAACAATTATTGTGTTATAATTTTGTAAGATAAGGCTGTTTTTTTGTTGTTGTTTTTTTACAATTTAATTGGAAACCTGCATGTTCTTTTGTGTTTGTGGGTGTGTATATACATATTTTTCTCTTTTTTTCTGTTATTTATATTTCAGTGATCTGACATCATGTTTCAATGACAGTTACTGTACTTTGAAATGTGGAATTTAAACGTCAAATGGAATTTTGTCTGGTTTGATCATTCATTATTCTTGATAAACTGCATGAGATATATATAAGCGGCGACCGATCGCTCGAAAATAGCGTTTGCCTCCGACGGGCCGCGGAAGGGTCGCCTTTGATATAACGGCGGCGGGTAACAAAGGCGGTAGGAAGGCGGCTGCCGCCGGCGGTGCACCGTCAAACGTGTTTGCGATTACGCCATTCTGACGCTTCTACTGCGGCCGGCGGCTTTTATTTATATAGCGCCAATTCACAACAGATGTCATCTCAAGGCACTTAACAAGAAGTCATTTCCATACATTTAAACAAACATTCCAATCTGTTAAAAAGTTTCCTATTCAAGGAATCCCAGACGATTGCATCAGTCATTGGTGTGAGGTCTGGCAGACTTTCCAACCACAGCAATCCTTCAGCAATCCCTCATACTGAGCAAGCATGTAGCGACGGTGGAGAGGAAAAACTCCCCTTTAACAGGAAGAAACCTCCAGCAGAACCAGGCTCAGTAGGAGCGGCCGTCTGCCACGACTGTCTGGGGGTTTGAGAAGACAGAGCAGAGACACAGAAGGAACAGAAGATCTGATATAAGAGTACTTTCTATGTTACAGAAAGTAAAAAAGTTTATAACAGGACACAGTAGATGTTCAGCCACTCTGAGAGTGAGAGTACGGTCCCTTGTGCTGCTCCTGTGCTGCTGACCACCTGGTTTGACACACAATTCTTCAGTCTCACAAACTGTGGTCTGTTTGTCAGGTAGTCATTGATCCAGGCGATTGTTGAGGGCTCCACCTGTGTCTTCAGGAGTGTCTGACAAAGCAAATCAGGCTGGATTGTGTTAAATGTACTAGAGAAATCAAAGAACATGATCCTCACAGTGCTGCCTGCTTTGTCCAGATGACAGTGGGTTGGTTGAAGTAGGTGGATGATGGCATCTTCACCTCCAACTCCACAGCGATAAGCAAACTGCAGTGGGTCCTGATACGTTCTTGTTTGGTTACTCAGGGGTGCCAACAGGAGTCTCTCCAGGACCTTCATGATGTGGGATGTCAGGGCAACGGGTCTATAGTCATTGATGACTGATGGGTGAGTTATTTTGGGTACTGGAACAAGGCAGGATGTCTTCCACAACACTGGAACCTTCTCCTGAGTTAGGCTAAGGTTGAAGATGTGCTGCAGAATCCTACAGAGCTGCTCTGCACAGGCCTTCAGGACTCTGGGGCTGACACCATCTGGACCTGCAGCCTTGTTCCTCCTTCAGTTTCTCCAGCTGCCTCTTCACCTGACTTTTGGAGACAGACAAGTGGGAGGGGGAGGCAAAGGGGGTAGCAGCATTTCCTGACTTGGTTGAAGTCAAACTTGTGGAATTAGAAGTGTCCATGGCTGAGGTGAAGGATAAAACATCCGAGGTGTAACAGGAAAGCTGTTGATCAGAGGAGAGTGGGATGTCTGTTTGGCTGGGAAAAGGAGAGGGGGATGCTGAGCTGAACTGAACCAGTTGAAGAATATGTTCAGTTCATTGGCTCTGTCCAGACTTCCATCTATCCAATCCTTCCTGTCCTTAAAACTTGTGATCTTTCTCATTCCTGACCAGACATGTCGGATATTGTTCCTCTGTAGTTTGTTCTCCAGCTTCTTCCTGTATGCCTCCTTGCTGTCTCTGATCTTGACCTTAAGTTGCTTCTGTATACTCCTCAATAATTCCCTGTCTCCCTCCCTGAAGGCTCTGTTTTTCTTGTTTAGCAGTTCCTTCAGGTTACTGGTGATCCAGGGTTTGTTATTCGGGAAGCATCTCACTGTTCTGGTGGGGATGATGTTGTCCACACAGAAGTTTATATAGTCGGTCACACACTCAGTCATGGCATTGATGTCCTCTCCATGTGCTTGGCAAAGAGTCATCCAGGCTGTGGTTGCAAAACAACCCTGCAGGGCTTCTTCAGCTTCCTGTGACCATTTTCTCACAGTTCGTTTTGTCACAGGTTGCCTCTGAACAAGGGGTTTATATTCTGAACAGAGAAAAACAAGATTGTGATCTGATTGTCCCAGAGGAGGTCTTGGTTTGGACGTGTATGAATCCTTTACATTTGCATAAAACAAATCCAAGGTCCTGTTTTCTCTTGTAGAGCAGCTGACAAACTGTTGAAATGTTGGAAGTGTAGTAGAGAGCGAGGCATGATTAAAATCACCAGAAATTGCCACAAATGCATTGGGGTGCTGTGTCTGTAGCTTAGCAACAATGGAACTGATGACATCACATGCATTGTCTGCAATGGCTGAAGGTGGAATGTAAACAACTGCCAAAATTACTCTGGTGAACTCTCTTGGTAAATAATATGGACGAAAACTCATTGCCAAGAGTTCGACATCTGGGCTGCAGAGACGACACTTCACAGTAACATGTCCTGGATGACACCATCTGTTGTTTACAAGCGCTGCTACTCCACCACCTTTCCTTTTTCTGCTCGTCTTCAGATCTCTGTCTGCTCGTACAGTCAGGAAGCCTGGCAGACAGACGTTGGAGTCTGGGATATGATCCAGTAGCCACGTCTCCGTAAAACACATAACACTGCATTCACGGTACTCTGGCTGAGTCCTTGTAAGGGCTTGGAGTTCATCCATCTTGTTAGCCAGTGATCTTACGTTGCCCATTATGATCGATGGAAGAGATGGCTTGAACTTCCTCTTTCTCTGTCTCCTTTTCGCTCCTGCTCTGCATCCACGTCTCCGCCTTATCAACTCATCAGGGATTTGTGGCTTCAGTTGAGGTATTATTTCAGCTTTTGCGATGTTAATCAGCTGCCCCCGGCAGTAAACCACATTGTTGCCATGGTTACGCATCATAACAAATTGTCAAAAAGGGAAAAATTTACAGCAAAAATCCTTCCAGCTTCACAGCACCAAAAACTAGAAAGTATACAGGTAAAAAAGATGCAATCTTCTTTAAGAAAAAAGAGGAACCAATGTACAAAAAAACAAAACTTAATATGTAACCAACAGAGCCACTCCAACATGCAGCCACCCAGAGCAGCGCTATATTGTATATTGTATATTAAAATTGGGACCCAGGACACCACGGGATAGCGAGGAGGGGAGCCCCTCCTCGCACCCCAGTGATGTGCCCATGCCCCAAGACCCTATATGAGTGGTAAAGTGATGGAACGGGTGGACAGAGGTGTCCAGGGATGGGGAGGGAAGGACTGGGAGACAAAATGTCTTCCCAGGGAGCAAGCTCCCCCACTGACCCCAATAGGCACCGCTGTTCACCGGGATCCACCAGGGGAGGGAGGCCATGGCACGTTCGACCCGGGGCCCATGGCCACAGCACCACAAAGCCCCACGGACCCCAAGGCAGTCCCCCCAGCCCCATCTCAGAAGGGGAACTAAACCCACCCTGACATTCGCTCTACTCTCAAAACACATAAGACACTAGACACCCAGGTTGAGTTCGCCCCCCCCCTCCAGCACACCCCTCACCCCCGTCCAAGTGCCCTCGTAGGGGGAGAGCACTTGTCGCTACACAGCAGCAGCCTCCCCGCCAGCAAAGGAGGCCCCCAGCGAACCACGGCGATGCACCTGCCCAGACCAGGAGCAAACCGATGAGCCGGGCGGCCGACCCACCAGGCCGACATCCACCAGCCTCATTCCTTGTAGAGCGACCACTGTTGTCAACGGCCCGGCAGGAGACCAAACCCAGCGCCCCACCCACCTGCCCTGCATGCCCACCACCCGGCCAGTCCACCCGCAAGTCCGACCGAACCCGACCAAATGCCCAACCCCAGCGGCCCGCACAAAGACCAAGACCCAGGAGCCGAGTCCAGCGCAAAAAAGGAATGATCCGGCCCAGAAACGCCACCCAGCCGCCGCGACCAGCAGCCAGGCACCCCGACCAACAAACAAGGCGAGACGCCATACAGGGACCGGCGATGACAATCGGCCCAGAGAAAAAGAGAGAGGCGGCTGCACATGCCGGCCGCCGGCCGGCCCCAACCCCCACAGCCAACAGAGACCCCACGCCAGCCGACCCCCAGCCAGGACCACAGCTAGGGGGTGCGGCGCCCCCGAGCCCCAAATCCCCAGGCCCACCCCAGACCCTACCCAGGCGCAGCACGGCCACCAGGCCAGTAACCCATGTCCGCCAGTGCAACCCCCCCAAGGCACCATATGCAGCCATCAGGAGTTACCACCCAAAGCCCAACCCCAGGCCGGCCACGACGTCCAGTGCCCCATCCGCCCAGTGATCCCACCCCCTGGGGTCCCCCCCAGATGCCTC
Organism: Valencia hispanica; assembly: GCA_963556495.2. Lineage (NCBI taxonomy): Eukaryota > Metazoa > Chordata > Actinopteri > Cyprinodontiformes > Valenciidae > Valencia > Valencia hispanica. Next base: position 1,737,141 of record OY747701.1, on the reverse strand, counting down.
CAACCCCAAAACCCCAACATCAGCAACAGTGTCCCAAACGACAAAACCAAGACAGAACCAAAGCGCATGAACATAAGTATCTGATATATTGCTTGTGCATTGTAAGCAGGTATTAGGCGATGTAAAACCCATCCTAAACATTTGTTGACCTGTATAGTGTACTCTATGAAGGATTTTGTATTGTATTAATTGCAAATGAGGATTTTCTGTTATTTTAAAGGTTCTTAAACATATCTGAGACCAGACGTTTTGGTTAAAGCTGGCTGATAAATCCACCTCCCATTTTGAAATAGGGATGGCTATTGATTCATCTAATGTAGATAAAGTTTTGTATATTTTAGACAGCAATTTGGGGGGGTTGATATTAAGAAAATCTAAAACTCTTGCTGGAATTTGTAATTCAGCTGTATTGAGCCTAAATTTACCTTTAATAATAGATTTAATTTGTTGATATTCTAAGAATTTGTTTTTATCAATTCCATATTGTGTAATTAATGTATTAAATGGGATAAAGTCTGTTCCTTCAAATATATGTTCCAGGTATTCTATTCCATTGCACCTCCAGACTGGGAAACTTATCATACATTTTTTTTTTCCAAGATGTTGGGGTTATTCCAGATGGGTGTACGTCTGCATGGGATTATTGTGGACTCTAACAGCATGGTGGGAGTTTCTAAAAATGACAGAGAGGAGCTGATATTTATGCTTTTAAAGCATTCATATTGTTTTATATTGAGCTAATAAATGGTAGGTCTGAAAGTTTTATCTTATTACATAGTGTCTGTTCTACGTCTATCCAGGACTCATCTAGGTAGCTATGTTTTAACCATCTTGAGATGTATTGGAGCCTGTTGGCTAAGAAAGAATGATGGAAGTTTGGTAGATCTAGACCTCCTTTTTCTTTGGTCTTCTGCAGTGTTTTTAAGCTGATACGTGGGGGTTTATCTTTCCAAAGAAATTTAGAGATAGAGGAGTCCAGAGATCTAAACCAGTGTAGTGATGGTTTACTTGGGATCATTGAGAATAAGTAGTTGATTCTGGGCAAAACCATCATTTTTATTGAAGCAACCCTTCCCATAAGTGATATGGGTAGGGATTTCCATCTAGCAAGATCATCTTCCACTTTTTCTAAAAGTGGGATGTAGTTTAGCGTTATTAAATCTGCCAGTCTTGGTGAGACATTGATACCTAAATAGGTAATATTCCCTGACTGCAGTTGTGTATTAGTTGGATTCTGGACAGAACAATTGATTGGAAGAACTGTAGATTTTAACCAATTTATAGAATAATCTGAAACATTTGAGTAAGAGAATATTGAAACATTTAATATTGTGAGTTTGCCTGATTGCTGCAGCTAGTGGTTCAATAAAAATAGCGAACAGGGAGGGAGAGAGAGGACATCCCTGCCTGGTACCTCTCTGAAGATAAAACCTAGATGATGTTTGGTTATTTGTCCTGATACATGCTGTTGGTGAACTGTATAATATTTTCAACCAGTTTATAAAAGAATTTCCAAAGCCAAATTTATGTAAGGTTACAAATAAGAATTTCCAGTCAAATGCTTTTTCTGCATCTAAAGATAATATATTAGTTTTGATGTTTTTACAGTAAGAAAAATCTATTAAATCTATTAATCTACGTGAATTTGTGGATGAATGTCTCCCTTTAATAAAACCAGTTTGATCAGGATGTATTATAAGAGGGGTTACTTTCTCTATCCTTTTTGCGAGGGCTTTGCAGATTATTTTAAGATCAACATTAATAAGGTATATGGGACGATAGCAGGTGGGAAACAAAGGGTCTTTACCTGATTTTAGTAGAAGACTAATGTAGGCAGAATTCATATTTGGTGGGAGTCGGCCATTTTCCTTGGTTTCCTGCAGCATTCTGTGGAATGTTGGTGCCAGAATATTCCAGAATTCTTTATAGAACTCCGCTGGAAATCCATCTGGGCCTGGAGCCTTTTTATTGGGCATGCCTTGGAGGGCCTCCTGGAGTTCAGCCGCTGTTAGTGGTGAATCCAGGGCCATCGCTTGACTTTCAGATAATTTAGGTAGTGTTATGTTATCAAAACATTGTTCAATTTCATGATCCGATGGATTTATCTCTGGTGAGTATAAAGCCTTGTAAAATTCTTTAAATGTGTTGTTTATTCTTCCAGGATCATATACTGTATTCCCGGTCTGATCTTTAATAGCAGATATAGTTGTTTTTTCTTTATTAATTTGGTTAGCCAAAAATCTACCTGATTTATTACCTTGTTCAAAGTTTTCTATCCTAAGTCTTTGAATTAAGAACTGGGTCTGTTTATTAATAATTTGATTTAATTCTAGCTTTGCTTTACGGATTTTGCCTAGTCTCTCCTCATCTAGAGAAGCTTCTAATGAATTAAGTTTCTTCTAATTCCTGAATACGTTTTTTTCCATTTTCTTTTAATTTGATGAGAATGAGATTATTTTACCTCTATTCACAGCTTTTCCTGCCTCCCAAAGAATGGATGGCGACGTACCAGGGAGGTCGTTATATTCCAAATATGAGGCCCACTCTTTTTCGAAATATTTAATAAATTCTTTATCCTTAAGTAAGGATATATTAAATCTCCAATTTTTGCTTTGAGGTGTTCCTGTTTTATTTACTAAAGTTAGAGAAACAGGAGCATGATCGCTAACAACTATAGGGTGTATCTCAGTGTCTGAAATGTCAGTCAACAGTGAGCTGCTGACTAACAAATAATCCAGTCGAGAATATGAATGGTGGACATTTGGGAAGAAAGTATATTTTTTGTCATTGGGGTGAAGAGATCGCCATGCATCACAAAGTCCATAATCGCTCATGTACTGTTCGACTATATCTATAGATTTCCAGCTGCGCTGAGTCCCTGCTGTGCTGAGCCCGTCTATTTCTTCATTTAAACCAAAGTTGAGGTTGCCCCCAAGAAGAAGTGAGCAATCCAGGAGCACCGAGAAGAAGGAATGAAAGAATGAGGGGTCATCAACATTTGGACCATATATACTGACAATACATAACTTTTGGTTATGTATAGATAGTTTTCTTATAATAAATCTACCCTCTGGATCTGTAACTATATCTATTACTGTAAAATGTACATTTTTATTTATTAATATTGCTACTCCCCTTTGTCTGGAGTTATAGCATGCAGAAAACACATTAGGAAACTCAGGGGATTTAAGATCATCTGCAGCTGAGGTAGATTTATGGGTTTCTTGTAATAAGACGACATCTGCCTTCAATCTTTTAAGATGGTTAAGAATCCTAACTCTTTTCTCTCTGGTGCCAGCTCCATGAACATTACACGTGACAAACCTTAGAGTAGTCATAGTTTTGAGATAAAAGTTGTAAAGTCCATATCACCATAGAAACTGATAAACACAGGTGTATTATTAGTTTGTGCTTGGGGTTGCCTGATTGAAAATCCAAAAGCCGAGATATAAGAAAGAGAGAAATAGAAGAAAGTTGTGAAGGTGTGAAGGGTGAGGGTGAGAGAGAAAGAAATAGTTATGTTATGGAAAAATTCTGTGTGTGTGTGTGAGTGATAAAAGAAGGAAAAATGAGTGACAAGGACTTTTGGTGATAGACATGTGAAGATGAGAAAAGAAAAAAAGACATTAACATACAGTTTATCTACCGCTACTGAAGCTCCGGTGCCTTCACTGATATATTTCTTCCTGATTGGGAACAAAACGCGCCTTCTATCCAGGATTTCCTTTGGATTTTGATCGTCAATGCTGTAATTCGTTCCCCGCAGTTCTCTGCCCTGGCCTCTGACCTGCTCTTTTTGCTTGTAATGCTCGAATTTAGCAACAATTGCTGTTGTTGGGCTTCTTACCTCCGAGCCGGTGGACGTGGTGAAAAGTGATGTTTTTTACCGTGTCAATTGGGAGCTTTAACTGATGTTGGAGAAAATCTCGGACGGTGGATTCAGCGTCGTCCTCAGCCTGTTCTGGGATCCCGGAAAAAACAAGATTGTCCCGCATTCCCCTGGTTTGTATATCCAAGATAGTTTCTTTCATCCTCTTACTTTCTCCGGACAGCTGCGTCATCCCCTCGGTGAGTTTCTTTACACTCTCCCTAAGCGTTTGGTTTTCTGCACCGAGCGATGCTACCTGTTCTTGGCTGAACTCCAGAGATTCCCTTAGAGCTTGAAATTCCTTATGGAGAACCTCAACCAGGCCCAGACGGGCGTCTAGGCTGGTTAGCTTCTTATCTATTGAGTCCAGGACATCGCTGTAGCTTATCTCTGGAGAGATGGTGGAGGTGCTGGCCTCAGAACGAGTGCGTTTTTGTGATGGTGTGCTTGTCGGCACAGCAGAGGTGGATTTCTGTGGCTTGCCCATAACAATGTTGTCAAAGCACTCGTCCAAGTAGCTTTCCAGGCTGTGCAAGGTTTCCTCGTCCAGTTTGTTTATGGAGAAATACAAAATAATGGTTATTATTATTAAACGTTTGCTATATTTGGCTCAAATGTTATGGTTTGTTTTTACCCGAGTTTGTTTGTTTTACCAGTTTACCGCCATATTACTTACGCACAGCTCTCGCGAGATCTCAGCAGCAGCTCATCCCCCCTCAAGGAATAAAAGGTTTAAAAAAAATAAAATAAAATTAGCAACAATTTTCTCAAGGACTTTGGATAAGAAAGGAAGGTTAGATATAGGTCTGTAATTCACTAAGTCATCTTGATCAAGAGAAGGTTTCTTGAGTAAAGGTTTAATTACAGCTATTTTAAATTCTTGTGGTACGTATCCGTTTACTAAGGATAGATTAATCATATCCAAAATGGGGCCAGGAACCAAATGGAACACTTCTTTAAATAATTTGGTTGGGATTGGGTCCAACATACAAGTTGAAGGTTTAGATGAGGCTAATATGTTTGATAATTCCGAAAGCTCGACCGAATCAAAACAGCCTAAGCACAAATGAGGTTCTACAGTTCTTTCTTATGCTGCCTCATTTACTGAGAAAGAAGTAATCATGTTTGGAAGGATGCCAATGATTTTATTTTTAATAGAATTAATTTTATTTATGAAGAATCCCATAAAATCATCACTGCTAAGAGCCGGGGGAATTGTTGGCTCAACAGAGCTATGACTCTGTGTAAGTTTGGCAACTGTACTAAAAAGAAACCTAGGATTGTTTTTATTCGCCTCTATTAATGATGAAAAATATGCTGGTCTAGCTTGTCGAAGGGTCTTTTTATACAGCAGTAGACTGTTATTCCAGGTTAAATAGGAATCCTCTAGATGTGTAGAGCGCCATTTTCTCTCCAACTTCCTAGTATTCTGCTTTAAAGTATGCAACTGCGTTAAACCAAGGAGTCAGCCTCCTATGGCTAGCCACTTTCTTTTTTAAGGGGGCTACACTATCTAATGCCAAAAGCAATGAGGACGTAACGCTGTGAACCAGACCATCAATTTCTGAAGGGTTAGAGATAGAATTGCTGCCATCCACTGTGTTACTCTGAGACACTGAGGAAAGTAAGAATGGAACAGATCCTTTATAAATTGTTACAGCATTGTCTGATAAAGCTCTAGTATAATTAAATTTTCTTTCAGATTTAAGATGGTCAGTTAAAGTACATTCAAAAGTTATTAAGAAGTGGTCAGACAGGACCGAGTTATGTGAGTGGACTGTTATTTCCTCACACTCAATACCGTATGTCAGTACAAGGTCCAAATTGTGTTTGCCCGAGTGGGTCGATCCCTGTACTTTTTGAGTAAAGCCAATTGAGTCTAAAATAGCACTAAAAGCTGCATTTAGGCTATCACTTTCGGTATCCACAAGAATATTGAAGTCCCCCACTATAATGACCCTATCAGTATTTAATACTTAATCAGATAAAAAATGTGAGATCTGATCCAAGAATTGAGAGTAAGGGCCTGGTGGACGATACAAAACCACAAAGAAAAATGGTCTTAATGTTTTGCAACTTGGATGAGGAAAATTAAGCGTTAGATGTGCAAAAGAACTGTAGCTATCAATTGGTTTGGGACTAATTAGTAAATCAGAACGAAAAATGGTTGCAACTCCTCCTCCTCGCCCAGTATTTCTAGGAATGTGAAAATTTAAAGGACTGGAAGGAGCTGACTCATTTATACTGACATAATCCTCCTGCTGCAACCAGGTTTCTGTGAGACACAGCAAATCAATGTGATTATCACCAATCAAGTCATTTACTAACAAAGTCTTTGAGGAGAGAGATCTTATGTTTAATAAACCACATTTAATAGATTTATTTTTCTGTTCAGTCAAAGTCGTATTTATCTTTATGAGATTTCCATTATTTGCTTTTGTTGGCTTAACTTTTAATCCATTTAATTTTGGCCGTGGGCAAGACATTGTTTCTATAGGGTAATGGGTGGGTAACAGTACAGAAGCAGCAGAGAGGTGGGTTAAACTACAACTCTGCTTCCTGGTCTGGACCCTGGGTTGTCAGTGTTTTGGAGGACTAATAAATTCGGCCATATTCCTTGAAAGAAGAGCTGCTCCATCCAAAGTGTGATGGATGCCGTCTCTCCGGATCAGACCAGGTTTTCCCCAAAAAGTTCACCAGTTATCAATGTAGCCCACATGGTTTGTCGTTTGCAGGACACCATCTAGACAACCATTGATGGAATGACAGCATGCGGCTAAACATGTCGTCCCTGGTCCGATCAGGCAGGGGACCAGAAAAGATTACAGAGTCTGACATTGTTTTAGCAAACTTACACACTGAAGCAACAATAATTTTAGTGACCTCCGATTGGCGTAACCGGGTGTCATTACCGCCAGCGTGAATAACAATCTTACTGTATTCACGCTTATCTTTAGCCAGCAGTTTCAGGTAGGATTTGATGTCGCCCGTTCTGGCCCCTGGCAAGCATTTGACTATAGTCAATGGTGTCTCTAATGCCACGTTTCTGACTATGGAGCTGCCAATTACCACGGTAGGCTTCTCAGCAGGTGTGTCGCTGAGCGGGGAAAATCTGTTAGAAACGCGGACCGGTGGTGGTTGGTGGTGGCCCGTGGGCTGGGTCCTAGAACTATGCTTCCTACGTACCGTCACCCAGCCGGCCTGGGTTCCTGGCTGCGCGGGCTCTATCGGAGGACAGCTAGGGGGTTCTGTCCTTGTTGGCTCCGCGCTGGCTAATGGGCTTCGGCTATCTGCTGGTTTTTCAACAGCGCGGAGCAGTGCTTCTAATTCTGATACCCTCGCCTCCAAAGCTACAAAAATATTACATTCATTACAGTTACCATTATCACTAAAGGAGGCAGAGAAGTAACTAAACATCTGACAGAGAGAGCTAGAGAGAAGAGAAGAGTTAGAGACAGGAGAGAGAAGAGAAGCCATAGCCGCAATGAAGCTAAGCTAACTGAGCTATCGAGACCTTACCACCCCAAGAAAAGCTGTGTGAAACACTAGGAGTTACCAAAACGTAAAGTACACCCCCACAAAACGTGTGTTTTAGTGTGCTTGTGTGTTAAAATAACTTAGAGAGGCCTCAGCACAGAGAAAATAAGATCAATTCAAGAGAGTCTGAACAACAGCTCCATGGAGCACAACAGTGACAACAGGAAATGACGCAATACGGCTTACCCCGTCACAGAGTACCAACCAAAAGTGGGGTACTATAGCAAATGCTGTACTGCTCCGCTTGTGAAAGTAAATCTGTTGGGCTTCTACTTGGTACTCAGAAACCAATTCTGAGCTCCACACTGCCAAACAGGACACGTTTATAAAAAAAAAGAAAAAAAAAAGAAATGTGTAAATAATACTTTGCCCATTTTTGAGAATAAAACATGGTTTAATCACTTTGTAGTTTTTTGACATTTCGACAGCCTAGTTTCCAAGCTTTACTTGAATGCAGGGTGGGCAGCTGTCCCTTCTCATCAATAGGGATTCCGCAGACTTGCGGCTGATTGGATGCTACAGGTAGCCCTGCGGACATCAGCTGGTTTTTCTCTAGTATCAGTAATGTTTAAATTAAGCTTGACATTTTTTCAGGTGAGTCATTCAGTTCAGTGCACAGTGTTTTGATGCTGAAAGATGCATTTGCTGATTATGGTTTTGGTTTTGGTCCGGTCTATCTTTCTTTTTCTACTGTAGCTGCATGAGAAACCATTAATGTTCCCAAATAGACAAGTTTAGTGATTTAGCTGGGAGTCTTTTCTGTTTTGTTTTGGTGTCACTTTTTAAAGTTGCGCTGCGGAAAGTTTGCACTGGGCTCTGAGTTTAGCACATAAACATTCTGCACGTGTTCAGGTACAAAACAGATGGATTCGTTCGGCACATGTGTGTACCAAACTGACAGGGCCGTATACATGTAGTGTTACACCCCTATCTAATAGATAGTTAAGGTCTGAAGGTTAGGACAGTTTGGTGAATCTCTTTCTTTACAAAGAAATTAGCTCAACTGTTGGCCATGTCTGCGAACTGTTGGCGACCTGTCCAGGGTGTACCCCCCATCTCGCCCTGTGATAGGAGATAGGCACCAGCCCCCCTGCAACCCTGCATAGGATGGACAGACGGTCTTGGCAGATGGCCGCTCGTACTAAGCCAGGTTCTGGTTCTGGTGGAAGTTTCTTCCTGTTAAAGGGGGAGTTTTTCCTCTCCTCTCCTGTTTTTCCTCTTCCTGTCACTACATGCTTGCTAAGTATGAGGGATTACTAAGGGTATTGCTGTGGTTGGAGTCTGCATCAACGAAGCGCAACTGCCAGTCGATGACTCCAGGCAATCTGCTAGGATTACTTAAATAGAAAACTAACAAAAACTTTAAACTGATTGGAATGTTTGTATTGAAATGATTTTCTTGTAAAGTGCCTTGAGATAACATCTGTTGTGAATCGGCGCTATATAAAAAAACTGAATTTAATTGAATATGCATGCCAAACTTGTAGGGGCCAGTCGTTCCCCCAAATCATATCTACTTAGAGTGGAATGATACTAAGAGCAGTAATTGAGCTTGTAAAAATAAGCAAGCAAAAAGCATTTGGACAATCGATAATGCCAGCACAACTCTGATGTCATTTTTGTTGCAAACAGTGACGTTGCTAAACCTTAAACTCTAGGCTATTTCTGTCCACAAGTAAACACTTAAAACAGAGAAAACGCAAATCTTCACTTTGGTCGAAGTTTTTAGAAAGAATCATTTTTGGTGCCTTAAATCTGCGTTTTTGTGTGGATGACAGGCCAAATCATAGACAATTTTCTTCGTTTTGTGAGAAAAAAGGAAAGAAAAAGAAAAGAAAAAGAGAGAAAAAAAAAAAAAAAATCTCTGAGGGTGCCTTCTCTGTATTTTGTTCACAAGAATCCTTCAGAAGTAGAATTGTAAAATTATCACCTGTGTGTTTTGGAGAAATAAATTCCTGAAAACAACATAAAATGAGACAAACGCATGTTTCTCAAGTCGCTATACTACTTTGACCTATTTTTCCTCAACAAATCTACAGAAGAATTATGAGATATTTTTTCTGGCTGTGTTATAGTTGCCCCTCTACTAGAATTTGAAAAGACTTTGGCATCACCTCTACCATTTTGGAGATATTAAATTCTAAAAGTGACACAAACTCGAATTTTGGAAAGACTGCACTGTATTTTGACTTATTTCTCCAAAAATCCACAGTAAAATTATTAAATATTTATTATGGGGGTAGTATAGATAGCCCTGTACTAGAATCTGAAAATACTTTTAGAAAACTAATGAGAAGTAAAAAGTGAAAAAAAACAGGGGCCAGGGCTGGGAGTTTCCCTCTGGGATCAATAAACTGTTCTTTTTTATTGATTTGAATGGCTGGACTGGCACTGTAACAAGGGTGTGAGTATGAAAGCTGAAAGATAATAAATAGACAGACAGGAAACACAAATCCAATTGCATGGACAAGTTCAGTTGACCAGATTCAAGACAGAGGAAGAGAGGAGAGGAGGAGTAGACTAGAGTAGAGTAGAGGCCAGCCTGAAAGGCTGACAACCCCAAACACTCAAGCACAATCCACTGGCTAGCTACATTTACAAATGAAAGGCAGCTAATTGTCAGTGATTCAGTCATTGTTTTCAAACCAAGCGGTCATTTGACCGGGCTCTGGTAGAGCAGCTGGGGATCAGAAAATACTGTGAGTTCTAGTGTTAAACATAACATATAATAAAGAAATCCGAACCCAATGGACTATTTCAAAGTTATAAACACACCTTCCATAATCCTACTGAGAGCAAAAAAAACGCTGCGGTGACTAGCATTTTACATGTACTGTATCGCCGCACACTGAACGAGCATAAAGCCGGAAGTGACAATAGCGAAAGAGAGCTCCATTTGTTGACAGATTTGACGGCGTCTTTTCAGCTGTGACTGGGACCGCTATTTTCTGTTTTTGACAAAGAAAAGTGATCACAATGCCTTCTCGTTGTGTTCCGGGATTTTGCCCAAATACACACAAGGACTGTGTCAGTTTATTTAAGTTTCCCAAAGACCCAGAGTTACTTTCGAAGCGGGTGAAACAGGTTAGAGAAGTGGGCTCCCTCCTCCTCCTCTTTCCTCTGTTCGGAACATTTTGAGCTGAATTGTTTTGATTCTGTTACTTTGATAAAGGAATCCCTGGGTTGTTTAGTTCAACACAAGCATGTGTTGCTGCCGGCAGCTGTGCCTACATCGTTCCGCAGGAGTGTGACAGCGTGTGGTGGCTGTACCCGTGGTGGCACTCATGGACTGCGCAACACTGACAGCGACAGCATCACTACTCCTACAAGCTCCACTTCCACTGATACCCCAATTAGATCTTGTTTCCAGAAGAGACAGGTACATATTCAAATCAGTATTGCTATAATTATCAATAATTCAAACTTTATTTAATTCAATTCAATTCAGTTTATTTATATAGCGCCAATTCACAACAGATGTCATCTCAAGGCACTTAACAAGAAGTCATTTCAATACATTTATACAAACATTCCAATCAGTTAAAAAGTTTCCTATTTAAGGAATCCCAGCAGATTGCGTCAGTCATTGGCCTGAGGTTGGGCCCCGTTGATGCAGACTGTCCAACCACAGCAATCCTTCAGCAATCCCTCATACTGAGCAAGCATGTACCGACGGGGGAGAGGAAAAACTCCCCTTTAACAGGAAGAAACCTCCAACAGAACCAGGCCATGAGAATATCATTAGTAACCTTCACCAGTGCTGTTTCAGTGCTATGATGAGCTCTAAAACCTGACTGAAACTCTTCAAACAGCTCGTTGCTGTTTAGATGCTCACAGACTTGATTAGCAACAATTTTCTCAAGGACTTTGGATAAGAAAGGCAAGGCAAGGCAATTTTATTTGTATAGCACACTTTCAACAGCAGGGTAATTCAAGGTGCTTTACATGATTTGGTGATTTAAAAAAAACACATAAAAGAAACACACATTACACATGATACACAATAAAGCAAGAGGAAAATAAAAAAAAAAGCAAGAGAGCATGAACACATTGCATACATATGACATCAAGCATTTACTCAAAGGCAATTCTAAACAGATGGGTTTTTAGTCTTGATTTAAAGCAGTTCAGAGTTTCAGCAGCTCTACACTCGTCAGGAAGTCTGTTCCAGATAAGGGGAGCATAGAAACTGAAAGCTGCTTCTCCATGTTTAGTTCTGAGTCTAGGGATGTTTAGTAGGCTAGAGTTGGAGGACCTGAGTGGTCTTGGTGGTTGGTACTGTGACCACAGGTCTTCAACATATTTTGGCGCTAAGCCATGTAATGATTTATAAACTAGTAGGGGCATTTTGAAGTCTATTCTCTGAAATACAGGGAGCCAGTGTAAGGACTTTAGAACTGAGCTGTGGTCTACTTTCCTGGTTCTAGTGAGGAACACGAGCAGCAGCGTTCTGGATCTGCTGCAACTGTCTGACTTTTTAGGCAGACCTGTGAAGATGCTGTTGCAGTAATCAATCCGACTAAAGATAAACGCATGGATGAGTTTTTCTAGGTCGTGTTGCAACATCAGTCATTTAATCCTAGAAATGTTCTTCAGGTGATAAAAGGCTGACCTTGTTATTGCCTTTATGTGACCCTTGAGGTTCAGGTCTGAGTCCATTACTACACCTAGGTTTCGAGCCTGATCAGTAGTTTCTAGCTGTATTAATTGAAGCTGTGTGCTGACTCTTGATCGTTCCTCCTTGGGTCCAAAAATAATCACTTCAGTTTTGTTTCTATTCAGCTGGAGAAAGTTATGGCACATCCATCCATTTATTTGGTCAATGCATTGATTTAGGGTTTGAATGGGTTCAGAGTCACCTGGTGACATTGTAATGTAGAGCTGAGTGTCATCCGCGTAGTTATGGTAGCTAATGTTATTGGTTGCTATAATCTTGCCTAGTGGGAGCATGTAGATATTAAATAAGAGGGGCCCCAGGATGGAGCCCTGGGGCACCCCACATGTGATTTCTGTTCGTTCTTATGAAAAGTTTCCTATTGAAACATAGAAATCCCTGTTCTTTAGGTAAGACTCGAACCAGCCAAGTACTCTACCAGAGAATCCGACCCAGCTCTCCAGTCGTTCCAATAAAATATCATGATCAACAGTGTCAAATGCTGCACTGAGGTCCAACAGAACCAGCACTGTGGTTCTACCACAGTCTGTATTTATGCGGATGTCATTGAAAACTTTGAAAACAGTCTCGGTGTTGTGGTGAGCACGGAAACCAGACTGAAAAACATCAAAACGGTTTGTCATTGTTAGGAAGCTATTTAACTGCTGAAACATGTCTTTTTCAATAATCTTACTGATGAATGGAAGAATAGAGATTGGCTTGTAGTTCTGCATTAACGTGTTGTCCAGAGCAGTGGTTTAATAACTGCTGTTTTTAAAGCCTGAGGGAAGACACCTGATAGCAGGGATGAGTACACTATTTGAACAAGATCAGACCCAATAACAGGAAGAACTTTCTTTAGAAAAGCTGTGGGTAGGATATCAAGACAGCAGGAGGAGGAGCTTAATTGGATAAGGATTTTTTTCAAAGCTGTTCTGGTTTAATTCGTGGAATTCAGACATTTTCTCTACATTGTTGTTGATTGGAGATGGCACTGGTTGTGGAGTCGATATTGAGGTACAGATTAACCGTCTAATTGTTAGAATCTTTTCAGTGAAAAAGCTGGCAAAATCATTGCAGGCCCTGGTAGATTTTAGTTCAGGGGCTCCTGTCACTAAAGGATTAGTTAGTCTTTCCACTGTTGCAAATAGAGTCCGTGCATTATTAATGTTTCTGTTGATGATTTCAGAAAAGAATGATTCCCTAGCATTTTGGTGGTTTATATAAACTTAGAAATAAAGCTTTGTTAGGCTCATTTATCTGGGTGGCTAGGTATTCAAAAGAATCAAACGTGCCCAGGGTTACCTTTTTAAAGTTCATTGAGTTGTGAAAAATGGTGGCTACACCTCCCCCTCGTCTGTGTTTTCTGCTCTCGCTTAAGAAATTGTAATTTGGAGGAGTAGATTCTATTAATGCAGTTGTTTCGTTATTTTCATCTAGCCAAGATTCTGATAAAAAAAGGGCGTGTAAATTATGCTCAGTGATGAAGTCATTGATAAGAAAAGACTTCCCGGATAGAGATCTGATGTTTAATAAAGGTAACTTAAGTATTGTGATGATGGGCAGCTGAACTTTCTGACAGGTTATCAATTTGAGATTTTGTTTAATATGAGAGCGTGTGGTTAACGGTTTATGTTTCCTGCTGCTGATAATCACTGAAATCCTAAACTCAGGAGTGCCGGGCAAGTTCTGGGAGACAGTAGGGGTAGAATTACTGCCCGGTTCCCTCAAATATCAAATATCTGTAATAATCAGTGGGGCGAAGCTCCCAGGCTTATTGACACTAGGTTTTGGTTTGGTGTAGTCTAAGTTTAGGTGTTAATTGTGTCCCAAATTTGATTTGTTCGTTCAGTCTGTCTGTAAAGTTTCTAAATGGAGACTCAATTGATGTGGCTGAGTCACAGGGAGATGAAGACTTAATCTCTGATGGTTGTTTATCTGTTCGGTCCTGTGGTGTCATCATGACTTGCTGTTTTTGTTCTCTGATTTCACGTGATCTTGTTCTCTGTCAGTTTTTGGGAGCAAGTGTTTTGCTTTCTGATTTTGATAAGAAAAAATGTTTGCTGCTAACAGCCTTACTCCGGCCTTGTTAAAATAACGTTGGCCTGCTTTGAACAGATGATTAGCACTTCCAAATACTTTGAAATTATTAATAAATGTGAACGACTTCTCAGCTGATTGTTTCTTCAACCATTTATGGAGCATGCGGAGTCTGCTAAATCTTTCATCATTCCCTTCAGGGACTGGTCCGCTGATGAGGATGTTTACGTTAAGTCCATCAAGTCTCTGTAGGAGATTAGAAAAGTATCTCTTCAGAATCTCTGATTATCTCATCACGATATCTGATGATTCAGCGTGAATGACGTGAATCAATGTATTTTTGTAGCAGCTATATACTCTGGTGTTCTTGCTATAAAAAGCCTCAAGTCCATTAATTGATTCGTCTTGTATGATAACAATCTTTGCTGGGGGGGCTCTTACTTTGTTATGTGTCCGTTTGATTAACTTACCGGAACAATAGTTCCAAAATGCCGAGGATGAACTGTGGTCAATGATGCTGCGCTGTTTGGACTATCTGCAGCTGCAGACCCACGTGACTTCCGCATTCCATTCTTTCCATAGAAGTCTATAGGAGTGTCAGAACTCTCTTGTAAGCAGCCATACAATTGGCTGAAAACCAAGAAATTGGTTAGCTGACGAATCTGTCAATCAGAATCGTAAATTTGATTGACAGATTGTGTGCATTTGTGAAACAGATTCTGTGCATTTGTGAAGCAGATTGTGTGCATTTGTGAAACAGATCTTGTGCATTTGTGAAACAAATCGTGTGCATTTGTGAAGTTATATGACAAGTGTTTCTTCGAAATTATATTTATGTACCAGAGAGTGTGCATTTTTGAATGAGCATGTGAATTTGTGAAAAACTCTGCATGAGTTTATTCTTATCGAGACTGATCTGACCCCATAGAAATGAGCATTGCACCAATGAACCACTCAAGACCTTCTATCACCCTTTTTCATATGCACTCACCCCTTAAGCTTTTTTTGAGAAACTGTGCTTTTGAATAGAGCTTTTGTCCATCAAGATTTAGAAGTATCTTCTGGAAGACTTCAAAAGTGCATTTCAGTTCTGGTGGGTAGCTCAGGTTCAATCAGTATATGAGTCCAAACAACAGAGCACATGCTTGTGCAATGTTACCCAAACCAGTGACAGCCTCCGCACCCTCAATTAGTACACCAATGTCCTCTGGGTCATCTTCAGGTTCAGCGCCCTCCTTCTGGATGATATACACCCCATCACAGTTTGCTCCATGCAACTGTTTGCCTCACTGTCCATATTCTAAGTGAAGAAATATAAGACGACAAAGTAAAAGTTAAGAGATTGTTTAAACAACTTTTGCTTAAACAGCTGTTTTTATGCTGTTCATGAAATCTAATTAGTTAACGTAATCAATAGGAAGTTACACGCCACTAAACTATTTGTTAGTAGTTACTTTAATGCATAAATTATAAAATAGACAACCTATGTCAGTAAAATTTTAGTATTCCTTATATACTAAAGGAAAAACACAAAACAAAAAACAGTTGGCATAATTCAGCTGCTAAAACAAAAATGGTATAGAAGTGTTATAAAGAGCTCTAACAAAGTTCATTAGCATCTGTATTTAGAAGTACTGATGACCATAGTGGTCTGGGTTAAATATTTGGTTTAATCTAAGCACAGATTCAAAAGCAGCATGTTCATTTGTATTTGTATGTTTGTGTATCAAACTTAACTATGCATACATTTTTTTTCCCTTTTAATACAAATTGCAGAAATTCTTTATTGCAAGGCTTAATACAGTTTGGTATTCAAAAGACATGCTTTCCTCAAAACCAGATGTCTTGTTCCTAATCTCAACATTTTTACAATTTGCATTTGAGGCTACATCACAATTTGTATGAGATTTTGACAGTTAACATGTTACAATGACTCACCAAGTATTCCTTTATTAATTTCTCAAAGTCTTTGTTGTAGTAGTCAGCCTGCCAAGACCGGCTCCCTATCAAGCACAGTTTTTAACTGGTTTTAAACCTTTTAAAGACTGCTTTTAACGGATTTTTAAACACCACTGACTTATTAATAACCAGGACGTTTTTTACCGGATCGTTTTAATCGGTGGGAAGTGCGGATTACTTCTCCCCCACCATGCCTCCACTCACCTGCAGTCCTGGATGTGATGGCTGCGCAAAACTTAGCCAGAGGGTTCTGGAGCTGGAGCAGAGGATCTCAACACTCCACCAAATCCAGGACCATGAGTGTGACGTGGACATCATCTTCGGCCGGACTTTCGCCGCCGCCAGCAGTGCGCAGCTTGCGGACACCATTCCCTGCCAGCCCGGCGAAGCTGTGGGGGGAGGATCCATCGCTGGGCCTCTAGGCGGACTCGGGGTGCCAAACGCCCGCGTAACATCTGCGGCAGAGGAGGACCGCTGGTTCCAGCAGGGGGCTAAACCAAAAGCCCCCATCAGCTCCACTCCGGTGCTCCAGGGTGCCCGGTTAACGGTTGGGCCAGGCCGCGGTGGATAATGCAAATCTTTTTAGCACTCCTCAGATTTTATGTGTCAAAATGTATAGGCCTCCTAAAAAGAGTGCACTTTTTATTCAAGAATTTTCAGAGTTTTTATCAATTTTGCACAACTCCTTTGAAAGGATCATTTTAACTGGTGATTTTATTCTACATATAGATAACCTTTTAGATCCTTTATCAACAGATTTTTTAAACATCCTGACTTATATGGATTTTAGTCAATATGTCATGCAGCCGACTCACAACAGAGGACACACCCTGGACTTGGTCATCACGCATGGCCTGTCCACCCGTGTGTCCTCTGTTATTGACTTAGCTGTCTCTGACCACTACTGTGTGTTTTTTAACATCACCAGTTTTATTCAGCAGGAGACCTCTGTGAGAACTGTCAGGAAGCGCCATCTAACCCCTGAAGTTGCTGCAGGTTTTCTGGAAATTTAAAAAAAGAATCCTCCTATTGTTTTACCTGCCCCCTGTGATTTTATTGTCAAGGATTTTAACAGAAGGCTTCAGTCCACTCTTGACCGGCTTGCTCCACTACAAGTTAAAAGTTTAAAATCTAAAGCTGCAACACCGTGGAAAAATGAAAACCTCAGAAAAATGCAGAGAAATTGTAGGGCGGCAGAGAGAAAATGGAGGAAAAGTAAAACCACAATAAACCATCATCAAAATCATCTCGGAACATAAAAATAATTCCAAAATCCTTTTTTCCACCATTGATAAACTTTTTAACAGAGCTACTACAGCATTTCCTAAAACCCCCTCAAACACACTTTGTGAGGAGTTCGCAGACCACTTCAGAGGGAAGGTAGACACCATCAGATGTAAAATTTTATCTTCTCAGAGTAACATGGTTTTAGACAAATCTGAGTGCGTGTCTTTACCAGAGGAAACACAGGACAGTTTTGTCCTGGTAGAAGCTGGGACTCTTGATAAAGTTTTCTCCTCAGTGAGGCCCACCACATGTGTTTTGGACCCGATCCCCACTTCCTTTTTTAAGCAATTTTATGGATCTTTTAGAGATGAGATTTTAACCATGATGAATTGCTCCATTCAGATGGGGGTCTTTCCTGCCGCCTTTAAAGGGGCGGTAGTGAGGCCCCTGTTGAAGAAGAGCAATTTAGATTTTTATGATTTAAAAAATTTTAGACCAGTATCTAACTTACCTTTATTAAGCAAAATTTTAGAAAAAATTGTTTTAATTCAACTTAATGATTTTATTAATGAGCACAATGTCCTGGAGAAATTTCAGTCTGGTTTTAGGGTGAACCACAGCACAGAGACGGCCCTTCTAAAGATTTTAAATGATTTTAGATTCAACTATGATTCACAGAGGGTGACAGTGTTGGTTCTACTGGATCTAAGCGCTGCCTTCGATACAGTAGACCACACTATTATTTTAACCCGTTTAAAACAGATTGGCCTCTCTGGTGCTGTTCACAAATGGTTCACATCCTATCTCACAGACAGGACTTTTATGGTAAGTTTAGATACCTGCTCCCCTAGGGTCCATAGGATTACATGTGGTGTGCCCCAGGGTTCGATTTTAGGCCCAGTGCTTTTTAACCTGTATATGCTCCGTCTTGGCAGTCTCATCAGAAGACATGGAGTCAACTTTCACAGTTATGCTGATGATACACAGCTGTACATCTCCATGTCTCCCGATGACACACGGCCAATGGATGCACTTTTTAAATGCATTTTAGACATTAAATCCTGGATGGCAGAAAACTTTCTCCAGCTCAACTAGGACAAAACTGAAGTTTTAGTCATCGGTCCTGAGGCTCAGAGAGAGAAACTTTTTCCAAAACTACAATCACTGTCTTTTAATCCCTCTTTACAAGTGAAGAACCTGGGCGTGATTTTTGACTCTGAGCTGACTTTTATTCCTCACATAAAAAATATTACTAAAATAGAAAATCGCCAGAGTCCGCCCCATTCTCTCTCGGGCCAATACGGAGACACTGATGCATGCTTTTATCTCCAGTAGAATTGATTACTGCAATGCCCTGCTTTCTGGTCTTCCCAAAAAGAGTATATCAGGTTTACAACTACTACAAAATTCAGCAGCATTGTCCTGGCGAAGACCAGGAGGCGGGAGCACATTACACCGGTATTAAAATCATTGCATTGGCTCCCCGTACATTTCAGGATTGACTTTAAAGTTCTTTTAATGGTTTTTAAGTGTCTTAATGGTCTTGGGCCTTCTTATCTCTCTGAACTGCTTTTACCATATAAACCTTCGCGGTCTCTGCGCTCCTCTGGCAGTCGTCTCCTTGTCACCCCAAAAGTCAAGACACACACGCATGGCGAGGCGTCTTTCCAGTTTTATGGCCCTCACCTCTGGAACAGGCTGCCAGAGGACCTCAGGGCTGGAGAGAACGTTCATGTTTTTAAGAGCAGGCTCAAGACTCACCTTTTTAGCTTAGCCTTTAACTGATTATTATTTATTACTGTTTGTTTAATTGCTCTGCATGTTTTATATGATTATATTTTTATCAGTTTTACTATTTAATCTTAGCACATTAATTTACTGTTTATTTTTATACTTTAATTTATCTTAATCCCCGTTCCAGTGTTTCCTCTGTGGGAGCCCTCTGCCCCGGGAGCGGTGGTCGGCTGTGGCTGCCTGGGTGCTCTCCAGGTGGAGCTTGGGTGGAGGTGGGGGTCTTGGCCTTGCCTCCACTGCTGTTAGTCTACCGCTGCCGGGGCAGATGGCTCCTCTGATGGCGTTTCCTTGCATGGTTCATCTACACTCGGCCCAATGTCCTTTTTTACTTGTGTGTGTGCATGGGAGATGGGTTGGGGTGAGGGGGGTATAACTGTGACCATGCTTTTAAATCTGTGGGGGAGGGAAGGGAAGGTTGTTTTATGTGGGGTCATTTTAATCTGTACAGCACTTTGTGATGCAACTTCTTGTATGAAAAGCGCTTTATAAATAAAGTTTGATTTGATTTGATTAGTAGGTGCACAATGACTTCAAAATGCATGCTCGCCTGCTATGTATGTTGTCATGCTGGAGAGGAGGAGGAAATTATATGAGCCAAAACCATGCTGTTTTTCTTGAAGCTAGGGTAATCAGTTAAACTTGCATAATTATTCTTTAGGTTAGGTTAGAACTTAGCATATTGATGTACCATTTGTTAAGAAGGTGAAAAAAAATCGACAATTTTATCAGCATTTAAAAATTATTTTGTTGTCTATTACCGTGGTCCCCAACTTTTTTTTTACGTTTTAATATCAGACAATATTTTCACGGACCAGCCTTTAAAGTGTGGCGGATAAATGATAACGGACGGTATAAAGATGGGGTATTTATTAAAATTATAACAATAGAGGTGAATCCAATGTGTATTCGCAGCTTTATTAACAGTGTCCTCCTACCATCGAGCAGACAACATAACACGAGCAACATACACTCAGCCCCCTAACATTCTCTGGTCACCACGGTAACATTTAAACATACCTTTAATAATTCAAGATTTACCACAAAACAAATACAAAGTGCATAAAAAATTTTACGCACCAGTGAGAGCCTTGGGTGTTTTCTCCTTTCCAAAGAAATTATCGAGAGACATTTGTTTTCTATCCATCTTGCTAGTTATCACCTGACCTATACAAGCCACCAATAAAACACACTTAGATAATAAATAAAACGGAAATACTGAAAGTTATTTATTCTTTCTGTGTGGCTTGGGGGTTGGGGACCCCTGGTCTATTATACTGATGTCTATGACAAAGTCTACTCAATTCTTCTCCTTCTTCTTTTTTTTATCCCATGGTTTTTTCCCATTATTTATCACCCAGTGCTCCTACCTAGTTCTAGTCCTGCGATTCCGCTCTCCCTCTGCCAGCCCCGGGAGGGCCCCGCACTGAAACCCAAGCCTTCTTCATGCTTGGGGAGTGAGCAGGCCCTTCTTTTCACCTGATGGGGCGGGGTTTCCCCGGCTGGTCGTAGCGCGTGGAAGGATCATATTTATTCCAGCCAGATCCTCCCCAACCCTTCAGGCACCCCAGGACTAGTGCATGTTTTTGAACATATCCGCATGACGGCAGAGAGGTGGAAAAATAACAAACAAAAAAAACAAAAAAAGGAGGGGACACAGACATCCAGAGGGCCCCAGAGCCTAGGAGCCCCAGGCGGAACGGCGCATGGCCGACCGAACCCCCCAAAGAGAGGAACAGAGGGAAGCCC
The DNA here is from genome assembly GCA_963556495.2 of Valencia hispanica. Lineage (NCBI taxonomy): Eukaryota > Metazoa > Chordata > Actinopteri > Cyprinodontiformes > Valenciidae > Valencia > Valencia hispanica. Next base: position 1,716,316 of record OY747701.1, on the reverse strand, counting down.
CAGGGGAACATGTAGCAGCTACAATTCAGGGGCCCGGGAGGCTGCAGGGACGAGCCCATGGGCTCCGCCGGCAACCGGCTACGCCAGGGTGGACCCGGTCCAGGACCCGACGACTCCAGGCGCTCCACCCCCCCTCAGGGACCGGCTAACAGGGGTCCCCCGCTGCCACCACAAGGCCTGGGGGGTCGCACCCAGCCGATGGTCGACACACACCACCACCACCCTTGGACACCACCACCCTTGGACCAGCCGCCGACACCCCAGCCAAGAACTACCAGCTCCCGGGCCCATATCCCCCCTCACTAAGAGCGTCGAGACCAGGCACCCAGCCAAGGCGAGACAAACCCACCAATGAACTGACCAGGCACGGGACCCACAGAACAGGCAGCAGAAATCACCAGGTCCGTCCACCGCCAAGCCACCAAACGGCACCACCGACCATCCAAAACTGGCACCCCCAAAAGTGGTGCCCTAACTACCACAAGGAAAACACACCGGCAGCCCGACACACCGGCCCACCCAGGCCAGGCTAGGCACGCACCAGGGCCGAACCGGACTGCACCCGGGCCCCCAGCCCCAAACTTCGAGAACTCTCAACGCACCAGCGGGCAGGGGCATCAGTCACTGGCAGGGAGTGACGGAGGGGAAATAGGCCCCCATTATATGTAGGGCCTGAGATGAGTCAGGGGAAACACCAGCCGAGGACCCAACCTGACAGGTAGACAGAGACACACAGAGACAGTCATACGTACCCTCCCTGTTACGCACATTCATTTTCACCTGCGCAACAAGACACCCAAGAAATAGTGTTGGTAAATTCGATTCTTTTTACTGAATCGAGTTTGAATGAGTCACTCACCAAAATTTATGGGTTTTTTGAGTCATTTGATTCACTGAGTCAGTTGCCCAGAGAGTGCAAAAAATTTACATTTTCACTCAAACATATTTTATTTCTCTTTTCATGTAAATCCTACTGCTAAGATCCTTAAATGGTCCGCGTTTCTAACAGATTTTCCCCGGTCAGCGACACACCCGCTGAGAAGCCGGCCCTGGTAATTGGCAGCTCCATAGTCAGAAACGTGGCATTAGAGACACCATTGACCATAGTCAAATGCTTGTCAGGGGCCAGAACGGGCGACATCAAATCCTACCTGAAACTGCTGGTTAAAGATAAGCGTAAATACAGTAAGATTGTTATTCACGCTGGCGGTAATGACACCCGGTTACGCCAATCGGAGGTCACTAAAATTAGTGTTGCTTCGGTGTGTAAGTTTGCCAAAACAATGTCAGACTCGGTAATCTTTTCTGGTCCCCTGCCTGATCGGACCAGTGACGACATGTTTAGCCGCATGCTGTCATTCCATCAATGGTTGTCTAGGTGGTGTCCTGCAAACGATGTGGGCTACATTGATAACTGGAGAACTTTTTGGGGAAAACCTGGTCTGATCCGGAGAGACGGCATCCATCCCACTTTGGATGGAGCAGCTCTTCTTTCTAGGAATATGGCCGAATTTATTAATCCTCCAAAACACTGACAACCCAGGGTCCAGACCAGGAAGCAGAGTCGTAGTTTAACCCACCTCTCTGCTGCTTCTGTACTGTTACCCACCCATTACCCTATAGAAACAGTGTCTTGCCCACGGCCAAAATTAAATGGATTAAAAGTTAAGCCAACAAAAGCAAATTATGGAAATCTCATAAAAATAAATACAACTTTGACTGAAAATAAATCTATTAAATGTGGTTTATTAAACATAAGATCTCTCTCCTCAAAGACTTTGTTAGTAAATGACTTGATTTGTGATAATCACATTGATTTCCTTTGTCTCACAGAAACCTGGTTGCAGCAGGAGGATTATGTCCGTATAAATGAGTCAACTCCTTCCAGTCATTTAAATTTTCACATTCCTAGAAATACTGGGCGAGGAGGAGGAGTTGCAGCCATTTTCCGTTCTGATTTACTAATTAGTCCCAGACCAATTGATAGCTACAGTTCTTTTGAGCATCTAACCCTTAATTTTCCTCATCCAAGTTGCAAAACATTAAGACCATTTTTGTTTGTGGTTTTGTATCGTCCACCAGGTCCTTACTCTCAATTCTTGGATCAGATCTCACATTTTTTATCTGATATAGTATTAAATACTGATAGGGTTATTATAGTGGGGGACTTCAATATTCATGTGGATACTGAAAGTGATAGCCTAAATGCAGCCTTTAATGCTATTTTAGACTCAATTGGCTTTACTCAAAAAGTACAGGGATCGACCCACTCAGGTAAACACACTTTGGACCTTGTACTGACATACGGTATTGAGTGTGAGGAAATAACAGTCCACCCACATAACCCGGTCCTGTCTGACCACTTCTTGATAACTTTTGAATTTACTTTAACTGACCATCTTAAATCTGAAAGAAAATTTCATTATAGTAGAACTTTATCAGACAATGCTGTAACAATTTTTAAAGAATCTGTACCATTCTTACTTTCCTCAGTGTCTCAGAGTAACACAGTGGATGGCAGCAATTCTATCTCTAACCCTTCAGAAATTGATGGTCTGGTTCACAGCGTTACGTCCTCATTGCGTTTGGCATTAGATAGTGTAGCCCCATTAAAAAAGAAAGTGGCTAGCCATAGGAGGCTGACTCCTTGGTTTAACGCAGAGTTGCGTACTTTAAAGCAGAATACTAGGAAGTTGGAGAGAAAATGGCGCTTTACACATCTAGAGGATTCCTATTTAACCTGGAATAACAGTCTACTGCTGTATAAAAAGACCCTTCGACAAGCTAGAACAGCATATTTTTAATCATTAATAGAGGCGAATAAAAACAATCCTAGGTTTCTTTTTAGTACAGTTGCCAAACTTACACAGAGTCATAGCTCTGTTGAGCAAACTATTCCCCCGGCTCTTAGCAGTGATGATTTTATGAGATTCTTCATAAATAAAATAAATTTTATTAAAAATAAAATCATTGGCACCCTCCCAAACATGATTACTTCTTCCTCAGTAAATGAGTCAGTATCGGAAAGAACTGTAGAACCTCAGTATTGCTTAGGCTGTTTTGATTCAGTCGAGCTTTCAGAATTATCAAAAATATTAGCCTCATCTAAATCTTCAACTTGTATTTTGGACCCAATCTCAACCAAATTATTTAAAGAAGTGTTCCATTTGGTTCCTGGCCCCATTTTGGATATGATGAATCTATCCTTAGTAAACGGATACGTACCACAGGAATTTAAAATAGCTGTAATTAAACCTTTACTCAAGAAACCTTCCCTTGATCAAGATTACTTAGTGAATTACAGACCTATATCTAACCTTCCTTTCTTATCCAAAGTCCTTGAGAAAATAGTTGCTAATCAAGTCTGTGAACATCTAAACAGTAACGAGCTGTTTGAAGAGTTTCAGTCAGGTTTTAGAGCTCATCATAGCACTGAAACAGCACTGGTGAAGGTTACTAATGATATTCTCATGGCCTCAGATAATGGACTGGTGTCTGTTCTGGTTTTGTTAGATCTCAGTGCTGCTTTTGACACAGTCGATCATAATATTCTCTTAGAAAGGCTTGAACATGTTGCAGGGATCAAAGGAACAGCACTAGGCTGGTTTAAATCATATTTGTCTGATAGATTCCAGTTTGTTCATCTAAATGATAAATCATCTTCACTCTCAAGGGTTACTTGTGGAGTTCCACAGGGTTCTGTCCTTGGACCAATTCTTTTCACCATATATATGCTTCCAATTGGTAGAATCATTAGACAGCATGGGATAAATTTCCACAGCTATGCCGATGATACACAACTATATTTATCCATAAATCCTGATGAACCCAGTCAGTTAGGTAGATTACAGGCATGTCGGGAAGACATAAAAGCATGGATGACCCTAAACTTTTTGCTTTTAAATTCTGACAAGACAGAAGTTGCTGTCTTTGGACCAGAAGTTCTTAAACAGAAACTGATTAGTCAATCACTTCATCTGGATGGCATTAAATTGGCCCCCAGTAATAACGTAAAGAACCTCGGCGTTATTTTTGACCAAGACTTGACATTTAAATCCCATATTAAACAGGTTTCTAGGATTTCCTTCTTTCACCTCAGGAATATTGCTAAAATTAGAAACATCCTGTCCAGGAGTGATGCTGAGAAACTAGTCCATGCATTTGTTACCTCAAGGCTGGACTACTGTAATTCTTTACTATCAGGAAGTCCACAAAATGCCATTAAAAGCCTTCAGTTGATCCAAAATGCGGCAGCAAGAGTTCTGATGAATATTAAAAAGAGAGATCACATTTCTCCTGTTTTAGCTTCCCTTCATTGGCTCCCTGTTAAATCCAGAATAGAATTTAAGATCCTTCTTCTTACATACAAAGCCCTTAATAATCAAGCTCCATCATACATCAGAGATCTAATTGTTCCATATGTTCCTAAAAGAGCACTTCGCTCTCAGACTGCAGGTTTACTTGTAGTTCCTAGGATCTCTAAAAGTAGAATGGGAGGCAGATCTTTTAGTTTTCAGGCTCCTCTCCTGTGGAACCAGCTCCCAGCTTTAGTCCGTGAGGCAGACACTCTGTTTACTTTTAAGGCCAGGCTTAAAACTTTCCTTTTTGATAAAGCTTATAGTTAGAGTGGCTTAGGTCATCCTGAGCTATCTCTGTAGTTATGCTTCTATAGGCTTAGACTGCTGGAGGACAGACTTACCAATTTTCTTCACTCTGCTACTTCCTTTTCTCCTACGACTCTCCAGTTGTATTACAGTACATTCTGTTATTTCGACTGTTAACTTTGTTTTCTCTCAGTGTTTTTCTCCCCATCGAAGATACACCTGGTCTGGTATCCTGCTTGGCTGCAATGCCCTGTTGGACGGGGGTCATCGACTGGAATGATCCTCTCAGTAACTGAAGATCCACTGTGTCCTGTTATCAACTTTTTCCTTTCTGTAACATAGAAAGTTCTCTTATATCGGATCTTCTGTTCCTTCTGTGTTCTGCTCTGTCTTCTCAAACCCCCAGACGGTCGTGGCAGATGGCCGCTCCTACTGAGCCTGGTTCTGTTGGAGGTTTCTTCCTGTTAAAGGGGAGTTTTTCCTCTCCACTGTCGCTACATGCTTGCTCAGTATGAGGGATTGCTGAAGGATTGCTGTGGTTGGAAATCTGCCCAACCTCACGCCAATGACTGACGCAATCTGCTGGGATTCCTTAAATAGGAAACTTTTTAACTGATTGGAATGTTTGTATAATTGTATTGAAATGACTTCTTGTTAAGTGCCTTGAGATGACATCTGTTGTGAATTGGCGCTATATAAATAAACTGAATTGAATTGAATTGAATTAAGATGAGTGATTGAAAAATAAAACAACTATTTTATAGAGCAAAAAAGAGCAAAAAAAGATCTTTAAAGGGAGCATTTATTTTTCTTTCAATAGAATATCAAATGAAATTTCTGACAAACTGAAATGTGAATCAACAAAATAAAAATCCAAAATATAAATTAAAAAAGGAAGTTAACAGATTCAAAATTACTAGTCCACTTCAAAAATAAATTTTTCCCTTACAGATTGGCATTGAGTTTGAGCTGTGAACCGGGTGGGAGGGTGAGTGAGTCATTAATCCTGAATGAGGCCGGCTACGGAGGAACTGAGTGATTTGTTCATGCACCGGACATTGCGCTAGCTAGCTCCGGCTAGCTCTCAGGAAAGGAGGGGATGAGTAACTCAAATGTGCTTTTAGCATATTAGCAGAGCGATGCTAATGTGAACTAATGAGCTAATCTCGTGATTTGAGCTTTGTACTCAGGGTTTCTTCTTCCAGTCCAGAGCAGAAATGTTTTTGTGAAGAAACTGGCTGTGGTTTTTTCTGCAAATTTAATTGTAAGCTACATAAATTTCTACCAATAAAATTAGTTTACTATTAGTAACAGGAATTAGTCAGTAAATGAATCACTTGGGATTGTGAATTATGATTCACGAGTCAGTAAAATGATTCTCGAGTATCGAACGATTCGTTCATGACTCGCACATCACTACCAAGAAAGGACACTGTACACTCACTCATACGCCCCATACACACTCTATACTCCCAAGTCCAGTTACCGATGGTCCAGTTGGACCCAATCCCAACCAAATTATTTAGGGAAGTGTTCCATTTGGTTCCTGGCCCCATTTTGGATATGATGAATCTATCCTTAGTAAACGGATACGTACCACAGGAATTTCAAATAGCTGTAATTCAAATTCAAATTCAATTCAAAAATACTTTATTGATCCCAGAGGGAAATTAAGTGTTGGTATAGCTCATATAATTAATTCATTAAGGAGTTGTTGTAGATGATGATGGCTGTGGGCAGGAAGGATTTCCTGTTGCGGTCTGTATTGCAGCGAAACTGAAGAAGCCTCGGACTGAAGACGCTCTGTTGTTGTATGACAGTCTCATGAAGAGGATGCTCAGGGTTGTCCATAATTTTTTTGATTTTATGAAGAATCCTTCTATGCATTATCATCTCCAGATGTTCCACAGTTGTCCCAAACACAGAACCAGCCTTCTTTATAAGGTTGTTTAGCCATTTAAAATCCCTGGCTCTGATGCTGCTTCCCCAACAGATGACGACTGAAGAGATTACACTCTCCACAACAGACTTGTAGAAGATCTGCAGCATCTTGCTGCAAACCTTGAAGGACCTAAGCTTCCTCAAGAAGTACAATCTGCTCTGTCCCTTCTTGTAGACTCATTCACTGTCCAGTCTGTTGTCCAGGGGAACTCCGAGGTATTTATACTCCTCAACCACCTCCACTTCTTCTCCCATGATGGAAACAGTGTTTGACTTATCCCTGTTTCTTCTGAAATCTACAATCATCTCTTTTGTTTTGTTCACATTCAAGGTAAGACGATTGTTTCCACACCATGTTACAAAGCGGTCCACCAGCTCTCTGTATTCAGCTTCTTGTCCATCTCTGATACTCCCAACAATTGCAGAGTCATCTGAGTATTTCTGCAGATGACAGGTCTCTGATTTGTACTGGAAGTCTGAGGTGTACAGAGTGAAAAGGAATGGTGAGAGTATGGTCCCCTGTGGTGCTCCTGTGTTGCTGACCAACCGGTTTAACACACAATTCTTCAGTCTCACAAATTGTGGTCTGTTGATCAGGTAGTCATTGATCCAGGCGATTGTTGAGGGCTCCACCTGTGTCTTCAGGAGTTTCTGACAAAGCAAATCAGGCTGAATTGTGTTAAATGCACTGGAGAAATCAAAGAACATGATCCTCGCAGTGCTGCCAGCTTTGTCCAGATGACAGTGGGTTGGTTGAAGTAGGTGTATGATGGCATCTTCAACTCCAACTCCACAGCGATAAGCAAACTGCAGGGGGTCCTGATACGTTCTTGTTGGCTTACTCAGGGGTGCCAACAGGAGTCTCTCCAGGACCTTCATGATGTGCGATATCAGGGCAACAGGTCTATAGTCATTGATGACTGATGGGTGAGTTATTTTTGGTACTGGAACAAGGCAGGATGTCTTCCACAACACTGGAACCTTCTCCTGAGTTAGGCTAAGGTTGAAGAGGTGCTGCAGAATCCCACAGAATTGCTCTGCACAGGCCTTCAGGACTCTGGGGCTGACACCATCTGAACCTGCAGCCTTGTTCCGGTTCAGTTTCTCCAGCTGCCTCTTCACCTGACTTTCTGAGACAAACAAGAGGGAGGCAAAGGGGGTAGCAGCATTTCCTGACCTGGTTGAAGTCAAACTTGTGGAATCAGAAGAGTCCATGACTAAGGTGAAGGATAAAACATCCAAGGTGTAACAGGTAAGCTGTTGATCAGAGGAGAGTGGGATGTCTGTTTTGCTGAATACAAGAGAGGAGGATGCTGAGCTAGTTCCTGAACTGAACCAGTTGAAGAATATGTTCAGTTCATTGGCTCTGTCCAGACTTCCATCCAGACTTCCTTCCTGTCCTTAAAGCCTGTGATTTTTCTAATTCCTGACCAGACATCTCTGATATTGTTCCTCTGTAGTTTGTTCTCCAGCTTCTTCCTGTATGCCTCTTTGCCTCTCTGATCTTGACCTTAAGTTGCTTCTGTATACTCCTCAGTAATTCCCTGTCTCCCTCCCTGAAGGCTATTTTTTTTCTTGTTTAGTCAGTCACACAGTCAGTCATGGCATTGATGTCCTCTCCATGTGCATGGCAAAGAGTCATCCAGTCTGTGGTTGCAAAACAACCCTGCAGGACTTCTTCAGCTTCCTGTGACCATTTTCTCACAATTTTCTTTGTAACAGGTTGCGTCTGCACAAGTGGTTTATATTCTGAGCAGAGAAAAACAAGATTGTGATCTGATTGTCCCAGAGGAGGTCTTGGTTTGGACATGTATGCTGCCTTTACATTTGCATAAAAAAATTAAACCTTTACTCAAGAAATCTTTCCTTGATCAAGATGACTTATTGATTTACAGACCTATATCTAACCTTCCCTTCTTATCCAAAGTATTTGAGAAAATAGTTGCTAATCAAGTCTGTGAGCATCTAAACAGTAACGACCTTTTTGAAGAGTTTCAGTCAGGTTTTAGAGCTCATCATAGCACTGAAACAGCACTGGTGAAGGTTACTAATGATGTTCTCATGGCCTCAGATAATGGACTTGTGTCTGTTCTGGTTTTGTTAGATCTCAGTGCTGCTTTTGTCACAGTCAATCATAATATTCTCTTAGAAAGGCTTGAATAATGTTGCAGAGATCAAAGGAACAGCACTAGGCTAGTTTAAATTATATTTGTCTGATAGATTCCTATTTGTTCATCTAAATGATCAATCTTCTTCACACTCAAGGGTTACTTGTGGAGTTCCACAGGGTTCTCTGCTTGGACAAATTCTTTTCACCATTTAAATAATCTGCTCCCAATTGGTAGAATCATTAGACAGCATGGGATAAATTTCTACAGCTATGCCGATGATACACAACTATATTTATCCATAAATCCTTATGAACCCAGTCAGTTAGGTAGATTACAGGCATGTCTGGAAGACATAAAAACATGGATGACTTTAAACTTTTTGCTCTTAAATTCTGAAGTTGCTGTCTTTGGGCCAGAAGTTCTAAAAAATAAACTGCTTAGTCAATCACTTTATCTGGATGGTATTGAATTGGCCCCCAGTAATAACGTAAAGAACCTCGCCGTTATTAAACAGGTTTCTAGGATTTCTTTCTTTCACTTCCAGAATATTACGAAAATTAGAAACATCCTGTCCAGGAGTGATGCTGAGAAACTAGTCCATGCATTTGTTACCTTACATACAAAGCCCTTAATAATCAAGCTCCATCATACATCAGAGATCTAGTTGTTTAATATGTTCCCAACAGAGCACTTTGCTCTCAGACTGCAGGTTTACTTGTAGTTCCTAGGATTTCTAAAAGCAGAATGGTAAGCAGATCTTTTTGTTATCAGGCTCCTCTCCTGTGGAACCATCTCTCAGCTTTAGTCCGTGAGGCAGACACCATGTCTGTACTACTCTCCAGTTGTATTACAGTAAATTCTGTTATTTTGACTGTTAACTTTGTTTTCTCTCAGTGTTTTTTTCTCCGTGGAAGATACACCTGGTCTGGTATCCTGGTTGGCTGCAATGCCCTGTTGGACGGGGGGCATGATGCTCTGTTGGGAACATATGAAACAATTAGTTCTCTGATGTATGATGGAGCTTGATTATTAAGGGCTTTGTATGTAAGAAGAAGGATCTTAAATTCTATTCTGGATTTAACAGGGAGCCAATGAAGGGAAACTAAAGCAGGAGAAATGTGATCTCTCTTTTTAATATTCATCAGAACTCTTGCTGCCGCATTTTGGATCAACTGAAGGCTTTTAATGGCATTTTGTGGACTACCACATAGTAAAGAATTCCAGTAGTCCAGGCTTGAGGAAACAAATGCATGGACTAGTTTCTCAGCATCACTCCTGGACAGGATGTTTCTAATTTTAGCAGTATTCCGGAGGTGAAAGAAGGAAATCCTAGAAACCTGTTTAAATTGGGGTTTAAATGTCAAGTCTTGGTCAAAAATAACGCCGAGGTTCTTTACATTATTACTGGGGGCCAATTTAATGCCATCCAGATGAAGTGATTGATTAATCAGTTTCTTATTTAGAACTTGTGGTCCAAAGACAGCAACTTCTGTCTTGTCAGAATTTAAAAGCAAAAAGTTTAGATTCATCCATTTTCTTATGTCTTCCAGACATGCCTCTAATCTACCTAACTGACTGGGTTCATCAGGATTTATGGATAAATAATTGGGAGCATATATATGGTGAATAGAATTGGTCCAAGCACAGAACCCTGTGGAACTCTACCCTTGAGAGTGAAGAAGATGGATCATTTAGATATTAGGCCATCATGTGCTGACGCCGAGTCGCTAGTGTTTTCAAAACATTCGTAAATTTTTGAGTGTCATGTACTACACGCTTGAAAAAGCTGTGTTTACCCTCAAACCACATAGTCCACAAATGGACAAGAGGCCCAAAACACTGTATGAGATCTGGGTAGTGTTCAACATAATGATGTTTAGGGAGTAGGTTGAACTCTAGGAAAACCTCCTGAAGCATGTGTCTGTTATCCTGTATCTTAGTCTGCAAATACTGAATAGATGCGTTATCAAATGTAGGGGACAGCACAAGCTCCACAACATCTTTCAAATCCATCAATACAGTCCAAGCACCATCTCCCTCAGTAACTGCATTATCAGTCAACAATGGGAGTAGTCTCAACAATGTGCTATTTTCGTGGCCATTGCCACCAATGGTCCTCTTTGCAGCAAACTTCTTTGAAATAGGTCGTGGTTTATCAATCTTGTCTGTGTGTTGGTACCGGAATGACACAATGTTCCAGTTCAGATACTCAAGAGTAAAATATTTTAGCCGAATCATCTCCTTAATACATTGGGCCAACTCAACAGGTGCAATACCCTCAAAAAGATCATGCAGGACATCAGGTGGGAAACCAGTGATGGTATGAAAATACTGCAACTTCTCTCTCAAGTTACAGTTCCCGTTGACACAATGAGTGGGCTGCCAGATTATCAGACACAACACATAAAATGAATGCGCCATCTTTTTGATGAATGCGAAGGTCTCGTAGCAAAGGACCAAGTACTCCTTGATAGTCACACCTCTTAAGATCAGATACCTTGTATAGTGCTGCTAGGTGAATCGCACGCAGCGCTGATCGGTATTTAACTGGCAAATCAGCAACAACCCAGTATACTGAACAGAGTTTATGGATTTTCCTTGAAGTACGTAGTGGATTTGCAATTGCAAGGTCATCAACGTACAAAATCAGTGGCAGTGACAGCTCTGAAGAAGACAACATATTATTCTCTTAGAAATATGAGCCATCTTGATAGCTCATGTAATGGCTTTTTTCTGAGCTCTTGGTTTCCTTGATTCTGTCAAGGTTGTCAGTATGTTTGAATATTTTCTGGATCATCTCGAGCATAGGGACATAAACCACTGTGCATCCAGGCTCTAATGCATACTGCACTGGCATTATGATGGGCTAGTTTTTCTCAGTAAATGTTTTTCTTCGTTTAGTTGAGGACAGCTCATCACCTTTAGCTGCGGCACTGACAAAAATATTTGTGTCCATAACAGCATTCACCAAATCATTCACGATTGCTTCAGTAGGAAAGACATGATGCCTCTATAGTATCTCTTTGACAAGAGGTTGAGACAGGAAAAATATCTGAGTCAGGTGATCAACTATTTCCTGAGAAAAATGAAAAACAGTTTGCATCTTCAAGAACCAGGAAGACAAATTATGGTGTAACTGGGGTCTTAACTGGCTGGTGTCACAACAACTGTCAGACTCAGGAAAAGCAGATGTGCCTGCATGGTAACATTGTGTAGGAGAGCAGTGTTTATGACTGGTGCAATATCATTCTCTGTTGATACAATGTCATCACAAATGTTTAAACTGCCTTCATGTGTCCTACTTTTGTGTGGATTAAATGATGAATTGACATTTGTGCGGTAGCTGCAGTCCTTAAATGGGCATGGTACATTCTCATGGTTTTTTAAATATCCCCTTAAATGACTGAACAGTGTCACCTCTGAGAAAGGTTTTTCGAAGTCACATAATGGACATTTAAAAAGTGTATGTCTAACTTGTGCTCTTTCACCTGCACCAGTTCTGCATGTGCCTTTGTGGATACGTGATAAATGAATTTTCAATGCATTAAATGATGGAAATGTACAAATACAAGAGTTGTGGAGACATGGCAAAGGACTAACTCTTGAATAATGACTATGCTGTAAATGGTAATGCCTAAATAAATGGGTCGGGATGTCTGAGGTGAAAGCACACAACTTGCAATTCCACTCCATTGAATCATTTGACCACTAAAATTCCTTATGCTTCAGACTCCCTACTTATAAACTTAACATAGTTAATGTTCCTGCATGTGAAATGTGTGATTACCACAGAAAGGTCAGAGTTGTTCAATATTTGGAGTAAGTTGGTCCAGTGGGCACAGATAAAACACTCAAAATGAAACCAGTCAAATTATGCAATCAACCTCTTTACAAATTAATGATACAAAATTTCAAGTGTTAATGTAACTTACCGATAAAGTTGATCTCTTGTGACAATGTACTGTAGGTTTGCACATGCACACAAAAACAGACAGCAAGATATTTATTTTTTAACAGGATTTGATTGATTTCTCAAGGACAGAAAAAGCAAAAATAACTGGCAAAGACTGGATTTTATAGATTCTATTACAACCCACTTTGCAAAAAATGATCAAAGTCTTCAGTGTCCATGCATTCACTACTGACTGCCTAAAATAACTGTTCTAGACCAGAGCTGACCCCCCCCCCCCCCCCCCAGTGAAACACTTTATGACCAAGAGAAAAAATAACAATGTTATCAGATTCCAAAATACAGGTGGGGTCTTGTCTACTTTATGGTTTGAATTTTGACAGAGAGCGTGTCTGCTTCCGCTCTTCCTACACTTTTAAATTAATTGTTTGACAACACAGAAACCATGTTGTTCCACTTCAGAGTTTGGCTAACTTGTTAATCACAAATCTTAGCTCAAGAGATAGTGTAAGGCTAGCTTTATATGCTAATGAATTAGACTCCAAATTAAAATATTGTGAAAAATAGGTTACCGTCTAAATTAACATTTGAGTCACCTTGATTTTGGGGGATGCTCACTGCACCCCTTCCACTTCAACCTATAATGAAAGACGTTTGTAAAGGTGTAATAAAAACTTCCAGAGTTTATGCGGTAACTATTATGTCCATAACCTTAATTTTGTTTGAGTAAAAGTGTCAGCTAACATTAGCCACTAGCTCATTTGGGTGCATGTAGGAATGACATCACATTGAACGTACCAGAGCAGGAGCACTACTCTCAAAAACAGAAGGACTATTGCTTGCTGAAAAGAGTTATTGACTTTAACATTATTAACATTATTGCCTTGCCACGACATTAAGAGTACATAGGATATTATCTGTTACTAGCAGGCGGATTGACAGTAATCGCGCTTTCGGCGCACAAAAAATGCTCACTGCAATGTGAACCATGCGAGCTTGCAACTTATATATTAAAAATAGCTTTGTCTAACAGTCAAATATCACAGGGCGCTAAACACAAACCGCAGCACTACACTCAAAAATAAAAGGACTATTGCTTGCTGAAAAGAGTTATAGACTAATGTTAACATTATTGCCCTGCTGCGACATTAACAGTACGAAGGCTATTATCTGTCACTAGCAGGCGGACTGGCGGTAATCGCGCCTGCGGCACCGTGAAGCATGTGCGCTTGCAAATTATCTTAAAAATAGCTAAATATCAGTCAGCTAACAGTCAAATATCACGTGTAATATGATATTCTTACCATGTTACAACAAACAAAGTACTTTTAAAGTGTTTTGGGTTTACTTACAAGTTGTTTCATGCGTGATCCAACGTCGCACGAGAGGGTAGCCATCTTTGATAGATTTTTCAGGTAACTTCAGTTAGGGCCGCACGTCATGACGTCATATCACGTGATCGACAGTACACTTAAAAATATTGAGTGAACCAGCGGTGTTCACTCAGAAATGCTGAGTCACACAAACATAAAAATACATATTTGTTCATAGACATTAATAGTTTAAAGGTGGAGTAACTAAGTAAGAGGTTTTAAATGTAGTGACATCAGTCTTTATAAGCTAGTAGTACTGTTCGGGCTTACGGTGTATGAAAACAAGGCAAGCTGGCTTTCAAATAAAAAACAACAATCCTCTTGCATAATATGTAAAATAAAATCTCAAGGTGAGATCACCACCAAACCAGATAAAATACCAGATACATTTTCTGAGTTCTACAAATCTCTGTATAAAAATGCAGAAAATTGCCAAAATGAAAGAAAACTAGCAGAATTCGTGCATGATATAAAAGTGACAAAATTGACTAACCCAGCAACTGAGGAGGTAGGGAAGCCTATTGAACAAGGAGAAATTAAACAAGTAATACCATCACTTAAGAATAATAAAAGCCCTGGCCTAGATGGATATGTGAATGAAATTTATAAAACCTTTTAAAGACCTCCTTGCACCCCTCCAATTGAATGCATACAGCAATTGTTATGTCAATACGTATTTCAAACTTTAAAGCGTTTCCGATTTGGATCTAATTTTATAGGCTGGATACAAAAACTTTATTCAGCCGCTCAGGCAGCCATGAGGGTTAATGACAGATCAGGGAGATTTAACTTGGAACGTGGGTGCAGACAAGGTTGCTCTCTCTCACATCTGCTCTTCACTATTAGCATTGGACAGTGACCCAGCTCATTTGAGACAATATTAATGTAAAAGGTGTCACAATACTGATAGATAATAATAATAATAGCTGGTGTCATCCAGGACATGTTACTGTGAAGTGTCATCTCTGTAGCCCAGATATTGAACTCTTGGCAGTAAGTTTCCATCCATATTATTTACCAAGAGAGTTCACCAGTGTAATTTTGGCAGTTGTTTACATTTTACTTTCAGCCCTCGGCGACAATACATTTGACATCATCAGTTCCGTTGTCGATAAGCTACAGACACAGCACCCCAATACATTTGTGGCAATATCTGGTGATTTTAATCATGCTACGCTCTGTTCTACACTTCGAACATTTCAACAGTTTGTCAGATGCTCCACAAGAGAAAACAAGATTTGTTTTATGGAAATGTAAAGGATGCATACAGGTCCAAACCAAGACCTCCTCTGGGACAATCAGATAACAATCTTGTTTTTCTCTGCTCAGAATATAAACCACTTGTTCAGAGGCAACCTGTGACAAAAAGAACTGTGAGAAAATGGTCACATGAAGCTGAAGAAGCCCTGCAGGGTTGTTTTGAGACCAAAAACTGGATGACTTTTTGCCAACCACATGGAGAATACATCAATGCCATGACCGAGTGTGTGACTGACTATATGAACTTCTGTGTGGACAAAATCACCCCCACCTGAACAGTGGGATGCTTCCCTAATAATAAACCCTGGATCACCAGTGACCTGAAGGAACTGCTAAACAAGAAAAACAAGCCTTCAGGGAGGGAGACAGGAAATTATTGAGGAGTATAGAGAAGCAACTTAAGGTCAAGATCAGAAACAGCAAAGAGACATACAGGAAGAAGCCGGAGAATAAAATACAGAGGAACAATATCAGAGATGTCTGGTCAGGAATGAAAAAGATCACAGACTTTACATGGAAGTCTGGACAAGCCAATGAACTGAACACATTCTTCAACAGGTTCAGTTCAGGAACTACTTCAGCATCTACCTCTCCTATCCCCAGCCAAACACACATCCCACCCTCCTCTGACACACAGCTTTCCTGTCACATCTCAGATGTTTTATCCTTCACCTCAGTAATGGACTCTTCTGCTTCCACAAATTTGTCTTCAACCAAGTCTGGAGATGCTGCTACCACCTTTGCCTCCCCCTCCCACTTGTCTGTCTCTAAAGGTCAGGTGAAGAGGCAGCTGGAGAAACTAAATCGGAACAAACCTGTGGTTCCAGATTTTGTCAGCTCCAGAGTCCTGAAGGTATGTACAGAGCAGCTCTGTGGGATTCTGCAGCACATCTTCAACCTTAGCCTAACCCAGGAGAAGGTCCCCATGTTGTGGAAGACATCATACCCCTATTCCAGTACCAAAGTGAACTCACCCATCAGTCATCAATGACTATAGACCTGTTGCCCTGACATCCCACATCATGAAGGTCCTGGAGAGACTCCTGTTGGCCCACCTGAATAAGCAAACAAGAACATATCAGGGCCTGCTGCAGTTTGCTTTTCGTCGTGGAGTTGGAGTTGAAGATGCCATCATCCATCTGTTTCAACCAACTCACTGTCATCTGGACAAAGCAGGCAGCACGTGAGGATCATGTTCTTTGATTTCTCCAGTGTTTTTAACACAATTCAGCTTGATTTGCTTTGTCAGAAACTCCTGAAGACAAAGGTGGAGCCCTCAACAATTGCCTGGATCAACGACTACCTGACAAACAGACCGTTTGTGAGACTGAAGAATTGTGTGTCAAACCAGTTGGTCAGCAGCACAGGAGGACCACAGGGGACCGTACTCTCACCATTCCTTTTCACTCTGTACATCTCAGACTTCTAGTACAAATCAGAGACCTGTCATCTGCAGAAATACTCAGATGACTCTGCAATTGCCGGGTGTATCAGAGATGGACCAGAAGCAGAATACATACAGAGAGCTGGTGGACCGCTTTGTGACATGGTGTGGAAACAATTTACTTTCCTTGACTGTGAACAAAACAAAGAAGATGATTGTAGATTTCAGAAGAAACAGGGATAATTCATACACTGTTTCCATCATTGGTGAAGAAGTAGAGGTGGTTGAGGAGTATAAATACCTCGGAATTCACCTGGACAACAGACTGCACTGGAGGCCCAACAGTGAAACTATCTTCAAGAAGGTTCAACGCAGAGTGTACCTCTTGAGGAAGCTTGGTCCTTCAAGGTTTGCAGCAAGATGCTGCAAATCTTCTACAAGTTTGTTGTGGAGAGTGTAATCTCTTCAGCCATCATCTGTTGGGGTAGCAGCATCGTACCCAGGGACTTAAAAAGGCACAACAACCTAATACAGAAGGCTGGATCTGTTCTGGGGAAGACTGTTGAACATCTGGAGATGATAATGCAAAGAAGGATTCTTCATATATTCAAAACAATTATGGACAACCCTGAGCATCCTCTTCATGACACTCTCATGCAACAACAGAGTGTCTTCAGTCGGAGGCTTCTTCAGTTTTTTTTTTTTTTTTTTTTACGTGTCCTGTTTGGCAGTGTGGAGCTCAGAATTGGTGTCTGAGTACCAAGTACAAGCCCTACAGATTTACTTTCACAAGCGGAGCAGTACAGCTTTTGCTATAGTACTCCACTTGATTTATGTGTGAAAAATCTTTATTATGAATTGTTGGGGTTTTTATTTCCTGATGTTATGGACACGGAGACGGAAAATTAAGGAGAAGAAAGAAGGAAGATGAAGAGGAGAGGTAGGAAACAAAATGTCATGAGAGAGGGTGAGATGAAAATACAAGAGAGGAAAGGGAACAAAGAAAACATAGGAAGACATTGAAGTCTGCCTCCATACCCACAGGACGGCAGAGAGAGGGGGAAAAACAAAACAAAACACGAAAAAGGAACATCGACAAAACCAACCAAACATTGTGAACTAAGAAATACACAACCACATCACACAAAAATAGATATAAAAATACAACAACAATGTCACAGAAAAACTCATGGTACCGATTAATCAAGCTCTAGTAATGATAACCTCAGCCCAAGAATATTTCCTTAAACACCAGAGACCCCACATCTATGTGTGTGTGTGTGTTAGCATGCTGGTGCATATAAGGTTTCTCCATAAGAGTGTTCGATAGTTGGTGTGAGCAAACATCAATCCGTCTCCCAGGAATCGATGCAGACATGAAGGAGATCAGAGCAAAGACGTCCAAAGGACCGCCAGAGCCCCAGGCGGACCCGGGCGGGGCCGACCGCATCCCCCAAGAGAGGAGCAAAGGAGAACCCCAGGGGAACATCCAGCGGCCACTATGCAGGGGCCCGGGGGGCAGCAGTGACGAGCCCACGGGCCCCGCCGGCAACCGGCCGCCCCGGGGCGGGCCAGTCAATGGACTGGTGGAGCCGGGGCCCAGGGGCACCCCACCCCCCAGCAGGGACCCGACAAGGGACCGGCCGACGAGGGGCCCCCGGCACCTCCACCCTAGGCCAATCCCCACCGCCAACATCCCAGCGCCCCACCAATAGCCGCAGGGGCCGGGCTCAGCCAGCATCTGGACGCCAAGTTGTATCAGCTCCCGGGGCCTGATCCCGCGCAACGCAGGGTGCCGAGACCAGGCATCCAATGAGGGCCAGGGCCGGTCCAACTTGCCAATGAACCGGCCACCCATGGTGCGCACAGAACAGGTGATCGAACGAGCAGAGACGCTGGATCCGCATCCCGCCGAGCCACCGAGCAGGCACCACCCAACAATCCCAAACCTGGCACCTCTAAAAGAGGTGCCCCAACCAACCAAAGGAAGATATCGGCCCAGCGCATCGGCCGACCGACACACCGGCCCCCCCAGGCCCGGCCAGGCACGCACCAGGTCCGAACCGGATTGACCACCGGCGCATCGGCAGGCAGGGGCCCCCGTTACCGGCGGGGAGTGACCGAGGGGAAATAGCCCCCCATTCAGTGTAAGGCCTGAGGTGCGCCAGGCGAGGGGGCAGACCAAGATCCAACCTGACAGGTAGACAAAGACATACAGACACAGTCATACGTTCCCTCCCTCTTAAACCCATACATTCTCACTGACTCACCAAGACACCCAGAAAAATGACGCTGTACCCTCACTCACACACCCCATGCACACTTTATGCTCCCAGGTCCAGGTACCGATGCCCCAGTAGAGCCACCAGCCCCCGGACCTGAAAAAGCTATTTATTCAATGTGTGGAGGGGAATGAACATAGTTTGCCTTACAGTAGTAATGTGAATTACACAACCGAGTCGATCTCCGTTAGCCATCTAGAGGCTAATGTGATGGTAACGTGTAAGTCTCGGTTCTGTAGATAAAGCTGCAAACTCTGGCGTAGTCGCTGTATTTCAATATATAAGTCAAGCTTTTTTCTTTTGGTTTTGTCAAACTAGTGATTTATATTTTTGTCGCTTGATTTTTTCAGAAAAACATCTAAAGATGTAGGCTGATTCCAGTGTCTGGAGTTGTTTGCTACGTGGCGCTTAGACGTTTTCTGTATCTAATCCCACTGTTTTTCCAATTACCCCGACCTCCCCCACAAACTGAATACCTAGCTGTGAGGTCTTTACTCTGAATTATCCCGATTGTTACAGTTGAATTGAGAACTGAAACGCCGTTTGTTTGGCCAAGCGATTTGGAAAGCAGCCACTGAAACATGCCTCTTATGAGCGACAGAGAGATTTGATTTTACGACAGTCATGTTGCGGGGCAAGCCTGAAGAGGGCAACAGAGAGCAAATATCATGAAAGTTGCGGAGTATGCTTTTAAAGAATTAATTGTATGAACTATACCAACTCTTAATTTCCCCCTGGGATCAATAAAGTATGTTTGAATTGAATTGAATTTGAATAAACAATGAGAAGCATAAAATATCCCTGTATGCTGATGACATAATATTATCTCTAACAAAACTCACTTCTATATTATCATCCTTAAAAAAACTTTATTCTAGGTTATGGATTTTACTCATGCAACGAGGTTAACATAGAAAAGACAGAGCCAATGGATATAAATGGGTCAATTCTACAAAATATTACAAGTACAGAGCAAATTCAAATGGCCTAAAAAAGGTATTAAGTACTTACAAATTTTCATTCCCACATTTCTGAATAACTTGTTTTACAGAAATTATAATAAAATAATTCAACGTATCAGTAATGATGCAGTGGTCTATTTTCCCCCTGTCTGTATTAGGCCAAGTTGAAAGTATCTGTATGAATGTCCTGCCTAGGCTACTCTATTTCGGATGATACCAGTTGAAATCTTGAAGACAATGTTTGATAAGCTGGACAAAATACTTTTTAACTTATATGGGCTGAACAGCACCCATGAATTAGACTCAAAAACCTGCAGCTGCCTAAGATAAGAGGGGCATTAATGTATGTCATTTTAAATATTACTACGGGGCTGCACAAATGTTTGTTGACATGTTTGCAAAGTGATATACATACTCGCTGGCTCATAATATAAAAAAGCAAAAATGCGAACCACTGGAAACACTGCCTTTCTTAGATACACCAGTAAAAGGAATGGCAATCTAGTCATAAAATACATTCCAAATTTGGAACAAAAACCAGTCAGCACTGGGACTACCAAAGCAAATTTCATCACTATCAAGCATAGGATCTACAGAAACGTTCCCTCTAATAATTTGGACACTGGGTTTAAAAGGTGGACACATAATGAACTGAAATATGTACATCAACTATTGGAACAAGGGAACTTTAAGATATTTGAACATTTGAAAAAGGAATTTATTCTCCCCAGGACAGATTTTTATAGATACCTACAACTAAGGTCCTTCTTGACAACACTTAAGAGCTGGGGAAACATTGCCCACCCCACATCAACTGAAGAATTTTTTAAAGATAAACAATTGGGAAATAGAGACAAGAAGACACGCACACACACACACACACACACCCATACACGCAAACACACACGCATGCACGCACACGCACGCACACACATACACAAATCTATTGATGGCACAGGGAATAAAAAGAGAACAAAAGACTGCTTCATATAAGGCCAAAGAGTGCTCATGTATACTTTTCCTTTATATGTATGTATACTTGCTTTCTGTGACATTCATGGTTGCTTTGTGTAGTTTTGATGAGAGCACAACATACGGGTACGGTTGTATAAAGGAAGTGAATGATGTATCACAGTTGATTTAAAAATATTTAAAAAATTAGTTAATAAAAACCACACTATATCTCTACCTCCCTCCTCCCTTCTTGACTATTTACAACATATTAACATCTGATTCCCTCATAACCTCCTCAAACTCAATGGGAATAAAACTGAAATACTTCATATTGGCACAAAATCCACAATCTGCAAATCTTCAACATTTTCAAAATCTGTATCCATTGAGATCTCCAGTGTTTTTCCGTCCTTCCAGGTCAAGACTTTGGGTGCCATTTTGGACGGCAACCTCTCTTTCACAGCTCATACTAACAACATCACCCGGTCTGCCTACTTCCACCTTTGTAGCATTAAACATCTCTGTCCCTCACTTACACCTACCACCACTGCCATTTTAGTCAATACCTTGTTCACATCCCGCCTTGATTACTGCAATGCCCTGCCCTTTGGTTTACCACACAAATCCCTTCATAAATCTCAATTGGTTCAGAACTCAGTGGCCCATATCATCTCCAGAACCCAATCTACACAGCCCATCACTCCTGTCCTCAAGCAGCTGCACTGGCTCCCCATCCATTTCTGAGTTCACAAGCAATACTGATGGGAACTGAGTGCTACTTTTGCAGCTTTTTCAGCCTTACATCTGCAGCAGGTCCTTAAGATCCAGTGATTAGCATCTGCTGATTGTAAAGAAAACCCATTTAAAAACTAAAGGTGACAGGGCTTTTGCAATAGTGGCTACCTCTCTCTGGAATTCCCTTCCTCTCAGGGTGAGAACTGCTGATTCAGAGTTTTCCTTTAAAAGGCAGCTTAAAACTTCTTTTAAACTCTTTTTAAAATTGCTTTTCCCTAGTGTTTTTTTTACTTTCTGTATGTTTTTACTGTAAAGCTCTTGTGATTATTTCTAGAAAGGTGCTATATAAATAAAGCTTTACTTACTTTCTTACTTACTTACAGTGGAACTGTCTTGCAGTTTAGTGCAGATTCAAATAACCTTGTCAACCAAAATAGCTGGTGCCCTTTCAGAGAGTAAAAAACTACATCCCCTTCCATAACAAATTACACAAAAAAGGACAGCTGGGGGGTGTGGTTAGGGCTCCGAGCTGAGTGCACGCTTTCTCGCGAGCAACTGGTCAAAGTGGCTTAAACTCCTTTAAAATATCCTTTCTAGAAATTAAAAACCCTATTCCAACGACTGGAACATATTATTCTAATAATACATCGACATGGTAAAAGGACGACGTAACAACAAGAACTCAAATCAAACTCCAGAGGATTCTGCTAGCTCGCAGGGCAGTGTTAGCCCTGTGAGTTGTGCTAGCTCGGCTAACAACGATAACCCTGTAAGTACCAGTCCCCAGACGGACTCGTCTGCGTTCAACAATCCTCAAAACATGGATATTATCCAGAGACTCGACGCTATGAAGGCCACTTTTGCTTCAAAGTTTGATGGAGTCCTGCAAGCCATTCAAGAGGTTAAAGCTGACATGCGGGGCTTTGCTAGCCGCATGGATGAGGCTGAACAACGCATAAGCGATGTGGAGGACACGGTTGTTTCGGAGAAGAGCAAAATCGCCATCCTGACTAAACAATTGGATATCCTGATGAACAAAGTTGACGAAATTGAAAATAGATCGAGGCGATGCAATCTAAGACTGGTGAACTTACTGACCGGGGTGGAGTCGGATGACCCTATCGGGTTTATTACCAAATGGCTACCCAAAGTTTTAGGAGCTACAACTTTTCCAACTCCGTTGATTGTTGAAGCGGCACATAGACTCCCCGGTCGCTCTGGGAATTCTAGCTGACCTCAGCCACTAAGAGTTTTCATTATAAAGTTTCTCAACCTCCAAGATAGGATCAGAGTAATGAGAGCAGCGAGAACCAAGGGAAAGGTGATGTATGGAGACAAGCAAGTGATGTTTTTCCCGGATCTGTCGGCTGAACTTCATCGTCGGAGGAGAAGATTTGATCCACTGAAACAACAGCTAAAATCCCTTAATCTCCGCTAAGGTCTCATCTTCCCTGCCAAGCTTCGATTGTGGATACAGGGACAAACCCATGACTTTGAAACGCCGGAGAGAAATTTGTCAGGAGCATCCAACCTGCGGGACAAAATCTGGGAGATGTGGGACAAAAGGGGGAAAACCAGGAGGACGGTGAAACGCAGGTGGACTCTGAAGACTGAAAGAATATTTCTGCTGTCTTGGCTTCATAGTAGAAAGAAGAGCAATGACGTACAGTGTTAATCTTTCTCGCTGTGCGTGCGTATGTGCGTGAGTGGATAAAGTGAGTGTGTGCGTGCACACACCGGTGTGGTAAGAATACAGTCAATGGGTAAGAACGCCCTATTTTGACTTCTTCAGATCTTCCTTAAGTCTTAATTGTGAGTCTATGCAAGGGATGAACAAATCAATTTTTTTGTTTTTTCTGCTATGTTCTGACTACAGTTCAATTCAATTCAATTCAGTTTATTTATATAGCGCCAATTCACAACAGATGTCATCTCAAGGCACTTAACAAGAAGTCATTTCAATACAATTATACAAACATTCCAATCAGTTAAAAAGTTTCCTATTTAAGGAATCCCAGCAGATTGCGTCAGTCATTGACGTGAGGTTGGGCAGATTTCCAACCACAGCAATCCTTCAGCAATCCCTCATACTGAGCAAGCATGTAGCGACAGTGGAGAGGAAAAACTCCCCTTTAACAGGAAGAAACCTCCAACAGAACCAGGCTCAGTAGGGGCGGCCATCTGCCACGACCGTCTGGGGGTTTGAGAAGACAGAGCAGAACATAGAAGGAACAGAAGATCCGATATAAGAGAACTTTCTATGTTACAGAAAGTAAAAAGTTGATAACAGGACACAGTGGATCTTCAGTTACTGAGAGGATCATCCCAGTCGATGACCCCCGTCCAACAGGGCATTGCAGCCAAGCAGGATACCAGACCAGGTGTATCTTCGATGGGGAGAAAAACACTGAGAGAAAACAAAGTTAACAGTCGAAATAACAGAATGTACTGTAATACAACTGGAGAGTCGTAGGAGAAAAGGAAGTAGCAGAGTGAAGAAAATTGGTAAGTCTGTCCTCCAGCAGTCTAAGCCTATAGCAGCATAACTACAGAGATAGCTCAGGATGACCTAAGCCACTCTAACTATAAGCTTTATCAAAAAGGAAAGTTTTAAGCCTGGCCTTAAAAGTAAACAGAGTGTCTGCCTCACGGACTAAAGCTGGGAGCTGGTTCCACAGGAGAGGAGCCTGATAACTAAAAGATCTGCCTCCCATTCTACTTTTAGAGATCCTAGGAACTACAAGTAAACCTGCAGTCTGAGAGCGAAGTGCTCTTTTAGGAACATATGGAACAATTAGATCTCTGATGTATGATGGAGCTTGATTATTAAGGGCTTTGTATGTAAGAAGAAGGATCTTAAATTCTATTCTGGATTTAACAGGGAGCCAATGAAGGGAAGCTAAAACAGGAGAAATGTGATCTCTCTTTTTAATATTCATCAGAACTCTTGCTGCCGCATTTTGGATCAACTGAAGGCTTTTAATGGCATTTTGTGGACTTCCTGATAGTAAAGAATTACAGTAGTCCAGCCTTGAGGTAACAAATGCATGGACTAGTTTCTCAGCATCACTCCTGGACAGGATGTTTCTAATTTTAGCAATATTCCTGAGGTGAAAGAAGGAAATCCTAGAAACCTGTTTAATATGGGATTTAAATGTCAAGTCTTGGTCAAAAATAACGCCGAGGTTCTTTACGTTATTACTGGGGGACAATTTAATGCCATCCAGATGAAGTGATTGACTAATCAGTTTCTGTTTAAGAACTTCTGGTCCAAAGACAGCAACTTCTGTCTTGTCAGAATTTAAAAGCAAAAAGTTTAGGGTCATCCATGCTTTTATGTCTTCCAGACATGCCTGTAATCTACCTAACTGACTGGGTTCATCAGGATTTATGGATAAATATAGTTGTGTATCATCGGCATAGCTGTGGAAATTTATCCCATGCTGTCTAATGATTCTACCAATTGGAAGCATATATATGGTGAAAAGAATTGGTCCAAGGACAGAACCCTGTGGAACTCCACAAGTAACCCTTGAGAGTGAAGATGACTTATCATTTAGATGAACAAACTGGAATCTATCAGACAAATATGATTTAAACCAGCCTAGTGCTGTTCCTTTGATCCCTGCAACATGTTCAAGCCTTTCTAAGAGAATATTATGATCGACTGTGTCAAAAGCAGCACTGAGATCTAACAAAACCAGAACAGACACCAGTCCATTATCTGAGGCCATGAGAATATCATTAGTAACCTTCACCAGTGCTGTTTCAGTGCTATGATGAGCTCTAAAACCTGACTGAAACTCTTCAAACAGCTCGTTACTGTTTAGATGTTCACAGACTTGATTAGCAACTATTTTCTCAAGGACTTTGGATAAGAAAGGAAGGTTAGATATAGGTCTGTAATTCACTAAGTCATCTTGATCAAGGGAAGGTTTCTTGAGTAAAGGTTTAATTACAGCTATTTTAAATTCCTGTGGTACGTATCCGTTTACTAAGGATAGATTCATCATATCCAAAATGGGGCCAGGAACCAAATGGAATACTTCTTTAAATAATTTGGTTGAGATTGGGTCCAAAATACAAGTTGAAGATTTAGATGAGGCTAATATTTTTGATAATTCTGAAAGCTCGACTGAATCAAAACAGCCTAAGCAATACTGAGGTTCTACAGTTCTTTCCGATACTGACTCATTTACTGAGGAAGAAGTAATCATGTTTGGGAGGGTGCCAATGATTTTATTTTTAATAAAATTTATTTTATTTATGAAGAATCTCATAAAATCATCACTGCTAAGAGCCGGGGGAATAGTTTGCTCAACAGAGCTATGACTCTGTGTAAGTTTGGCAACTGTACTAAAAAGAAACCTAGGATTGTTTTTATTCGCCTCTATTAATGATGAAAAATATGCTGTTCTAGCTTGTCGAAGGGTCTTTTTATACAGCAGTAGACTGTTATTCCAGGTTAAATAGGAATCCTCTAGATGTGTAAAGCGCCATTTTCTCTCCAACTTCCTAGTATTCTGCTTTAAAGTACGCAACTCTGCGTTAAACCAGTTCACAAATATAACGTGTTGTGCACAGAGTACATGTTCTATAATTCTCAGTGTTTGTTTTGAATGGGTTGTTAATGGCTAATTACCAGGGGCCGAGAGGTTACGTCGCTTTTGTTTAGGTTTTAATAGCTGATTCCTGGATGGAAGACTCAGTTTGTTTAACTGCTCACTTGGATCAGTTAGAGTGTTTGACTTCGACTCAAGTTCAGGGGGAAGGGGGGTTTGTTAAAGAGGCTGTAGGGGTAGAGGGGATAGCCGAAGTGTTTTTGCAATGGCAGACTCTTATTTCGTTTGTTTTGAGGATTTACTTTACTTTTCTTTTTCTTCTCTGATGCTACAATGCAGATGACTCTGTTTCATAACTGTATTGGATGAATTCAAATGGAGATTTGAAGGTGAGTTCCTGGATTGTAAGGGGAATTGCTAACATTACTAAGCTAAAACAAGTTTTCACTAGACTCAAACAATTTCACTCCTCTATAGTTTTTATTCAGGAGTCACATTTACTTAGTACGGATATTATTAAGGTACGAAGAAGGTGGCCCGGCCAAGTTATGGCTTCTTTTTTTACTTCACGATCAAGAGGGGTCCTGACACTGATTCATAAAAATGTCCCTTCCAAGTAACTAATACCATTACAGACACAACTGGTAGATATCTGATAGTGCAGGGCACTTTATTGAGTGAAAATATTAATCTGGTGAATGCCTATTGCCCGAATGACGACAATCCCTCATTTTTTGAAAATTTATTCTTATTAATCGCCTCTCTGTCAGGTAAAGTCTTAATGGCTGCTGATTTCAATCTCACATTGGGTCCGCAGGACCGTTCCTCAGGATTAGACACCCGCCACTCTCAAAGCAGGAATAAATTACAACAATATATGAGTGAACTGGCTTTATGTGACCCATGGAGGATGCAAAATCCAACAAAACAAGAATTCTCATGTTACTCATCATCACATAAGACCTACAGTCGAATAGATTTTTTCCTCATCTCAAATTCATTATTGTCCAATGTTGAAAATTGCACTTATGATAGTATTGTTTTGTCAGATCATGCCCCTACTTCTCTAACTTATAAAGACTTGCAGTTCTCCAAAAGTCCCACAAGATGGCGGTTACAACCTAGATGGCTACTGGACTCTGATTTTATAAAATTTATTGAAGGCCACATTGATAATTACTTTAGTACTTTAGTACTTTAGTAATACTTCTGCAAGTATCATGTGGGAAGCATTTAAAGCTTACATTAGAGGACAAATGATAAGTTATACAAGCTCTAAATTTAACAAATGCAAAAAACAAATGAAAGAGCTGAAATCTAATATTAAAGAATTAGAAAGGGCTGTTAGTTTAGATAATTCAATACAAACAAAACAAGAGCTGTTGGCCCTTAAAACAGAATATGAGGAGCTATCATTGGCAAAAGCAGAAAATTGTCTGTTAAGGCTTAGGCAAACTTTTTACGACCAATGGGAGAAACCTGGCCGATTGCTGGCTTGGCAAATTAAGAAACTAGACTCCCAAAGAGCTATAAGCACAATTAAAAATGAACAGGGTGGGTTGACATCAAATCCTTCAGAAATAAACCAAACATTTACCTCCTTTTATAAGGCTGTTTATTCCTCTAACCAACCTACAAATACAGTATACCAGACCGTCTTCTTAGACGGACTGGACATTCCACGTATATCTGAAGAGGATAAGAATACCCTTGACAAGGAATTGGGACCAGAAGAGATGTCTGGTGCAATTCTTAACATGAAAGGTGGTAAAGCCCCGGGTCCAGACGGGATCCCAATTGACATTTATAAAATATTTAGAGAAAAATTAACTGCTCCTCTATTGGACATGTACAAGGAGTCCTTTGAACAAGGGTGTCTACCCCCTTCTCTTCAAAGTGCTCTGATAACCCGAATGTGGGTCTTATAGACCAATTTCTCTGCTAAACTCTGATGCCAAGATCATAGCTAACGCTTTGGCTATGAGACTAGAAGGAGTTTTGAATTCTATAATACACTATGACCAAAATGGCTTTGTCAAGAATCGTCAAGGATTCCCTAATGTTAGAAGAGCCCTAAATATAATTGATATGAATGAAGGGTCCTCAGATAAGGCTATATTATCACTCGATGCACAACGGGCGTTTGACCAAGTATCCTGGCCTTATCTGCTGGAGGTTCTTAGACGGTTCGGATTTGGACATTATTTTGCAAATGGATTGAAATCCTTAATACTGAATCCTCTGCATCTGTTTGTACGAATGACCTGAGTTCTTTACCGTTTAAACTATTTCGTGGAGTTAGACAAGGCTCTTCAATTTCACCACTCCTCTATGTAATTTCTATGGAACCCCTTGCAATAGCAATAAGATCTCACCCACTGATCAATTCAATTCAATTCAATTCAGTTTATTTATATAGCGCCAATTCACAACAGATGTCATCTCAAGGCACTTAACAAGAAGTCATTTCAATACATTTATACAAACATTCCAATCAGTTAAAAAGTTTCTTATTTAAGGAATCCCAGCAGATTGCGTCAGTCATTGGCGTGAGGATGGGCCCCGTTGATGCAGACTTTCCAACCACAGCAATCCTTCAGCAATCCCTCATACTGAGCAAGCATGTAGCGACGGTGGAGAGGAAAAACTCCCCTTTAACAGGAAGAAACCTCCAACAGAACCAGGCTCAGTAGGAGCGGCCATCTGCCATGACAGTCTGGGCGTTTGAGAAGACAGAGCAGAAACATAGAAGGAACAGAAGATCTGATATAAGAGAACTTTCTATGTTACAGAAAGTAAAAAGTTAATAACAGGACACAGTGGATGTTCAGTTACTGGGAGGATCATCCCAGTCGATGCCCCCCGTCCAACAGGGCATTGCAGCCAAGCAGGATACCAGACCATGTATATCTTCTATGGAGGGAAAAACACTGAGAGAAAACAAAGTTAACAGTCGAAATAACAGAATGTACTGTAATACAACTGGAGAGTCGTAGGAGAAAAGGAAGTAGCAGAGTGAAGAAAATTGGTAAGTCTGTCCTCCAGCAGTCTAAGCCTATAGCAGCATAACTACAGAGATAGATCAGGATGACCTAAGCCACTCTAACTATAAGCTTTATCAAAAAGGAAAGTTTTAAGCCTGGCCTTAAAAGTAAACAGAGTGACTGCCTCACGGACTAAAGCTGGGAGCTAGTTCCACAGGAGAGGAGCCTGATAACTAAAAGATCTGCCTCCCATTCTACTTCTAGAAATCCTAGGAATTACAAATAAACCTGCAGTCTGAGAGCGAAGGGCTCTGTTAGGAACATAAGGAACAATTAGATCTCTGATGTATGATGGAGCTTGATTATTAAGGGCTTTGTATGTAAGAAGAAGGATCTTAAATTCTATTCTGGATTTAACAGGGACCCAATGAAGGGAAGCTAAAACAGGAGAAATGTGATCTCTCTTTTTAATATTCATCAGAACTCTTGCTGCCGCATTTTGGATCAACTGAAGGCTTTTAATGGCATTTTGTGGACTACCTGATAGTAAAGAATTACAGTAGTCCAGCCTTGAGGTAACAAATGCATGGACTAGTTTCTCAGCATCACTCCTGGACAGGATGTTTCTAATTTTAGCAATATTCCGGAGGTGAAAGAAAGAAATCCTAGAAACCTGTTTAATATGGGATTTAAATGTCAAGTCTCGGTCAAAAATAACGCCGAGGTTCTTTACGTTATTACTGGGGGCCAATTTAATGCCATCCAGATGAAGTGATTGACTAATCAGTTTCTGTTTAAGAACTTCTGGTCCAAAGACAGCAACTTCTGTTTTGTCAGAATTAAAAGCAAAAAGTTTAGATTCATCCATGTTTTTATGTCTTCCAGGCATGCCTGTAATCTACCTAACTGACTGGGTTCATCAGGATTTATGGATAAATATAGTTGTGTATCATCGGCATAGCTGTGGAAATTTATCCCAGGCTGTCTAATGATTCTACCAATTGGGAGCATATATATGGTGAACAGAATTTGTCCAAGCACAGAACCCTGTGGAACTCCACAAGTAACCCTTGAGAGTGAAGATTTTTCATTTAGATGAACAAACTGGAATCTGTCAGACAAATATGATTTAAACCAGCCTAGTGCTGTTCCTTTGATCCCTGCAACATGTTCAAGCCTTTCTAAGAGAATATTATGATCGAATGTGTCAAAAGCAGCACTGAGATCTAACAAAACCAGAACAGACACAAGTCCATTATCTGAGGCCATGAGAATATCATTAGTAACCTTCACCAGTGCTGTTTCAGTGCTATGATGAGCTCTAAAACCTGACTGAAACTCTTCAAACAGCTCGTTATTGTTTAAATGCTCAGAGACTTGATTAGCAACAATTTTCTCAAGGACTTTGGATAAGAAAGGAAGGTTAGATATAGGTCTGTAATTCACTAAGTCATCTTTATGAAGGGAAGGTTTCTTGAGTAAAGGTTTAATTACAGCTATTTTAAATTCCTGTGGTACGTATCCGTTTACTAAGGATAGATTCATCATATCCAAAATGGGGCCAGGAACCAAATGGAACACTTATTTAAATAATTTTGTTGGAATTGGGTCCAACATACAAGTTGAAGGTTTAGATGAGGCTAATATTTTTGATAATTCCGAAAGCTCGACTGAATCAAAACAGCCTAAGCACAACTAATCAGTGGTATTGGAATAAATGAGCAGGATAATCGTCTTGCATTATATGCAAATGATGCTATTTTGTTCTTATCAGACCTAGCTAAATGAATACCAGCCCTCTTAGAGCTGATAAACCTGGTCGGTGGCTTCTCTGGTTTTGAGGTGAATACAAATAAGTCCCATATTATGTTTTTTAATGAACTTCAGAGAAGGAACCCAAAAGTAGCTCATCCATTTGCAAATGCGGTAGACGGCTTTGTCTACCTTGGTATCAAAATAACCCTGTCGATAAACCGGCTCAGCTCAATTAACTACGAGCCTATGCTGACTAGGATATCAGAAGACCTCACTAGATGGTCAATGCAACCTTTCTCCATAATTGGACGAATAAATGTACTCAAAATGAATATACTTCCTACATTCCTATATCTCTTTCAGTCAATTCCTCTAGCTCCCCCTCTAAATTACTTCAAAAGAATGAAAAAGTAACTCGTAAATTTTATTTGGAATAACAGGAAGCCCAGACTTAGATTGTCTCTTTTATATTTGCCATACGACAGAGGGGGACTACACCTTCCAAACTTTGAGTGGTACTACTGGGCTGCGCAGATGCGGGCAGCAATGTTTTGTTTTGCTGGAGAATATAAATATACCTGGTCTGGTATCCTGCTTCGCTGCAATGCCGTGTTGGACGGGGGGCATCGACTGGGATGATCCTCCCAGTAACTGAACATCCACTGTGTCCTGTTATTAACTTTTTACTTTCTGTAACATAGAAAGTTCTCTTATATCAGATCTTCTGTTCCTTCTGTGTTTCTGCTCTGTCTTCTCAAACCCCCAGACAGTCGTGGCAGATGGCCGCTCCTACTGAGCCTGGTTCTGTTGGAGGTTTCTTCCTGTTAAAGGGGAGTTTTTCCTCTCCACCGTCGCTAAATGCTTGCTCAGTATGAGGGATTGCTGAAGGATTGCTGTGGTTGGAAAGTCTGCATCAACGGGGCCCAACCTCACGCCAATGACTGACGCAATCTGCTTGGATTCCTTAAATAGGAAACTTTTTAGCTGATTGGAATGTTTGTATAAATGTATTGAAATGACTTCTTGTTAAGTGCCTTGAGATGACATCTGTTGTGAATTGGCGCTATATAAATAAACTGAATTGAATTGAATTAAATAAAGTTTGAATTATTGATAATTATAGCAATACTGAATACTGAATGTCTGAATTCCACGAATTAAACCAGAACAGCTTTGAAAAAAATCCTTATCCAATTAAGCTCCTCCTCCTGCTGTCTTGATATCCTACCCACAGCTTTTCTAAAGAAAGTTCTTCCTGTTATTGGGTCTGATCTTGTTCAAATAGTGTACTCATCCCTGCTATCAGGTGTCTTCCCTCAGGCTTTAAAAACAGCAGTTATTAAACCACTGCTCTGGACAACACGTTAATGCAGAACTACAAGCCAATCTCTATTCTTCCATTCATCAGTAAGATTATTGAAAAAGACATGTTTCAGCAGTTAAATAGCTTCCTAACAATGACAAACCGTTTTGATGTTTTTCAGTCTGGTTTCCGTGCTCACCACAACACCGAGACTGTTTTCAAAGTTTTCAATGACATCCGCATAAATACAGACTGTGGTAGAACCACAGTGCTGGTTCTGTTGGACCTCAGTGCAGCATTTGACACTGTTGATCATGATATTTTATTGGAACGACTGGAGAGCTGGGTCGGATTCTCTGGTAGAGTACTTGGCTGGTTCGAGTCTTACCTAAAGAACAGGGATTTCTATGTTTCAATAGGAAACTTTTCATAAGAACGAACAGAAATCACATGTGGGGTGCCCCAGGGCTCCATCCTGGGGCCCCTCTTATTTAATATCTACATGCTCCCACTAGGCAAGATTATAGCAACCAATAACATTAGCTACCATAACTACGCGGATGACACTCAGCTCTACATTACAATGTCACCAGGTGACTCTGAACCCATTCAAACCCTAAATCAATGCATTGACCAAATAAATGGATGGATGTGCCATAACTTTCTCCAGCTGAATAGAAACAAAACTGAAGTGATTATTTTTGGACCCAAGGAGGAACGATCAAGAGTCAGCACACAGCTTCAATTAATACAGCTAGAAACTACTGATCAGGCTCGAAACCTAGGTGTAGTAATGGACTCAGACCTGAACCTCAAGGGTCACATAAAGGCAATAACAAGGTCAGCCTTTTATCACCTGAAGAACATTTCTAGGATTAAATGACTGATGTTGCAACACGACCTAGAAAAACTCATCCATGCGTTTATCTTTAGTCGGATTGATTACTGCAACAGCATCTTCACAGGTCTGCCTAAAAAGTCAGACAGTTGCAGCAGATCCAGAACGCTGCTGCTCGTGTTCCTCACTAGAACCAGGAAAGTAGACCACAGCTCAGTTCTAAAGTCCTTACACTGGCTCCCTGTATTTCAGAGAATAGACTTCAAAATGCCCCTACTAGTTTATAAATCATTACATGGCTTAGCGCCAAAATATGTTGAAGACCTGTGGTCACAGTACCAACCACCAAGACCACTCAGGTCCTCCAACTCTAGCCTACTAAACATCCCTAGACTCAGAACTAAACATGGAGAAGCAGCTTTCAGTTTCTATGCTCCCCTTATCTGGAACAGACTTCCTGACGAGTGTAGAGCTGCTGAAACTCTGAACTGCTTTAAATCAAGACTAAAAACCCATCTGTTTAGAATTGCCTTTGAGTAAATGCTTGATGTCATATGTATGCAATGTGTTCATGCTCTCTTGCTTTTTTTTTTATTTTCCTCTTGCTTTATTGTGTATCATGTGTAATGTGTGTTTCTTTTATGTGTTTTTTTTAAATCACCAAATCATGTAAAGCACCTTGAATTACCCTGCTGTTGAAAGTGTGCTATACAAATAAAATTGCCTTGCCTTGCCTTTCTTATCCAAAGTCCTTGAGAAAATTGTTGCTAATCAAGTCTGTGAGCATCTAAACAGCAACGAGCTGTTTGAAGAGTTTCAGTCAGGTTTTAGAGCTCATCATAGCACTGAAACAGCACTGGTGAAGGTTACTAATGATATTCTCATGGCCTGGTTCTGTTGGAGGTTTCTTCCTGTTAAAGGGGAGTTTTTCCTCTCCCCCGTCGGTACATGCTTGCTCAGTATGAGGGATTGCTGAAGGATTGCTGTGGTTGGACAGTCTCCATCAACGGGGCCCAACCTCAGGCCAATGACTGACGCAATCTGCTGGGATTCCTTAAATAGGAAACTTTTTAACTGATTGGAATGTTTGTATAAATGTATTGAAATGACTTCTTGTTAAGTGCCTTGAGATGACATCTGTTGTGAATTGGCGCTATATAAATAAACTGAATTGAATTGAATAAACCATCCTGGGTCCAGATTGAGCTCTCATCTTCAGGGGGGGAGCTCTCTCTGGATTCCCTTCCATACTCCGCTCCAGTTAAAAAGCTAAAGAAAAATGTAACTAATCCTTTTGTCATTAACACCAATTAGTATCTGGTTTAAGGTTCATGAATATATAGGTGATACCCCTGAGCTGTCCTGCTATGCACCAATATGGAAAAATGCCAATTTTAATCCAGCAAAAAAAGATCTGGGATTTATATTATGGTTTAAAAACGGTATACAGAAAATTATGGATCTACATGAAGATGGCAATCTTATGTCCTTCGTGGGACTGAAGAAGAAATATGGCATTCCACAAAATCACTTCTTCAAATATTTGCAAATCAGAAGCTTTATTTATTAGCTCTTGAAGAACACAAAACAACCACTTTTTTTTAGACTTGAGAAATTTGTAACACAGAACTGCATAGGGAAAGGGCTGGTCTCTCAAATGTTCCGCTTATTGGAAGAAAGTTTTAAAGAGAATGCAGAGGGCATTAGACAGAAGTGGGTCCAAGACCTACAGGAGGACATATCAGAAGCGGATTGGGGTATA
Source organism: Valencia hispanica (assembly GCA_963556495.2). Taxonomy (NCBI): domain Eukaryota; kingdom Metazoa; phylum Chordata; class Actinopteri; order Cyprinodontiformes; family Valenciidae; genus Valencia; species Valencia hispanica. Next base: position 1,681,596 of record OY747701.1, on the reverse strand, counting down.
ATATGTTACAAGGCACAAACACAGACAATTCACACTAGATTAATCCAATATAATTGGACTATGAGGATTTATATAACTCCTGAGAAACTAAATAAATTCAACCCTAACATTCCTGACACATGTTATAAATGTAAGGACCATAAAGGCACTTTACTACATTGGTTGTGGGAATGTGAGGAGATTAAAGCCTTCTGGAGGTTAATAGTGCAATATATATCCCGGATTACATCAGTTTCTGTTCCTTTGTGTCCTAAATTATGTATTCTCAGTATTTACCGACTGGACTGTGCATTGAAAAACAGAGAGAGGATAATGATTGACCTCTGCCTATTGCAAGCAAGGCGCTCTCTGTTTGAAGAATGTAGCTGCCCCCACGATTGGCTTCTGGTTGAGAAATTTAACGTCCTGTCTAGCATATGAGAAATTAACTTATGTAATTAGCGAAAAAACTACCAAATTCTAGAAGATATGGAAAGACCTACTGGAGTTCATTCATAATGGGGACCTAGAAGAAGCTCTAGTTGAAGGATAAGCTGAACCTTTAATTATGAGGTGAAGTTGGATCGGATGATTTCTGCATATTGTACTCCTTTGTTTTAATTTTTTTAAGTGTCTACGAGAGCATTGTATCCTCCCTTCCTCATCTTTTTTAAATGTTTTTAATGTTTGTGTTTTTTGTACTGCCATTTGTATGTTTTAGTTAGGGGAGAGGGGGAAGAGAAAAAAGAAAGAAATTTGAGAACGTATCTGTATTAATACTTCTGCCATCTGATATTCAATCAAAATATGTAAAAAACAAAATGGACAACTGAGTGAAGGAAAACAGCGTTTAGAAGCAGTAAGGGAAAGTCGATCCACATTGGATCCACTCATCATGTAGGGCCTTAGTTCGATTGAAGTTGGACTTTTGAAATACGTATACACCTTAGTCCGACTGAATTCAAACTGAACTAGAGTTAGAGTAATTGAGCTAAGCCACCCAGATATTGCGATTGGTAAATTAAATTTATCTGCATGTAAACTCCAACCATGGCTTACCCAAGCTTTTGACACGAAGTGAAGAGACTGTGGAAGCGGGAATAACAACACCGGTACACAACAACACAGCAGCAACAACAGCGAGTGTAACACAATCAAACAGTACAGTACTTACTAAATGTTCTGTGCTGCAGCGTTGTTTTTGTCCATTTCTTTCCTCATTGTTCATATCCTGCTTTTACTCTGTCTGCTTCACTCCCGTCAGCGTCTGTTTACTATCTGTGGGACTCTAGGTCAACCAGAAAAATCCAACATGAAAAGGCACATGTGACCACCTAGCATCACAGAGTTAAACGCACTTCTTTCATAATTCGATTTTCTGAGTGACATGTAAACTTGGATAAAGGCTCCCATTCTGGTTAAGCTGTTAGTCCAATTTTTACCAAAAGCTCGGTTTAGATGTGCAAGTAAACTTACTGAGTGATGTCTCTGGCTGCATTCACACCTGATAGTCCGGTAGACTCGGTTTGATTGGGGACCAAAATTGCAACATTGTTACTGTTTTTAGCTGGTACGGTTCGCATTCACACTGCTCTTTTTGTTAAACGACCCAAAGCTCTTGAGCAACATGTTTACCCCCCCTTCACCTGGCGCTGTGGTGGTGTTGCACTTCTTGGTGCGGTGTGGGACACTTCCTGTACAGGGAAATGTAAACAAACATGGAGTGGCAGCAGATTGTAGCGGGTTTAGGATTGCTCTGCTGTGTTTGGCAAAAGTCCAAGATAAAACACTGTGGCAACAGGCTCAGGATGAACATAGAAGAGGCTGAGGACTATGTAGAATGCAGATTTTTACACGAGTTGGCTGACAAGGCTTCTTATGAGGCGGCGCGCAATGAATAGGAGTGCGTACAACTTCACAGCACTGATGTCCATCTTATACAGATGTCGAGCAAAGTGTGTACAAGATCCAGCATCGATCTATCCAGCACACGCGGTTGTTTAGATTTTATTTAACCAGAATGCACAATACTCCGCTTCCTGCTTTTGGTTGCCATTCACATATGCAATTGAACCGCAGCAGAGTTTGTTTCAATCAAACCGAGACCTACGCTTTTAGATGGACTAGAGTTCATTTGTTTGGTTCCGAATTAGAGTTCGATTGCGCATTCACACCTCCCCAACCGAACCAGACTTCCTGGGCAAACGAACTAGAGTTTGAATGTAAATGTAAATGGCTGGGACTGCATCTGCTAGAGTTCGTTAAATACAAAAAATGACTTCATAAAGCCAGTTTATTAAATTACATGTATCAAACTTGTTCTACCACATGTTGTGCCACAGATAGGTAGGTTTTGGCTATGAATAATTATGAATAATTGCTTAGGGCAATTATTAATAAGATTAATAATTTTATTTAAAAATTACCAGGTTTAGGGGCACCACCTGGTAGATTCCAGTAATACTATAGCCAAATTATTCAGTCTCAGTTTATGTTTATCTCCCTGATAAGGCTGAGATAATTAAACAATATATGAAGGAATAAGTTATTGGCGTTATTTGAACAGCAAGTTACTACACATGTAGGTGAAATAACAACAACGGTTTTCCAAAATACAAGAGTTTATTACAAAAAGAATTCAACTTTCAGTTAACATGCTTTAATCAAGAAACTCAAACTAGTAACACACAACTAAACTACCAAGAAAAGAATAACTATAACAAAAAACCCAAAGGTAAAACAGTAAGGTGATAAAAATGCTCTTTTATCCCGTCTTCTCGGTTGTGACAGTGGCAGCAGCTGACAATGGCACACAGCTGCTCCACATCAAGCATCAATCAAGGGAGTTTATTGTTGGCTGTCCTTGTCAGATGGCTGCAGCTTCTTGTCGGTGTCAGGTCGGTCTCTTTTGTCTTCGGTTCTGCGGTTCGGAACGAGGGGGTTTGGGTCGAAGCCCACCTGTTCCTTTCCCCCAATTGAGGCAGAGCGGCGTCTGCCGGTGAACGTCTTTTGTCGGTGGCAGGCTTTCCTTGTCCGTGGCAGGTTGGTGGACTTTCTGTTCGGTTCTGGTGGTGGGATAGAGGGGGTTTGGGCCAAAGCCCACCCGGTGACAGGTGGTTGGTAAAGTGGAACAAATGTTGTCTTTTTCCCCCTCCTCCAAGGAAACCATGAACCCAGGAAGCAAGGCTCGGTGCTGTCCCCTTTGCAACAACAGCTTCGCCTTATTGCCAAGCCACCTGAAAAGATCACACTTCGTTAACAATCTGAGGAAAGAAGACTTTTGCTCAACCTCTCCTCAGGCCGGGTCAATATAAGAGACTACCCGTGTAATGTGAATGGGTGTTTGTACAAGAATTCCCGCTTTGACTACCACATGCGATGCAGCCATCAGGAGCTTTCCATTGAGCAGAGGGAGCGCAACATCACTGCTGCGAAAAAAATCAAGAACCATCTCCCTGCTCCGGAGCCTCAGGGAAAGCAACCCCAATCCTCCCCTTGTCTCACAGCTTGATATTGGGGTTGAACCCTGTCTTGAACAAGAGCTCTCCTCAGCTCTAGCACCACTGTCGGATCCAGGGCCCGCGGTTGTCCTCTCTCTATGTCCGGTGTCTCTTTCAGGGGAGGCAGCAGTCAGAGTGACCCTCCCTTCAGCTCCGGCACCACCGCGGGGTGCAGGGCGAACAGTGGCCGAGGTTGGCCTCTCCCCAGTGGTGGTGCTGGAGAGACTGGACCCCTATCCGTTGGTTCCAGCAGGAGCAGCAACAACAAAAGCAGCAGCCAGAGTGGACCTGTCCGAGGACAGACCCACAGACCCAGGGACCAGGGGCAACGGTTTCCCTAAATCCATCAGTAGGTGATTTGGAGATTTGATGTGTCGTACGGTATGGTATGGTTTGGTATGGTGCTTCAGGTGACGATGGTTTTCTTGTCTGGTTGTTTTCACAGCAAAATACTTGGGAGCTTACCAGGCTTACATCAAAGGTTTCAACCCGTCACGAATTAAGTTGAAAAACTCATGCTCGCTGTGAGCATGAGTTTCGAGGGTGAAGGAGTTCCTCTCCTACATGGCAGAGGGAGCCCAGCAAACATACAACTGGCTCTTCCTAGACAATGTTCAACGAATCCATGGGCAATCCTCGCTCGCCTGATGTGCAGGTCTGCTGTGAAAATGCTTGGATGTCAGGTTCTTTTTATGCATGTTTGCAGATGGGCTTCACACCTGCTCGGGAATGGAAGGAAGCTGTCCACAGTCCACTTCTATCTGGGTCAACTCCAAAAGTTCCTTCGGTAAATGACTGACACACCGCCGGTCCAGTGCAGGCTCTCCAAGAGACAGATCTTTTCAGTGCGCCGTAACATCCAGAACTGTCTTAAGGAGATCCGTGGAGGCCTTCTCAGCTACCAGATCGAGCTGAAGGCCAAGAAATCAGAGCGGGCAATTTCCCTGCAGACCCTCACCAGATGTCGGGAGCGTGCCAGCAGAAAGATCCCTGAGCTTCTGGACGAAATCGCCAAACACCCCTCGCGCCGCTTAACTTCCCTTTTCTTTGGTTACTTTGATGTGTATCTCTCGTGCATTTATGGCCACACAAAGGGGGTCCTTGTAAACATGACTGTGGAAGAGGTCGGGGCGGCCAGGGAGAACTGCAAGTCCCCCGAGCAAGGTTACCTGATCAAAGTGCATGAGCACAAGACAAAAGGATCATACGGAACCGCGCAGATCTTCCTGAAGCCAGAAGAGTTCGACTGGCTGGAACGATGGTTGAAGATCCGGGCCGGTCTCCGTCCCCAACAAACCAGGTCCTTTGCTCCCTTTAGAAGTCTGTCAGCCACCTCGTTGATCAGTACTTACGGGTGGCATGGAGAGAGATGGGTCTGCCAGGGAGACCTACTTTCACGGACATCAGGAGCGCAGTGGCAACCCATGTGAAGAACCATAACTCTGTAAGACAGCTCGAGCAAATGTCTGAATTCATGTGTCACAGCCCTGGCACAGCTGATTGGTTCTATGTTTTCCACCTGGATGTACCTCAAGCACGGGACATCAGACAACACTTTGACCGACTCTTTGTGGAGCATGTGCAGTAAAAAGGCACAGAGGGAATCTATGAATTAAACTGACTGATTTGTTGAAATAAAATGAAAAACTTCTAACAAGATGTGTCTTGTGTAAAGAGAAAATATTCTAAGTGTCATTCTCTGCCTTACCAGAGGCACAGGAAGCAGAAAAAAGTCTAAGTATCGGCCCCTGCCTTACCAGAGGCACGAGATTGACCGTATGGTTCTATACTGCGTAGCATGGGTTGCCCATTGGACATGGTCTCTCATGGTAGTCACCAGGAGCCCAGTCGAGAAAAACACCTCCGGCAGGTTGGTAGGAGCGTGTGCTGGGACCCAGCCCCTGCCTGAAGGGGAGGCGCGGGCTGTCCCATGCCAGGGAAGAGGCCTGGTTGCCGGGCAAAAGCAGCGAACCTCAGCCCCTTTGTCTTACCAGAGGCACCAGATGCGTAAAAATGACTAAGTGTCAGCGCCTTGCCTTACCAGAGGCACCAGAAGCGGAAAAAAGTCTAAATGTCAGCCCCTGCCTTACCAGAGGCACGAGATTGACCGTATGGTTCTATATTCAATTCAGTTCAATTCAGTTTATTTATATAACGCCAATTCACAACAGATGACATCTCAAGGCACTTAACAAGATGTCAATATACTGCGTAGCATGGGTTGCCCATTGGACATGGTCTCTCATGGTAGTCGCCAGGAGCCCAGTCGAGAAAAACACCTCCGGCAGGTTGGTAGGTGCTTGTGCTGGGACCTAGCCCCTGCCTGAAGGGGAGGCGCGGGCTGTCCCATGCCCGGGAAGAGGCCTGGTTCCCGGGTATAAATCGAGAGTCTCAGCCCCTTGCCTTTCCAGAGGAACCGGATGCGTAAAAACGACTAAGTGTCAGCCCCTGCCTGAAGGGGAGGTGCGGGCTGTCCCATGCCAGGGAAGAGGCCTGGTTGCCGGGCAAAAGCAGCGAACCTCAGCCCCTTACCAGAGGCACCAGATGCGTAAAAATGACTAAGTGTCAGCCCCTTGCCTTACCAGAGGCACCAGATTCGGAATAAAATGACTAAGTGTCAGCCCCTGCCTTACCAGAGGCACGAGATCGACCGTATGGTTCTATACTGGACATGGTCTCTCATGGTAGTCGCCAGGAGCCCAGTCGAGAAAAACACCTCCCACAGGATAGTAAGAGCTTGTCTTTCAGAAGCGTGGCAAGGAAAAAAAGTCTAAGTGTTGAGAACAAAGTTTGTTCTTCCGACCGACTGGCAAACATGGCCTGCCAACGGAGGGCCTCCGCCGGCCCTGGTGCTCAGCGCCAGCGCTTTGGCGGCAGGTTCCTTCGACTCGCAGGCTCGACTCTAGGCCCGAGCAGGGGTTGTGCGCGACAGTACCGAGCTCCCCTGACGCGGCCGATCTTTTGGAAGAGAGACGAGAAGCCCCGTCTGACCTAGCTGTCCCACACCGGGGCTCCGCCGCAGGGCGCACGGCACGTACGTCCCCTCTACCTGGCCCGTTGCGGCGGCGTCCCCGGAAGGCCTGTTTCTCAAACCCTCCGTGACCATTGTCTGACCCAGCAGCCTAGGGTTGCTCCCCGGGATCGAGCTCCCGGGGACCCTCACCCCGTCTCTGTCCCCACCGGTGCGGACTGGAGAGGAGAGGACTACCTGGTTGATCCTGCCAGTAGCATATGCTTGTCTCAAAGATTAAGCCATGCAAGTCTAAGTACACACAGCCGGTACAGTGAAACTGCGAATGGCTCATTAAATCAGTTATGGTTCCTTTGATTGCTCTACCGTTACTTGGAAAACTGTGGCAATTCTAGAGCTAATACATGCAAGCGAGCGCTGACCTCCGGGGATGCGTGCATTTTTCAGACCCAAAACCCATGCGGGGTGCCTCTTGGGGTGCCCCGGCCGATCGCTGGCCGTCCGTGGCGGCGACGTCTCGTTCGAATGTCTGCCCTATCATCTTTCAAGCTACCGTCTGTCCTAGCCCCTGCCTCTTGGCACCCCCTCGATGCTCTTAGCTGAGTGTCCCGCGGGGTCCGAAGCGTTTTCTTTGAAAAAATTTGAGTGTTCAAAGCAGGCCCGGTCGCCTGAATACCGCAGCTAGGAATAATGGAATAGGACTCCGCTTCTATTCATGGGTTTTCTTCTGAACTGGGGCCATGATTAAGAGGGATGGCCGGGGGCATTCGTATTGTGCCGCTAGAGGTGAAATTCTTGGACCGGCGCAAGACGGATGAAAGTGAAAGCAATTGCTACGAATGTTTTCATTAATCAAGAACGAAAGTCGGAGGTTCGAAGACGATCAGATACCGTCGTAGTTCCGACCATAAACGATGCCAACTAGCGATCCGGCTGCGTTATTCCCATGACCCGCCGGGCAGCATCCGAGAAACCTAAGTCTTTGGGTTCCGGGGGGAATATGGTTGCAAAGCTGAAACTTAAAGGAATTGACGGAAGGGCATCACCAGGAGTGGAGCCTGCGGCTTAATTTGACTCAACACGGGAAACCTCACCCGGCCCGGACACGGCAAGGATTGACAGATTGATAGCTCTTTCTCGATTCTGTGGGTGGTGGTGCATGGCCGTTCTTAGTTGGTGGAGCGATTTGTCTGGTTAATTCCGATAACAAACGAGACTCCGGCATGCTAACTAGTTACGCGGCCCCGTGCGGTCGGCATCCAACTTCTTAGAGGGATAAGTGGCGTTCAGGCACACCAGATTGAGCAATAACAGGTCTGTGATGCCTTTAGATGTCCGGGGCTGCACGCGCGCCACACTGAGTGGATCAGCGTGTGTCTACCCTTCGCCGAGAGGTGTGGGTAACCCCACTCGTGATAGGGATTGGGGATTGCAATTATTTCCCATGAACGAGGAATTCCCAGTAAGCGCGGGTCATAAGCTCGCGTTGATTATGTCCCTGCCCTTTGCGTACGCACAGCCTGTCGCTACTACCGATTGGATGGTTTAGTGAGGTCCTCCGATCGGCCCCGCCGGGGTCGTTCACGGCCCTGGCGGAGCACCGAGAAGACAAACAAACTTGACTATCTAGAGGAAGTAAAAGTCGTAACAAGGTTTCCGTACGTGAACCTGCAGAAGGATCATTAACGGGATGCGCCGGTTCCCGTCTCCGTGGGCCCCACAGCCCTCGGCCCGGGTTCCGTGTCGCGCGAAGCCTCTGAATAAAGCCGAGGGGGCGCCCTCCCTCTCCGACACAGGGAGCGGGCGTCTCCGAGGCCGCCCTGGTCGGGCCGGGTGCACCGGTCTCGGTCGGGCCCCGGGGTTCGGAGGGACAGGGGGGTTTGGTGGTGGCGACGGTGCCTCCCCGCCTCTTCCCTCCACCCCCCTGAACCCCCTTCTTCCCCGTCCCCTCCGATTCCCGTCATTCCCCGGTCCCCCCCGGGGCCGTGCCACCCACCGAAGGCGCCTCTGGCGTCACCTCGCCTCCTCTGCTCCAAACCGCGCGGTCCCGGCTGTCCCGTTCCCAGCGGGGCCTTGCGGAACCTGACATCGGGCTGCGCGTTGGGGGAGGTCTAGTGCGGTGCCAAGCGCACGGTGAACCCCGATGGTGCCGGCCCGAACTCGGAACCGAAACCTCAGCGCGGTGCGGCGGTCAAGCCCCGACCGTCCTCCGCGCGCTTGACGGGTACCCAACTCTCCCCTCTCCTCCAGAGAGGGCACAGGGGGTTCAATGTCTCCTCCCCCGTCGAGGCAACCTCCCCGTCTCCGGGTGGGGATGACCTTGGCGGGATGGAGCACTCGCCGGTTCTGGTGTTTTTCCCCCCATCCCTGGTCCCTGAGCTTGTCCTCACGAACGAAAAGAAAACTGACAACTCTTAGCGGTGGATCACTCGGCTACGCCTGTCTGAGGGTCGCTTTGCCATCAATCGGAAGTCCTCTTCCCCGGCTGGGGCAGGCGCGGGCCCTCCGGGGCCCCGTTGCTTTCGTCCCCCTAAATGCAGACCTACCGGGACGCCCGGCGCGACTGGGACCAGATCAATTGGAAGTCCTATTCCGCGGCTGGGGCAGTCGCAGGCGCAGGCCCTTCGGGGCCCTTCGGGGCCCTGTCGCCTTCGTCCCCCTAAGTGCAGACCGACCAGGACTGCACCGTCGCCGTCCGCCGGCCTCCTCCTTCTTTCCTTTTTGCCAATCTCCGTTGCCAATCTCCGTTGAGCCCCGCATGTGCGGGCGTGGCTGCCGGTGGATTCTGTCTCCGAGCTGACCGCGTTACGCTTGCGAACAGGTCTTCGGCGGTGGTTGGGCTGCTCCATCGGAGGAGAGAGGGTCTAAAGGGAGGACCGTGTCGGGCGGAGGCGGGTGGATCCTTGGACCCAGTCCTGTCGCCCCGGGGCACCCCACCCCCACCCTCTGGCAGCGGGGACCCACGCAAATGCCGACCTTTGAAGAGAGAGTTCAAGAGGGCGTGAAACCGTAAAGAGTTAAAAGCAGTCTAACACGCACGCGAGTCAGAGGGCTTGACGAAACCCAGTGGCGCAATGAAAGTGAGGGCCGGCGAGTGCCGGCTGAGGTGGGATCCAGGGTACCCCCATGGCCCGGACGCACCACCGGCCCATCTCGCCCGCACCGTCGGGGAGGTGGAGGATGAGCGTGTCTGATAGGACCCGAAAGATGGTGTTTGCCCACTAAGAGGGAACGTGAGCTGGGTTTAGACCGTCGAGAGACAGGTTAGTTTTACCTTACTGACAATGTGTTGTTGCAATAGTAATCCTGTTCAGTCTACCCCTCCTCTCCCTCCCCTGTGAGCAGCAGGCTCTGGGTTAGGCTGTGAGTCTGGGCCGGTTATCTGGAGCCAGGCCAGACTGTGTTTGGCTCAGCAGCAAGCTGGCTGGAGGCGTGGAGCAAGGCAGAGGTATGGGATGCGGAAAAATGACTAAGTGTCAGACCCTTGCCTTACCAGAGGCACGAGATGCGGAAAAATTAATAAGTGTCAGCCCCTGCCTTACCAGAGGCATGAGTTCCAGGAGCCCAGTTGAAATAAACACCTCCAGCAGGGTGGCGATATTCTTGTTCACACAATGTCTTAACAAAGGAGCGAAAAGGCAAGGCAAGGCAATTTTACTTGTATAGCACACTTTCAACAGCAGGGTAATTCAAGGATTGCTGAAGGATTGCTGTGGTTGGAAATCTGCCCAACCTCACGCCAATGACTGACGCAATCTGCTGGGATTCCTTAAATAGGGAACTTTTTAACTGATTGGAATGTTTGTATAAATGTATTGAAATAACTTCTTGTTAAGTGCCTTGAGATGACATCTGTTGTGAATTGGCTATATATAAATAAACTGAATTGAATTGAATTGAAGGTGTTTTACATGATTTGGTGATTTAAAAGAAACACATAAAAGAAACACACATTACACATGATACACAATAAAGCAAGAGAAAAATGAAAAAAAGCAAGAGAGCGTGAACACATTTCATACATATGACATCAAGCATTTACTCAAAGGCAATTCTAAACAGATGGGTTTTTAGTCTCGATTTAAAGCAGTTCAGAGTTTCAGCAGCTCTGCACTCGTCAGGAAGTCTGTTCCAGATAAGGGGAGCATAAAAAGTGAAAGCTGCTTCTCCATGTTTAGTTCTGAGTCTAGGGATGTTTAGTAGGCTAGAGTTGGAGGACCTGCGTAGTCTTGGTGGTTGGTACCATGACAACAGGTCTTCAACATATTTTGGTGCTAAGCCATGTAATGATTTATAAACTAGTAAAAGTATTTCAAAGTCTATTCTCTGAGCTACAGGGAGCCAGTGTAAGGACTTTAGAACTGGGGTGATGTGCTCTACTTTCCCGATTCTAGTGAGGACGTGAGCGACAGCGTTCTGGATCAGCTGCAGCTGTCTGATTGACTTTTTAGGCAGACCTGTGAAGATGCTGTTGCAGTAATCAATCCGACTAAAGATAAACGCAGGGATGAGTTTTTCTAGGTCGTGTTGCAAAATCAGTCCTTTAATCCTAGAGATGTTCTTCAGGTGATAGAACGCTGACCTTGTTATTGCCTTTATGTGACCCTGGAGGTTCAGGTCTGAGTCCATTACTACACTTAGGTTACGAACCTGATCAGTAGTTTCTAGCTGTATTAATTGAAGCTGTGTGCTGACTCTTGATCGTTCCTCCTTGGGTCCAAAAATAATCACTTCAGTTTTGTTTCTATTCAGCTGGAGAAAGTTATGGCACATCCATCCATTTATTTGGTCAATGCATTGATTTAGGGTTTGAATGGGTTCAGAGTCACCTGGTGACATTGCAATGTAGAGCTGAGTGTCATCTGCGTAGTTATGGTAGCTAATGTTATTGGTTGCTATAATCTTGCCTAGTGGGAGCATGTAGATATTAAATAAGAGGGGCCCCAGGATGGAGCCCTGGGGCACCCCACATGTGATGAAATCTGATGAAAAGTTTCCTATTGAAACATAGAAGTCCCTGTTCTTTAGGTAAGACTCGAACCAGCCAAGTACTGTACCAGAGAGTCCGACCCAGCTCTCCAGTCGTTCCAATAAAATATCATGATCAACAGTGTCAAATGCTGCACTGAGGTCCAACAGAACCAGCACTGTGGTTCTTCCACAGTCTGTATTTATGCGGATGTCATTAAATACTTTGACGAGGACAGTCTCGGTGCTGTGGTGAGCGCGGAAACCAGACTGAAAAGCATCAAAACGGTTTGTCATTGTCATGAAGCCATTTAACTGCTGAAACACCGCTTTTTCAATAATCTTACTGATGAATGGGAGATTAGAGATTGGCCTGTAGTTCTGCATTAACGTGTTGTCCAGATTTTTCTTCTTTAGCAGTGGTTTAATAACTGCTGTTTTTAAAGCCTGAGGGAAGACACCTGATAGCAGTGATGAGTTCACTATTTGAACAAGATCAGAACCAATAACAGGAAGAACCTTCTTTAGAAAAGCTGTGGGTAGGATATCAAGACAGCAGGAGGAGGAGCTTAATTGGATAATGATTTTTTTCAAGGCTGTTCTGGTGTAATTCGAGGAATTCAGACATTTTCTCTACATTGTTGTTGATTGGGGATGGCACTGGTTGTGGGTTCGATATTGAGGTACAGATTTACCGTCTAATTGTTAGAATCTTTTCAGTGAAAAAGCTAGCAAATTCATTGCAGGCCCTGGTAGAGTTTAGTTCAGGGGCTACTGTCACTAAAGGATTAGTTAGTCTTTCCACTGTTGCAAATAGAGTCCGTGCATTATTAATGTTTCTGTTGATGATTTCAGAGAAGAACGATTCCCTAGCATCTTTTATATTTAGCTGATATCTATTCAGTCTCTCTTTGTAGATCTCACAGTGAACCTGGAGTCGAGTTTTCCGCCATTTTCTCTCGGCTCGTCGACACTCTCTTTTTTCACTACGTACAAGTGGATTAATTGTCCACTGAGACTTTTTTCTACCTGAGACTACTTTCACTTTAGTTGGAGCAATGGAATCCATGATGTCTGAGATTTTCGCAAGGAAATTATCTACCAACTTATTTACTGAGTTTGAGTTGGGAGATGAGGGGGATGTGGTGGAAGGATAAATACGTTTAAAGGTTTCTACTGAACTGTCCCCTAGAAAACGCTTTTTTATAGTGGTCTTACTGTGGCTGGATAATTTAGCAGAGATGGTACTTTGAAAGAAAATACAGAAATGGTCAGATAATGCAATATTAATTACAGAGATGTCAGAAATATTTAAACCTTTGCTGATAATTAAGTCCAGAGTGTGTCCTTTATTGTGTGTTGGTTGTTTGACATGCTGGATCAGTCCGAAGTTGTGGAGAGTATCATCTAACGTTTTTGCTTGTCTATCTTGGGGGTTGTCGGTATGGATGTTAAAGTCCCCCACGATGATTAGTTGGTCATAGTCGATACATATTACAGAAAGAAGGTCATTGAAATCATTAAAGAAGTTAGAGTTAAGTTTTGGTGGTTTATATAAACTTAGAAATAACGCTTTGTTAGGCTCATTTATCTGGGTGGCTAGGTATTCAAAAGAATCAAACGTGCCCAGAGTTACCTTTTTAAAGTTCATTGAGTTGTGAAAGATGGTGGCTACACCTCCACCTCGTCTGTGTTTTCTGTTCTCGCTTAAGAAATTATAATTTGGAGGACTAGATTCTATTAATGAAGTTGTTTTGTTATTTTCATCTAGCCAAATTTCTGATTAAAAAAGGGCGTGTAAATTATGCTCAGTGATGAAGTCAATGATAAGAAAAGACTTCCCGGATAGAGATCTAATGTTTAATAAAGCTAACTTAAGTATTGTGATGATGGGCAGCTGAACCTTCTGACAGGTTATCAATTTGAGATTTTGTTTAATATGAGAGCGTGTGGTTAACGGTTTATGTTTCCTGCTGCTGATAATCACTGATATAGCCTCAGGGGTGCCGGGTGAATTCTGGGAGACGGTAGGGGTGGATTTATTGCCCGGTTCCTTTAAATATCAGATATCTGTAATAATCAGTGGGGGGAAGCTCCCAGGCTTATTGACACTAGTCCCAGGCGTTTGGTGTAGTCTAAGTTTAGGTGTTAATTGTGTCCCAAATTTGATATGCTCGTTCAGTCTGTCTGTAAAGTTTCTAAATGGAGACTCAATTGATGTGGCTGAGTCACAGGAAGATGAAGACTTGTGGTGTCATCCAGACTTGCTGTTTTTGTTCTCTGATATCCATGGGCGCCTCAAGGTCAGCTTTTGGGAGCAAGTGTTTTGCTTTCTGATTCTGATAAGAAAAAATGTTTGCTGCTAAGAGCCTTACTCCGGCCTTGTTAAGATAACGGCCTGCTTTGAACAGATGATTAGCACTTCCAAATACTTTGAAATTATTAATAAATGTGAACGACTTCTAAGCTGATTGTTTCTTCAACCATTTATGGAGCATGCGGAGTCTGCTAAATCTTTCATCATTCCCTTCAGGGACTGGTCCGCTGATGAGGATGTTTACGTTAAGTCCATCAAGTCTCTGTAGGAGATCAGAAAAGTCTCTCTTCAGAATCTCTGATTGTCTCATTGCGATATCTGCTGATCCACCGTGAATGACAAGCTTTTCCAAAGCAGGATGTTGGTCCAAGATTTTAGGGATTTTTTCTGATATTTCTCTCACTGTATTTTTGTAGCAGCTATAAACTTTGGTATTCTTGCTACAAAAAGCCTCAATTCCATTAATTGATCCGTCTTGTATGATAACAGTCTTTGCTGGGGGGGCTCTTACTTTGTTATGTGTCCGTTTGATGCGGCTGGGTTTCTCCTGGTGGCTTTGACTGGTCCTGGGGGCTGCGTCATCTTTCGGGGAACTCAAGGCTGCGAATCTGTTTTTCAGCGGGATTCCAGGTGGAGAAATATCTCTTGTTTTTGGCTGAAACCTCTTTTGTTTACTTTTAGCAGAAGCGGCAGTTCTGGGTTCAGAGGTTTCTCTGTGCCAGAGTTTCTTTTGTTTTTTCTTCCTCGGAGAACGGGCTGGGGTTGATTTCATGCGTTTTAAAGCTGGCCAGTTTTCATTATAGTGCGGAGTTCTGCCGCTCAGACGCCTGTAGGGAGTCTCTGTGACACGGTTAGACCGACATAACACCGGGCTGTTTGTATTCAAAGGTAAAGTTGTGTCGTTTGCATAATCAGCGTAGAGATCAAAATTAATTTCCAGACAACGTAGCTTCGTTTCAATGCCCTCAATTCTGTGGAGCAGTTTTTCAAAATCCTCAGCTGAGCAAAAAGCCATGTTGATAAGTCCATAGAAAAGTAATCCAAGAAGAGATCTGGTCCAATACAGTAACTCCAGGGGCTGGGAAAATAAAGTAACTAAGAAAAGGTTAAGAAAGAAAACAAGAAAAGCAAACAGAAAAGAAAATAAAGTGAACGGATCTGGAGAGAGACAGAGAGCAGCTGCTCCTCCTTCAGCAGACAGGCAGGACAAGGTTTCTAAAACTGCTCACAGCAAATTTAGATACTCTTCAATAATTTATGGGCATGTTTTCAAAAGATCGATATGGTCATGGTTGTGGAGGCTGTTTGTCCAGCAGCCCTGGAGCTATGCTGCCAATGGCAGGCCTCGGTCGGGCTGTCAATGGCAGGCCTCGGTCGGTCGGTCCTGTCAATTGCAGGCCTCGGTCGGGCTGTCAATGGCAGGCCTCTGACACTCCGAGTTAGTTTTAAACTAATTGTGGTTAGTTTAAGACTAATCAGCACCTTCTGGTTTGTTTTCAAACCACCAATTCACAATGCAAAGCAGAAGTGAAGAAAAACATTATTTGGAAGAACCAATGTTTCATTAAACCATTTGCTGAATTAGATACCAATAAACTTTAGATAATTGATTCTTTTTTATGGATTGGTCACCGCGGTAATTGATCTAATTTAATATTTAGACATTATGTTGATGTTAACGCTGCACCAATTATGTCGATCTAATTTACTATTTTGACTTACGAAGAAGTTGGTTCCAAAAAGGAGGTAAAAGATTAGTTTTAGTGTTTAAACTATCTCTTTTAAAGTCAATCTCTATTTTGAATAGTATTAATGGCAGTCTTTATGGTTCATAGATAAAAAGCAGTCAAAGGCGGGCCCACGTGGTTCGCTATAGCATGTAGCCTACAGCTAACTCACGTGAAACTGCTTAAAGCCGCTCTGGTTCATTTATTTAACACCAAACAAGGGAAAAACTGTCGGATTGAGAAACTCAGGTTGCAGGATATAAAATGACTTTCCATCGGAAACCTTGAAAATCACTGTTTAAACCTCCAGGCCGACTGGCCTGTTTGTACCCAGACAATAAATTAAATCTTACACAAAGTAACAAATCGCAGTGAAAATCAACAACCCTTAAATCTTATGTATCTTAAACTAATCTCGCCTCTGCCCAGACAGACCTTATTGAATGGTTAAAGTTCTCCAGGTTGCTCAGTGGATGGTGGGAGAAGCTAAACAATGTTAGCTGGCAGGCTAACAATATCTGTGGACCGTTAGCAGGCAGAGGATTATGGCTGTTGTAGCGTAGCAGCCATGAGCCGGAACGTTGTTGTCCTCTCCGGCTTGCCTAAACAGCAATTAGCTCTACCCTCATTCACTGACACAGTACATTATCTGCAGGTTCAAGATAGCATTCGTCCCAGGCTTTGTTGTGGTGGGATAATGCTCCAGTCTGGACGAGGTTCTGCAGCATTCAGAAGCTTGTTAGTGGTCCACTCCACGCGGCAGCGTCTGTTCAGAAAGCAGGGCTCAAGGTGGAACAGTGGGGTTGCAATTCACCTGACTGATCAGCAGTCTTTGTCGTCCTTGGAGTGAGTTTCTCCCAGAAACTCGCGTCTTTTCCCCTTGCCAGTGAAGGAAACATGGAGTCCCTCCATGTGCTGTCTGGCTGAAAGCTCAAACTGAAGAGAGCAAGCCCCAATGACTCAAGGCCTTATATAACCTCTGGTCCTCTTCTTCTCCTGTTGGAGCTAGAATGTGGGTTAGTGCCACCCAATGGCTGTGTGTCCCCCAACACACAATAATGTAATGAATTTAAAAGAAAATACCTCAAGATGACGGCTTTTCTCAGCAATTATTAGGTGAGATTAAAAAAGAGATTAATTAGATTAATTAATTACAGATAATAATTAATTAATCTCAAAGTTTTTTTAATCGCATGACAGCACTAATTTAAACATGGTCTGTGCTTTTAACTGAAACTTTTGTTGATTGTTTGTAAATTTGAATGAAACAAACTCCACAAACATAGGTTAGTGAGTCAAGCTACATTAACCCAGACCTTAGGGTTTTCTTTTTTCCCCTCCTTTTTTCACTGACTTTTAAGATGGACTATTCCTCCTTTTAAAGGGGTGTATTATGCTTCTTCCAGGCACATATTACCCTTCTATAGCACACTCCAATAAAATTGTCACATTAAGTCTTTTAAAAGTCTGTCATATATCCAAATCCACCTTAAAGAAATTTACTTCCGTATTGGACGCATTGATTTTCGCCTGTGCCTCTCGCCTGTGCCTCTCTAAGACCCTCCTACTCTTTCTGACACTCCCACTTCAGTTCGTCACATACCGTGCATCATCACAGCATGCACGGAGTCTGAAAAACCCCCCAACAAAAGATGCACAGCTGCAGCTGGTGTATTATAATGACTGCACCTGGGACTCAGCTGGAGTTGTGTGAGGTGGGGAGGGGTGGGGAGCTCTGCAGCGGCAAGGCTCTTGGCTGAGTACATAAGGTCGGAGAAAGAAATGGGTGGAAAAGGCGGGGATAGGTGGGAGCAGGTGTTTCAGCAACCCCGAGAACTACCAGCAGAGACTCAAAGATTACTCTAACATTAATAAATGGGTCAGAGCAACACAGAGCAACAGGGAAAGACATGTTCTCAGGATATCAAGCTTCAGAAAGTCCATTTTGCATAATACCCCCCCTTTAAGAGAAACAAACCTGTTAATGATCATAATACAGCAGACCAACCCTTCCCTCAGGTGATTTCCAGTTTTGGTTTAAATTTTTTTGAGAAAATATTACCGTTTCAGATATCATCATGTCCATATTTTAATATGGAGTTTAATATTGCAACTTTTTTTCACTTTAGTCTAAATAGAAAGGCTAAGAAAAGACTGCACAGTTCGTGTTTATTCTCATGTCCTCTCTTCTAATTTTCTAAGGGCAGAAAGCAACAAAGACACCCGATACTCCAATTCAGTGTGCAAGCATAGACACGTACCCAGTAAAGGATTTCACCACCGGAGAGCCTCGATAAATATTAGGAAGGGCCAAATCTCGAAATCCTAACGGTTGTCGGTCCGCCACAAGACACCAAGTCCTCCGTGTAATGCATCAGCTCCGATGAAGATTCGGCTTTAAGCACGCTCTTCGTCGGCTTTCTTCTTTCTCGTTGCTATTACCACAACAGCTTTGCGTTTTCGGTTCATTTTAGCGCGAGCTCACTTCCTGTTTACAGGCTAGAACAAGTGTTGTGTGCACACGAAGGAGAAGCGCAGAGAGGGAGATGCTGGAACACAGAAGCTTTGCTTACAAGCATCTTATCTTGGACAGACCGTGGAAGTTGATTGGATGAGGTTTTCCCAGGGTTTCTCGCTGTAGAAAGAATAAAAATTACTCGGTCAAGTTTAAGAACTCCTAACTTATAGGTTGCCACTGGTATATGAAGAGCATTTTTTGCAGTTTTCAAAAAAGTGTTTTAAAATGAAATCATATACCTTGCCTTTAACCTCCCAGTCCATCCTCCCGCTTGCTGGGATCTGCTATGGATTTAAAAAAAATTCTCTCATTTTCGCTATTTTACCATTTTATGTATTTTTTATTTTTATTAGGTTCAACTTTCTTACCACCTGTTTTTCAGTTTTTTAACCTAAGAAAACACAGAACATGAGTTACCTGATTAAACCATTTAATTTGACTTAATTTGCAGATTCATTTTTTAAATTACTTATTTATTTTCTTTCCCAACCCCATAAAGTTCTGTCAAGCCATCATTGGTTTTGCATTTTTTGTTCAGAGTACGCATCCAATTATTTTTAGGGTGCCAGACAATCAAATATTTTAACCTAATTGATCACAGGGGAGCTGTGAATTAATTACAATTAATCATTCCAAAAAATGACTAAAACGTGTACCATTTGCAGTGTAAATAAAGGATTAAACCAGAAGATGTTGTTTGGGAGAGATGCATAGAGGTTTTGTTTTGGATCCCATTTTATGTAATTACCATTTAACCAATTACTCTTTTAGCTATTTGCCAAGGCTAAATAATAGTTCCTGAATGTAAAGCTGACCACTTCTTATTAATTTTGGACAACTTCGAGCATCCTCCTCATGGGACTATCCTACAACATAGGGTGTTATCTTTACTATCTATGTGTTATCCTTTCAATTATCTTTCGGCTGCCATTTCAGTTAACTATACTATCTTGTTTGTTAGCCAGTGTTTAGTGATTGCTGCAGATTGCTGCATTTTTAATCTTCTCATTCCAATTGCTTCTTTTGATCGATCTCAACCAAACACATTTTTCATTTGCCTTGAAAGAGCTCGATGGAATACAATTTGCATGTTTTGTTTTTTTAATCACAGCGATTTGTGCAACCGACAGAATAAGACATAATAGTGTTCCCAAAATCCACGATTTGAAAAAGATGTTCCCATTGACCCGAAGATCCAGTTTGGGTCTGTTATGCTGTTTACGGGACGAGCAAGCACTGGAAGTAGTGCAGACTGAATTGTGGGATAACCAGGGCAAGTCAATCTGTGCAAGTGTTAATTATGTTAAAATCAATTATTTGTGCTAATTACACAAATTCATCGATCTGCGTTATCGCATTAATTTTTCACAACCTTAATTCAGGGTTCTAAATACCTTGGCGCTAGGCCATTCAATGATTTGTAAACTAGTAAAAGTATTTAGAAGTCTATTCTCTGAGCTACAGGGAGCCAGAATAAGGACTTTTGAACTGGGGTGATGTGCTCTACTTTCCTGGTTCTAGTGAAGAACACGAGCAGCAGCGTTCTGGATCAGCTTCAGCTGTCTGATTGACTTTTTAGGCTGACCTGTGAAGACGCTGTTGCAGTAATCAATCCGACTAAAGATAAACGCATGGATGAGTTTTTTGAGGCCTGTTGCGACATCAGTCCTTTAATCCTAGAAATGTTCTTCAGGTGATAGAAGGCTGACCTTGTTATTGCCTTTATGTGACCCTGGAGGTTCTGGTCTGAGTCCATTATGACGGGTTGCCAGTTACAGATCAGAGCCAGAAGATTGAAGATGATGAGCAAAGACAAATCATATGCAGAAAGTTGATAAGTAGATAAATACATTTCACTGCAATATCAAGTTGTTGGTATTTAAAAAAAAGCCTATGATATTTTTAGAGCCAACAATTTTTTACTAATTTACTCCTAGCTATGTCAGCTCAACATGTAGCGTGTAGCCTTGTCGGTGTCAAATTACAAATGCTGGCGAAGTGTTTGTGTTGAAGAATTGGCAAACTTAAAGACTCACATGTGATTGGCTCTGGGACCAGGAAGTATGGAAACGGGACAGATTGTAAACAATGACTATGTCTCTTGTTGGCTTTTTTAAAATTATAAAAGCTTGCAACCTCCCATACGGCAGAGCAGGAAATCTGTTTCAATGTAACCTGCCTTCCAACATGATTGAGACATTATACTGTTGTGTGATTATTTTACTGTAATATTTTTACATATTCCACCTTTAAACAAGTGGTGATTCCAGACTTACACATTTACAGTATTTGTTAAGGATGAATGTGCCAGTGCCATGTCAGTTGTACAATATGATCTTGTCAATATTCAATTAATTTGTAAAATATGAATTAATAATAATATTTACTTTGCTGTGCTGCTCTGACTGGCAATGGAGAAAAAAACAATCTCCACTGCCAAGCATGGAGGTGGAAACAATTTTCCTGCAATGGACAGAGGATTACTTCACTGCTTTGAGGGCTATTATAAAAAAGGTCATTTACAGTGAAACCCAGGATGACAACTTTAATACAACAATGGAGTAGTCAAAAAAAGCATATTAAGGTCATGAAGTGGTCTAGCCAATGTCCAGGCCTCATTCTTATAGAAATTCTGTAAAGGGAGTTTAATTTTAGAGAATTTGTCTGAAGAAGAGTGGTCCTAAAACCTTCCTGAGATGTGTACAAAGTCTGGTGAGCAGTGTCTTAGTTCTGTGCCTGAAGAAGGAGGTTTCTTTGCCTATTTGTAAGTCAAGCTTTGATGGGGGACCAAATACTTATTTCACTCAATTAAATGCAAACTAGTTTTTAAATTAAATCAGTGTTGTGAATTTCTCGAGTTTTGTTATTCATATTCTGTCTCTGTTTTTTCAGACTCATACCCAAGTACATTAAAATATACTTGAGGATGAGCCTGACTGCGTTCTTGTAAGAGAACAAATTTAAGCAATGACCAGATTCTTAAACACTTATTTCTCCCACTGTGAACAAAACTAAAACAAGCTGAATAGCGCAATTTAATCTGAAACACTAGGAACGCCCAGCCAATATCTTCCTCATTCAAGCTTTCTCAAAAAGAGCCAATATTCAAACAGAAAATCAAAGTCCAGAATTACTGCAGTACTTGAAACACTTGTCCACTGGGAGCCCAGCTTTGCTTGACCATTGACCCGTAAACCTTTTGACACAGTGCATGTCAAATTAGGACATTTGTTTGTCTTCAGACTGTTCATCAGATGCTTTTGGAAGCAAAAACAAATTATTTATTTGGGCAAGTGAGTGTCAAATATGGTTTACCACACTTAAACTCTGCTTACTTCGGCTCTCTTACTATTTGCTAATTGTATATAAGCATGTATAATTTGTCCAGTCTATCTATCTTAGAAATCTGACAATTCCAGTAAGAAAAATGTACCCCACCACATGCCAAAGTTTGTCGTGATCAGATAAAAGTTGTTGCTAAGATTTTGAAAAAGAGAATTATTCATTCAGGTATCACTGCTAAAACAGGCAGCCAGTATTAAACAAATCTATGCTGCATATTGGCCAAATTTGTGGTATCTCTATTTAGTTCTTACTAATGAGTTGAGATGCAGGTCAGCTCTTCAAGAGGACAAGGCCTCCTGGTGAGAAGGACTCATCGCTTCACAGTGGCCACGCTTCAAGACACAAACCCACAAGCATAAGGAAGTTGATCAAGTGTATGCAATGAGGTCAGGGGGATGTGTGGGAAGACAAGGATGGCGTGTGAACACAGTCGCAGGGTAGGGAAAGAAACCTCTTAGTTTTTTTAGGGATCCATGTTGTTCTGCAGAAGTGACCACAGGCTGGGCACATGTCTGATATTTGGGCAACAGGTGGCAAGACGTGATTTGCTGTTGTCAGTGAGCAGGGTTGATTTATCAGTGATTTCAACACAATGGACAAGGGGATAGAAAATTCACTTTCATATTTGAATATTATAAGGAATGCAAACCTTGTTTTCTTTTCAAGTGTTTTTTCACCAAAAATATTTTTTTGTTCTCAGACTTTTACTATACAGACAATTTTTTAAAAATGAACTTGTACAAGGTCCCAATTCCTAAGCCCCTAAAAACAGCAATGTCAAATTGCAAATTAAAGACAAGACTTGTGTCAGAAGTTTTCTCATCTAAGACAAATGTTTAATTTTTGCATAATTATTTTGACTCAAATGTAAAAACGAATAAAACAGGGATTTTAATAAATGAGAAACCTGCCACTTCTCAATTGGAACATCCATCTATTTATTGTTTATACCCACTTATCCTTACAGGGTCAAGGGAGCGCAGGCGCCTATCTCCTGCAATCTTCGCGTGAGAGACAGGGTACACCGTGCACAGGTCGCCAGTCCATCACAGGGCAACACAGAGACACACAGGACAGACAACCATGCATGCACACACACACTCACCTAAGGGCAATTTAGAGAGACCAGTTAACCTAACAGTCATATTTTTGGATATGGGAGGGAGCCGGAGTATCCGGAGAGAAGCCATGCATGCACAGGGAGAACATACACACTCCTTCCAGAAAGACCCCAGACCAGGATTTAAACCCAGGACCTACTTGCAAGGCAAGGGATGGCAGTAGCATCCAACTGATCCTCTGTGCAGCCCCAATTATAACATAATGTAGTAAATATTACCACTGAAACTGACCTGAACTGTATGGCCCTCCCTGAGGTTATAGATTATAGATTTAGGGACCAAAACCTAAACAATTTCAAGTATGTAGTTGTTTATTTGTACATAATTTGGACTTCCAGCTCATAAAACCCACGAAAACAGGAATTCAAAATATTAGAATACTGTGAAGAAATCAGCCCAAATTTTACAGGGCATTTAATGTTTTAAACAGAGTGTCACACACTACTCATCTACTAAACTCAAAGCACCTGGACATGTTTTCTCAGGTGTCAATTGCTGCACTTGGGTCCAGTTGTCTCAGCTTCAATATGGGGAAGACTGCAGACTTGACAACTGACCAGAAGACCATCATTGATACAGTGGCAGGGCTAGACTTTTAAAACAGGGGTGGCAAAGGGGTGGCAAGGTATTATTTTGGGGGGTCAATATACAAAGTGTTCAATTACACTAAAAATAAATTATTTTCCACAAATGTATACAGATTAAATTAAAGTTGTTTATTTTCCAAAATGTACACAATTATATATGTATTAAGTATACAGCAAAAATAGAACAAGTATTCAAAGTGCTCCTTGGACTAATCAAGTCCAGTAGTAAACAAAAACTGAGGTAAACTTGGACCTGTCAAAACAAGGCAGGACAAGTCAGTTGTACACATTCAAATGTGTACCACAAGAATAATAATAGAACAAAAATACAAAAAACATAGAGCCCTTTAACACTGATTTTAATGATAAACTTCAAAAGTTGTACCAGGTATGACCTGCATCTACCCAGTGGTATGGCACCACCAAGTTCACAAAAACAAACATTCAGAACAGCATAATTCTTCGGTTCTGGTGAGATGACGCAAAATGTTTTATAAAGTCCTCCATATTAATGGAATATGCCCTCCTTGACTCAACACTGAGTATGCCCAGGTGACTTAATCTATCATCTGCCATTGTTGTCCTGAGGTGGGTTTTTATTAATTTAAGGGCAGAGAAACTTCTTTCGCAAGATGCAGTACTAACTGGAATCACAACCGAAATTTTACTAAGCCTAAAAAGTTCATGGAAAACCTCTTTGTAAGGTTCCAAAAACGCCACAAACTCAAGTAGAGAAGCTGGTCTCTCTCCACTTTTCTCCCTTCTTAAAAGAAGCCGTCTCGTTTGATGAAGCTCATGCTTAAGGTCTTCTAAATCTGACTCGAATGTTTTTTCCCAAAGCAAGCAGGGGTTCCTCTTTTAAGAATGATGGGCTTTTGGGGTCAAGAGACTGCACTCCTTCCATTATCTCACAGTTCTTTTCGGAAAAACGCCTATCTATTTCTGCTGTAAGACAGTCAAGTACCTGATAGAAAATACTTTTATTGAACTCTTCGTTGTTTGCAAACTCAGAGTGCCTCTGTCCAACAGTGCTCATTACAAGTGAATTCAGAAATTTCAAATTGGTCTTTGGTCGTCTCTTGTTTTGTGCTTCTGTGCTAATGTTGCAGTGGTGCACAAGTTCTTCAGTCTCCTTCCATAATTCACCAAATGTACAGTCACTTCTGTATCTTTTTAATTTGTCTGTAAGGGAGCCAACTAGATCTATTGCTCTAACCAGATCAAGACTTCTGGATTGGAGCATGTCAGACAGGATTTTCACATCCCCAAACACTTTACAAAAAGTAACCAAAAGTCCTAGAAACTGTAGGTCAATTTGAGCCAAAAGACCCTTTGCTTCTATTTTCCGATCTCCACTATTCTTCTCAAGTGAAATGTCTTGCAAGAGCCTCAAAACTGCTGGAAGCCTGTCTCTCATAGTCCTACATGCCATGTACCGGCAAGCCCACCTAACATCTGAAAGTCGCTGAAGTTCCCTAGGCTTTTCGTTTGGGTACATTTCTTTTTGAACAACAAGCCACTTCATATGGACAGCAGAGCCAGACACAAACCTATAAATACTCTGCAGAAGAGCAAAAAACTCCTCAGCTTCAGGCACTGACTTCACTGCATCAACAAGAACAAGGTTCAGACAATGAGCACTACAATGCACATAAAATGCAAACCTGGCATTGCTTTTAATCCGTGCAGACACACCAGAATGTTTCCCGCTCATTACGGATGCACCGTCATAGCCTTGGCCAACAAGATTGTTTCTGTAGTCAAGCCCATGCCTCTCCAAACATCCAACTATCATTTTGGTTAGACCTTCTGCATCCAAGCTTTCTGCTGACTGAAAGTGCAAGAAGCTTTCGTGTACAGCACCCCTGAAATAGTATCGCAGCACTAAAGACATTTGTTCTTTTTTTTGCAAGTCTTTTGTTTCATCTGCCAATATACTGAAACACTTCGCTTTCTTTTACTTCTGCAACAATTTGCTTCTGCACCATATCTGCTAAAACCTGAAGCATCTCATTTTGGATTTGGTGGCTAGTGTACTTAGCATTGCCCTGTGCAGCAAGTCTTTCATCAATAAAGGGGTCATGCTTTGCAACGAGATTCAAAATGGCTAAGAAATTGCCTTCATTCTCAGACTCACCACCCTCCCTGTGGCCCCTCTGTGCAATGTTTTGAGTAGCAGTTAAGAGTAAGACATCGGCAATTGTCTTGATGTAATTTTTATTTTTCTCAACTTGCTGTTTTCTATTCTCATTTAAGGCATCAAATATTGATTTCTCACTTTCCCTGCTTCTTTTGTATTCTGCCCAAGCATACATTGCATTTGCATGTTGGTCTGATCTTGAGTGACGTTTAAAACCAGAATCTTTAAATAATGCCTTTTTCCAGTTGGAAAACCCACATTCAGATGTAAAGGAAGATTCCGTGGAACCTGGGAGGCAAAAGTGGCGGCAGGCAAAGCAGTAACTCGCATTTTGACTTACAGAGTACTCTAGCCATGGATTGTCCTTATACCAAAAGCTGTTGAATGACCTTGTAAATTTTCCAAATGGGGTTCGTGGAAACCTGGCAAGACATGGCTGAACAGGTTCTTCATCCTTCGATCTTGAGATGTCTTTAAGTAAAAATGAAATGAAATAAATTCCACAGACACTTTTTATTATACTAGATCAAGAAGTGAACAACACTAGTCTAGATCATGGCTATTTACTGTTAAAGGGATACTCTACCGAAAAATTAAAATTCTGTCATCATATACTCAGCCTCATGTTGTTTCAAACCTGTATGAATTTCTTTCTTCTGCTGAACAGAAAGGAAGATATTTAGAAGAATGTCAGTAATCAGACAGTTTAAGATACCATTGACTTCCATAGTATATTTTTTTCCTACTATGGAAGTCAATGGTATCTCAAACAGTTTGATTACTGACATTCTTCTAAAGATCTTCCTTTCTGTTCAGCAGAAGAAAGAAATTCATACAGGTTTGAAACAACATGAGGCTGAGTATATGATGACAGAATTTTAATTTTTCGGTAGAGTATCCCTTTAATGTTTTTTGTACATGGATAATGTACCTACCACTTGGTCCTTTTGGTACGCATGTGATGCTTGAGCTGGGTATGGGGAGTTCAGTGCATTGTTCTTTTTCTATTAGGGCTGGCTCGCTGTCTTCCTCATCACTGGTAGAAATAACCGTCTCACTCTGGTCTTCTTCTGAATTTGAATTCATTATAGAATTATCATTGGATTGATATTATACCATAATACTTTGCACAAAAATCATCACACAATCTGAATTTAAGACACAATTTACTGCCTCTGCTCACTCCTCTGACCTGCTGGTGATACACTGGGTTCTTGTGTGTCATCTTTCTCTTCTTGACTTCCCTGTCTACCACCTACATATGGTTCACTACAACAGCTGACACTGGGACTGGAATCTGTTTGGCCCTGATCTGCACCTGACTTTTGCTTCTTTAGAAAGAAGTTGGTGATGTTGCTTTTTCTCTTCATTCTGCTGTCCCTATTCAAAGGAAAGCTTGGTTACACACCTTATGAAGAAACAAAAATTTGGAACAATTTGCATGTTATTATTTACCATGAGTACACCGTTACTACAAATACTAAAGTAATACATTACGACAAAATGTGAGTATATTGAGGTCTAGCCTATTTGACAACACAAGGAAAATTGCTTAAAGACGTCTAAACATGTTAAGTGCTAATAAATTGTATGTCTACACAAAGTTACTTCAGTACATCTCTACAGTCACATCTACTATTCAGGGATGCAAACACATGTATGGTCAAAAAATAGAGAGGTTATTGAAGCCCTCGCCCCGCGACAAATATCCAGATACTTACATAATTGTGATGAATTTAAATCCTTTGTAAGTTATCATTTTGCATTGTAAGATTACCGTTAACACCTTTAAATATTACATAAATGTATTATGTATTTTTATTTAACTCAGTGAGTGTATAAATGAACAGCAAAAAGTATTCTTGAAAAAATCTGCACAGTAACTTTATAAAATCTAAACATGTTAATAAAAACAAATTACTATTAGTATATAGTATATTTATATAGCCTACACTACACAAATAATATACAAAAAAATTTAAATTATGCTTATTTTAAATGTATTGTGTAGGCTAGGTATAAAAATATAGGCTTTTAATAATCTTTCAGTGCGCAAAACCATGAAAATATGAAACGCTTTAAAACAGAGCGCACAAAGCGCGTATGCGCATCGCGGGTGCAGAATGATGTGCTCAAAGCATATTATAATATAATATAACATATAATATCATATTGGACAGAGTTTTACCGTGTATCCTGCTGTAACCGGACGAGGCCCGCGCGCTGTTTGAATACTGAATGGAGAATGATTGACAGCTGAAGAGGAGGAAAAACGAGTTTCCGTAAACTTTCATTTCATGATGTAAATAGAGTTCTGTCCCTCACATTAAGCTATGGAATGGCTTCAGATGACTTTGTGAAATTATAATCAGACCCTCTCAGACCCAAGTCACCCCAAACTGACGTGAAAAAGCGCGAGGCGCCAAAAAGCGCGCTGTTTGCATCTCTGTACTATCTCCACGGTGGTTTTATTAAGATTAGTTCAATATTCTGCATTACGCGTGCCAATATGAATAAGCCTACCTAATGTCTGTGATTGTTGCTGAACATTTGCTAACAACATGTTTTAAGCATCTTCACACAGTCGTGACAGTGTTAACGTTAGTCAGTCAGTTTCACGAGGCTAGTAACGTTAATGCTCATTTAAGTATTAATGCTAGGCAATGTCTCCCTTACTTCCCGTTAAAACAGCACTTCGTTTAATTTAATACCAATAAAAGCCGTACATACCAGCAAAACGCTCTTCATCGAGCCCGGCCGTGTGTGCTGCCGCGTTGCTTTGGAGCTGTTTTGAGCACAAAACAGCTGCGTGTCACCAATGAAAAGTGTAGCAGCAACAACAGCACGCTGCACGCTTGTACGTGCTGTGTAAGGATGCATTCACGTCCGCTGGGAGATTTGAGAAATGTTCGTAAAAATCAAACAGTGTAAAGTTTTCAGCGGGGTGGCAACAGGGGTGGCAAGGACTTCGTCTGGGGTGGCAATTGCCACCCCAACTAGCCCTCTGGCTCCGCCACTGCATTGATACCCTCCATAGAATGGGTAAGCCACAAAAGTTCATAGCATTCAGACGCATCCGGGAGATGGGCTAAAACTGTCGGGTTCCTCGGATCAAACCACTTCTGAGCCTGAGCCAATATAGGAAGTGTCTCAACTGGGCCAAGGAGAAGAAGGACTGGACTGTTGGCCAGTGGTCCAAGATCCTCTTTACCAATGAAAGTAATATGTGCCTTTCATTCGCGAATCAAGGTCCAATGGTTTGGAGGAAGGCAGGTGAGGAACAGAACCCAATCTGCTTGAGGTCCAGTGTGAAATATCCACACTCAGTCGTGATTTGGGGTGTAATGTCGGATGAAGTGTTGGTAAACTCTGCTTTCTTAAATCCAAGATCACCGCAGCAGTCTACCAGAATGTTTTAGAGGACTTCATGATTCCTTCTGCTGAGGATCTGTATGGAGATACAGATTCCATCTTCCAGTAGGACCTGGCCCCTGCCCACACCACCGGAATCACCGAAACCTGGTTTGATGCCCATGGAACCATCACAGTGCTTGACTGGCCAGCCAACTCACCAGACCTAAACCCCATTGAGAATCTATGGGGTTTTATCAAGAGGAAAATGAGCGGCACCAGATCCAAAAAGAAAAAAGAGGTGAGAGCAAGCATCAAGGATATCTGGGCTTCCAAAACTCCCAGGCAATGCCACGGCTCATCGAGGCAGTGATTAAGGCAAAGGGATTCCCTACCAAGTATTGAAGATTGACATATCATTTTGAAAGCACTATATTTTGATGTGATCCTAATTTCTTTCTTTTATTTTCTGCAAAAACTGAGAAGTAAATGGTAATTTCTTCACAATATTCTAAGTTTTTGAATTCCTGTTTTTCGTAGGTTTTATGAGCTGGAAGCCCAAATCATGTACAAATTAACAACTAAATAGTTGAAATCGTTTAAGTTGTAGGCCCTGAATCTATAATCTAGGGAAGTTTAATGTTTTGATTGGAATTATGGAAATAAATAAACTTTTCCATGATATTCAAAAAAATTTTAAAGGATCTGTAGTTCCAACAAAGTGCCGACCTCTGCTGCTCAGCATCATTAGACCTTACATTATACATTTTAATGTGCTCTTCACATTGTCTGCAATCTGTTTCCTGTTAGCTAATTATTGTAAGAAGTGCAGCTAGAGGACAAGCCTGACCTGTAACTGCATTTTTCTGGCTTGTCCTCCATCCTTCGGTTTATCGGATCATTTGCTACTCAATTACAAATGCACAAATTCTCCAGAGTGTGCTTGCCAGCCATCCTGTTTGTCTGCTTAAGGGTCCCCAACAATATGACAAGGCAGCATGCTGCAGGCCATGGGGCTGATAGGCTGTGATATTGTGTTGAGGGCAACTGTCCGTTCCGGACTATTGTCTGGATAAGCGCTACTGTCTCTGAGACAAAAGAAGCACCTGCCTGATCTCCACAGACACACACACGCACACAGAGACGGGTCTGCCATGTGCCTAACACAAGGCCACTTTGTGTCCATACAAGGGATCTGGGAATTGACATGAAACACACTCTACAAGCTTGTGTGTTTCTGTGAATGTGTGTGCAAAGGTTATGGCCATTGGTGGGAGAGTGATGGGGGTGCGTGTATGTAAGCTGGGTGTTTTTGTGTATGTGCACAGGGGGTGGGAATGCTCACAGTAGGAGTCAGTTTGGCGGGAAGGTCAGCCTCGTTGGAGCTACATCTGTTCTGCAGTGTGCCAGACTGCACACCACACTGTAGAAAGCACACATGCAAAGTCACCCAGCCATTTGTGAGGAACAGAAAAGCGTCATGTTGTCATGTGCCTGATTAACAACAGGTCAGTCTGTCCATCTGTGTGTGTGTGGAGCGGAAGCAACACTAAAACACTTGTCGCACATCTGTCCTCCAGTGCATGCCCAGATACAAGCTTCAGTAGTGAAAGAGAGGCTCTGTTGATTCAACCAGTAGTCTATTGACAGTCATCCAAGGAGACATAGGCAGACTCAGCTGTAGCTGTTTGGCTTCAGAATCTCCCATTATTTAAGACAGTCACTGTGTTTTCTTTTGCTAACAGTAGAATAAAAAACCCTCGTGTGAATCTTTTTAACGTGGTCAGTGTCCGTAACGAGGTTAAAGTATTTAAAGCAGATGTTTGATGAACAGCTATTATAAAAAAATAGAAAAGTTGTTACACTCCTGATCTAATAGTTTCTTTGGTCTTAAAAATGTTTTTGTAGCTCTAGTGGCCTTTATTTGCAGTAGTGAGACAGGACTGGCAGGGAGAGAAAGGGATGAGACATGCGGCAAAAGTCTGAGTCGGAATTCGAACCCCAGACGGCTGCCTCAAGGACTAATAGCCTGAAAGGATTAAATAGGACATCCTTGCCTTAATAAGGTACAAAACCTTCACAACAGTAAGGGAAGAGCTAAAGAAAACACTACCGGACGACTTTGAAGAACTGAAAAGGCATTTGTCGAGGAGGACATGTCCACCTGGATGGACGAAGTGGTGACTGTACAGAGAATGGTAACGGAGCTCAAAGAACAACTTGATGTACTTGGAGAGAAATGTAATGACCTTGAGGGCGGGATGAGAAGAGATAACATCAGGATCATCGGAGTTGCTGAGCGTGAGGGATCTAGCACTCCGGGGGTCATCAAAGGGCTCATCAAAGGGGTTTTCTAACTGGATAAAGACATACGAGTGGACCTCTCTTATCGCAGTTTGAATAAGTGGAAACCTGGAGACAAGCCTCGAGCAATCATTTCAAAGCTGCACAGCGAGGGAGACGCTATGGACATTTTGACTAGAGCACGCAACAGTGGCGATAAGTTAAAATACAGAGAAAATCCCATTGCCATTGTTGAGAAGGTGTTTTCACTCTAATTTAAAGCCTATCTTAAAGGAACAGACACACATTTAATTTATGACCCTGGGCTCTCTCTGAGCTCTCATTTTACCTTCCCGCGTGCTCGTTCATTTCTGTAAAAAGGAGCAATAAGAACAACAAACAACAATTATATATTTTAACAGTGAGACGTCGTTCACTGGACTCAGTTCTAGTAACTGAGTACAGCTTTATCTCATCATAAGGTTTTTATTTGAAACAAGAGTTAAAAAGGAAACTCCTCCCACATAGATCTTCGTTCACAGAATGGTCACAGCTTCTTCACACAAGGCACACAGGATGTACCACATTCCTCTTGATTGTTCACTGTTTCTAAGTGTTGCCACATACACTACAAAATTAAACCCTCATACAACATTAACAGAATTTCTATCTCTTCACCATGTTCCCAGACAATACAACCAGCACTGTCAAAGCCAGAGTGGCTTTAACGGAGGTCAGAAAAAAGCTCCGCAACAGACCGAGGTTGAGCTTTGGCATTTTCCTCCCTGACAGACTGGATTTCTTAGAAAAATGTAGAAATTTGTAAATGCCGCTAGAACCATGGACTATGTGAAGAAGCATATCATCTCACCGGCTGAAACTGAAAAATGATCTCTATTTGTTCAGTTGTTTTGCTACATCCGAGAGCTGACATGTCTATAGTCAATAGATGACAAATGGGACCTAAGCAAGTAAGTGTAAACCTTACTAAAGTGCCCATAGTACCATAATTAGCTATTTGTGCAGGAGCCAGAATCGTATCACACTGAGGTTATGCAACAGAGTACACATTCACATGCTCAAGTGCTCACAGAGCAATGTGCCCTGAACTACAAAGTATCTTTTTGTTTCAAAATTTTACAACAAACTGCATTTCAAATGTTCTCAGGGCTGTCCTATTTTGTTCTTTCGTTGTTCATGTTCTGATCCCACTGTTTCCAGGGAATCACTGTGTTTACAAAGTAGTTTAAAGTCAACAACTGTTATGTAAGATTATTCGCTCATACACATTTGTCCTTTTGTAGTTCAACTATTTCTATATTATTCATACTCCAAACTACCAAATCAGGTATTAATATCTTGTTTATTTTTATGTACTTACGTTTTTGTGCAGACATGTTGATTTCCATCTGCGTTCTTCTTATTACCATTAACAAACAAAATAGGTAAGGCAAGGCAATTTTATTTGTATAGCACACTTTCAACAACAGGGTAATTCAAGGTGCTTTACATAATTTGGTGATAAAAAAAAGAAAAAACATATTATAACATTGGAAATTAAAATTCAAAAAGCAAGAGAAACATCAGTAAAGCAAGAGAGCATGAATACATTTGATACATATAACAATCCTTTACTAGGCAATTTTAAACAGAAGAGTTTTTAGTCTCGATTTGAAGCAGTTCAGAGTTTCAGCTGCTCTGCACTCGTCAGGAAGTCTGTTCCAGATAAGGGGAGCATAAAAACTGAAAGCTGCTTCTCCATGTTTGGTTCTGAATCAAGGGATGTTTAGTAGGCTAGAATTGGAGGACCTGAGTGGTCTCGGTGGTTGCTATGGTGACAAAAGGTCTTCAACATATTTTGGTGCTAGGCCATTTAATGATTTCTAAACTAGTAGGAGTATTTTGAAATCTAGTCCAGACTGAATTGTGGGATAACCAGGGCAAGTCATACTGTCATTCTGTGTTAATTGCGTTAAAATCAATTATTTGTGTTAATTACACAAATGAATTGATCTGGGTTATCGCATTGATTTTTGACAGCCTTAATTCAGGGTTCTAAATACCTTGGCGCTAGGCCATTCAATGATTTATAAACTAGTAAAATATTTGAAGTCTATTCTCTGAGCTACAGGGAGCCAGTGTAAGGACTTTAGAACTGGGGTGATGTGCTCTAAGTTCCTGGTTCTAGGGAGGAACACGAGCAGCAGTGTTCTGGATCAGCTGCAGCTGTCTGATTCACTTTTTAGGCAGACCTGTGAGGACGCTGTTGCAGTAATCAATCCAACTAAAGATAAATGCATAGATGAGTTTTTCGAGGTCCTGTTGCAAGATTTGTCGTTTAATTCTAGAAATGTTCTTTTTTTTTTTTTTTTTTTTTTTTTACGTGTCCTGTTTGGCAGTGTGGAGCTCAGAATTGGTGTCTGAGTACCAAGTAGAAGCCCAACAGATTTACTTTCACAAGCGGAGCAGTACAGCTTTTGCTATAGTACTCCACTTGATATATGTGTGAAAAATCTTTATTATGAATTGTTGGGGTTTTTATTTCCTGATGTTATGGACACGGAGACGGAAAATTAAGGAGAAGAAAGAAGGCTATTGGTGAGAGAAATATCAGAAAAAATCCCTAAAATCTTGGACCAACATCCTGCTTTGGAAAAGCTTGTCATTCACGCTGGATCAGCAGATATCGCGATGAGACAATCAGAGATTCTGAAGAGAGACTTTTCTGATCTCCTACAGAGACTTGATGGACTTAACGTAAACATCCTCATCAGCGGACCAGTCCCTGAAGGGAATGATGAAAGATTTAGCAGACTCCGCATGCTTCATAAATGGTTGAAGAAACAATCAGCTGAGAAGTCGTTCACATTTATTAATAATTTCAAAGAATTTGGAAGTGCTAATCATCTGTTCAAAGCAGGAATGCGCTATTTGAACAGGTCCGGAGTAAGGCTGTTAGCAGCCAACATTTTTTCTTATCAACATCAGAAAGCAAAACACTTGCTCCGAAAAGCTGACCTTGAGGCGCCCATGGATATCAGAGAACAAAAACAGCAAGTCATGATGACACCACAGGACCGAACAGATAAACAACCATCAGAGATTAAGTCTTCATCTTCCTGTGACTCAGCCACATCAAATGAGTCTCCATTTAGAAACTTTACAGACAGACTGAATGAGCAAATCAAATTTGGGACACAATTAACACCTAAACATAGACTACACCAAACGCCTGGGACTAGTGTCCATAAGCCTGGGAGCTTCCCCCCACTGATTATTACAGATATCTGATATTTGAGGGAACCGGGCAATAAATCCACCCCTACCGTCTCCCAGAATTCACCCGGTACCCCTGAGGCTATATCAGTGATTATGAGCAGCAGGAAACATAAACCGTTAACCACACGCTCTCATATTAAACAAAATCTCAAATTGATAACCTGTCAGAAGGTTCAGCTGCCCATCATCACAATACTTAAGTTAGCTTTATTAAACATTAGATCTCTATCCGGGAAGTCTTTTCTTATCAATGACTTCATCACTGAGCATAATTTACACGCCCTTTTTTTATCAGAAACTTGGCTAGATGAAAATAACGAAACAACTTCATTAATAGAATCTAGTCCTCCAAATTATAATTTCTTAAGCGAGAACAGAAAACACAAACGAGGCGGAGGTGTAGCCACCATCTTTCACAACTCAATGAACTTTAAAAAGGTAACCCTGGGCACGTTTGATTCTTTTGAATACCTAGCCACCCAGATAAATGAGCCTAACAAAGCGTTATTTCTAAGTTTATATAAACCACCAAAACTTAACTCTAACTTCTTTAATGATTTCAATGACCTTCTTTCTGTAATATGTATCGACTATGACCAACTAATCATCGTGGGGGACTTTAACATCCATACCGACAACCCCCAAGATAGACAAGCAAAAACGTTAGATGATACTCTCCACAACTTCGGACTGATCCAGCATGTCAAACAACCAACACACAATAGAGGACACACTCTGGACTTAATTATCAGCAAAGGTTTAAATATTTCTGACATCTCTGTAATTAATATTGCATTATCTGACCATTTCTGTATTTTCTTTCAAAGTACCATCTCTGCTAAATTATCCGGCCAAAATAAGACCACTATAAAAAAGCATTTTCTAGGGGACAGTTCAGTAGAAACCTTTAAACGTATTTATCCTTCCACCACATCCCCCTCATCTCCCAACTCAAACTCAGTAAATAAGTTGGTAGATAATTTCCTTGCGAAAATCTCAGACATCATGGATTCCATTGCTCCAACTAAAGTGAAAGTAGTTTCAGGTAGATAGAAGTCTCCGTGGACACGTAATCCACTGGTACGTAGTGAAAAAAGAGAGTGTCGACGAGCCGAGAGAAAATGGCGGAAAACTCGACTCCAGGTTCACTGTGAGATCTACAAAGAGAGACTGAATAGATATCAGCTAACTATAAAAGATGCTAGGGAATCTTTCTTTTCTGAAATCATCAACAGAAACATTAATAATGCACGGACTCTATTTGCAACAGTGGAAAGACTAACTAATCCTTTAGTGACAGTAGCCCCTGAACTAAACTCTACCAGGGCCTGCAATGAATTTGCCAGCTTTTTCACTGAAAAGATTCTAACAATTAGACGGTCAATCTGTACCTCAATATCGAACCCACAACCAGTGCCATCCCCAATCAACAACAATGTAGAGAAAATGTCTGAATTCCTCGAATTACACCAGAACAGCCTTGAAAAAATCATTATCCAATTAAGCTCCTCCTCCTGTTGTCTTGATATCCTACCCACAGCTTTTCTAAAGAAGGTTCTTCCTGTTATTGGTTCTGATCTTGTTCAAATAGTGAACTCATCACTGCTATCAGGTGTCTTCCCTCAGGCTTTAAAAACAGCAGTTATTAAACCACTACTAAAGAAGAAAAATCTGGACAACACGTTAATGCAGAACTACAGGCCAATCTCTAATCTCCCATTCATCAGTAAGATTATTGAAAAAGCTGTGTTTCAGCAGTTAAATGGCTTCATAACAATGACAAACCGTTTTGATGCTT
This sequence comes from Valencia hispanica, assembly GCA_963556495.2. NCBI lineage: Eukaryota > Metazoa > Chordata > Actinopteri > Cyprinodontiformes > Valenciidae > Valencia > Valencia hispanica. The sequence continues at coordinate 1,645,712 of OY747701.1, read as the reverse complement.
TTCAGTCTGGTTTCCGCGCTCACCACAGCACCGAGACTGTCCTCGTCAAAGTATTTAATGACATCCGCATAAATACAGACTGTGGAAGAACCACAGTGCTGGTTCTGTTGGACCTCAGTGCAGCATTTGACACTGTTGATCATGATATTTTATTGGAACGACTGGAGAGCTGGGTCGGACTCTCTGGTACAGTACTTGGCTGGTTCGAGTCTTACCTAAAGAACAGGGACTTCTATGTTTCAATAGGAAACTTTTCATCAGAACGAACAGAAGTCACATGTGGGGTGCCCCAGGGCTCCATCCTGGGGCCCCTCTTATTTAATATCTACATGCTCCCACTAGGCAAGATTATAGCGACCAATAACATTAGCTACCATAACTACGCAGATGACACTCAGCTCTACATTACAATGTCACCAGGTGACTCTGAACCCATTCAAACCCTAAATCAATGCATTGACCAAATAAATGGATGGATGTGCCATAACTTTCTCCAGCTGAATAGAAACAAAACTGAAGTGATTATTTTTGGACCCAAGGAGGAACGATCAAGAGTCAGCACACAGCTTCAATTAATACAGCTAGAAACTACTGATCAGGTTCGTAACCTAAGTGTAGTAATGGACTCAGACCTGAACCTCCAGGGTCACATAAAGGCAATAACAAGGTCAGCGTTCTATCACCTGAAGAACATCTCTAGGATTAAAGGACTGATTTTGCAACACGACCTAGAAAAACTCATCCATGCGTTTATCTTTAGTCGGATTGATTACTGCAACAGCATCTTCACAGGTCTGCCTAAAAAGTCAATCAGACAGCTGCAGCTGATCCAGAACGCTGCCGCTCGCGTCCTCACTAGAACCAGGAAAGTAGAGCACATCACCCCAGTTCTAAAGTCCTTACACTGGCTCCCTATAGCTCAGAGAATAGACTTTAAAATACTTTTACTAGTTTATAAATCATTACATGGCTTAGCACCAAAATATGTTGAAGACCTGTTGTCATGGTACCAACCACCAACACCACTCAGGTCCTCCAACTCTAGCCTACTAAACATCCCTAGACTCAGAACTAAACATGGAGAAGCAGCTTTCAGTTTCTATGCTCCCCTTATCTGGAACAGACTTCCTGACGAGTGCAGAGCTGCTGAAACTCTGAACTGCTTTAAATCGAGACTAAAAACCCATCTGTGTAGAATTGCCTTTGAGTAAATGCTGGATGTTATATGTATGAAATGTGTTCATGCTCTCTTGCTTTTTTTTTTTCTCTTGCTTTATTGTGTATCATGTGTAATGTGTGTTTCTTTTATGTGTTTCTTTTAAATCACCAAATCATGTAAAGCACCTTGAATTGCATGCTTGCTCAGTATGAGGGATTGCTGAAGGATTGCTGTGGTTGGAAATCTGCCCAACCTCACGCCAATGACTGACGCAATCTGCTGGGATTCCTTAAATAGGAAACTTTTTAACTGATTGGAATGTTTGTATAATTGTATTGAAATGACTTCTTGTTAAGTGCCTTGAGATGACATCTGTTGTGAATTGGCGCTATATAAATAAACTGAATTGAATTGAATTGAATTACCCTGCTGTTGAAAGTGTGCTATACAAATAAAATTGCCTTGCCTTGCCTTGCAGGGGACGGACAGCATCCCCAGGCCAGGCTCAGTCAGCATCTGGACGCCAAGTTGTACCAGCTCCCGGATCCTGATCCCGCGCAACGCAGGGCGCTGAGACCAGGCATCCAACGAGGGCCAGGGCCGGTCCAACCCGCCAATGAACCGGCCACGCACGGTGCGCACAGAACAGGTGATCAAACGAGCAGAGACGCCGGATCCGCATCCCGCCGAGCCACCGAGCAGGCACCACCCAACAATCCCAAACCTGGCACCTCTAAAAGAGGTGCCCCAACCAACCAAAGGAAGATATCGGCCCAGCGCATCGGCCGACCGACACACCGGCCCCCCCAGGCCCGGCCAGGCATGCACCAGGTCTGAACCGGATTGACCACCGGCGCACCGGCAGGCAGGGGCCCCCGTCACCGGCGGGGAGTGACGGAGGGGAAATAGGCCCCCCCTTAAGTGAACCCCTTAAGCCTGAGGTGCGCCATTCGAGGGGGCAGACCAAGATCCAACCTGACAGGTAGACAAAGACATACAGACACAGTCATACGTTCCCTCCCTCTTAAACCCATACATTCTCACTGACTCTCCAAGACACCCAAAAAAATGACGCTGTACCCTCACTCACACACCCCATGCACACTTTATGCTCCCAGGTCCAGGTACCGATGCCCCAGTAGAGCCACCAGCCCCCGGACCCGGGAGGTGGACCCCCTACCTTCTAGGATGGAGACAAGCAGACCACCAAGGGCCCCACAGTGGCAAAGCAGCCCGACAGCCCAGGACCCCGACCAGACCGCCTGTCCTCCTCCGGACCCCAACCCCTGATGGCCCGTAGCGAACAGGGGTGGAAAAAGACCCCTAGCCTCCATCCTCCCGCTCGAGTATGGTGTTGATGCGTGTTGTTATAATGTGCATTTAAACCAGAGGGGTGGGATGTGGGGGAGGCAGCCACACATCCCCCAACCCCCACCCCGAGCCCTCAGTGTCTATATGTGGTTTAACAGTGGGCACCGGCACCAGAGGTGAAGCTTACTGTACCGCTCCCCCTCTGGATGCCGAAAAGTGTGCCCACCCCAAAGTCCCTACATATGTGTCGTGTGAAAATGTTATAAGTTCAATTTTACTATACAACTTAGACACTCTAAGTTGTATATTAAAATTGGGACCCAGGACACCACGGGACAGCGAGGAGGGAAGCCCCTCCTCGCACCCCGGTGATGTGCCCATGCCCCAAGACCCTATATGAGTGGTAAAGTGATGGAGCGGGTGGACAGAGGTGTCCAGGGATGGGGAGGGAAGTACTGGGAGACAAAATGTCTTCCCAGGGAGCCAGCTCCCCCACTGACCCCAATAGGCACCGCTGTTCACCGGGATCTAGAAAATTTCTTTAGGTGATATAAAGCTGTCCTTGTTATTGCCTTTATGTGACCCTGGAGGTTCAGATCTGAGTCCATTACTACACCTAGATTTCAGGCCTGATCAGTAGTTTTTAGCTGTATTAACTGAAGCTGTCTGCTGACTGTTGATCGTTCCGTTTGAAGTCCAAAAATAATTATTTCAGTTTTGTTTCTTTTCAGCTGGAGAACGTTATGGCACATACATCCTTTTATTTGGTCAATGCATTGATTTAGGGGTTTGAATGGGTTCAAAGTCACCTGATCATAGCACTGGTGAAGGTTACTAATGATATTTTCATGGCCTCAGATAATGCACTGGTGTCTGTTCTGGTTTTGTTAGATCTCAGTGCTGCTTTTGACACAGTCGATCATAATATTCTCTTAGAAAGGCTTGAACATGTTGCAGGGATCAGATGAACAGCACTAGGCTGGTTTAAATCATATTTGTCAGACAGATTCCAGTTTGTTCATCTAAATGATCAATCTTCTTCACTCTCAAGGGTTACTTGTGGAGATCCACAGGGTTCGGTGCTTGGACCAATTCTTTTCACCATATATATGCTTCCAATTGGTAGAATCATTAGACAGCATGGGATAAATTTCCACAGCTATGCTGATGATACACAACTATATTTATCCATAAATCCTGATGAACCCAGTCAGTTAGGTAGATTACAGGCATGTCTGGAAGACATAAAAATATGGATGAATCTATACTTTTAGCTCTTAAATTCTGACAAGACAGAAGTTGCTGTCTTTGGACCAGAAGTTCTAAAAAAGAAACTGATTAGTCAATCACTTCATCTGGATGGCATTAAATTGGCCCCGAGTAATAATGTAAAGAACCTCTGCGTTATTTTTGACCAAGACTTGACATTTAAATCCCATATTAAACAGGTTTCTAGGATTTCCTTCTTTCACCTCCAGAATATGACTAAAATTAGAAACATCCTGTCCAGGAGGGATGCTGAGAAACTAGTTCATGCATTTGTTACCTCAAGGCTGGACTACTGTAATTCTTTACTATCAGGAAGTCAACAAAATGCCATTAAAAGCCTTCAGTTGATCCAAAATGCGGCAGCAAGAGTTCTGATGAGTATTTTAAAAGAGAGATTATATTTCTCCTGCTTTAGCTTCCCTTCATTGGCTCCCTGTTAAATCCAGAATAGAATTTAAGATCATTCTTCTTACATACAAAGCCCTTAATAATCAAGCTCCATCATACATCAGAGATCTAATTGTTTCATATGTTCCCAACAGAGCACTTCGCTCTCAGACTGCAGATTTACTTGTAGTTCCTAGGATTTCTAAAAGTAGAATGGGAGGCAGATCTTTTAGTTATCAGGCTCCTCTCCTGTGGAACCAGCTCCCAGCTTTAGTCTGTGATGCAGACACTGTGTTTACGTTTAAGGCCAGGCTTAAAACTTTCCTTTTTGATAAAGCTTATAGTTAGAGTGGCTTAGGTCATCCTGAGCTATCTCTGTAGTTATGCTGCTATAGGCTTAGACTGCTGGAGGACAGACTTACCAATTTTCTTCACTCTGATACTTCTTTTTCTCCTACTACTCTCTAGTTGTATTACAGTACATTCTGCTATTTCGACTGTTAACTTTGTGTTCTCTCAGTGTTTTTCTCTCCATAGAAGATATACCTGGTCTGGTATCCCGCTTGGCTGCAATGCCCTGTTGGACGGGGGGCATCGACTGGGATGATGCTCCCAGTGGCTGAACATCCACTGTGTCCTGTTATCAACTTTTTACTTTCTGTAACATAGAGAGTACTCTTATATCGGATCTTCTGTTCCTTCTGTGTCTCTGCTCTGTCTTCTCAAACCCCCAGACGGTCGTGGCAGATGGCCGCTCCAACTGAGCCTGGTTCTGTTGGAGGTTTCTTCCTGTTAAAGAGGAGTTTTTTCCTCTCCACTGTCGCTACATGCTTGCTCAGTATAAGGGATTGCTGAAGGATTGCTGTGGTTGGAAAGTCTGCCCAACCTCACGCCAATGACTTACGCAATCTGCTGGGATTCCTTAAATAGGAAACTTTTTAACTGATTGGAATGTTTGTATAAATGTATTGAAATGACTTATTGTTAAGTGCCTTGAGATGACATCTGTTGTGAATTGGCGCTATATAAATAAACTGAATTGAATTAAATTGGTGACATTGTAATGTAAAGCTGAGTATCATCCGCGTAGATATGGTAACTAATGTTATTGGTTATTATAATCTGGGTAAGTGGGAGCATGTAGATATTAGGTAAGAGGGGCCCCAGGATGGAGTCCTGGGGCACCCCACGTGATTTCTGTTCGTTCTGATGAAAAGTTTTCTATTGAAACAAAGAAGCATCTGTTCTTTAGGTAAGACTCAAACCAGCCAAGTACTGTAGCAAAGAGTCGAACCAAACTCTCCAGTCATTCTCATAGTATTTTGTGATCGACAGTGTCAAATGTTGTGGTTCTACCAGTCTGTATTTATTAGGGATGGGGATAATTAATTGACGATTAATTGATTATTAAGAATTTCATCGATGACATTTTTTTTACCAATCAATTAATGCATGTTCTGTTGCATTGTGTGAGTTTTGAAGGAATGCAAATAATTTTGCTATGTGGCAGTAATTAAACACTTTACCACACAAGGGCGATGACTGAAAATAAAACTTACAGGCCGACTCAGTTTCTTGCGAGTTTCTGTGTATTTCAAAAGTAGCATTGTCATGAAGAAATCGCAGCAAAATGTGGCGTGGGAACACTTTGACTAAAAAAAATAAACAAACAAAAAGAAAAGTCTCGGTTCACTGCAAACACTGCAATGCTGTCTATAAGTAGGCTACTTGAATGCACTTCCAACTCTGGTTAGAAGCGGAGCATCCTGCTCTTGGTCTCAACCTAGCATCAAGTCGGTGTTAGCACAGAGGAGCCGAGATGCACAACAAGCAGAGAAACTTACTCACCGATTATTTTCTGAGGGAGGCTTCGCCTAGCCTTGGTGCAGCCGAACTTAGTCCCGCCCACAACATGGTCTGGAAGTTCAGTCTGGCATTGCTCCGTGTAGGAGCAATTATGCCCGAAGAAGATCAGTTTGGACCAATCAAATCGGGCTTACGATGATGGACAGGTGAACAACAGTAACGTAATCAACCACGTCATCAAACAGCTCCTGGGTGGAATTTGTTTACAATAAAGATGGCTGCCGCTGGAGAACTGAGATGTGCAGATTCTGCAATCGAGTCTGTTCTAGAAGTTATCGACAGCAAATTAATTTTAAAAGAGGAACAGATAAATGTGATCAAGGCATTTGTTAATCGTAAATATGTTTTTGCCGTCCTTCCTACGGGATTTGGTAAAAGTTTAATTTATCAGCTGGCTCCGATGGTCGCTAAGAAGAAGGGACACAGTCCAAACCCAGTGGTCATTGTTGTTTCTCCTTTGGTCGCACTCATGGAGGACCAAGTGAAAGCAGCAACTGAATTGGGTATCACGGCGATGCAACTTGGTGTGCATGACGAGGTGGATATAACCAGCGGTCATTGCCAGCTTCTTTTCAGAAGCCCGGAATCCTGGCTGCTGAACAAGAAGTGGAGGGACATGCTAGGCTCCGATGTTTTTCAAGCCAACGTAATGGGTATTGTCGTGGATGAAGTTCATCTAACTTACAAATGGTAAGAGATAGTCTGACTGTATGACTTAGTAAATAACTCATGTCATGATATGAATCAAAAGTTGTAAACAGTAGGTATCGATGTATGTTCACTAACTCAGACTTCAGTAATGTACAATCATAAGGCTAGTCTCATTGTAGCGAAATAACTAGCAGTTTAAACATTCTAATGTAGGCTACTCTTTTATTTCTATCAGGGGTCAGGCTGCAAAAGGGCAGACGCCATTTCGTGAGAGCTTCGCCAAGTTGGGAGAGCTTATATCCCTAGTTAAAGCTGGAAAGTATGTATAAAACGATAGACTTCCTACATGTTCAGTCTTAGATGTTTCTGCACTTTGTGTAATTCACAAGTTTTTTAATTGAAATGCAGCCATTACAAAATAATAAATTGAACGAACTGCATCTCCCAGCATCCTTTCACTGAACGAACTGCATCTCCCAGCATCCTTTCACTGAACGAACTGCATCTCCCACTATCCTTCCACTGAACGAACTGCATCTCCCAGCACCCATTGCGCTGCCCTCGACCCATTCTCATTGGTCTGTGGCCAGTGATGACATCACAGAGTTGATAAAAGCAGCGTGAATATTGAAATCTTGGTCTCTTTTGGTCCCCAAACGGTACCTGTGGGGAGACGCTTTAATCCACTGCTAGCATTTTCCCTTTTTCCGTTCAAACCTGCTGGACCAGGAAGAACTTCCCTTTTATACTTCGAAGTGAATCGGCCGATCAAACAGACTCCCTGTCAGCGTAACCAGGGAGTCAGCTGGCCATCTGAGCTCTATTGAAAACAGGCCTGAGTCCCTCAGCGCCTAAAAGTCGGACGTGTGCTTTTCCGGCCTCGGTTTTGCGCAAACCGCTCCTTTAAACTGGACACTTTCTACGTTCTTTGTCGTGGACTGTGGAGAGCTGCCCCCACCAAGTAGGATTAAACTGATTTATATCTCTCGGTCTGGGTAGAGGAGAAGGTCTTGATGGTTAATATCCGTTTTCTGTTGGTTAAAATAAGTCTGTAAACTTGTTAACCACTGTTATTCTTGGTCGTCTGTCGCTGTACACCGACCCTGAATGTGCATGCTTTTTGTGTTTTATTATTTGACTTTGGTTGCAACCAGAAGCAGTATATTATATTTTATTATTTCCTTGTTTGTTTATTGTCCGCTGCGGTCGGCCCGTGTCTGTTTAGACAGGTCGCGTGGACTCAGTAGATCTCCTTTCTCCGTCGCCCCCGTTTCCTTTGTCCAAGCCACCATTGCTAAAGAAACTGGCCTTTGTTGAATTGCCACGCGGTCTTCCTTTGTCTTTCTTTGTGAACCGATCGCGCCAATTGATAAGGCTTGAGTTATTTATTGAATTGAAGGGGTGAGCTGAACCCCCCCCCCCCCATTCGCTCGCTGTCTCCCCCCCCACACACACACACACACACAGCCGCACACACATACGCACCCTTCCTTCAACGTTAACTTTGTTCTTTTTTTGCATGCGTTAGAATAGATGGAAATTATGAATGAAATGTAATCTGTAAGGTGACCTATTTCATTAATAAATTCCCTTAAGTAACGAGAAGTTTCCTGTGCTATTTCAGTGTGTGCTGGGAAGTTTGTTTTAACCCCACGGACAAACTCTACGCCTTTTCAGAGAGACTGACAGTCTGGTTTAATTAAAATTATCTCATTTATGAGATTGGTGCCCCGAAATCTTTAATAAACAGGTTAAACTCGAACGTCATCAATAATAATATTAATATTAAATTATTGATTATAATTATTGATGCTCAGAAAACCAGACAACAAATATTTATTATTAATAGTTACAACACTAGTCATCATGTCTTATTTTATTGTTACTTATTGTTTGCTTATTTTACTGCTATATATTCCAGGTACACCTGTGCTGGCACTGACTTCTTCTGCTGATCGAGAATCCAGAGCCAGGGCTATGAAACAGCTTGAGATGGACAATCCAATCATTTTGGCTCTGAGCCCAAACAGAACAAACATCAGACTGGGTCTGATTAAAGTTCCTGCCCATACACTGGACTGCCTACACTGGATTGTGAGGGATGTTAAAGAAAAGAGTATCTCCATGTTGCCAGTAATTATCTACTGCAAAACCGTGAAGGCAGTTGGCAGAGTGTTCTCCCATTTGAAAGGAGAACTCGGGGAAGATTCCTGGGTTGACCGAGACCCTGAGAAAAAGACTGAAAAACTGCTTCTAGGCATGTTCCAGAGCCAGACACTCCCTCAGAATAAGAACAGAGTGCTGTCATCTCTGAGTGGACAGGGTAGCTGCCGAATTGTCGTGGCAACAACAGCTCTTGGGATGGGCCTAAATTTTCACAACGTATCACACATTGTGATGTATGGGTTGCCAGATGACGTGGAAGCCATGGTTCAGCAGGTCGGAAGAGCAGGCAGAGGTGGGTTGCAGGCACATGCGATTGTTTATGCTGTCAAACAGCATACAAAGCTTGACCCAGCTGTTAAGACTGTAATTGAGACTGGAGTCACTAGTTGTCTGCAGAAAGCTTTGTACTGCCATTTCGAGGAACACACCACATCTTTTGATCCACGACATCTGTGCTGCACTTACTGCCATTCTGTTTGTTCGTGTGAAACTAAAGGTTGTGGGGAGCCAATCCCCAAATATGAACAGTTTCAAAGGGAGGTTTCATCACCCGACAAACACAGAATGGTCACACCTGAGGACAAACTTTTGATCAGGGAACTTTTACAAACTTACAGGAGTAGTTTACTTCAGGACCATACAAACATACGACTTTACACAGTCGACACAGCCTGCACTGGTTTTGGAGATGAACTCATTGATGCGGTTTTAGAAAAGTGCACACAGATATTTGATCTGGACTTCATTATCCATAATCTCCCTATATTCAAACGGGAACATGCAAAAGAAATACAAAGAATTATGCATGAGGTTTTTGATGACATCGAACAGATTCAAACTAATTTGTTTGATGACAGTGTTGTTCAGGATGACCGTATTCAGGTTGACATGGACTACACTGGTTACTTTGATGATGATGATGATGATGTTGAGATACAATCATCACCAAGTAGCTTGGAATCAGGCTTGTCAATGTTGAAGATCTCAGACTAGCTTCAAATTCAGGCTCAAATTCTAGCTTCAGGGTCATGTTGCCTTTTTTTCAGCTGTAGCATTGATACTTTTGAATAAAATGAACATTATTTATACTTTTCTACTGGTTGGTGATGTTTCTGCATTTAAAAGATAAACGATAAGAAATATGTCAATGAAGATTTTTAATATTTGCACATAATATGTAATGTTTAAAGATACACTCGGAACTTTGAACATATAACCAATAAAGAAAAAACACAAAAATTAAGGTTTCAAGAATGTTGATACTACTATTATACACTTAAATTAAAACACAACTATTTACACTATTATTTATGAAAACAATATTTAAATAAGATTTTATATTTTCATATTTAGCAGCTGCCCGACTCCCACGTCTTTGCAGTATTCATCTAAGTCAAAGTCAATCTTATACAGCTTTTTCACCTCATCTGTCAGAGGGGCCACGTCATTGTACATCCCAGGAATCGATATCTTGCCCTTCTTGTCAACCGGGGAACCTGTGAAGAAAGGGAATTGAAAACCTCAAAGTTACAACTTGAATATGTTCAAAAGAAAAAAGTTAATGACAACATCCTCTTTCTCAGTCTGGATTTAAGTGGGCTAATGATTTTATGGCACAATTATCAGCTTCACTTGCCCATTAGTGTGATGAGGTCAGTCATGATGCACGGAGGTACCAAACACGCCTGAGTGGAGATCCTTCTTGCAGCCATCCACCTTCAAATAAAGCTATAATGTAATGTAACTCAACCCAAGCTTATGAAAAAATATATATATTTTTTTGTTTTTAACTTAAGTACATTTACAGCATGACAAAAGTCTGCAACAAGAGTCTACCTCAATGAAGAAGTAGCAAATTCCTCTCAGACCATTGGTGATGCAGGGTTTGGTTTTGCCCAGCCAGTAGTTGTCAGAGATGCAGACATAGTCCACATCTTTTAAAAAGGTGTCTTTTTGTGAAAATACAAGGTCATCCAGCCCCTCAGATCCAGATTACTCCATCCCCTCAAAGCAGAATTTGATGTTGATGGGAAGTTCCTGCAACATAAAGTAAAGATATTTAGAAAAATAACATTCCTATTCAATTTCTGTGGTTGAAACAGTGCAAAATCAAACCATCATTGTATCTGGAAAATAACTTCCAGGGTATGTTAAACAAAGCTCTTAATAAAAGCCTTCTATATCCTATGATGCAGCTGTGATATCTCTTCACTTTTACCTAAACGTATTTTTAAAAACAAAATGCAGGTGACATGCCTCAGTTTAATCATTAAGTGATGCCTGGATAAGGCACACAGCATTATTGCTAATCATATTCTTTGACTTTTGGAAATTATAGTGAGGAAGACTTTGTTATCATATTGTTTATGAAAACAATATTTACAAATTACCATCACCATTTTACATTTAAATAACTTTTTATATAGGGACATTTCTCCAGTCCATTATTTTGGCCTTCATCCACATGCATAACACCCTGTAGTTCAGCTTTCCCAACAAGTTTCTTTTGAAATTCGGGAATGCATAATACTATCTGCCAGGGTGATGTTTGAACAGTTGAGTCTCCCTGAAAATGTTTTTCAAGTGTTAAAACGTCAGTTGTGTCCATTAGCTCCTTGAGTATGTCGATGGACTTGCTGACTCTGGCTGCTGACATTTCTGTCATGTTTGGTCCCAAGCCTCTCATAAACGATTTTAGAAAATTGTTAAGGTGTTCCAGGTGGAGGTCAAGTGGAATGTTTTCCCCTTTCCCCCTCTACCGTTCCAAAATCGGTTCCAGATCACACTGTGTGCCATGCGTGGCGACAGTGTGACATTTACCTGTAGTGTCAGAAGGAAGGAGCTGTATGCATATTGTCTGTGCCCATACGCTTTGTGAAAAAGCAGGGCAACTTTATACAGTCTCATCAGCCTCTCACCATCACCTTCCCTCACTGCATCCTTCAAATCTAGCAAGAAGAAGCCAAAGCCCAGTCTGGCTTCTGTGTGTTGTTTCTGTTGGTCTGGGATCGTCGGACTCACATTTTCTGAAGAAAAGTCTGATGTCGCCACAAGACCATGCTTCTTCTTTTCATGTGTTTCCCTTGCCTTGGCAAATACATAGACCTTGCCACACTCGTCTGCGCGACATGGAAACCGCTGACTGCTGTGTTGAAGCCTGCCTCTGAGTTGCAGCTTCTGTCACGCCCGCCATCATGACTAAGGTGTCCACGATCTCTCCGATCTTCTCATGCAGCCAGCTCCTCTGCAGTTGTGGCAATCCATTGTTGATATGTACTGGGACAAACCCATCTGGAATTTCTGTTAGCACACAGAATCAAATGTTTAACTTCTATCCACCAGTAGTGTAAATGCAGTGATTTAAGTCATGGTTATAATATTGTGTACTAACTTTTATCAAAGTAAATTACAATTTTGACAATTAACTTTTACAGTAGTAACATATACATACACACATGTATTGATGTAATAAATGCTAGTTCTTAACTGTGATGCCAAGTGCCAATTTACCTGTGACATTCTGCAACCCAAAATGCTCCATTGCAGCAGCTAGGAAAAGTGCAGTTGTGTCTTTATGCACAAATTCCTTGTAGGCATTGTAAGCTGCATGGGGACCTTGTTTTGCATTGCTGCACCTATATAAACAGAAATATATATTTTAGCGAATGGTTGACATAGTTTTCTCAGTGTTATTCTGTCCACCTCTCACAGACATTTACATTTATTAATGTAGCAGACGCTTTCATCCAGTCATATATTAATGTCAATTATTTGACAATGAATAAGGGCATTGAACACACTACCACTACCTCGCTCACACACACACCCACACACACACACCCACACACACACACACACACACACACACACAAACAAACACACACGCAAACGCCCGCATGCACACTTGCTAATGTGTTAAAAACAGTCTTTCGCACAGGGACAGTAAGAGTATTGTGTGTCCAGTGTGCTCTTTAGCACTGCAGAAACTAACCAACTAACCATCAACTATCTTGACAAAGCCACAAATGCCCACACACAGTTAGTGAAAACATGCATTAAGTTGAAAACATACCATACGGAGAACAGCAGAGCTGAGTTCATGATAGCACTGTGTTCCCCATCCCATAACAACCCAATTCATGAAATATCCAAACATCTTACATGGATTTCAGTGAAACAATATTGTTTAGACTGTAAAGACAAGCATAATGTGAAAACAAAGTGGAGGATTCAAACAACAGTAGTAATTGTACATTGTATGTATATATGGTATTGCAGACGTACCTCAACTTGGTCATGTTGGCAAGAAGTGTGCCATGGTCTTTTGAGGATGCACCATCATAGAAAATCCCATGATAGATCTTAAGCAACATTGAAGACTTGTGATTCAATTCAATTCAGTTTATTTACACTACCGTTCAAAAGTTTGGGGTCACATTGAAATGTCCTTATTTTTGAAGGAAAAGCACTGTACTTTTCAATGAAGATAACTTTAAACTAGTCTTAACTTTAAAGAAATACACTCTATACATTGCTAATGTGGTAAATGACTATTCTAGCTGCAAATGTCTGGTTTTTGGTGCAATATCTACATAGGTGTATAGAGGCCCATTTCCAGCAACTATCACTCCAGTGTTCTAATGGTACAATGTGTTTGCTCATCGGCTCAGAAGGCTAATTGATGATTAGAAAACCCTTGTGCAATCATGTTCACACATCTGAAAACAGTTTAGCTCGGTACAGAAGCTACAAAACTGACCTTCCTTTGAGCAGATTGAGTTTCTGGAGCATCACATTTGTGGGGTCAATTAAACGCTCAAAATGGCCAGAAAAAGAGAACTTTCATCTGAAACTCGACAGTCTATTCTTGTTCTTAGAAATGAAGGCTTTTCCATGCGAGAAATTGCTAAGAAATTGAAGATTTCCTACAACGGTGTGTACTACTCCCTTCAGAGGACAGCACAAACAGGCTCTAACCAGAGTAGAAAAAGAAGTGGGAGGCCGCGTTGCACAACTGAGCAAGAAGATAAGTACATCAGAGTCTCTAGTTTGAGAAACAGACGCCTCACAGGTCCCCAACTGGCATCTTCATTAAATAGTACCCGCAAAACACCAGTGTCAACATCTACAGTGAAGAGGCGGCTGCGGGATTCTGGGCTTCAGGGCAGAGTGGCAAAGAAAAAGCCATATCTGAGACTGGCCAATAAAAGAAAAAGATTAAGATGGGCAAAAGAACACAGACATTGGACAGAGGAAGACTGGAAAAAAAGTGTTGTGGACGGATGAATCCAAGTTTGAGGTGTTTGGATCACAAAGAAGAACGTTTGTGAGACGCAGAACAACTGAAAAGATGCTGGAAGAATGCCTGACGCCATCTGTTAAGCATGGTGGAGGTAATGTGATGGTCTGGGGTTGCTTTGGTGCTGGTAAGGTGGGAGATTTGTACAGGGTAAAAGGGATTCTGAATAAGGAAGGCTATCACTCCATTTTGCAACGCCATGCCATACCCAGTGGACAGCGCTTGATTGGAGCCAATTTCATCCTACAACAGGACAATGACCCAAAACACACCTCCAAATTGTGCAAGAACTATTTAGAGAAGAAGCAGGCAGCTGGTATTCTATCGGTAATGGAGTGGCCAGCGCAGTCACCAGATTTGAACCCCATTGAGCTGTTGTGGGAGCAGCTTGACCGTATGGTACGCAAGAAGTGCCCATCCAACCAATCCAAATTGTGGGAGCTGCTTCTAGAAGCGTGGGGTGCAATTTCTCCAGATTACCTCAACAAATTAACAGCTAGAATGCCAAAGGTCTGCAATGCTGTAATTGCTGCAAATGGAGGATTCTTTGACGGAAGCAAAGTTTGATGTAAAAAAAAATCTTATTTCAAATACAAATCATTATTTCTAACCTTGTCAATGTCTTGACTCTATTTTCTATTCATTTCACAACGTATGGTGGTGAATAAGTGTGACTTTTCATGGAAAACACAAAATTGTTTGGGTGACCCCAAACTTTTGAACGGTAGTGTATATAGCGCCAATTCACAACAGATGTCATCTCAAGGCACTTGACAAGAAGTCATTTCAATACATTTATACAAACATTCCAATCAGTTAAAAAGTTTCCTATTTAAGGAATCCCTGCAGATTGCGTCAGTCATTGGCGTGTGGTTGGGCCCCGTTGATGCAGACTTTCCAACCACAGCAATCCTTCAGCAATCCCTCATACTGAGCAAGCATGTAGCGACGGTGGAGAGGAAAAACTCCCCTTTAACAGGAAGAAACCTCCAACAGAACCAGGGTCAGTAGGAGCGGCCATCTGCCACGACCGTCTGGGGGTTTGAGAAGACAGAGCAGAAACACAGAAGGAACAGAAGATCTGATATAAGAGAACTTTCTATGTTACAGAAAGTAAAAAGTTGATAACAGGACACAGTGGATGTTCAGTTACTGGGAGCATCATCCCAGTCGATGCCCCCCGTCCAACAGGGCATTGCAGCCAAGCAGGATACCATTAATTGATTGATTAACAAAGAGTAAACATAACTTCACACAACTCCTTTGAGTAATCTATCTAAAAATCATTTAAAGTAGTGGTGTGATAATTTCATTTTCTTATAAATCATCATTATTCTATAGTTACTCACTTCAAAGAAGTTTCTGATGGTGTGCCAGTCCTCAAACTTAAAGATGAGACCTTCCAGTCGGTCTTCATTTGTAGGACCATCTGAGAAGGCCCACTGTATGTTTCTGCAGTTCCCCTCGGTCAGCCGTTCACCTCTGACTAATACATTTGACACCCCGTCTGGTCCCTTTGGCACATACCTAAATGGATCACACACAAACGGTGGAATTATACGTTTCAATAAAGCCCTTCTCCTGCCAAAGAGTGACAGTGAAGCTTGATTATATTCTTACTCTTTCTGAAGGTGGCGAAGTGCGTCCACCAAATCTGATGTTTTGTTTTCGTCTTTGAAGAGCAGTCCCAGAGGGTACTTTGAGAATAAAAAAATAGATGACATTGCAGTATGTTTGAGTTGAAATTATGTGTATTTAGTTTTTTTTTTTGAAGATTTAGTTCATTACTTACATCAGTGGACCCCCCAGCCATCTCCTCTGTGCCATGTGGTGAACCACTAATTTATTGAAGGATTTAAAAACAGCCAGGTACTGGGTAAGGATACGGCTTCCAAGAACAATGAACTCACGTCACATATAGTCCTGGATGTCTGGTCCGGGGAGTGAGCTGCAAAGGTCGTACTGAAGGATGTCAGAGTCCGGTCTGTCATTGCTAAGGTGATAAGTTGCGATTCTATCTTGGACTGCAATATGATGTATCCAGTGTATGGATTTATTGCTGTGGAGGGTGGACTGATGATGTGCACGCATGAAAAAGTCCAGATTGTCGAAAATTATGGAATATGTTGGTGGAGGAGAAGCCGAGGAGCTCAAGCCCAGCTTTGCTGCTTCAGAGTCACTTAATCTGTTGAAAGGTAGTGTAGCTATTTCATAGTCATTTATGCTTTGAGCCATTTTGTCTGCTGAAAAAAAAATATTATTATTATGTTATTGCTATTATTATTATTAGTAGTAGTAGTAATAGTAGTATTAATGAATAGATAGACACATAACATTCAAGATGACACAGCATTTGATGTGCTTGTTGTGTTTTCTCACCTGACAAGTTAAGCTCTTCCATGCTTTTACGGACTGTGTTAGGTGGCCCTTCCGGATCAGTTGTGCTTTGGTCTTCGCTGGTGTCCACTCTCTGACCAACATCGATGTTTCCTTCTGCTACAGAGTTCAGGAAACTTCATTCTGGACCTTTAACATTTTTAGAGACCCACCACATAGGAGTGCCAACTCCTTCTGCTTCTCCACAGAATTTTGGTGAGTTGTTGTTATGGCCATTTTGCTCAGTCTTTCAAACACAGCTTTTTTCGCCCCACCATAATGTAGAATACTACATAGGTAGTATGCAAAGGCTGACAGGCGTGCTTCTCTTCCTCTCAAAGAGATGGAAGCTGCTGCACAAGTTGCAGTTTGAGAGTGGTTGGTGAGTGTTGTGAGAATTGATAAAAGGAATGGTGAAAAACATTTTAGGTCTGCCTCTAAGCTGGTAAATGAAAAGGCTTTCAGATCTTCCGGAGATGACTTCCACAGGATGAAACCGTTGTTTGGATTACAGATATGTTTGCATTCGTTGCTTATTAGCTCCAGGATGTGCACCTTTATTTCATCAACTAGGTGTTTATGCTTCAGCATTAACTTTACAGCTGTTGCCCATTTTTTCTGATTGATGCTGTTCACTATTGCGGCATCTTCTGGAGGACATACCTTGGCAACAGTCTGTGATGGGTAATGGGGGACAACCTGAAATATAAGATAATCCATCAGTGTGAGGAATTACAGTATAGCCTAATAAGTATAATGTGCATTGACAATACATTGGAATATACAGACTGTTAAATATGGTGACCCCAGATGCAATTGCAAAGCAGGTCAAAGCAAGGTCAGTAGAACACTACCAAAACCCCACAGAGGTGCAATGCACAGAGATGGAGGTTGGGTAACATGCTAGTCCATTACAAAAGGATGTTCTTACGTATTACAAAAATGACATCATCAGGTTCAAGTTTATCCTGGTAACATTTGCTCTCACTGCACTCAAATTCACATGTCCCCACCAATATCCAGAGATTATTGAATTGTCCCCACCAATAATTTGATCTCCTCGAGAAAAGAAAAACAAACCCGATAGAAAACAAAAAAGAGAAAGAAAAATGCCAATCTGTCAAAGTCTCATTCTAGAGGTGCAGAAAGAGTTTAATTACGTTCTCTACTGGAGTCCTACCTCCCGTAACATATATGGCCAATGTGATTGGCTGTGCCTTTCCCTGCTGTCAGGTGAGACTCTGCAGCTGTTTGGTTGTTGGCAGCGCCAAAACTGCAAGGAGAACTTTCCAGTCCGTGAGAGGACTCAGGTACAACATGGGAGACACATGGGTGTCAAAATAGTAAGGATGGCAGCAAAAAAGAAGAATTTGGACATGAGGAACTATTTTTCAAAGAAACCTCTAACTCACTTAAAGTCAAGTTTGCTAATGAAATGTGTCCGTCATAATAGTTACTGGCAATGCTACTTTTTGGCACACATTATACAGTCTCAAATTGTACGTAACTATGAATTATGTGGTTTGGAAACTAACTGCACAACAAGCTGGCCACTATTAGTTATCTTACACCATGCATCTAAGGATGGCACAGATCTGTACACGCTTCCCCTAGGGAGCAAGGTGTGCGTGCACTGTGTGATTTCTGTTATATTTTTTTGCCCATTTACCGCACATGCAACAATTTTTGCAATCGGTTCCTCTTCAAAGCTGCATAAAAATAAATATTGTTTCCCCAAGAACTTCTGCTTGCATATCTAATTTCCCTCACATATGTTTTAAATACAAAATAATTGCAGTAAAAGTATACAGTTTACTGTTGCACAGTCCTGCACTGGTCCAATTTTACCAACCCCCATGCATTAAAAGGATTTTTTAACCCGACCCTTCACCCACTGTTATCTCCAGATTAAATCCCGACCCAACCCACCCGTTGATTTAAAACCGCCATCGGTCTCTGTCTGCTGCAGCTATGCACTCCATTCCCTCTGTAACTCTCCATAATGCTGCCAGCTGAGCTCTCAGATAGCGATGCTTTGAATACGTGTCCAGGTCTGAGATGATAATCAGTCAGATGCTCTCATAGGAATCTTTTTTTGATTGATTCATCTACCTGAACTCTGTGCGTAAAAGTTGAAAATGTCTGCGCGTCTGCAACAAGTGGTCAGGGATGTGAATTGTAAACTGCTTGTGTTTTAAAAAAAAACTGAAAGTAACGTGACCCAGTATTGCAATAAATTATTTCCCTTTTTATTTCTCTGGAATGTTGCACAGCTGATTCTTATTTTATGCAGAACTGTATCAAATCAAATCAAACTTTATTTATAAAGAGCTTTTCATACAAGAAGTTGCATCACAAAGTGCTTTACAGATTAAAATGACCCCACATAAAACCACCTTCCCTTCCCTCCCCCACAGATTTAAAAGCATGGTCACAGTTATACCCCCCACCCCCCAACCCAACTCCCATGCACACACACAGTTAAAAGAAAAAGTAAAAAAGGACATTGGGCCGAGTGTAGATGAACCATGCAAGGAAACGCCGTCAGAGGAGCCATCTGCCCCGGCAGCGGTAGATTAACAGCAGCAGCCGAGGCACTGACACAGGGCACCCAGTGGAGGCAAGGCCAAGACCCCCACCTCCACCTGGAGAGCACCCAGGGAGCCACAGCAGACCACCGCTCCCGGGGCAGAGGGCTCCCACAGAGGAAACACTGGAACGGGGATTAAGATAAATTAAAGTATAAAAATAAACAGTAAATTAATGTGCTAAGATTAAATTGTAAAACTGATAAAAAATATAATCATATAAAACATGCAGAGCAATTAAACAGACAGTAATAAAAAATAATAATTTAAAAGCTAGGCTAAAAAGGTGAGTCCTGAGCCTGCTCTTAAAAACATGAACGTTCTCTGCAGCCCTGAGGTCCTCTGGCAGCCTGTTCCAGAGGTGAGGGCCATAAAACTGGAAAGACGCCTCGCCATGCGTGTGTGTCCTGACTTTTGGGGTGACAAGGAGACGGCTGCCAGAGGAGCGCAGAGACCGTGAAGGTTTATATGGTAAAAGCAGTTCAGAGAGATAAGAAGGCCCAAGACCATTAAAACACTTAAAAACCATTAAAAGAACCTTAAAGTCAATCCTGAAATGTACGGGGAGCCAATGCAATGATTTTAAGACCGGTGTAATGTGCTCCCGCCTCCTGGTTTTCGTCAGGACACGTGCTGCTGAATTTTGTAGTAGTTGTAAACCTGATATACTCTTTTTGGGAAGACCAGAAAGCAGATCATTACAGTAATCAATTCTACAGGTGATAAAAGCATGCATCAGCGTCTTCATATCGGCCCGAGAGAGAACGGGGCGGACTCTGGCAACATTCTTCCCTTGATAAAAACCTATTTTAATGATATTTTTAATATGAGGGATAAAAGTCAGCTCAGAGTCAAAGATAACACCCAGGTTCCTCACTTGCTGAGAAGGATTAAAAGACAGTGATTGCAGTTTTGGAAAAAGTTTCTCTCTCTGGCCCTCAGGACCAATAACTAAAACTTCAGTTTTGTCCTGGTTGAGCTGGAGAAAGTTTTCTGCCATCCAGGATTTGATGTCTAAAATGCAGTTAAAAAGTGAATGCATTGGCCGTGTGTCATCGGGAGACATGGAGATGTACAGCTGTGTATCATCAGCATAACTGTGAAAGTTGACTCCATGTCTTCTGATGACGCTGCCAAGAGGGAGCATATACAGGTTAAAAAGCACTCGGCCTAAAATCGAACCCTGGGGCACACCACATGTAATCCTATGGACCCTAGAGGAGCAGGTATCTAAACTTACCATAAAAGTCCTGTCTGTGAGATAGGATGTGAACCATTTGTGAACAGCACCAGAGAGGCCAATCTGTTTTAAACGGAATAGTGTGGTCTACTGTATCGAAGGCAGCGCTTAGATCCAGTAGAATCAACACTGTCACCCACTGTGCATCATAGTTTAATCTAAAATCATTTAAAATCTTTAGAAGGGCCGTCTCTGTGCTGTGGTTCACCCTAAAACTAGACGGAAATTTCTCCAGGACATTGTGCTCATTAATAAAATCATTAAGTTGAATTAAAACAATTTTTTCTAAAATTTTGCTGTATTATCCCGTCTTCTCGGCTGTGACAGTGGCAGCAGCTGACAATGGCACACAGCTGCTCCACATCAAGCCTCAATCAAGGGAGTTTATCGTTGGCTGTCCTTGTCAGATGGCTGCAGCAACTTGTCGGTGTCAGCTCGGTCTCTTTTGTCTTCGGTTCTGCGGTTCGGAACGAGGGGGTTCGGGTCGAAGCCCACCTGTTCCTTTCCCCTAATTGAGGCAGAGCGGTGCCTGCCGGTGAACGTCTTTTGTCGGTGGCAGGCGTTCCTTGTCCGTGGCAGGTTGGTGGACTTTCTGTTCGGTTCTGGTGGTGGGGTAGAGGGGGTCTGGGCCAAAGCCCACCCGGTTGACAGGTGGTTGGTAAAGTGGAACAAATGTTGTCTTTTTCCCCCTCCTCCAAGGAAACCATGAACCCAGGAAGCAAGGCTCGGTGCTGTCCCCTTTGCAACAACAGCTTCGCCTCATTGCCAAGCCACCTGAAAAGATCACACTTTGTTAACAATCTGGAGGAAAGAAGACTTTTGCTCAACCTCTCCTCAGGCCGGGTCAATGTAAGAGACTACCCGTGTAATGTGAATGGGTGTTTGTACAAGAATTCCCGCTTTGACTACCACATGCGACGCAGCCATCAGGAGCTTTCCATTGAGCAGAGGGAGCGCAACATCACTGCTGCGAAAAAATCAAGAACCATCTCCCTGCTCCGGAGCCTCAGGGAAAGCAACCCCAATCCTCCCCTTGTCTCACAGCTTGATATTGGGGTTGAACCCTGTCTTGAACAAGAGCTCTCCTCAGCTCTAGCACCACTGTCGGATCCAGGGCCCGCGGTTGTCCTCTCTCCATGTCCGGTGTCTCTTTCAGGGGAGGCAGCAGTCGGAGTGACCCTCCCTTCAGCTCCGGCACCACCGCGGGGTGCAGGGCGAGCAGCGGCCGGGGTTGGCCTCTCCCCAGTGGTGGTGCTGGAGAGACTGGACCCCTATGCGTTGGTTCCAGCAGGAGCAGCAAGAACAACAGCAGCAGCAGCAGCCGGAGTGGACCTGTCCGAGGACAGACCCACAGACCCGGGGACCAGGGGCAACGTTTTCCCTAAATCCATCAGTAGGTGACTTGGAGATTTGATGTGTCGTACGGTATGGTATGGTTTGGTATGGTGCTTCAGGTGACCATGCTTTTCTTGTCTGGTTGTTTTCACAGCAAAGTACTTGGGAGCTTACCAGGCTTACATCAAAGGTTTCAACCCGTCACGAATGAAGTTGAAAAACTCATGCTCACAGCTTTCGAGGGTGAAGGAGTTCCTCTCCTACATGGCAGAGGGAGCCCAGCAAACACACGACTGGCTCTTCCTAGACGATGTTCACCGGATCCATGGGTAATCCTCGCTCGCCTGATGTGCAGGTCTGCTGTGAAAATGCTTGGATGTCAGGTTCTTTTTATGCATGTTTGCAGATGGGCTTCGCACCTGCTCGGGAATGGAAGGAAGCTGTCCACAGTCCACAACTATCTGGGTCAACTCCAAAAGTTCCTTCGGTACCTGACTGACACACCGCCGTTCCAGTGCAGGCTCTCCAAGAGACAGATCTTTTCAGTGCGTCGTACCATCCAGAACTGTCTTAAGGAGATCCGTGGAGGCCTTCTCACCTACCAGATCGAGCTGAAGGCCAAGAAATCAGAGCGGGCAATTTCCCTGCAGACCCTCACCAGATGTCGGGAGCGTGCCAGCAGAAAGATCCCTGAGCTTCTGGAGGAAATCGCCAAACAGCCCTCGCGCCGCTTAACTTATCTTTTCTTTGGTTACTTTGCTGCGTATCTCTCGTGCATTTATGGCCACAGAAAGGGGGTCCTTGTAAACATGACTGTGGAAGAGGTTGCGGCGGCCAGGGAGAACTGCAAGTCCCCCGAGCAAGGTTACCTGATTAACGTGCATGAGCACAAGACAAAAGGATCATACGAAACTGCCCAGATCTTCCTGAAGCCGGAAGAGTTCGACTGGCTGGATCGATGGTTGAAGATCCGGGCCGGTCTCCGTCCCCCAACAAACCAGGTCCTTTGCCACCTTTGGAGGTCTGTCGGCCACAGCATTGATCAGTACTTACGGGTGGCATGGGGAGAGATGGGTTTGCCAGGGAGACCTACTTTCACGGACATCAGGAGCGCAGTGGCAACCCATGTGAAGAACCATAACTCTGTGAGACAGCGCGAGCGAATGTCTGAATTCATGTGTCACAGCCCTGGCACAGCTGACCGGTTCTATGTTTTCCACCTGGACGTAGATCAAGCAAGGGAAATCAGACAACACTTTGACCGACTCTTGGTGTTGGAGGGGTAGTAAAGTAGACTATGGACTGACTTGTTGAAATAAAATCAAAAACTTCCAACTAAATGTGTCTTGTGTAATGAAAAAAATATTCTAAGTGTCGTTATCTGCCTTACCAGAGGCACCAGATGCGTAAAAATGACTAAGTGTCGGCCCGCTGCCTTACCAGAGGCACCAGATGCGTAAAAACGACTAAGTGTCGGCCCGCTGCCTTACCAGAGGCACGAACTGAGCGTATGGTTCTATACTGCGTAGCATGGGTTGCCCATTGGACATGGTCTCTCATGGTAGTCGCCAGGAGCCCAGTCGAGAAAAACACCTCCCGCAGGATAGTAAGAGCGAGTCTTTTAGGAGCGTGGCAAGGAAAAAAAGTCTAAGTCTTGGGAGTAAGGCCCGTTGCCCTGGAGCCGGATCCCCAAGTCCTCTCCCTCCGGCCTGTGAGCAGCATGCCCTGGGTGAGTCTTGGGTCGGCTCCTGGGTCCTGGATCCAGCCTCGAGCTCCTCTCCCTCCGGCCTGTGAGCCGCATGCCCTGGGTGAGTCCTGGGGGTCGGGTCCTGGGTGCCCTGGGTGAGTCTCGGGGGTCCTGGATCCAGCCTCGAGCTCCTCTCCCTCCGGCCTGTGAGCAGCATGCCCTGGGTGAGTCTTGGGGTCGGGTCCTGTGTCCTGGATCCAGCCTCGAGCTCCTCTCCCTCCGGCCTGTGAGCAGCATGCCCTGGGTGAGTCTTGGGGTCGGGTCCTGGGTCCTGGATCCAGCCTCGAGCTCCTCTCCCTCCGGCCTGTGAGCAGCATGCCCTGGGTGAGTCTTGGGGTCGGGTCCTGGGTCCTGGATCCAGCCTCGAGCTCCTCTCCCTCCGGCCTGTGAGCAGCATGCCCTGGGTGAGTCTTGGGGTCGGGTCCTGGATCCTGTATCCAGCCTCGAGCTCCTCTCCCTCCGGCCTGTGAGCAGCATGCCCTGGGTGAGTCTTGGGGTCGGGTCCTGGATCCTGTATCCAGCCTCGAGCTCCTCTCCCTCCGGCCTGTGAGCAGCATGCCCTGGGTGAGTCTCGGGGTCGGGTCCTGGGTCCTGGATCCAGCCTCGAGCTCCTCTCCCTCCGGCCTGTGAGCAGCATGCCCTGGGTGAGTCTCGGGGTCGGGTCCT
This sequence comes from Valencia hispanica, assembly GCA_963556495.2. NCBI lineage: Eukaryota > Metazoa > Chordata > Actinopteri > Cyprinodontiformes > Valenciidae > Valencia > Valencia hispanica. The sequence goes on along the minus strand of OY747701.1, from coordinate 1,621,652 downwards.
GGGTCCTGGGTCCTGGGTCCTGGATCCAGCCTCGAGCTCCTCTCCCTCCGGCCTGTGAGCAGCATGCCCTGGTTGAGTCTTGGGGTCGGGTTCTGGGTCCTGGAGCCAGGGCAGGCCGTGTCTGACGAAGGAGCAGGCTGGCTGGAGGCACGGAGCAAGGCAGAGGAACCCAGATGCGTAAAAACGACTAAGTGTCGGCCCCAGCCTGGGGGGGAGGCTCGGGGTTCCCATGCCCAGGCAGAGGCCCCTTCCCTGGGTAAAAAGAGTCAGCCACAGCCCCTCGCCTTACCAGAGGCACCAGATGCGGAAAAACGACTAAGTGTCAGCCCCAGCCTGGGGGGGAGGCTCGGGTTTCCCATGCCCAGGAAGAGGCCCCGTCCCTGGGTAAAAAGAGTCAGCCACAGCCCCTCGCCTTACCAGAGGCACCAGATGCGGAAAAACGACTAAGTGTCAGCCCCAGCCTGGGGGGGAGGCTCGGGGTTCCCATGCCCAGGAAGAGGCCCCATCCCTGGGTAAAAAGAGTCAGCCACAGCCCCTCGCCTTACCAGAGGCACCAGATGCGGAAAAACGACTAAGTGTCAGCCCCAGCCTGGGGGGGAGGCTCGGGGTTCCCATGCCCAGGAAGAGGCCCCGTCCCTGGGTAAAAAGAGTCAGCCACAGCCCCTCGCCTTACCAGAGGCACCAGATGCGGAAAAACGACTAAGTGTCAGCCCCAGCCTGGGGGGGAGGCTCGGGGTTCCCATGCCCAGGAAGAGGCCCCGTCCCTGGGTAAAAAGAGTCAGCCACAGCCCCTCGCCTTACCAGAGGCACCAGATGCGGAAAAATGACTAAGTGTCAGCCCCTCGCCTTACCAGAGGCACCAGAAGCGGAAAAATGACTAAGTGTCAGCCCCTCGCCTTACCAGAGGCACCAGAAGCGGAAAAATGACTAAGTGTCAGCCACTCGCCTTACCAGAGGCACGCTTCGAGCGTATGGTTCTATACTGCGTAGCATGGGTTGCCCATTGGACATGGTCTCTCATGGTAGTCGCCAGGAGCCCAGTCGAGAAAAACACCTCCGGCAGGTTGGTAGGAGCGTGTGCCGGGACCGAGACCCTGCCTGGAGGGGAAGGCACTGGGGGGTCCCATGCCCAGGAAGAGGCCCCGTCCCTGGGCAAAAAGAGCGAGACTCAGCCCCTCGCCTTACCAGAGGCACCGGATGCGGAAAAAAGACTAAGTGTCAGCCCCAGCCTGGGGGGGAGGCTCGGGGTTCCCATGCCCAGGAAGAGGCCCCGTCCCTGGGTAAAAAGAGTCAGCCACAGCCCCTCGCCTTACCAGAGGCACCGGATGCGGAAAAAAGACTAAGTGTCAGCTCCAGCCTGGGGGGGAGGCTCGGGGTTCCCATGCCCAGGAAGAGGCCCCGTCCCTGGGTAAAAAGAGTCAGCCACAGCCCCTCGCCTTACCAGAGGCACCAGATGCGGAAAAACGACTAAGTGTCAGCCCCAGCCTGGGGGGGAGGCTCGGGGTTCCCATGCCCAGGAAGAGGCCCCGTCCCTGGGTAAAAAGAGTCAGCCACAGCCCCTCGCCTTACCAGAGGCACCAGATGCGAAAAAATGACTAAGTGTCAGCCACTCGCCTTACCAGAGGCACCAGATGCGAAAAAAATCCTAAGTG